>CM035846.1:92143451-93343451 GCA_020510985.1 Pholidichthys leucotaenia
TGCCTTTATCAACCACCAAAGTTCCAATTATCAACATCACTACCAGAAGAGATCAGCATTGGTACAGAGCCACTAGTCAAGTGCAAGACTTTCAAGTACCTAGGGAGTACTGTTTCAGAGAATGCTAGGCTGGAGGATGAACTATCTCTCAGAATGGGAAGAGAGAGCGCTGTGTTTGGAAACTTGAGGGAGAGACTGTGGAACAATCGACATGTGTCAATCCGTGTGAAATGCAAAGTGTACAGAGCGACAGTACCGGCTACTCTATTGTACAGTGCTGAAACTTGGACTGTCTACAGAGTGCAGGTGAAGAAGCTCCACGCGTACATGATGAGACACCTTTGAGCCATAATGAACATCTCATGGAAAGACAAGATAACCAACATAGAAGTGTTGAAACGAGCTGGTCTACCATCAATGGAGGACATGCTAATACAGATGAACCTGAGATGGCTCGGACATGTTGAGAGGATGGACCACCAGTGTCTCCCTCGGCAGTTACTCTACTCACAGTTATGCGAGGGCAAACGCAATCAGGGTAGACCAAGGCTCAGATTTAAAGACACTGTAAAAAGAAACTTGAAGAAGTTGGACATAGACAGGAGTTCCTGGCAGCAGAAGGCTAAGGACAGAGCTGTGTGGAGGAATCTGATCAGACCTAAATGAAACAGTCATTGTCGTCCACGACAGACTGCTATGATGATGATGATGATGAAGTGAAATAAATATAGAGGTAAAAGTGTCACACATGGTTCTCACTGCTTTATGCATTGCCAAGAAAACTATTCTCATGAATTGGGAATCAAGAAATAATTTATGTACAACTCACTAGAAGAACCTCCTATTAGATTATGTTAGTCTGGAAAAAATGTCTGCCTCCTCTAAAAAACAACTGACTGAAATCAATTCTCTCTGGTCCCCGCTTATTGATTCTATAACTTGAGGGGTGGCTGGCTGCACCCTGACCACGAGGGGTTTTCTGTGACCCACTGGAGCCGATGTCTTGGGCACCTCTCCTGAGATGGCAGTGCGTCTGGCCTGGGGGAGCTGGTGGTGATGGGGGGCTGAGGGGGTGGGCCGTGGCTCCGGGCTGGCTGACCTTGCCTCTCGGGTGGGGCTGGGTCTGGCCTTGGGTCCCTGGTGCTGGAGGGCCATCCCCCCCTCTGGGCCGGGGTCCGGTGCATGCCGGTAGTGAGGGGTGGCCCGGACCCTGGCGGCGTTCTGGGGGTTGATGC
Organism: Pholidichthys leucotaenia; assembly: GCA_020510985.1. Lineage (NCBI taxonomy): Eukaryota > Metazoa > Chordata > Actinopteri > Cichliformes > Pholidichthyidae > Pholidichthys > Pholidichthys leucotaenia. The sequence goes on from CM035846.1 coordinate 92,144,687, forward strand.
CTGCGTCCTGGGGAGGGTTGCGGGGAGTCCCCCCCCCATCCTCTGGGGCCTATGTGTGTGGGTGTGTATATGTGTGTGCGTGCATGTGTGTGCGTGGGTGTGTGTGTACGCAAGCGTATGTGCACGAGTGTGGGTGTGTGTGGGTTCGCGTGTATATGTGTGGGTGTGGATATGGGTGCGTGTATGTGTGTGTGAACGTGTGGTTATGTGTGTTGTGTGTAAATATGCGAGTGTGTGTGTGGGTGTAGATGAACATATGTGATGGTATGTATGTGTATACACATGAGGGTGGGCATGTGTATGTGTGGGTGCAAGTACCTGTGGCTGGATGTGCAGGTATGGAGGGTGTGTATGTGAGGGAAACACCTCATTGGGTGGTGGGGGATCGGGGGGTGTGGTGGGCTGTCTGGTGGCTTGGGGGTAGCAGTTAAGTTACTGCTCTCCCTGGCCATCCTGCCGTTGAGTCCCAGGGCGGGGCGCTTTGCTCGCATTGCCTCTGGTGTCCGTGGCACCGGGTATGGGTGTGTGTGGGTGTTCGGTGGTGGTTGGGAGGGCTGTTGGTGCGGGCTGGCAGCCGTGTTTCCGTCGGTTTGCACCGGGGTGGCTGTAGGGGTAGCCTGCTGCGGGCAATGTCTGTCTGGGGTGGATGGTTGGTGGGCTCGCAATGAGTGCTTTGGGATGTCGTTTGACATGTGGATCGCCGTATTATCATTATATGCTGTATGTTTGTGTACATGCATACAGGGTGTGTACAAGACGCCTGAGAGTAAGTGTGAGTGTGGCTGCCCCATCATGCCTGTGGTGTTGGTGAGCACTGAGGTACAATGTTGGCGGGTCCTGGGTTGCACGGCCTGGCACCCCTCACCCTAGGATGGGATCTGGGGGCAGTGGGTGGTTTCCAGAGCCATTTTGAGAGTTGGCTTTTGGGGGGGACAGGCTCTCTCTGGGACCGCCTCCCTCCCAGTCTTACCCCCCCCCCCCAATTTTGGGTGGATCAGTAGATCATAAGTCTTATCAATAGTGTATTGAATACACTAGGCGGTTTTCCACTAGGGTCAGTACGGTACGGTTCGGCACGGTTTGTCCGCTTTTCCATTAGGCACCAGAAGTCCTAATAGTTCAGTTTTATTGGAACTGTCCCTATTTTTTCAGCCTTGCTCCAGAGCAAGTCTGAAGCGTACCGGCACTGTTACGTCAACCCACTGCTGGCCACTGATTGGTCCGGGCGTAACGTCATGAGAGTGGGCATTACGCTGACGTTCCAGAATCGCTGGCTGGCCACCATTTGCAATTTTTCATCCGTGAGCCCGCGAACAACAACGATAGAATGGCTTAACAGAAATCAGCAGAAATCAACACAGCGGTCCAGCAGAGTTTTCTGTGCGTTTCGGCTGATGAGAGAATGCAGAGGGAAGCAGACTGAGCTTGCAGTGGGGAGCACAAGCAGACACACTAGAAAATACATGGAGACGCACCGGGAATTTGACCCAGCCACCCAAATTGAATTGAATGTACAGCCGCGATGCACCCAACTTCAGCAGTTGAAGCCGTGATATTGTGATATACAGGACGGTGAGTGATGTGATATTCATGTTTTACATTATATTTCCCAGCAGTGGAAAGTTCACTGTGGACAGACGAAAACTTAATCGTGTTTAAACGATGACCTAGCTCAATGCTACGTCTGTCCTAGTATGTTGCCTTGTGTTGACAATATCTGATGAAATAAGCTAGTTGTAATCCTGGTTAAAAAGGTGTTTTTTACATGTTGGATTTTCGTGCTGTGTATGAACTTAAGGTGTGTGTATTTTGATTGTAGAGTCCAAACAGGATCTGCTCGGAATGGCGACGTTTTGACAGCAGTATTGTAACAGGTAAACAACACATCAATCATATTTATAGTCAAATCTTTTGCTTTTCAAGTTAAAGTATAGGTAAACCGCTTGTTTATTTATTTTTATTTACTTATTTATTTAATTTTATCAGATCGTTTCTGTGATCCTTTATGAGTTGTAGTCATAATAGTGTATCTTGCACTTTGGGGAATGGGAGTTGTTCAGTCACCATTAGAATTCAGTTTATATGTGTAGTCTATAGTATTTCATCTTTAAACTCATCCAGTAAAAGAACACATTACAAATATTTGAGACCCATTGTAGTGCTTCCTTTTATGTTTTAGCAATACAAGCACAAAACACCACCCACACTTGAAACCAGGGCGACACAGTGGTGGCTAAACTTTTATTGATAACGTTATTTCACACCATCACAACAACTCAGTATCTAAACTCAGTGTAAATGGTGTAGAGATTGAAAGGGTATCCAAAATTAAAATCCTTGGCATAATAATCAATAAAAAACTGTGTTGGAAGTCACATATTAATTATATTAAAGGTAAAATATCCAAATCAATCGCAATACTATACAGAGTGAAATATTTGCTGAATCAACCCACACTATAGACTTTGTATCATTCATTAATACTCCCATACATGACATATTGTACTGAATTATGGGGAAACACATATAAAACAAACATATATCCAGTCTTTATGCTTCAGAAGAGAGCTATTAGAATAATAAACAATGCTGCTCACAGGGAACCAACAAACCCACTTTTTCTTAAATTAAAAGCTCTCAAGTTGAAAGATCTGGTTGCCTTTAAAACTGCAGTAATAATGTTTAAAGCTAAGAAGCTATCACTGCCCGCAAATATCCAAAGTTGTTCCAAATAAAGGAGAAACAATATCATTTTAGAGGAACATGTATATTTCAAAAACCTTCAGTGAGAACTACCACCAAGCAACACTGTGTCTCAGTGCAAGGAGTCAGACTGTGGAAAGCTTTTGGACCTGAATTAAAACCATGTACAACGCTTGGACAATTTAAACAAAAACTAAAGGAAGAAATACTCCAAACATATATACAAGATGACATAAAATCACATAAGGATTATCATATCCAGTCTGTGTTGTGCTGTTGCTTAGTTTTTGTCACGTTTTGTCTTAGTTTTGTTCTGATTTGTAATCACTCATATTTTCTTTTCTTTTTGAATTCTTAGATGGAACATGGGTGGGCAAAATAAGCTGCGGCTTCAGCCATCACCCATTTCGGATAAGTTATGTTGAATTGTATAATCCAAGGAGTTGCTGTTTAATTTGACTTTACTGGATTTTTTTTCCCCTTTGTTCTATTATTCTGTTCCTTCTTTTAATCTAATCTATCTGAAATAAAGATTCATTCATCCATTCATTTCTCAAATATGTTTTAAACTTGCTTTAATTATCCACCACCCATTTCTGTCTTTCATCTAGGCAAGGGGAAAACGATCCTCCCAAACCAGAACTTGCCTCACTATTTACAGAGATGCAGGCTGAAGATCTGCTGAACTGGGACCAGTCCGAGGGGCCGACCAGTTGCTTCTCAGTGAGGCAGCATGGCTGGCGTGTGTGACCCATTCCAGTTTCTTTTCTTTTTTTTTTACAGTTTGAATTTTGCACCTTCTAAATAATCTGTAATTTGCTGCTGATTGGAATAAACAATTTAGTGATTTATGTGTTTGCATCATGATTTTCTATTTTGTCTGTTAAGACACCAATGGGAAAAGAGTCAACAGTACGAACCATTTATCAGTGACTTTGAAAATAATGGCTCATTTTTAAGAAAAGTAGCCAAAACAATTATTTGCTAAAGACTGTAAAACAAAATGGAGACATCTGCAAAAGCACAAAGGTTTATTGTCAAAATTCCCAGGGCAATACTACATGAATACATGTATAGTTCACTGTTGATGCAGAGAATATATATTTATACTGTATCTACATGTAGTCAGCAATACTCGCGATATATTTCCAGTTAATCCACGTATTTCTCCATGTAACCTTGTGACTGCATTATTTTAATTACTTTTAATCCTAGATCCATTTGTTTTGGCTTAAAATGCATCATAATTCTTAAATATATCTTATGCCTAACTCAGTACTGTTTACCTGTTGAAATGTACACTACCGTTCAAAAGTTTGGGGTCACCCAGACAATTATTTTGTGTTTTCCATGAAAAGTCACACTTATTTACCACCACGAGTTGTAAAATGAATAGAAAATATAGTCAAGACATTGACAAGGTTAGAAATAATGATTTGTATTTGAAATAATAATTTTTTCCTTCAAACTTTGCTTTCGTCAAAGAATCCTCCATTTGCAGCAATTACAGCATTGCAGACCTAACATGATTGCACAAGGGTTTTCTAATCATCCATTAGCCTTCTGACGCAATGAGCAAACACATTGTACCATTAGAACACTGGAGTGATAGTTGCTGGAAATGGGCCTCTATACACCTATGTAGATATTGCACCAAAAACCAGACATTTGCAGCTAGAATAGCCATTTACCACATTAGCAATGTATAGAGTGTATTTCTGATTAGTTTAAAGTTATCTTCATTGAAAAAAAGTGCTTTTCTTTCAAAAATAAGGACATTTCTAAGTGACCCCAAACTTTTGAACGGTAGTGTATACTGTATTTAACGGCTCATATGCTACAATATGGCACCTGATCCATGTTTTGCCACAACACCACTGGCTGGAGCAGGTAAATTCCATGACGTCTCAACAGTCTATCCATGATTTTGACACAGATCAGAGCAATTTGTTGCACAGGAAGCTAAACATTTCTACAGACATTATAGCCACTTCGCGTTTGTGAAGTTGGGGTCACATCACTGTGTTGAACGTTAACCCCCAACGTTTGAAGCGATATTTTTGCCACAAGAGAGCCATCTGAAACACACACACACACACACAATACATATTTTAGTATTTAATATTGATAACTTGCCGACATTACAATGTTGTACGGCGGACTTAAAAGCAAAGTAGCATTAGCAATCATTAGCTTACCTTGATATGTGATGTTGTTTGTATCCTCATGTCTTCTCCTTTATACTGCTCTATGGATTCCTAAACGCTCCAGTACTTTTCCAGAGTGTGTAGTTTCGCCGCCTCTGCTTTCTGTTCTCCTTTTTTGCATTTATTCAGGCAAAAAAAGACAGAGAAGGCAGACACCGCATAACCTGCCAGCTTGTGTTTTGCGTAACAATACGCTTGTTTTACGCCAGTTACGCTGGTTTTACATAACAGGAGGGAGAGGGTTGCGCCGCCTCCCTGTAACTATATTCCCACCCACTTCAAATGGGACCTAGTGCAGTGGAAAAACAAAGCGGGCCGAACTGTACCATGCCGTCCCGTACTGACCCTAGTGGAAAAGCGCCTTTATTAGGGTTTTGGGGTGGGGGCATGCTGTACGGTGTCAGTGAAGAGGAGCCCTCTGTCTTTTACTGCACCGTGGGGCCGCCCTCACCTCAATTTTAATTGCACTGTAGACACTGAAGGCTTGGGGGGATGGGAGCTCTGCTGCTCATAGCAATGGGTAGCAGTGCTCTATCACATTACCCCCCCAATTTTAACTGCACTTTGGTAGTTCACACACCTGCACCCAGTCACAACTGTTACGGCCCTGGCCCTTTGTTTGTGTTTCTTTTCTGTGTTCTGTTTGGTATTTTTCTGCTGCAGTGAGTCATCTTCTCCACAGAGGATCTTCGCCAGCGCAGCACGCCATAGCTGGGCAGAAGTTGCTGGGGATTGGCTGAAACTGGCACCAATGCCAGTTTAAAACCCCTGGCCAGACCGGGTGACAGTTGGCAGCCTGACAGCAGCAGCGTCTCGTTTCGGCCTCCAAAACAGTGTGCTTTGTTTAGTTTGATTAATTCGTTGTTAGTTACCTTGTGGCCTTTTTCCTAAAGGACTTGTAAATACTCGTGTATTTACAAGGTATTTCTAAGGTTTTTTGGACCAACAAGAATGACTTCAGTCTTATCTGAATTTAATAGCAGGAAATTACAAGTCATCCAAGCTTTGATTTCCTTAAGACAGGCTTCTAACTTGGCGAATTGATTACTATCATCTGGCTTCATTGACAGGTATAATTGTGTGTCATCTGCGTAACAATGAAAATGTATAAAGTGCTTTCTTTTTTTTCCCACAATATTTTTATTGAACCTTTTTTAACAAACATGACACAAACAATCAAACACTAACACTAAAGTAATTTAAAAAATAAAAGAAAAAAAATACGAAAAACACCAACAACCATTAACAAAAGCAAGTCAAACAATGCTCCTCTGTTTAGTCTAGGTAATCCATTACATAAGTATACATATTATACATTCACCAATTTGGAATTTACAAGGTCCACACACATCATTCACCTTCTTCTTCAGAAGTTATGTTTAATTTCTTTACATAATCAATGAAAGGTCTCCATATATTCTCAAACACATTTTCCTTTGATTTCAGTATGTATGTTATTCTTTCTAGTGGAAGGTTTGTTAGCATCTGTCTTAACCACTGAGTCACATCTGGTCTATGAGTCTTTTTCCACAATAGTGCAATACATTTTTTGGCATTAAGCAAACTGAGGTCTATGAATGTTCTTTCACTCTTATTAAAATTATGCTTTTCTGGATACAGACCCAACAAAAACAGTTTAGAGTTCAATATGAATTGTTTTGAAATTATTTTTTCAATTGTTACCCTCACCTCTTCCCAAAACATTCTAATTTTACTACATTCCCATAAACAATGAAATAGGGTTCCTTTACTTTCCATACATTTTGTGCACGTATCTGGTATGTTTTTGTTATATCTATTTAACTCCACCAGTGTAACATACATCCGCATTAACCATTTAAAATGTATCAATTTAAGACGTACATTTATTGATTTGATTTGAGCTTCTGTGCAAGCCAATTCCCATTGTTCCTCTGAAATTTCAATTTGCAGGTCTTCTTTCCAATAATTCATTCTTTTCTGTGAGTTTTCACTTGAGGACAGTGTCAATGAGTTATAAAACTCTGAAATAATACCCTTTCTCTTACTATCTTTTGTCAAAATTTTTTCCAAGGATGAATAAGTAGGTCAGGTGAGAACATTATTTTGATTTGATCGAATAAAATTCCTAAGCTGAAGATATTTAAAAAAATGTGTTCTATTAAGATTAAATTTGACCCTCAGTTCTTCAAAAGACATTATGTTATCTGAACGTGACAAATGTAAGTCTTGAATCTTTTGAATACCTTTTAAATTCCATAATTTAAATACAGCATCCGCTCTCCCTGGTGTAAAATATTGATTACCCCATATTGGGCTAAATTGTGACAATAAGTGTGGCTCTTTTAAATATTTTTTGATTTCACACCATATTTTGATCATATGCTTTACAATAGGATTTTTAACTTGTTTCTGTAATTTTTTAGCTGAGTCTGAGTATATGAATAAGGGAAGAGGTAAAGGTAAATTGTATGATTCCATTTCAATCCAGTGAGGGAGATCATTTGATGAAAAATAATATGTCATAGACCTCAGTTGTGCTGACCAGTAATACAACAAAAAGTTTGGACATTTCAGACCTCCACGATCATATGGTAAATATAGTAAGGACAGGCGTAATCTAGCCTTCCTATTGTTCCATATAAATTCCACTAACTTTTTTTTTAATTCTAGAGAATAGATCTGAAGGTGGTGGTAAAGGAATGTGTTGAAATAAATATAGTATTTTGGGTAAGATATTACTTTTAAGTATATTAATTCTCCCGATCATCGACATTGGTAGTGACATCCATCTCTGAAGCAACTCATTAATATCTGTCATTAAGGCTTCATAGTTGGCACTGGCGACTGATTCTAACTTAGGCACAATTTGAATTCCTAAATATTTAAACTGATTTACAACATTGAATTGATTTACCTCAGGAGCTGGGTGATTTCTCTGGGTCTCATTTAGCATTAATATTGAAGATTTAGTTTTATTTATTTTATATCCTGATATTTCCCCAAAGTTCTTTATTAAATTTAACAAGGTCAGAATTGATTTTTTTAAGATTCGACATAAACAAAATTATGTCATCAACATACAGGGAGATTTTATGTTCTGTTGGTCCTACTTTAATTCCATATATTTGTGGATGTAAACGTACTGCCATCGCTAAAGGTTCAATTGCCATAGTGAACAGTAAAGGTGAAAGAAAAAAAAAAGTGGACAACCTTGTCGACATCCTCTATTGATTTTTATTGATTTTGAGATATTGCTATTTGTTAGGATTTCTGCTGTAGCATTATTGTATATTATCTGAACCCATTTTATGAAATTATTTCCAAGTCCAAACCTTTGTAGGACTTCAAAAAGAAAGGGCCATTTGACCCTATCAAAGGCCTTTTCAGCGTCCAATGATAGGAGAGCTGTATCCGGTGCTTCTTTATTAGAATAATTAATATTAAATAGTCTTCTTACATTATGGAAGCCTTGTCTTCCCATTATAAAGCCATTCTGATCTCGGTTAATAATATTTGGTAATATATCTTGTAGTCGTCTTGCTAAAATTTTACAGATTATCTTAAGGTCAGCATTTAATAGGCTTATTGGTCTCATGTTTTCACATTTATTAGAGGGTTTACCTGGTTTTGGCAACAGTATAGTTAAGGCATTATTCATGTATGGTGGTAAATTATTATTTTGAAATGCTTCTAAAACCATTTCCAAAAATGGTTTTATTAATTTATTCTTAAATTTTTTATAGAGGTCAACTGGAAGACCATCAGGTCCCGCACTTTTTCCTGATTTCATATTATCAATGGCTAGCCCAACTTCTTCTTGACTAATTTTTGACTCCAGTATCTCCCTATTTTCATTTGGAATACATAGTATAGATAATCAGTCCAAAAACCCATTTAGTTTTGTTAAGTCAGTTTCATTTTTTGTATCATATAATTTTTCATAATAATCTCTAAAAGCACTATTAATTTCTAAAGGATCTACAACTGCCTGTCCGTTACTTATAATACTGGTAACTGGTGTTTTAAATTCTAATTGTTTAATCTGCCATGCCAATAATTTTCCTGATTTTTCACCTTGTTCATAAAAGGTTTGCTTCAATCTTAGAAGACTCGAGGCAGCTCTATTCGCTGATTTTTTTTTAATCATATTCAGCTCTCAGAATCAGTAATTCGTTCTCTAATTTTGGATTACTTCCTGCATACACTCTTTCTTGAAGAATTTTTGTTTTACGTTCCAATTGGACTCTCTCCTCTCGAGGCTTCCTAGATTTTGAACCTGTATAACTAATAATATGCCCCCTAATAAAAGCTTTGAAAGCCTCCCACTTTATACATGCTGATTTTTGTGTAGTATTGATATCAAAGAACTCATCTATCTGTTTTTTTTTCCTCATCCTGAAGCCATTTATGCTGAAATTGCCACCTACCTGGAACCTTTGTCAATTTCTTATCTACATATATTAGACAGCAGGGTGCGTGATCAGATATCACGATGTTATCATAGAAACAATTTTGAATCTTGGACCTTAATTCTGTGGAGATCAAAAAATAGTCAATACGTGAAAATGTCTTATAGGTATTAGAATAGCAAGAATAGGCTTTGACTTGTGGTTTCATTTCTCTCCATATATCTAGCAATCTCAATTCTTTCATAAAATGATTAATGGTCATCCTACATCCATTGTGCATACAGTTCTGTCCTGTTGATCTATCTATACTGGGATTCAATGTACAATTAAAATCCCCTGCTATTATATGTTGCCCTGTGAGTGATGCTAAAGTAAGAAATAAATTAACGAAGAAGTTTTGATCATCTATATTGGGACCATATATGTTCACCAGATTTATATTTTCTAATAACAAAGATCCTTGTATGACTAGATATCTTCCCAATTTATCTCCAATTACATTTTTCACTTGAAATGGAACTGTTTTATGTATGAGAGTCATAACTCCCCTAGCTCGGGATGAAAATGATGAGGTGAACACACTTCCCTGCCATCTTCTCCTTATTCTTTTTACATCCTCCTCTATTAGATGAGTTTCTTGTAAAAACACAATTTTTGAACCTATATCTTTTATTTTATTCAAAACTTGTTTAAGTTTTTTTAGATTTTGTAGACCTCTGCAATTCCATGATGTTAAATTAAGATTAATGCTTTGGTCTAAGATCGATAAAGAGTTTGAGATTACCTTGCAAAATAAGCATGCTCATACAGAGAAGCAAAAACATGGATGGTTGAACATTCATCCCACAAACTACACAAAAACAAATTCCCCCTCCCCACATTCGTGGTAATCCCCCCAAAATAATAAAAAAAATTCTGTCTCCCGTTATAGCCAGTGGCTGCTCCTCACCCACGAGGTTCAGTCAAACCACTCACTCTTTCCTCCTCTCAATCACCCTGTCTCTGCTACTTTTAATGACATGACAATAATTCTCTTCTGTAGATTTTCCAACTTAACTCCAAAATTTTATAGCAACTTTGTACATCATAGCTTTTTTTTTAAATATATATATAATACAATCTATATTTTGTAGACATGCTATGTGTTTCAGATCAGTCAGATACTTGCACACATGCTTAAATATTCTACCTTTATATCTTGTTCTTGCTTCATGCTTAGCTCCCGCCAGTCTCTCCTTGGATCTGTTTAATGAGCTCCTGCGCCTCTTGAGGGGTCTTGAAGATATGGGTTCTCCCTTTATATGTGACCAGCAGTCTTGCCGGATGAATCACCCCGTGACGAATCCCGAAGCTGCGCAGCTCTTTACGGGCGGGGTCAAACTGTTTCCTTAATTGTTGGATTCCTGTGGCCAAATCTGGGTAGAACCACACCTGATGATCCTGGTATTTGATTTCTCCTTTAGTACGCACTGCGTTGGAGACCGTCATCTTGTCTCTGTAGTCGAGGAACTTCATAATCAGCGTCCTCGGTGGTGTCTTCTTATCTCTTGGTGGGCCGATTCGGTGTGCGCTTTCCAAGACGACCGATGACTGTAGATCTGCGTTGTTCAGCGCCTCTGGAATCCACTTTTCCAAAAAGGAACATGCATCCTGTCCCTCCGTATCCTCCGGGAGGCCCACCAGCCTTAAATTATTCCGTCTCGACCAGGATTCTAAGTCCAAGACGTTATCTTCCAGACTTTTATTTTTTAATTCCAATGTTTGGACCTTTAATTGTAGGCTGGTGAAGTCATCTTCAGCGTTGGAGATCCGGAGCTCTGCCTGCGATACTCGTTCCATACAGTCGCTTATTTCTCTTCTCATGCCTTCTATCGCTGCTATAATCCCGTCAAACTTAGACGAAAAGTCTGCTCTCATAGCGCTGATAGCAACAAGGACCGCATTCGTTCCTTCGGCAGTCACCGCTCCGCCGCTAGCTCCGTCCTCAGCCATGGTCCCTGGAGATTTTCCTGCTTCGTCACTAGCGTGGAAGTCTGTTAACTTGGATTGTCTCGACGAATCAGTTTTTCCTCCGCCTGATTTCACAGCCTTGGTTTTTACCATATCCGCGCCTAAACGCTAGGATAGGATTTTGCTCCAATTGAGAGAGTTTTAGCCTATTTTTTATTATTAGGAGCAGAGCAGAGTGGAACACATCTTCCTACGTGGCCGCCATAACCGCAAGTCATTATAAAGTGCTTTCTAATAATGTTGCCTAGCGGAAGCATATGTAAACTAAAAAGAGTAGGGCCTAGCACAGATCCCTGTGGAACTCCATGACTGAGCTTTGAGTTGAAGGAAAACTCATTATTGACATAAACACACTGGAACCTATCAGATAAATAAGATCTAAACCACTGCAACGAAGTTCCATTAAGTCCAACATAGTGTTCTAATCTATCAAGTAGAATATTATGATCGATAGTATCAAAAGCTGCACTAAAGTCTAAAAGTACAAGTACAGAAACCAGTCCATTATCAGATGCGATGAGGAGGTCGTTAGTGACCTTCGCTAAGGCTGTTTCAGTACTATGATGGATTCTAAACCCAGATTGAAACTCTTCAAGTAAACCATTTCCCTGCAGGTGGTCAAATAATTGCGTAGCAACAACTCTTTCTAAGATTTTTGAAATAAAAGGCGGTAGAAGATGGATGGATGGATGGATGGGAGATCAGAGATTGGTCTATAGTTAGCTAAAACTCCTGGATCTAGCGTTGGCTTTTTGAGTAAGGGTTTAATTACAGCAGTTTTAAAAGCCTGTGGTACATGGCCTAAAGTTAATGAAGAATTGATTATACGAAGAATAAAGCTACCAATAAGTGGAAGACTTCTTGGTAGGAATAGGGTCTAAAAGACAAGTTGAAGGTTTGGATAAGGAAACTATTTTGTCTAACTCACAAAGGTCGATTGGAGTAAACTCATCAAGACAGACATCAATTGAAGGAGTTGTAGTAGTTACTGTATTTAAATTAACGGTGGGAAGAATATAATTGATTTTATCTCTAATGGATGAAATTTTATTATTGAATAAGTTCATAAAGTCCTGACTAGTAAGCTCTAAGGGAATGCTAGGATTGACAGAGTCCTGACTCTTTGTCAACCTGGCTACACTACTGAAAAGAAACCTATTTTTGTTCTCTTCTATTAATGCAGAATAATAACTCGTTCTAGCTTTTCTAAGAGATTTTTTATAAATTAAAAGATGATTTCTCCAAGCTAAATAGATTTCATCTAAATTAGTGGAGCGCCATTTTCTTTCTAATTGACGAGTCTTCTGTTTTAAGGTACGATGATGGCGTCTTCCTTGGATCGATTCACAGTGTAGGCAAACTGGTGGGGGGTCAAAGGAGGAAGACAGTCCCTGATGTGTTGGGACACCAGTTGTTCAAAATACTTCATGACTATACCGCGTTCCAAATTATTACGCAAATGATATCTGTCTCTGATTTTCCTAAACAGTCGATGCAAATGACAATCGGTATAATTTTCAAGTCATCAACCGTTAGAGCATAATTCAAATTTTATTGAACAAACCTCTCAATGATAACTATTTTTTTTGCAAAAATAAAAAAAAAACTCAAAATGCACTGTTCCAAATTATTATGCACAACTGAGTTTCAAAACATTTTATTGGTTGTAAAGAACTGAAAATGGTCATTTGTTGAATTTGCAACATTAGGAGGTCATATTTACTGAAATCAAAAGCTATTTCAATCATAAACATCTTAACAGGCCAAGTTATATGTTAACATAGGACCCCTTCTTTGACACCACCTTCACAATTCTTGCATCCATTCAACTTGTGAGTTTTTGGAGTTTCTTCTTGAATTTCTTTGCAAGATGTCAGAATAGCCTCCCACAGCTGCTGTTTTGATGTGAACTGCCTCCCACCCTCATAGATCTTTTGCTTGAGGATACTCCAAAAGTTCTCAATAGGGTTGAGGTCAGGGGAGGATGGGGGCCACACCATGAGTTTCTCTCCTTTTATGCCCATAGCAGTCAATGACACAGAGGTTTTCTTTGCAGCATAAGATGGTGCATTGTCATGCATGAAGACAATTTTGCTACGGAAGGCACAGTTCTTCTTCTTGTATCATGGAAGAAAGTGGTCAGTAAGAAACTCTATATACTTTGCCAAGGTCATTTTAACATCTTGAGGGACCCTAAAGGGGCCTACCAGCTCTCTCCCCATGATTCCGGCCCAAAACATGACTCTGCCACCTCTTTGCTGACGTTGTAGTCTTGTTGGGACATGGTGGCCATCCACGAACTATCCACTACTCCATCCATCTGGACCATCCAGGGTTGCATGGCACTCATCAGTAAACATGACTGTTTGAAAATTAGTCTTCATGTATTTCTGGGACCACTGCAACCGTTTCTGCTTGTGAGCATTGGTTAGAGGTGGCCGAATAGTAGGTTTATGCACAACTGCAACCTCTGGAGGATCCTACACCTTGAGGTTCGTGAGACTCCAGAGGCACCAGCAGCTTCAAATACCTGTTTGCTGCTTTGTAATGGCATTTTAGCAGCTGTTTTCTTAATCTGATGAATTTGTCTGGCAGAAACCTTCCTCATTATGCCTTTATCTGCATGAACCCATCTGTGCTCTGAATCAGCCACAAATTTCTTCACAGTACAATGACCATGCTTAGGTTTTCATGAAATATCTAATGCTTTCATACCTTGTCCAAGGCATTGTGCTATTTGATGCTTTTCGGCAGCAGAGAGATCCTTTTTCTTTCCCATATTACTTGAAACCTGTGGCATGCTTAATAATGGGGAACATCCTTCTTAAGTAGTTTTCCTTTAATTGGGCTCACCTGGCAACCTAATTATGACAGGTGTCTGAGATTGATATCAGTGATCCCAAGAGCCCTGAGACATAATACCATCTATGAGTTTAATTGAAAAACAAAAAATTGAATGTTTATGACACTAAAATCCTATTTGCATAATAATTTGGAACATGGTGTACAGACGTAAATGCTATGGGTCTGTAGTTGTTCAGGCTGTGTATTGCAGTTTTTTGGGGGAAGGGGATGATGGTGGAGGCCTTGAGTTATGCGGGGATGGTGGCATGTGTCAGGGAGAGGTTGAACAGCTTGGTGAGGATCTCTGCCAGCTGGTCTGCATATGCTTTGATCACCGCTCCTGGGATGCTGCCAGGTCCAGCAGCTCACCAGGGTTTCACTGCTCTCAGTTTCCTAATCACCTCGTGCTCCTGGAGAGAAAGAGGGGATGAGCTGGAAGAGGAGGAAGTGGGTAGTGTGTGTGGTGGTCTCAAACCGGGAAAAGAAGCTATTTAGCTCCTCTGTCGGAGAGAGGTTGCTGTCAGATGTTGGGGGTCTATGGCCTCTGTAGATGGTGAGGGCTTGGATGCCTCTCCGCATCTCGGTTGTTGTCCATGAGGAAGCTCTCTACCTTCCTCCTGTAGGCCTCCTTGCCCTGTTTGATGCCTCTCCTCAGGTTGGCTCTGGTGGTGCTGTACAGAAACCTGTCCCTCACCTGAAGGCTGAGTTGCGAGCTCTGATCAGAGCCTAAACTTCATTGGTCATACAGGGTTTCCGGTTTTGAAAGACCTGGATGTGTTTGGTGACTGTCACATTTTCTACACAGCACATGATTCAGAAAAGGACAGACTTGGTGAAAGATTCCAGGTCCTGCTGTTCAAAGATGGTCCACTCTGTACAGACAAAGCAGACCTGGAGCTGGAGAAGAACATTTTTCAGGCCAAGTTTCAATTGTCTGTTTGTCTGTTTGGTTGGGGGTAACTGTTTCCTGAGGGGGGTGTAAGCAAGAATAAGGAGCAGGCAGAGGTATTGACATGCTCTTAGTCAAAACTATTATTGAATGCTTAGTGAAACCACTGACGTATATCTGTAACCTGTCTCTCCAAACAGGTATATTTCCCAATGCAATGAAAATAGCTAAAGTAATTCCGATATACAAGACGGGTGACAGAAGGGAACTTTCAAACTATAGACCAATTTCACTATTGCCGCAATTTTCCAAGATACTTGAAAAAATATTCTATGAGAGAATTGACAACTTCATACTGAAGAATAATTTATTGTGTGAGCAGCAATATGGGTTCAGACACAAGAGGACAACTGCATTTGCTCTAATGGAATTTATAGAAAAAATATCAACTGCCGTTGAAAATAAAGAGTATTCAGTTGGGGTATTCCTGGATCTTAAAAAAGCATTTGATACAGTGGATCACAATTTATTATTAAAGAAACTACAAAATTGTGGTATTAGGGGAGTAGCACTGTCCTGGATATGTAGTTACTTAAAGAATAGATATCAGTATGTATGTGTTGGTAACAAAAACTCACAGTTACTGAAGGTTACTTGTGGAGTCCCACAGGGTTCAGTTTTGGGGCCATTGTTATTCAATATGTATATAAATGATATATGTAAAGTTTCAGAAAAAATGCATTTAATATTGTTTGCCGATGACACTAATTTATTATGCAGTGGAAGCAATTTGGAACAACTTTTGGATACACTCGGAAAGGAATTAGGAAAGCTTAAACTGTGGTTTGATTCAAACAAATTAACGCTCAATTTAAGTAAGACAAAATTTATAGTTTTTAACAACCATCACAACAACTTAGTATCTAAACTCAGTGTAAATGG
Organism: Pholidichthys leucotaenia; assembly: GCA_020510985.1. Lineage (NCBI taxonomy): Eukaryota > Metazoa > Chordata > Actinopteri > Cichliformes > Pholidichthyidae > Pholidichthys > Pholidichthys leucotaenia. The sequence continues at coordinate 92,160,673 of CM035846.1, forward strand.
TGTAGAGATTGAAAGGGTATCCGAAACTAAATTTCTTGGTGTAATAATTGATAATAAACTGTGTTGGAAGTCACATATTAATTATATTAAAGGTAAAATATCCAAATCAATCGCAATACTACACAGAGTGAAATATTTGCTGAATCAACCCACACTATATACCTTGTATCATTCATTAATACTCCCATACATGACATATTGTACTGAAGTATGGGGAAATACATATAAAACAAACATATATCCAGTCTTTATGCTTCAGAAGAGAGCTATTAGAATAATAAACAAAGGTGCTTACAGGGAACCAACAAACCCACTTTTTCTTAAATTAAAAGCTCTCAAGTTGAAAAATCTGGTTGACTTTAAAACTGCAGTAATAATGTTTAAAGTGAAGAATCTATCACTGCCCGCAAATATCCAAAAGCTGTTCCAAATAAGGGAGAAACAATGTCATTTCAGAGGAACATGTATATTTCAAAAACCTTCAGTGAGAACTACCACCAAGCAACACTGTGTTTCAGTGCAAGGAGTCAGATTATGGAATGATTTTGGACCTGAATTAAAATCATGTACAACGCTTGGACAATTTAAACAAAAACTAAAGGAAGAAATACTCCAAACATATATACAAGATGACATATAAAATCACATAAGGATTGTCATATCCAGTCTGTGTTGTGTTGTTGCTTAGTTTTTTTTTTTTGTCACATTTTGTCTTAGCTTTGTTCTGAATTGTAATCGCTCTTGTTTGTTTTTCTTTTGAATTCTTGGATGGAATATGGGTGGGCAATATAAGCTGCCGCTTCAGCCATCACCCATTTCGGATAACTTATGTTGAACTGTATAATCAGAGGAGTTATTGTTTAATTTGACCTTGTTGGATTTTCTTTCCCCCTTTGTTATATTATTCTGTTTCTTTTAATCTGTACTTCTAATTTATCCGAAATAAAGATTGATTGATTGATTGACTGATTGATTGATTGATTGAGGTGATCTGATTGTCCAAGGTAGGGGAGGGGCATGACTCTTTTGGCATGCTTGATGCTGCTGTAAACATGGTCTAGTGTCTTTTCCCCCCTTGTGGGACACTTTACATGTTGGCGGAATTTGGGGAGCACAATCTTCAAGCATGCTTTGTTAAAATCCCCTACAATTATGTGGACTCCATCAGGGTGGTCTCTCTGCTGCTTGCTAATAATGAGCTAATAATGAGCTGAAGGTGGCTGAGTGCTGAGCTAATGTTTGTATTGGGAGGAATGTAAACAGCTGTGAAAAAGACTGCTGTGAGCTTGCAAGGTAGATAGAAAGGCCTGCACTGAAAGGACGTGGCCTCTAAGTCCAGTGAACAGTGTGTATTATCCTGCTGTTATTACACCAGGCCTGCAGCACAAAAAGCACAGAGCCCTAAGCCCCTTCTCTTACCGAAGTCTCTGTTGCAGTCTTGGTGGTGTATAGTCTGGCCCAGTAGCTCCACCGTAGCATCTGGGATCAGCGGGTGCAGCCAGGATTCCGTCACAATCAGAATACCGCAGTCCTGGACAAAGCGGTTGTAGGCGATCTCTGACTGTAGCTCATCAGTTTTGTTGGTGAGGGATCTGGCATTGGTGAGGAAGATTGATGGTAGTGGGGGTTTGTCACATTGTTTACATAGCTGAGCTCGAAGGCCTGCTCTGCACCCTCGTGTTTGCTTCCTCTCCCAACACTGCCTCTGTCGCCAACAGGACCCAATATCAATACACAGTGCGCCCGGTGGTCTCGCAATCTCTGCAGTGATATGGTGTGTCCGAGTATAGGCACTAGTAATGTCGGAGTTGAGTTGGGAGCCAATACCTAATACGTCCTGGCGACTGTAAGTGATTATTCCATCGTAGAAAGAGGACAAAAAAAAGACAAAAAACACAAAAACGTTCACAGTAGTCCGGAGCAACAAGCCACTGTGTCCATACGCGCCGCCATCTTGCATTATTTCAACAGGATGTTGTTAATCACGATTAACTCAACCTGAGTGCTTTTGCTACTTGTTAAAATACAATTATTTTTTGGTAAAGAGAGATTTCAAGATTTTTACTGTAGTTATATTACCCAGTAAAGCAGTAGCTGCCTGTGGAATTGTACAGGATCTCAGATGGCATTTCAAGCACGTGTTGATACTATTAAATTACATAATTCAACATGAGATGCTTCAAAGCAGAAAACATTTGGCATAATAGAACACTTCTTCTAATGGATGGATTAGTTTTGCAATCAAGAAGGCACAAGAAAGAAGAAGAAGAAGCAGGCACAAGAAGGCACATAGATCAATTTTGGATGTATGCAGTTCATTAGCTAACAACTCTGAATATTAATTCACTGGGGTTTCTAAGATGCAAGTTGTTCTAGAACGAGTTATTTTCCTCTAGTGGTTTTTAACATTTTCCTATCTATTAAATGCCATTTGTGCTCTTATAAACAGATAAAACGTAAGGTTACTACACTGTTCGACAAGCTGAGCACATTTTAACTTTTCAGATTCCTTTTCTTTAGTTTGACACATACAGCGAATATAGTATTATGAATTTCTGTCACTGAGTGCTTTTCCCAGAGAAAGAGATGGAGGAGAGAAGTTGCTCCTGCTCTGCTAATGTGCTCCTTACACTATACATCCTGGATAGACACGATGGAATTTAAAACAGGAATACATTTAGAGGTGCAGTTTGCATGCAGATTTGCCTTAAATCCCATTCAAATGACTATATTTCAACATGAAGCATGCTACATGTAGTCCATGTGCGAATATACATTTATTAAAATGCTACTTAAAGGTATACTAGATAGTATGTTCATGAAAACAAATCCCACAGGGAGTTAAGTGGACTTTAGCTTCACTTGCATGATTCCTGTGTGACTGGAATTTACTGTCCGTGAGAATATGTATGGCCTGCGTGGGCTGCTGCATCTGCATGCTTATGTATAAACAGATAACTGTTCAGATCTAGAGAAATAAAACCAAAATAAAGATACATAGAGGGATCCCACAAGAAGTTAAGTGGAAAGATGTGCTTTTGTCTTTGATTTACCATAACAGTCAAGTAATTTACATTAAAAAAATTGGATTTAACTTAAAAAAGAAAACTGCTCTTGAATGTTAAAACAGGTTTCAATTTACAGATCTTGCCAGGTTTGAGGTGTATTTCACTACACTACTTTAGGTACAGGCCAGTATTTAACCATACACATACAGAGGTTTGGCTTGTTTACAGCTGGGTCACTGAAAGGAGACAAGAGGACACCACAGAAGGATGACTGATCACTCATATCCATCCACCCATCCATCCACCCATCTATCCACCCACCCATCCATCCATCCATCCATCCATCCATCCATCCATCCCTATCACCAGGTGGGTAGATGTACTGTCCAGAAACATAGAGTAAAAGTCTGTGTAACTTGGGCTTTAAGGAGAATTAAGATGCTGCAATTTTTTTAACATGAAAAACTGTCAAAAAATGAGAGGAGACTAAGGCATACGTGATCATGACAACAGCAAAAAGGACAAACTTGGATTGATTTGCTTTTTTTTGAGCTACTCTTTGAATGGTGGAGGGGCTTGTGTGCTCTGTCAAGTAGGATTGAATCACAAAGCCCTCTTGGTATTAAAAGTTCAGAATTTGAACTTCCGGTTATGGCTGCCACGTAGGACGGACGTGTCTCGCTCTGCTCTGCTCCTGGAGAAAAAAAATCGGCAAATAACTCTCTCATTTGGGACAGAACGTATCCCAGCGTTTGGGCGAGGATATGTCGGCGAAGCCTAAGGCTGGAAAACCAGGAAAAGGAAAAAGCGAGCCGCCGAAACAGTCCAAATTAACGGACTTTCAGGTCTGTGACGCAGCAAACAGGGCTCCATATATGGCGGAGGAGGCTGGCAACGCTGCGATTTCTGCGGGGAATGGCGCAGATGCGCTGATGGCTGCCATGAGTTCAATGAGAGCGGACTTTTCCTCTAGATTTGATGGGATTATGACAGCGTTGGAAGGAATAAGAAAGGAATTGGGTGACTGTGTAGAACGAACGGCGCAGATGGAGCTCCGTCTCGCTAGTGCTGAAGATGACGTCACCCGTCTTCAATTAAAGGTGCGCACTTTGGAAAAAAAAAATAAATCTCTGGAAGATAATATTTTGGATTTGGAATCTCGGTCGAGACAGAATAATTTGAGGCTGGTGGGTCTTCCAGAGGAATCAGAAGGTCGGGACGTATGTTCCTTTCTGGAAAAGTGGATTCCGGAGGTGCTGGGCAGCGAGGAGTTGCAATCAGCAGTGGTTCTGGAAAAAGCACATCGCATTGGCCCACGGAGAGATAAGGGACCGCCGAGGACCTTAATTATGAAGTTTCTTAGCAACAGAGACAGGATGAAGATCTTCAACGCTGCACGAGCTAAAAAAGGAGAGATTAAACACCAGGACCAGCAGGTGCGGTTCTACCCAGATTTGGCCACAGGAATCCAGCAATTGAGGAAGCAGTTTGATCCCATACGTAAGGAGCTGCGCAACCTTGGGATTCGTCATGGTGTAATCTATCCTGCGAGACTGCTGACCACGTATGAGGGCAGAACCCACATCTTCAAGACCCCAGAGGAGGCGCAGGAGTTCATCAAGAAGATCAAAGAAGAAGAAGAGACTGGTGGGAGCTAAGCATGAACAAAATATAAGGTAGAATAATTAAGCATTTGCACAGGCATCTGACTGACTTGAAGTAAATAGTAAGTTTACAAAATATAGATTGTATTATATATTTTAAAAAAAACAAAACAAAAACAAAACAAACAAAAAAAAAAAAACTATGATGTACAAAGTTGTTAAAAATTTTGGAGTTAAGTTGGAAAACTACAGAGGAGAGTTAATGTTACGTCATTAAAAGCAGTAGAGTTAGGGTGATTGGGAGGATGAAGAAGGAGTGGCTTAGGCTGTTCCCCGTGGGTGTGGAACGGTCGATGGCTATATCGGGAGACAGAATTTTTCTTTTGATTTTGGGGGGTTTGCCACAAGTGTGGGAAGGGGAAATTTGTTTGTGTGTAGTTTGTAGGATGAATGTTCAACCACTCATGTTTTTGCTTCTCTGTATGAGCATGTTTACACTGCAAGGTAATCCCAAACTCTCTATTGATCATGGACCAAAGTGTTAATCTTAATTTAACTTCATGGAATTGCAGAGGTCTACAAAATTTAAAAAAACTTAAACAAGTTATGAATAAAATAAAGGACATGGGTTCAAGAATTGTGTTTTTACAAGAAACTCATCTGATAGAGGAGGATGTTAAAAGAATTAGGAGTAGATGGCAGGGAAGTGTATTCACCTCTTCATTTTCATCCCGAGCCAGGGGAGTTATGACTCTCATACATAAATCAGTTCCTTTTCAAGTGAAAAATGTAATTGGAGACAAATTTGGAAGATATGTAATCATTCAAGGTTCTTTGCTATTAGAAAATATAAATCTTGTGAACTTATATGGTCCCAATATAGATGATCAGAAGTTCTTTGCTAATTTATTTCTCATCTTATCATCACTTACAGGGCAACATATAATAGCAGGGGATTTTAATTGTACATTGAATCCAGGTGTGGATAGATCAACAGGACTGGATTGTACGCACATTGGATGTAGGATGACTATTAATCATTTTATGAAAGAATTGAGATTGTTAGATATATGGAGAGAAATGAAACCACAAGTTAAAGCCTATTCTTGTTATTCCAGTACCTACAAGACATTCTCACGTATTGATTATTTTTTGATTTCCACAGAATTAAGGTCCAAGATTCAAAACTGCTTTTATGATAACATCGTGATCTCTGATCATGCACCCTGTTGTCTAATATATGTAGATAAAAAATTGACAAAGGAATCAGGTAGATGGCAATTTCAGCATAAATGGCTTCAGGATGAGGAATTTGTCAAGTATATAGAAAAACAGATAGACGAGTTCTTTGACATCAATACTACACAAACATCAGCATGTGTAAAGTGGGAGGCTTTCAAAGCTTTTATTAGGGGGCATATTATTAGTTATACAGGATCAAAATCTAAGAAGACTCGAGAGGAGAGAGCTAAATTGGAACATAAAATAAAAAATCTTCAGGAAAAAGTGTATGCAGGAAGTGACCCAAGGTTGGAGAATGAATTACTGATTTTGAGAGCTGAATACGACAAAAAATCAGCGAATAGAGCTGCCTCGAGTCTTCTAAGATTGAAACAATCTTTTTATGAACAAGGTGAAAAATCAGGAAAATTATTAGCATGGCAGATTAAACAATTGGAAATTAAAACACCAATTACCAGTATTATAAGTAATGGACAGGTAGTTATAGATCCTTTAGAAATTAATAGAGCCTTTAGAGATTACTATGAAAAATTATATGATACCAAAAATGAACCTGATTTAACAAAACTAAATGGGTTTTTGAACGAACTATCTATACCGTGTATTCCAAATGAAAACAGGGAGATATTGGAGTCTAAAATTAGTCAAGAAGAAGTTGGGCTAGCCATTGATAATATGAAATCAGGAAAAAGTGCAGGACCAGATGGTCTTCCAGTTGACCTTTATAAAAAATTTAAGAATAAATTAATGAAACCTTTTTTGGAAATGGTTTTAGAAGCATTTCAAAATAATAATTTACCATCATACATAAATAATGCCTTAATTATACTGCTGCCAAAACCAGGTAAGCCCTCTAATAAATGTGAAAATATGAGACCAATAAGCCTATTAAACGCCGACCTTAAGATAATCTGTAAAATTTTAGCAAGACGAATACAAGAAATTTTACCAAATATTATTAATCGAGATCAGAATGGCTTTATAAAGGGTAGACAAGGCTTCCATAATGTAAGAAGACTATTTAATATTATCTATTTTAATAAAGAAGCACCGGATACAGCTCTCCTATCATTGGACGCCGAAAAGGCCTTTGATAGAGTTGAATGGCCCTTTCTTTTTGAAGTCCTACAAAGGTTTGGACTTGGAAATAATTTCATAAAATGGGTTCAAATAATATACAATAATGCTACAGCAGAAATCCTAACAAATAACAATATTTCAAAACCAATAAAAATCAATAGAGGATGTCGACAAGGCTGTCCACTCTCACCTTTACTGTTTACTATGGCAATTGAACCTTTAGCGATAGCGATACGTTTACATTCACAAATATATGGAATTAAAGTTGGACCAACAGAACATAAAATCTCCCTGTACGCCGATGATATAATTTTGTTTATGTCGAATCTAAAAAAATCAATTCCAACCTTGTTGAATTTAATAAAGAATTTTGGGGAAATATCAGGATATAAAATAAATAAAACTAAATCTTCAATATTAATGCTAAATGAGACCCAGAGAAATTACCCAGCCCCTGAGGTAAATCAATTCAATGTTGTAAATCAGTTTAAATATTTAGGAATCCAAATTATGCCTAAGCTAGAATCAGTCGCCAGTGTCAACTATGAAGCCTTAATGTCAGATATCAGTGAGTTAACTCAGAGATGGATGTCACTACCAATGTCGATGATCGGGAGAATCAATATACTTAAAAGTAATATTTTACCTAAAATACTTTATTTATTTCAATACATTCCCTTATCACCACCTTTAGATCTATTCTCAAGAATAAAAAAAAAGTTAGTGGAATTTATATGGAACAACAGGAGGGCTAGATTACGTCTGTCTTTATTATATTTACCATTTGATCGTGGAGGTCTGAAATGTCCAAATTTTATGTTGTATTATTGGTCGGCACAACTGAGGTCTATGACATATTATTTTTCATCAAATGATCTCCCTCACTGGACTGAAATGGAATCATACAATTTACCTTTACCTCTTCCCATATTCATATACTCAGATTCGGCAAAAAAATTACAAAAACAAGTTAAAAATCCATTTGTAAAGCATATGATCAAAATATGGTGTGAAGCTAAAAACTATTTAAAAGAACCACAGTTATTGTCACAATTTAGTCCAATATGGGGTAATCAATATTTTAAACCAGGGAGAGCGGACGCTGTATTTAAAGTATGGAATTTAAAAGGGATACAAAAGATTCAGGATTTATATTTGCCATGTGCAGACAACATAATGTCTTTTGAAGAGCTGAGGATCAAATTTAATCTCAATAGAACACATTTTTTTAAATATCTTCAACTTAGAAACTTTATTCGATCAAATCAAAATAAAGCTCTCACTCGACCTATTTATTCATCCTTGGAAAAAATGATGATGAAAGATAGTAAAAGAAAGGGTATTATTTCAGAGTTTTATAACTCATTGACACTATCTTCAAGTGAAAATTCACTGAAAAGATTAAACTACTGGAAAGAAGATCTGCAAATTGAAATTTCAGAGGAACAATGGGAATTGGCTTGTACAGAAGCTCAAACCAAATCAATAAATGCACGCCTTAAATTGATACATTTCAAATGGTTAATGCGGATGTATGTTACACCGGAGGAGTTAAATAGATATAACAAAAATATACCAGATACATGCACAAAATGCATGGAAAGTAAAGGAACCCTATTTCATTGTTTATGGGAATGTAGATTAATAAGAATGTTTTGGGAAGAGGTGAGGGTAACAATTGAAAAAATAATCTCAAAACAAATCATATTGAATCCTAAACTGGTTTTGTTGGGTCTGTACCCAGAAAAGCATAATTTCAATAAAAGTGAAAGAACATTCATAGACCTCAGTTTGCCTAATGCCAAAAAATGTATTGCACTATTATGGAAAAAGACTCATAGACCAGATGTGACTCAGTGGTTAAGACAGATGTTAACAAACCTTCCATTAGAAAGAATAACATATATACTGAAATCAAAGGAAATTGTGTTTGAGAATATATGGAGACCTTTTATTGATTATGTAAAAAATTTAAACATAACTCTTGAAGAAGAAGGTGAATGATGTGTGTGGACCTTGTAAATTCCAAACTGGTGAACATAATATGTATACTTATGTATTGGATTGTCTAGACTAAACAGAGGAGCATTGTTGAAGACTTGATTTTGTTGGTGGTTGTTGGTGTTTTTAGTGCATTTTTTTTTTTTTTTGTAGTACTTTAGTGTTAGTGTTTGATTGTTTGTATCATGTTTGTTAAAAAAAAAAAAAGGTTCAATAAAGATATTGTGGAAAAAAAAAAAGTTCAGAATTTAAAAAAACACTTAAGATGTGCTTTAAACTGTATTTAAAACTTGTATTTGCTTAGATGTATTTAAAACTGTGCTTGAAACGGTCTTTCGTGTCTGCAATTGCTCAAAATACATTATAAGTGACCAAATGTATTACTGAATGTAACGGATGAATTCTTGATACATTTTCCAGTGTACAGCAGTCACTAGAAGCTGAGTTGAGAGAGAGAGAAGATTCAAAGCCCATCCAGGGACAAGAGTTGCAAATTAGCTAATAGCTATACACTCTATGTGCAACACATCAGATTGATTGTCTTTGATTAATTGTCTATGTTTATTGCACTGTCCCTGTCAAATAAACTAATCTACTACAAAAAGTGAGCATGCGGAAGATGAAAGCAGACGAGACAGCGAGCTAGACGACACACAAACTTTATTCACCTCCCAACATAAAATACAGAAAATTTCTCCCGGGGTCTCTGGGCGCCTCCTTTTATACCACTTTATTTCTGCCCAATGAGACCCAGGGAGCCAAAGACAATATACACAGTACACAAAGCCTGTCTGGCACATTAACCTTACAGGACACGAAACCCTGCTTATCACCCCCCCTTCCATTCTAGTGAACTCTGGTGTCTCCTGACTCCCTGGGGTGCGGCCAGTCCTTTCTGTTACATCTGAACCCCCCCGGTGCCACTTCCTCCTTCAGTCCTCTGTTCCATCTCCCCTCCCCCCCGACTTCCGACTCAGGGTGAAGAATCCCCCACTCAGTGCCACCACATTTTACTATTTAAGCTAGTGCTTCAGTAGTGATTAGCCCACACAGAGACAACAAAGAAAGGAAGATGTGAGCCTACAACAACATTCCTCCACAAGACTCATAGCTCTTCTACCCCCAAAACATTGCCTGGATGGCTGTAAAGTGTTTTTGCTACTCTGACACAAGGAGGAGCGGGGTGAGGAGATAAGATGGTGGAGCTGAAAAGTTATGTCTCACACACGGAAGATAACTACGTACAGTATTCATCACTGGAGTGGCTTTGAGCTTCTAGAAGCCTGATCAAGATGTATTTCCAAAACTGTCAGTACCCAGTTGGAGCAGTGGAAGGTCGAAGCACTCCTCGATTGTCAAAATATACAAACAACTTGGACTGAGCATTCTGTGTGAGTGTGGCTGGTCATCCAGCTCTTATCGACTCTTGATGACAAAGAAAATATAGCACCAGCTGGGCTGTATCTTCTCTCTCCCTCCAAAAATTTCTCTCTCCCACTCAACTCTAGTTACTTTACAGGTTTAGTTTAATTTAGTTAAAATTAGTTATGGGAAGATTTTTTTATTTATTTATTTATTTATGCAGGGACATGCACAATATACATTGACCTTAAAGAGGAAAGATGCATTGTACCAGGTTATAGCACAAGTGCTAATTTCCACCTGTAGTCCCTGGGCAGGCTGGTGTTAGTATTAAAAAATAGACATTTGCTAAAACTACAAGTAAGCATTGATAAAAAACTAAAACCAAACATTGATTAAAAACTAAAACCAAGCATTGCTAAAAACTAAAACAAACATTAATATCATTGATAAGAACTCAAAACATTGATAAGAACTAAAACATACAATAATACAGTTATCCCTGATTTTCTACTTCTATCCTGCAATTAAAGTAAAAGTTGTGTTTATTCCACCATGGTTCCTTCTATGACAGTAAAACTGATACTGAGTGCTCATCATCTTTAAAGTGTGCTAAACGGTTAGTTTAGGAACCTATAAAATATGTTACATGTCCTTGTAGCCTGAATAAGGTTCCTAAAGTTCCGGCATGAAAAGTAGAACTTCCTCATAATAGCTCAAGTAGGTTAATTTTGTCTTCTTTTAATTATTTACCTTTTGTTCTTATTAAAGACAAAAATAGAAAGGAGATGTCTTTACCTTCTTTACATGTTTCGACTGTGTACTGCAGCCTTCGTCAGAAGAGTCAGCTGATTGCTGCCAGGTGACATTTATCAGCTGACTTTCATAGGCGTAGTGCACAGTCGAAACATGTAAAGAAGGTAAAGACATCTCCTTTCTATTTTTGTCTTTAATAAGAACAAAAGGTAAATAATTAAAAGAAGACAAAATGAACCTACTTGAGCTATTACGTGGAAGTTATGGACAAAATTGCATTAAAGATTTCGGCCGGCTGGAGAAATTGGAGAAAACACGGGCACGCTTCAGAAACCACCTGAGATTTAACCTCTGTTGCAGAGATGAGGATGTCACACCAGCAAGCCTCAATATAAAAAATCCTATTCCAACAAAAAACGCAGAGAAAATTATCAATAAAGCACGGAAAGACCTGATCAAAGAACGGATAAGAATGACGGCAAATAAAGTGGACAGAATCAATAATCAGATCAAGGAGGAAATGAACATTTTCAAGAAACACTACCCGACCGACCAGGAAACGCAAGAACAGATAAAAGCACCATTAAAACACGCACACGAACAGGAATTCATTATAACGAAAAACCGCCACTTGAAAAAAACTAAAAAAAACTTTCAGAAAGGAAGAACGGACGAAGACAAACACACACGGAAATGAACGCTAAGTGGGTCAAAAACTTGTCAAAACGCACACTCACGGACACGGAGAAAACAGTGCTGAGCAGAGGACTGAACTTCGCCATCACACCAGCCAGAATACCTCATGAAGAATACATCCTCGCAACAGAACTTGTATGTGAAAAAATCCAGGACCAAGGGGAAAAAGCATCACTCTGGAACGCAGTCGCAGGAATCCTCAAAACGGCCAAATTACCACAAAGCAACGTTTCAAAAGAAGAAGAAAAAGCATTAACCTCACTCAAGACAGATAAAACGATCACAATCCTCCCATCAGATAAAGGCAGAACGACAGTAATATTGGACACGGAAGCATATGAAAAACAGATGAAAACCATGTTGGCAGATGAAAGCACCTATGAAATCATTAAAACAAACGCTAAAAGCCCTTCTCAAACCCCTATTAGAACGTAAAAAAATCACAAAGGACGCATATGATCACCTGATTCCTACAGCCAGCATCATCCCCCGGATCTATGGAACTCCAAAAATACATAAAAAGGATATCCCACTACGGCCAATAATAGACAGTAGTGAATCAGTCACGTACAACTTATCAAAAGCGCTGGTTGAAATCATCAAACCCCTCCTTGGACTATCAGATTTCCACTGCAAAAACTCAAAAGAGCTGGCACAAGAACTCAAAAATATGAAAATAGAATCAGACGAGAGCCTCATTTCACATGATGTCATTTCATTATTCACAAAGACACCTGTTGATGTCACACTACATATAGTGCAAGAACGCCTCAGTAATGACAGAACCCTAAAAAGACGCACCAATCTCACAGTTCACGACATATCTGAACTATTACAATTTGTTGCAAAATCCACCTATTTTCAATACAGAGGAAAAATCTACAGACAAAAAGAAGGATTTGCAAGTGGAGACCCACTATCAGCCATTATGAGCAGCTTTTTCATGGAGGATCTGGAAAACAAAGCCATCAACACAGCACCTACACAATGCAAATCCACCCTTTGGAAGAGAAACTTTAAAAAAAAAATTTTTTTTTTTTGACTTATTTTTTACCCGTAGGTAGATTTGTTTTGCAGTCTGGTGACAAGCCACCAGCTGCTGGTCGCTGCGTGTGCAAGCGCCCCTTAACTCCCTAACCTGCATGTTTTGGCATGTGGGAGGAAACCGGAGAAATCCCGGAGTAAACCCACGCAAACACGGGGAGAACATGCAAACTCCACACAGATCACTGTTGGCCGGGGGCAGGGATCGAACCCACGATCTCATGATCCCCGCGATCCCCCAGCCGAGGGTAAAACTGTACTGCTGCGGTGCTAACCACTATGCCACCGTGCAGCCATACGTGGATGACATTCTGGAAAAAATAAGGAAAGGACACACACAAGAACTCACTGACTATTTGAACAGTACGGACAGCACTGGGAATATAAAATTCACACATGAAGAGGAGGAAAATGGCACCATAGCCTTTCTGGACATGAAAATCCACCACAACGATGACGGCAGCATAAAAATCACAGTCTACAGGAAACCAACCCACACAGATCAATACCTACTATGGACATCAGAACACCCCACAGCACACAAACTATCAGTTGTCAGGACGTTATATGAACGGGCCACCATCATCACAGACCAAGAAGACAGACAGGAGGAGGAAAACCACATAAAACATGGACTTATACGCTGCCAATATCCAGTATGGGCCATAAACAAAGGGAAACAGCAAGTCAAAAACAAAGAAAACAAACAGGAAATAAGGCACAGAACAAAAGTCGAAATCAAAAACAAGGACACCATAACTATACCATACATCCAAGGGATCACGGAACCAATTCAAAGGATCATGAAAAAATACAAAATAAACACAGCGGTAAAACCACACAAAAAAATTAAGACAGTTATTAGTACACCCCAAGGACAGAATAGAACAAGACAAAAAATTCAATGTAATATATGAAATATCATGCAGATCATGCAACAAAACCTACACTGGAGAAACTGGAAGATCATTCACCACAAGAAAAAAAGAACACCAGAAGGAATGTGAGAAGGAAACACAAGGACGACTCACAAGATCACAAAAAGAAAAGGCAGAACAAGAAACATTAAAATCAGCAATATCAGATCACTGCAAAAGAAATAATCACATCATCGACTGGGACAACGCAAAAATTATTGGATCAGAGAGCAACAGACACAAACGCTGGATCAAGGAGGCCATAGAAATCAGGAAGCGGGGAAAAGACACCATGAACCGAGATGAGGGGGCCTTTATGCTTTTCCACACCTGGGATCACATTCTCCAGAGACCATCTGACAGCGGAAGGCGGGGCAGGTTCGGTGGATCTGACAGGTCTGCTGAGCTGGCCCCGCCTACGAAAGTCAGCTGATAAATGTCACCTGGCAGCAATCAGCTGACTCTTCTGACGAAGGCTGCAGTGCACAGTCGAAACATGTAAAGAAGGTAAAGACATCTCCTTTCTATTTTTGTCTTTAATAAGAACAAAAGGTAAATAAGTAGAACTTCCTGCCGTCCAGCTTGGTGCTCAGCAATAATGGAACAGAGGAGGGAAATTTGTGGTGGCGCCTTGCATGGCAGCGACCCCTCTGATTCTAGATCTGATTAACATTGTAGATAAGAGAAACATAATTTCATTTTACTGTATATGATTGAATGACAGTAAAGTCTGCTTTACCTTTAAATGTTAATCTAGCAAGGTACCAAATGCAACAGGTCAATGGGAGAAGTTACCATTGACAGACATTGCTGAGAGAGTTCCTGGCTTAGGGTCACAGCCAGGTGTTTTATCAGATTGAGCAGGACAGGCATCTGGAGAAAGGTAAAATAGAATGTAGATTGTTTTCTCCCACACACAATTCTAAGCAGACATGGCCGATTCAAAATATTGTAAAAAATGTTCTGTTGAATATGGGAACTTTAAAGCGTACCTGTGGTGGTCGTCTAAACGCATTCAACTTGAAAACATTAGGCAAAGTATTCGTTTTTTGGTTAAATAATTATTGCCAGCCATATACCACCAGAGAAATATGCAAATACGACCGCAGGCATGGCCAGCCAATGAAAACTCTGCGCGCAGCCATGACACATGCGGATGTGACGTCATTACGTTGCCACTGAAAAGTCAATACTCCCGTCTGTATGAGAGACTAGGGTGCTGTTGTGAGTGTTTTTATTCTATTATGGTTGAATTGTCGGACTCTGAGGAAGAATTCGTCCAACATGGCTACAGGTTTGAGCCAGAAAGGTCTTCTGAGGGTTAAAGTGATGAAGTGGTCCTCACACACAACGCAATTTCGTCTGAAAGGATTCGTCTGTGCCCCGTTCCGAGATTGCGCAACCACTTTTCCGCTATGATCTTCTGACAAGGTGAGCTGGGTTTGGGTACACAAAAGAAGTGTTTATCTTTGTTTTTTCGCTTATTATTGAGACATCCAAAGGCTTTACATTCCGCCATGTTGCAATATCCATATCGCATTGTATGTTTTTGTTGTAACAAGAGCACCGAGTGTCTGCTGCTCTGTATAGCAGCGAGGGAGGAGCCGAATCATCTGCCGTCTGGCGGCCGTTACGACCTCAGATCAGACAAGATGACCCGCTGAATTTAAGCATTTATTTATTTATTTTCTACTCGTTTTAGTTCTGCATTTAATATGAACCCTGAGTTTGAAATAAACGTTTGAATTTTGGTCCTCACACACAACGCAACGCGCCGAGTGTCTGCCGCCCTGTATATAGTTTTAGAATCATCTGCCGTCTGGCGACCATTACGAGCTCAGATCAGACGAGACGACCCGCTGAATTTAAGCATTTATTTATTTATTTTCTACTCGTTTTAGTTCTGCATTTAATATGAACCCTGAGTTTGAAATAAACGTTTGAATTTGAATTTGAATATCCCGAAAGCCACTGCTCATCCGGGCACTCCAGGCTCAGCCAATATTGATCCAGATCGCGGTGCCAATGATATTACGTCACAGGAAGCATCCTGGCAGGCCATGTAGCCGCTAGTATGGCTGCACCCATGTTTTGCTGACATAGCTGAACCAGCACATCAGCAATGGATTTATATCAGATTGCTTTGAACATGAATTTCAACTTAAACTTGAACTAGAACGTGAGACAGGGGCTCAATATAATATCTTTTTTTTCATGACCACCACAGGTACCCTTTAAGTTGAGGAATTTCATGCTCAAAGCAATGGTTAAATGGCTCCAACTCACAGCAAAAGTATGTGTATAAGACAGAAGTAAGTTATCTCCCTATGACCTTGGGTATCTTGGGGAGAGATAGAATTAAGGCAAACGAGCCATTTTGCATATTTGTGAATAAAAACAAGTTTACCATTCTGCTTAACATCTCTGTGGCATATTTTCCTCTGTACTGAGGAGAAAAAAAAAAGCAAGATCTGACAGCCCTAATGATCACATGAGCTATGTATGTTGTAAGATAAGATAAGATAAGCCTTTATTAGTCCCACAATGGGGAAATTCCAGGATTGCAACAGCACAGGGATAGCAACACTCAGAGCAATAATTAAGAAGATACAAAAAAATATAAATAAGAGCAGTGGACATACAGTGGGGTAAAAAAGTATTTAGTCAGCTACCAATTGTGCAAGTTCTCCCACTTAAAAGATGAGAGAGGTCTCCAATTTTCATCATAGGTATACCTCAACTATGAGAGAGAAAATGAGAAAAAAAAAATCCAGAAAATCACATTGAAGGATTTTTAATGAATTAATTGGTAAATTCCTTGGTAAAATAAATATTTGGTCACCTACAAACAAGCAAAATTTCTGGCTCTCACAGACCTATAACTTCTTCTTTAAGAGGCTCCTCTGTCCTCCACTCGTTACCTGTAAAAATACTGGGGTATATTCATCTTTTATGTAGGAAGCTTCAAGAGTCACATATTTCTGAAATCCCATCGTCACACTTCATCCATTCAGAAAGTCTATGTAGAAACATATTTTAGTAACATTTCACACTGCTCCTTTGAATTATTTTATTATTTATGGTCCAAAATGTGAAAACATGAATGAGTTACACTACCTTACCAGAAGAAGTGAATGAAGAGAAGATTACAAGTTACAAATACGACTACATAAATTGTCTATTTATCCACCCTATTGCTTCACATATAATCCCCTTACACCCCACCACACAGTAAAGCAACCCCTATATTTTTTTAATGTTGGAATGCCCACTATATGAAATGAACAGGTAAAATTGCATAACCTCATTTGCACTGTTTTTTTTAGTCCATTTTTAACAACAACAACTTCAGATATGGATTTTTGCACTGATTTTAGGTACAAATAGTTCAGTGGGTTGGTTGCTTCAGTTTTTCAGACCCAGGACATACTGGAGAGACAATGTTTCAATCTGGGGCTCGAGGAGGTGGCTGTGGCTATGTACAGTATGGATGGATGGATGGATGGATGGAGTTTTTAAGAGTTCCTAAATCTCTTCAGGGGAGAGGTGCATTAGGTGGCTGATTTCCTGTAGTTTTGACTGGGAGCTTGCTTTCAGTTTGGTAGACTGCAAACTACAGACACTGCAGTTGTTTCTTTGTAACACCACTTCCCTTTGGTTTTGTCATGAACTAAAGGTTACGTCTGCAGTGAACTATGCAAATATCAGTTTGACACTGCATGTGGCATTATTCTAGTATGTTAGACATCTCATCAGTCTCATTGGTGAACTAGGATGCCAATGTCTGGACTGTGATTGCTTGCAAGTAGTTTCTGTGGGAGAATTGCATTTGTGATGGTGGTACTAAGTAGCAGATAGCCACTGTATTTGCAATTTCTGATACTGTATTTACCATGTATTCCTCTCCATGCTTCTGAGTCGTGGCCTAATCACAGAGGATCAAGACCTTGTCATTTGTGGGGGAACTTTGCAGGACAACTTGTCTTTTTCTGTAGGAACTGATTGAGGGGTCGGGGCATATACAGTGGGGCAAAAAAGTATTTAGTCAGCCACCAATTGTGCAAGTTCTCCCACTTAAAAGATGGGAGAGGTCTCCAAATTTCATCATAGGTATACCACAACTATGAAAGACAAAATGAGAAAAAAAATCCAGAAAATCACATTGAAGGATTTTTAATGAATTAAAAGCTCTAAATAATCAGGCCCCTTTTTATTTAAAAGATCTGATAGTACCTTATCATCCTAACAGAGCACTATGCTCCCAAAATGCAGAATTACTTGTAATACCTAGAACTTCCAAAAGTACAATGGGAGGCAAAGCCTTCAGTTATCAAGCTCCTCTCCTTTGGAACCAGCTGCCAATCTGGATTCGGGAGTCAGACTTGATCTCTGTTTTTAAGAAAAGGGTTAAAAGGGTTAAAACCTTCCTTTTTGATATAGCCTATAGTTAGGGTGGGATCATGTGACCCTGAACCCTCCCTTAGTTATGCTGCTAATAGGTTTAATCAGCTGGACCTCCAACAATGCACTGGCCTTCACTCCTTTCTTCACTCTCAATGAAATATTTTTGCTGGTCATTAACATCTGTTTGTTCTCTCCCATAGACTGAGTCCCCGTCGTGCTGTTTGCTCTCTACATGTCTGTTCTTTTCTTCATCTTCTCTATCCCCTCACCCCCCCCCCCCCCCCCCCAGCCAGCCACAGCAGGTGACTGCCCCTCCCTGAGCCTGGTTCTACTGGAGGTTTCTTCCTGCTAAAAGGGAGTTTTTCCTCTCCACTGTCGCCAAGTGCTTGCTCACAGGGTATCACCTGATTGCTGGGGCCTTTCTGCAATTGTGGGGTTTTCCTCTACAGTTGAAAGTGCTATGAGATGACTGTTGTTGTGAAATGGCGCTATTGTGGGCACATATGTGAGTTCCATATTGTGACGTATGCAGGGTTCACACAAAGAAAATGGAGCAAGATGGTTGTGATCAACGGGCTTTATTCACACACACTCTGAGCACAGGCAGGAGGGGAGGTCATTCTCCCAGACCTCCATTTAAATCACAGTTACACACACATAATAAATCTTGCCTATGAAATACTGCTGGGTAATTATAACGCAGTTATAATTACACAGCAGTAGAATAGCTCAGTAATAACATTTACTACACACACACAGTAACGTTTCAATTGTCAAAGCATGCTGGGAAACCCCTGCCCCCCTTAACATGGCCCCAACGTTACAATATGCTTCACATGCTTATTACTGTATGCTTATTGTTTACTGCACGTCTCAGAGGAACAAAAGGTCTGAACCTCCTAGGGGTAGCAGGAGGATGCGAAGTCTGGCCTTTTGTATGCAGAGAGATGGCCGTGAGGGATTTCCTGACCACCAGGATTTCAGGTGGAGACAGACAGAAGACCTGAAGGGGGGTGCATTGTGATTTGGGATGTAAAGACAATGTGACTGTGTGCTTTGATGTCCTGGGGTATAAAAGGGACAGAGGTGGGGGCATGCCTTCCTCTTTTCTGCTTTTGGATGTTGGAGAATGTGGTGGTGAATAAAACTGATCTTGAGCAATAAACTCAGCCTCGTCTTTCCACACATCTCCACACTATATAAATAAAGTTGAATTGAATTGAATTTTGGTAGGATCTCCCAATGCAAATTGGACTTGGGTGGAGGGCCAGATGAAGAGCAATTCACAAAGATCATATGAAGAGAAAAGGGACACGGGCCCCACTCTGGCACCAACCCTAGGGTAGGTGCTGTCACAAACTTAGTGTTTTTTCATCCCAGCAGCCCCAACTTGACTTAACACACAGGTGCCAAGAAGCTCCTTCAACACAGTAACACAGCACTTAAAAAGTCACATCAATTCACATCTTCTACCAGTGACTCAGACATTGTACGGCATCTGAATCACAGCCACATCTAGAGCTACTCACTGCTATGATGGGCTTTCTCAACAAGAAGTGGTAACTGTTGTGTGGGCTGTCTCACTGCAATCTCTCACAGATCAGGTGTTCTGGTAATTCTTTCTCTTTCCCTCTGTCCCCTGACAGCATTAGGGGAACAATGATGAAGTTAGATATTGATTTGTAACAAACCAGTTTGAGGATGAACTATAGCTTCTTTTAAATGAATGGGGACAGACAGAAAGTGCCATATAGTCTAGACACCACGTTTATCTTGAGTTTAAGACCTTCACTGGAAATGATTAAACTTTAATTAGCCCCTTTGGCTTCCTTAACTTTCTTTATATTGCTCATTATTATCTGTGCAGTTTTCAACAAGTAATTTCCGGAGTCTCGTATTATTTTAGAAGTCTGAGTTTCATTTATTCTTTCTCCTAGCTCTGTCCCCGAGGGTTATC
Organism: Pholidichthys leucotaenia; assembly: GCA_020510985.1. Taxonomy (NCBI): domain Eukaryota; kingdom Metazoa; phylum Chordata; class Actinopteri; order Cichliformes; family Pholidichthyidae; genus Pholidichthys; species Pholidichthys leucotaenia. The sequence goes on from CM035846.1 coordinate 92,180,744, forward strand.
CTGCTCCCCTTTCTTTATGTTAAATATTCTTTTTTCATGCAATTTTCTTTTATACTTGTCTTCTCTTTTGTCTTTATACAACCCTTCCCTTCTACATGCCCCCCATATACTTTTTTCCACTAAAACCTTCTCTTTCCTTTTTTGTGTCACTTGCTTTGTCCCAGCCCTACATCCCTGAAAACTCAGCAGTAACTACCAACAGAGAGAGAGAAACTGATGATAGTGAGTGAAGTGTAAAGTTTATCAACTCTGCCTATGCACTGATTTAAAAAAAATATCTTTGTTTGACCTCAACTTCAAAGTCATCCCAATGAAGATGACTGCAACATTTACTGCTAAAGGATTTTGAGATTGCTCTGGTGCAGAACTGTTCAGGCTACATGTATTGGGAAAGAGGAAATAGTCGATCGAGCCAAAAAAAATTTTTTTGGAGCTTCTCAGCCACTTGTGAACTCAATGAATTTACATCAAAACTCTCCAAATATTACAATATTACTTGAAAATCAGAATCATGTTTATTGGCCAAGTATGTATTCCACACAAGGAATTTGACTCCAACTGTCTCCGTTCTCTGCGTATGCAAATTAAGAAAAACAAAAATGTAGAAATAAGATATATGGAATAAAAGGACTAAGAAAAAGAAATATGTAGAAGACAAGTATTTTCAATTATCAATCAAAAATCGAGTTATATATTAATACAATAATAGAACAGTCTTTGTACAAGCAGTAGCCTCCCTGTCTCTGTTTATCTCTTGCATTAAAATGCAAAGATATGAAACAGTTAAGACACAAATTGGGTAACATTACTCCATTCACTGATCAAAGGCAGTGTGGAACACCCACAATATTTTTCATATTTGCAATAATAAAATGTTTATCTGGCTATGTTAAAAAAAATAGCTTGTTCTTTGATTTAGCAAATAATTCTTTTGGTGCACCAGAGAGAAGCAGGGTCACACTAGGCCCCAGTTTTCACATAAATTATGCCTGTTACAAATGGAGCATAAAATATCCTGTCTCAGCATCTTGCTCAAACATACTTATATGCAGCTCTATGATTCAGACTTGGGTTATGTTTAAAGTTACAGCGGTACCGTACTTCTACCTAACTAGAGATCACAGTGTGGAATTTGAAAAGGGTTCAAACATGATGCCTTCCTGTATATCTGCTAATAGATTATTCAAAAGGAGTTTGTTTCTGAAAGATTGTTTTGTTATGGGTGTAAAGGTTGACCAGCAAGACTGGGATCAAATTATAAGAAACAGTACTGAAGAAAAAGCAAAGTAACGCTGTCTCTTTGGTTTTACATCTTGTGTTCATGGATAATCTGTTAATAAAAATGAAAAATAATAGTAGAAAGTGACATGAAGTGAGATTTAAGTCAACAATTTTCTTCAAGGTGTTTTGGAATCTGCTCAACTTACCAATGGGAAGGCATTTAAAAAAAGAGATTTTTCCATTCTTTATAAAAGGATTTGAGATTGCATGTTTTAAAAATCACTCCATCAAACATATGGCCATTCACATCATTCATTGAATCAAAACAAGTGACAGCACTCATCCTCAGTAATTCACCTTATCCTCTGAAAGCAGAGTGTAATAAGAAGAAAGAAGGAGAAATCTAATATTGATTGATTTCTGGACTGATGATTTACATCCATGATCTTAGAGGTATGGTGCTTTACTATAAAGGTCAACACATTTTTCATATTGATAAACAGTACAGAAGGCAGATTGCTTTGTCAAAGTTTAGCCTTCACTGCTTCAAAGGCTGTTCTTTTAACATGTAAGCTCCTGGTATGTAGTACAAGGAAGAAATTGATTAACTGAACCCTCCTGTGAGACACATTTAAACTTTTAAAGGTTAAGTCATTAAACAAAGTAAAAACTGAGCCGCCGTCAGCAACCATGTGTCATATGACATTTTAAATGTAAAACATATCTAAGACAGATTTTTATGCACCAAAAACTTTGAATGCAGTAAATAGCAATGACTGACCTTAAAACAAGAATTCAAAAGTTATTCTAGAAAAGCAAAAAAAGAGCTGATCAAAAATGTCCTCTTTGGACTAATGTGTGGGCTACATACAGTGCACCATATTTCAAACAACATATTTGCTTTTATCAAAAAAGAAGACTGAACATTAAGGAACATATTTTGCCTCCCAAAATTGAGGGGAATGACATACAGTGATGTGAAAAAGTGTCTGCCCCTTCCTGATTTCTCATTTTTTTGTATGTTTGTCACACTTTAATGTTTCACATCATCAAACAAATTTAAATATTAGATAAAGACAGCATAAGTAAACATAAAATACAGTTTTTAAATGAAGGTGTTTATTATTAAGGGAAAAAAAATCCAAACCGACATGGCCCTGTGTGAAAAAGTGATTGCCCTCTAAAACTGGTTGGGCCACCCTTAGTAGCAACAACTGCAACAACTGCAAGTAGCAACAACTGCAATCAAGCATTTGCGATAACTGGCAATGAGTCTTTTACAGCGCTGTGGAGGAATTTTGGCCCACTCATCTTTGCAGAATTGCTGTAATCCAGCCACATTGGAGGGTTTTCAAGCATGAACTGCCTTTTTAAGGTCATGCCACAGCATCTCAATCAGATTCAGGTCAGGACTTTGACGAGGCCCCTCCAAAGTCTTCATTTTGTTTTTCTTAAGCCATTCAGAGCATACCACAGCAAGTCTTTCAGGTCCTGAAGCAGCAAAACAGCGGCAGATCATCACACTACCACCACCATATTTTACTCTTGGTATGATGTTCCCTTTCTGAAATGGTGTGTTACTTTTACGCCGGATCTAATGGGACAAACACCTTCCAAAAAGTTCAACTTTTGGCTCGTCAGTCCACAGAGCATTTTCTCAAAAGTCTTGGGGATCATCAACATGTTTTCTGGCAAAACTGAGACAAGCCTTTATGTTCTTTTTGCTCAGCAGTGGTTTTTGTCTTGGAACTCTGCCATGCAGGCCATTTTTGCCCAGCCTCTTTCTTATAGTGGAGTCATGAACACTGACCTTAACTGAGGCAAGTGAGGCCTGCAGTTCTCTGGATGTTGTTGTGGGGTCTGTTGTGACCACACCATTACTTCCAGTTCCTGTCAACCTGTCAACTTGCTGTCAACCTGCTGTCAGATCCTGTCAGTCGGTGGATTTCGGTGGATTTCTGTGTTTTGGTGCTCGATTTTTGACTACTTTTTTTGGCTTTTGAGAACTGAATTTGGATTACGGCTGGACATACTAGTTTCAACCCCTGCCTGACTTAAGATGCCAATAGCGGCATCTACGGACTGGGAAACGAGAGCGGAGCGGAGCGGCCCGCAATTCAGCTAGCTAAACAGCTGTTCATTAGCTGGCCGCTGGCGGGAGACATTCGAGGTGTATGTGGCCACAGCCGGTCTGAGCAGCGCCGATGAAGAGAGAAGAAGGAGCCTACTTGTTCTCTGCCTTGGTGAGGAGGGCCAACGGATATTTTTTGAGCTGTGTGGCAGCGGCTCACTGAAGGAAGGTTTGGACTTCATGGACGATGTCTTCGGAGACCATTCCAGCATCATGGCGCGAATCATGATACATCAGGTTTCACGTCGAGGAGCTGATTTGTTGGGGATCGAGCTGCTGGGTGAACTGGGATTCTCCATCACTGACCCAGAGGGCTCAACGGTACTGACAGTGTTCCCCGAATGGCATGTCCGTTGGCCGGCACTATTCAGGGGCCTTGGATGCATCAAGGCATTCTACCACTGCCCGCTCATCGAGCCAAGCGTGACACCGAAAATTCAAGCACTACAGCGGCTTCCCCCCACTCTGCGGAACGATGTCATGGCGGAGCTGAACAGACTGCTTGAAGCTAGCATCATTGAGAGGGTGGATGCTTCACCCTGGATATCAAACATAGTGGTGGCCAGGAAAAAGACGGGTGGCATCCGGCCATGTATCGACCTTAGGATGGTGAATAAGGCGATTGTTCAGGACAAGTACCCACTCCCCACTATGGAGGAATTCACCGCAACTTTCAGCGTCTCGAAGGTGTTCACAAAGCTGGATCTTCGCCAGGGTTACCTGCAAGTGCCCCTCCACCCAGCCATCAGGAACCTGACAGCGTTCGTGACCCATGTGGGCGTTTTCAGGTACACCTGCATGCCTTTTGGTCTGAGCTCAGCACCCAGCTGTTTTCAAAAGATCATGCCCACGATTCTGGCCGGCCTCAAGGGTGTGGTGGCATACCTGGATGACACTGTAGTGCATGGCACATCGTGGGAGGAACACGATGATCGTTTGGGACGAGTGATGACGGTGCTATAGGAGCACGGAGTCACTCTGAACGGGGAAAAGTGCATCTTCGCGGCGGACTCCATCGAGTTTGTGGGATTCCGGCTGACGGCAGGGGGTCTGAGGCCCCTACATTCGAACATGGAGGTGGTCCTGCGCCTTTCAGATCCAACAATACCCGCACAGATTTCCTTGTTCTTGGGCATGGTGAACGTTTACGGAAGCTTTATTCCCCATTACTCTGAGACAATTGAACCACTCCGGGCCCTTCTGAAACAGGATGCACTGTGGCAGTGGACCCCAGCCTGTTCAGCGGCGGTCTCTAAGCTAAAGTCTCAACTCCCCTCCCCTCCAGTGTTGGCCCACTTTGACCCAGAATGGCCGACTTTTGTGACCTGTGACGCGTCTGGCTCAGCAGTGGGGGCAGTCATGTCTCAGGTACAAGATGGTACTGAGCGCCCAGTGGCATTTGCATCAAGGTCTCTCTCAGCGGCTGAACAGAAATATGCCGTGGGTGAGAGGGAGGCACTCACCTGCGTCAGGGCATGTGAACGGTGGCATATCTATCTCTACGGGCGTCACTTCACCCTGCGGACGGACCACCAGGTGCTGACAACTCTACTGAAGACATCGGGTTCAGGACACAAACCCCTGCGAGTCCACAAGTGGATGGAGTGGCTGAGGGCCTACAACTTTACTACTCATTTCACCCCTGGAAAAGAGAACGTAGTGGCAGACCTCCTGTACCGTGTCATGACCAACACCGCGCAACCGGACGACAACCATGACAATCCCACAGAGGTGGCTCTGGTCAACACGCTGCATGGATCCCTCCGGGACATGGTGTCCCTCCAAGAGTGCTGCACAGAATCGGAACAGGACCCCATGTTGTCACAACTGTGCTCGGTCATCAGGGAGGGTTGGCTCATGAAAGTGCAGGGTGAGCTGGCACTTTTCCACCGGTTTAGAGATGAACTAAGCTGTTGGAATGATATGTGTGTGGTGAGAGGACACGGCACATTAATCCCGATGTCTCTGAGATCATGAGTTCTGGCGATGCCCTACAAGGGTAACCTGGACATGGTCAGGGTGAAGCAGCATTGCAGGGATTCAGTTTGGTGGCCTGGTATTGATAAGGACATTGAAACTATGGTAAAGAACTGTGTCCCATGCTTGGAGAGTGAGAAGACCGGTGGACCCGCCCCCCACCCCTGCGACCATTGCTGTACCTGGAGGGCCCTTGGAAACACATCCAATTAGACATCTGCGGTGAACTGCATACAGCACCCTTGAACAGCTGGTTTCTGCTAGTGGTCTATGATCTGGTTTCCAAATGGCCGGAGGTGTTGCCCACTAATTCAGTCACAACAGATGTGGTGACAGGTCTCATTTTGTCACTGTCCTCTTGTCATTGCATTGCACTGTCCTCTTGTCATTGCATTCCAGTCCCCCAGATAGGGGGACTGGAATGCAATCACTACAGACAATGGCCGAAAGTTTACCTCTGGGGTGTTTGAGGAGTTTTTGGGCGCTAGGGGTGTGGAACACATCAAAACTGTGTTTTATCACCCCCAAGCCAATGGGGGCATTGACTGTTTTAACAAGACTCTGAAGAACAGACTGAGAGCCCACTATAGCGGATGGCTTCACGTTTCTGGATGCTCTCCAGAGCACACTCCTCCACTGCAGAGCAACGGCCCATGCTACGACAGGGTGCTCCCCGGCGAAACTCATGCTGGGGCGCAAACTCCATCTGCCTTTGGACCGATTGAGACCACCCACGACCCCTTCGCCGGGGAGTACGGATTCCCCACGGGACCGGGTCACTGCTCAACAGCGAAAGATGAAGCGACGGTTCGACAAAAAGTGCAGGGCGAGAGCTCACTGATTGGAGGCGTCGGATTGAGTTTGGATCAAACATCCTAACCGCACGCATAAGCTGCAACCGTTCTGGAAGGGGCCCCTACCGATCATGAGGCAACAGGGCTAGGACACGTTCGAACTTTCGGACGGGTCATGGTGGCACTCCAGCCGGCTTAGGAGGTCACTGCTTGAGCAGGAGCTACGGCAGAACGGACTGGTGTGGGTTGGGACTTGTTGGACTGGGGCAGTAAGGACTCGCAGGTGCGGCCGACGATGCCTGGAGCAGGGTCCCCTCCTAGGGGACGCCCGGCTAGAATGCATCAGAGACCCAGATACCTGGAAGACTATGTGTTAAAAACAGCATTAGCTAATGTGTGTTGGGAATGAGAGGCAGAATAATCCGCTCCAACACGGGGGGAGGCGTTCTGGTAATCTCCCCAGACGCCCAGTTAGGTGGCTGAGTTTTGGCTGTTCAGTTGAAAAAACAACACGTTTGCTATTTATGCTCTGAGGAGTTCTCTAATTTTGTGAGGGGGGGGGATGTTGTGTGGGGATTTGACTCTTGGGGCTTGCCATAGCCTGGGCGAAGGGGTTGGGGTGATGATGTCAGGCGGGCTACGGTTGGAGGATATACTGAGTTGTTTTTTATAATAAAGCCAGTTCAGTGCTCAGTTGAATACGGCTCCGGTTTCATGCTATTCTGACATAACAGAAAGCATACACCGCTATGCAGAACAGTGCTACTACTAAGTTGTTTTTTCAGAGGGTGGCAGTCAGAAAAGCAGATATACAAGGCATAAACAAGTGATAAAAACCACACTTCTTATTTGGCAAGTCTTAGCTATGAAAAAAACTCAGTATCAGCTCTTGGCTTTATCGCCGCACTTACTGAGAATGTGACCTTAACCTGAATAAATTTACTCACATAATGTGCAAATTAGAGGACTCTTAATAAATCTAAAAAAAATGAATGTAATAAAATATAATTTGAGAGAAGGCTGATAAGGAGGAATGTTTCAGTTCTGGTCTGTCCTCTCACTTTATCATATAATATTACTTCATATTATGTATGTATGTATGTATGTATGTCCAGGCCTGCTTCATGAGTTTGTTTTTTAAAGTAATTCTGTTGAACCACAATTCAAAAGCACTGTCTGATTTTCATTGGTTAATTTTCATAGAATTTTTATTTATTACCACTTTTGTCAGATTCAAATTATTTCTGTGACCATTGTGGGTTTTTCTTTCATTAACAGAGGGGTATCAACAATTTTGTCCACGTACACACACACACACACACACACACACACACACACACACACACACACACACACACACACACACATAGTGGGGGACCTGCTGAATTTGTAAGTTTAACAGATGGAGACAGAAAATCAACACAAAAAAACCCAGAAAAAATATTAAATAAGGGTTATAAATTCATTTGCATTTGATTGAAGGAAATAAATATTTGATCCCCTACCAACCAGCAAGAATTCTGACCCACACAGACCGGTTATGTATCCATGAGGCACATAAATTAGTCCTGTCCCTTTAGGAAAGTACTCCTATTCTCAACTCATTATGTGTATAAAAGACTCCTGTCACAGAATCAATCTCTTCAAACTTCTCCACCATCATGGGCAAGACTAAAAGAGCTGTCAAAGGGTGTCAGAGACAAGATTGTAGACCAGCACAAGGCTGGAATGGGCTACAAGACTACAGTGTAAGCAAGAAACTTAGTGAGAAAGAGACTAACCGTTGGTGTGATAATTCAAAAATGGAAGAAATATAAGGTAACAGTCAATCACCCTCGCTCTAGAGGTCCATGCAAGAACGCATCTCATGGGGTAAGGATGATTCTGAGGAAGGTGAAGGATCAGCCCAGAATTACATGGGAGGAGCTTGTTAATGTCTCAGTTGTGCATTTATTTATTTATTTCTTGAGCTACTTCTGCTCAGTTTTCAAAATAAAAATAATTATGCATTAATGTTTGCTGGCAATACTGTAATCTCAATTGTTTCCCATATGCTACAAAGACTGTTTACTTCTTTTCAATTAAAAATTGCTATTTTTCAGAGGTTTCCAAATTTTTGTGTATAACTGTAAATAGAAGCAAAACATATTTGCTGCACCTTAACTATTAAAACAAGTCATTTGTTATACAGAATGTTAGGTATTTAATTTCTTTCTACCCCATATAATTATTAAAATATTGAAAGACTTTGTTGAGGGATTAATGAAGCTGAGGAGAGAGGTGAATAATATGAAGAGATGATGGTTGCAATGTAGTACCTGTGGGTATAAAACCACTTTCACCCCGGTTGTAGGACATATTTCACACATCGATGTAGTCAGGGTTATTTTCTGCTTTTAAGGGCCCTATGGAAGATTGTATTTGGGGGCCTCTGTTTTTGTAAAGCAGAGGAAGATATTTTGTAACAGTGCATCAATTTGGTACAGAAGAAAACAGGCTAGAATCGTCAATCTAAAATTCAGATTAAAACTAAAGATTATTCAAGCAATTTAACCTGTTGAACTCTGTTCAACTTCCCTAAAAATGCCTAAAAATAACATGCCCAAAGTAAATCAAAAGCTGTTCTTCAACCCTTTGCAGCATCTTCATGGGGTTAGTCTCATTTAAAAGAAAACACTTTGAATTTTTTGGCAAAACAGTCATAATCTCTCTAAGTGCTCCTGCCACTGAGTAACAAGAAAGTTCACCTGGGTGTTTTTTTTTAGATACAAATGCTTGCAAATAACATACAGCTGTCAGATACTGGCTGGAAAACACAACAGAAATGTAGAACCAAGTGTTCTCAAGCGCAGATCAAAATTTTGTAAAAATACCACAAAAAATGAATATATTACACAGCTTTTTTCTCAGGTTGTAACAAGGCTGTGTCTGTACTGGAAGACCGGAAATACAGCTTTTTTTTTTCAGTGCGCACTGAGACGCACTAAGATGCAGAGACGTGACCGCCCGCGGAATTCACAGAGTTCAAGGGGTTAAACCTACAGAAGACAATACCAGTGCTGAGAAGGTTTTAGTTTTAACATGAACCCTGATGCAAAAAAACACAGTGAGACAGGGATCAATGCAAGACAATGTTTTATTTAGATTATATTTCAACAGGTTTGTATGATGATCAAGCCCTGTGGGAAGATGGAGGAAGGGAGACAGTAAGTACTTAGACTCTGGTGGTAGCGATTGCAAGTTTTGAACAGCTTATGTTTTTGTACCAGGGGCTTGGCTGCTTCCTCATCCAAGAAAAGGCTTGCTTGGAGCTGGTGGAATAAGCGAAAGGCTTTGGTTGGTACTTCCGCTGCAGATAAGTGAAGTGGAGGGAGATGGTAAGGAGACTGTGGTGGACTGATACTAAGATTAGTTGCTTGCAGTTGGAGAGTGATGGCGATAGATAAGGTGAAATCCTTTTCCGTTTCAGGGGAATAGTGAGATGAGAGGTAGGCATGAGTGCACTGGGTCCGGGGGCTTTTTCTGTCATTTTGGTCGTCTACTGTTGGTCGACCACTCCCAGTTACATGGGGTGAGACTGGACATCCTGGCAGATAAGCACATCTGTCGCAAGGTCTGTGGTGGACTTTTGCCAGTCGGTGCATCGTGACATGCACTACACAAAGAGCAGAGATAAACAAACCTATCATCTGGTCAGTCACTGCAACAGATACTGGAGTCAGTTTGTCTTGGCCTGTCCTTGCCACTGATAATACCTCTATCTGCCAAGAATGTGCCGCTAGTCCAGCAAAAGCTAGCGGTACTCAAATACTACAAGCAGTTTCATGAGATGGTCAGTTGAAGGGCAGCTCATACCGGCTCGGACGTTGCCCGGTTTGGTGGGGTCAGGAGTTCCTGGCAGCAGAGGGCGAAGGACGGAGCTGCTTGGAGGAATCTGATCAGACCTAAATGAAACAGTCATTGTCACCCCCGACAGACCGCTATGATGATGATGATGATGATGATGATGGATGTGGCAATGAGCATACGTGAGGTTGGTTACCACGGAGGAGATCCACAGGAGGATGAGGCGGCGGCAGCACTAGGGAGGAGGTAAAGTGCCTCCGTGCCTGGTCAGCTCCTGTACTCGGCTGTCGAGCTCCTCCGGCTCCGCGGTCACCTGTCGGAGCCTCCGCCCATGCTGCGCCAGCACCTGGACATTGCTCGCCTGCCTCGCCAAAATTATATCCACCGTGGCTCTCGCCGGAACTTCCATATCGACAACTCTAAAGTAATACAGTCCATTTGGTCCTCCTCACGTCGCCCTCGGAGAACTACTGCGTCCCGCCGGGTTGACCACAGCTCGCTAGCCACTCTAGCTAGCTCGGCTAATGCTACTGTCAAGTCCGACAACACCACCGTTAACTTTGGGCTTCTCAACATCCGCTCACTCACAAGCAAGGGCCACCTTGTCCAGGACTACCTTGTCGACCGTAAGTTTGACTTTCTCTGCCTGACAGAGACATGGCAGCATCCGTATGACTTTTCCCAATTAAACGATGCTACTCCTCCTGGGTTTGTTTACCTTTCCGAACCCCATGGCTTCGGTCGCGGTGGAGGTCTCGCGATAATTTACCGCGAGAAGTGGAAAGTTCTGCCTGTCTCCTTTCCAGCATCTAAGGCATTTGAATGTCTTGCTTGTAAACTGCCTGGTCCCATTCCCACCATCCTGGCTATTAGCTATCGCCCACCTAAGCCCCACACTGAGTTTTTTAATGATTTTGCTGCTCTCCTCACTCATCTCTCCACTCTCTCACCTAATGTAGTACTGTTAGGTGACTTCAACATTCATATGGACAATACCAATCTCCCCCTCACCCGTGACTTCTCCTCTTGCCTTGAGAGTTTTGATTTTCACACCTTCACCGATTTTCCTACTCATATTAAAGGACACACTCTGGACCTTATCTGCTGTTCTGGCCTTTCACCCTCCGGCTGCACAGCTGATCAACTCCCCATAACCGACCATTTCCTCATCTCTTTCAATGTCACACTCCGCCTCACCACAACCAAGCCTTCACGTCTTATCTCATTCCGGAATATAAAGGACATTAATCCAGACACCCTATCCTCCATTATTGCCACTTTACCAGACCCTGAGTATTCTTCCTCCCCTACCACTACAACAATTCCCTAACTTCTATTCTCAACTCCCTCGCTCCTGTTAAAACCCGGTCTGTTTCATTTTCCCTCTCTGCCCCCTGGTTTACCCCTCAACTTCGTTCCATGAAAGCTAAAGGCCGCCAACTTGAGCGTCTCCATAAAAAGACTGGTCTCACTATTCACTTTAACATGTACAAAACTCATATTTCACAGTACAAGGACTCCATTGCACAATCCAAATCTGCTTATTGCTCTGGTCTCATCTGTTCCAACCACGGCAATTCCAAAACACTCTTTTCACTCCTCAACAGAATTCTTCAACCCCTGGACTCCCTACCCCCCATTTGTACTCGGTGGACACTTGCAACTCCCTCCTTTTGTTTTTTAATGCGAAAATTGAAAAGATCCACCAGCACCTGTGTCCCATTCCTTCTTCTCCCTCCCCCTCGGCACCTCCCTCCTATAGTTCTTCACTCTCCTCTTTTCAACTTCCTGACCACTCTGCCATCTCCGACCTCATCTATAAATCCAAGCCATCCACTTGTCTTCTAGATCCCCTTCCTACAGCCTTGGTCATATCCTGCCTCCCCTCACTGCTCCCTCTCATCACTGCTATCATCCACTCCTCACTCACCACTGGTTCATTTCCCTTATCCTTTAAAACTGCTGCTGTCTCCCCAATCCTTAAAAAACCCGGTTCATATCCCAATAATTTCAATAACCTCCGTCCCATCTCTAACCTTCCATTCATTTCCAAAATTCTCGAAAAGGTTGTTGCTTCTCAACTCCACTCCCATTTATCCCACAATAGCCTGTATGAAGATTTTCAATCGGGTTTTCGCCCCCACCATAGCACTAAAACTGCCCTTTTGAAAATCACTAACGACCTCCTTATTGCAGCTGATTCTGGTTTGCTTTCTATTCTCATTCTCCTTGACCTGAGTGCGGCCTTTGACACAATCTCCCACTCCATTCTCCTCAACAGATTGTCTTCCATCGGTATCACTGACATTCCCCTTGACTGGTTTCATTCTTACCTCTATGGCCGTACTCAGTTCATCCAACTCAAATCCTTCCGTTCTTAACCCTCCCCCGTCTCCTCTGGTGTGCCCCAGGGCTCAGTCCTGGGGCCTTCCCTCTTCATCATCTACCTCCTCCCCCTCGGTTTTATTTTCCGTAAATACAATATTCTTTTCCACTGCTTCGCAGATGACATTCAGCTCTACCTTTCCACCAAACCAAATTCCACCCTCCCTTCCTCCTCCATGACCAACTGTCTTTCTGAAATAAAAACCTGGTTCATCGCAAACTTTCTCAAACTCAACAGTGATAAAACAGAAATCCTTTTAGTCGGCACCAAATCCACATTATCAAAAGTTGATAGTTTCTCCCTCACCATCGACGGTTCCTCAGTTTGCCCCTCCCCTCAGGTCAAGAGTCTGGGTGTCATCCTCCATGGTTCTCTTTCCTTTCACTCCTACATCAATAACATTACCCAGTCTGCTTATTTTCATCTTCGCAACATTAATCGTCTTCGCCCTTCGCTCACCCCCCACACTACCTCTATTTTTGTACACAGCCTTGTCACTTCCTGTTTAGATTACTGTAACTCCCTACTTGTTGGTCTCCCTCAGAAATCCCTTCACAAGCTCCAGTTGGTCCAGAATTCAGCTGCTCACGTTATCTCTAAAACCCCCTCCTTCCTTCACATCTCCCCTGTTCTCCTGCAACTTCACTGGCTCCCGGTCAAATTTCGCATTGACTTCAAAATTCTCCTTCATACTTTCAAAGCCATCCATAACCTCGCCCCTCCTTATCTGGCTGACCTCCTTCACAATGTCACCCCTACCCGCTCCCTCAGATCCTCCTCCTCTGTCCACCTCGCTGTCCCTCCTGCTCGACTCAGCTCCATGGGAAGTAGAGCCTTCAGCTGCTCTGCTCCCAAACTCTAGAACTCACTCCCACCTGCCATCAGAAACATTGACTCCCTCCCTCAGTTTAAATCCGCTCTCAAAACTCACCTGTTCAGATTAGCATTTTCATTGTAACTGCCATGGTTTTTTATGATTGTCGTTTTTGTGTTTTTGTTGTTTATTGATACTGTGTTTTATCTATTTCTGTAAAGTGTCCTTGAGTGTCTTGAAAGGTGCTTTTAAATAAAATGTATTATTATTATTATTATTATTAAAGGAGAGTTAAAGTGATAGGAATGGGCTTACTTGAAATCCAGGAGGGATGACGTTGGGGCAAGAGGTGAGCAAGCACTGAAAGCATACAGGAGGAGAAGGAGAACTCAGGAGGAACAGCATGAAGCAACACGCTGAGACAATCCCACAACCAGAATGATTAAGAGCCCTGGTATACAGGTATATATAGGGGAGGTGCTCATCAGATGACATCAGGTGAGGCAGCGAGGTGCAGCTAGAGAGATTCACAAGGAATTAGTGGACTGAATGTCACCACATATGGTATCCCACCAGGCTTAACCAGGTGCCTCCATTAGATATCCTGGAGCACAACCACCCACGACTGAGGAATCTAAGAGTGTTCCTCTGGACCGTAACCCTGCCAGTCAACCATGTATTGGAGGCCCTGACCCCTGTGGCAGACATCCAGAACACACAGCTCTGAGTACTTGGGGCCGGTAGAGGAAGCAGATGACCAGCAGGAGCTGATGTAGAGGACTTCCCAGCTGCACAAACCTCACATGCCCGGACGTACTCACGGACATCAGCAGGGAGAGATAGCCAGCAGAAGGCTCGGAAGATGTGGTTGGTGGTCCTACTTATGCTGGAATGGCAGGTAAACTAAGCCATTTGGACTCAGTGGGTGATGTCACCTCAGACAACTGAGGGAACACATAGTCTGCCCCTGGAACCCCTACCAGGGTCTGGCTCTGACTCCAGGGCCTCCCTGACCTTCTCCTCAATCTCAAAGGCATCAGTAGACTCCTCACTCGCCAATGTATCATCAGCAGAGAATTAACGAGACAAGGCATCAGACTTGAGGTTCTTCACCCCAGGTCTGTCAGTGATTGACAAACCGGAACAGACTGAAGAAGAGGAACCATCTGGCCTGGCGAGGATTTAGAGAGCTGAGACAGGTCTGCCGTGACTATGAACTGTATAGTGGGATCAACCTGTGCCAGGATATGGCCTCCAAAAACAGCCTCTTCAGGTGACTGAAAGCAAATTCAATCATATCCAACCATTTGAAGGAGGTCTTGGTAGAGGTGAGCTGCGTGAAGGGTGCTGCGACTTGACTGTAATCCTTGATAAAACCCAATAAACTCCATAGTTGTTTCCGGTTAGTAGGTCTGGACCAGTCAGCCACTGCCTGAATCTTGTGAGGGTCAGACTGTAACTGACAACCTGCCAGCAATGATAAAGCTCAAGAAAGATGTTGAATAATTTAAAAATTCCCGTTTCTCGGCTTTAACATAAAGTTGGTTCACGAGCAGCTGTTGGAACACTAACTGGACATGGATGCAGTATTCTTCTGGGGAACGGGAGAAAACAAGCATATCATCAAGGTACACAAATACAAAGATGTTGATGAGAGCATCATCATTTATTAGTCTTTGAAACACTGCTGGGGTGTTTGTTAAACCAAAGGCCATTATTAAATATTCAAAGTGCCCGACTGGACTACGAAAACTTGGTCTTCCATTTGTCACCCTCTCGAATCTTGGTGAATATGGTGGTCCCTTGTAATAACTCAAAAGCTGAACTGATCAGTGGTAATGGGTACTTGTCTTTTATCGTTATATTGTTTAACTTTCTGTAGTCTATGCTTGGGCGAAGTGAGCCATCCTTCTTACCCACGAAGAAAAATCCAGCCCCCACTGGACACTTGCTTACAAGGATTCTTTGATGTATTTTTCCATTGCTTCCCACTCTGGGCCCAACAGGCTATACAGCTGACTGGATGGTAAGCATGCCCCCAATACAAGATTGATGGCACAGTCATATGGTCTATGGGGAGGTAGAGACATGACTTTGGATTCGTGGAACAAGGTTGCCTAGTCGTGAAACTCCTCAGGGACATGCTTCAGGTCAGGGGTGCTCCTCCAGAGAAGGAGACCAGGTGGCTGAATGGGCACAGGAGGAAAGACAAAAATTACTGCAAGCAAGGACTTTATTTTTGTTGTAGTCTATGGAGGGGTTGTATAGTCTGTGCCATGGGAATCCAAAAACTATACATGTGGATGAAGAGGGGAGTACAACAAATTAAATCTGCTCATGGTGGTTACCTAAAGCTATGATTGAAACTAGTGAGGTTTTGCTGAGTGATGGTGACTATCTTCGTGTTAGAGAGTGACAAAAGAAGGACTGGTGAAGAGAGATCTACCATGGGAATCTTTAACTTGGACATTAGATGATTAGAAATAAAAGTCTGCTCTGCCCCAGATTCTATTAGGGAATGTGGCTGATAGTCAGAACTGGGTGTCTGTAGTAGAGTAAGGAGAGTTTAATTTCTGAGGGGCTTTATCTACATGATTAATGATTTACCAATTGCAGGTCATTTTAAAAAATGAAGGTGAGACCCACTCATGGGCCTCATTGTATGGTTCCCTCAATTACCACATCGAATAACCAGATGTCACTAAACTATTCTAGTGCATCTTAGTAAATAAATTAGAGTATTGTGAAAGTTTTTTCTAAGTATAATTTAAAAAGATAAAAGTTTATATATTCAATATGACTATATGCAAACTGAAAATTTTCTGTCTTGTCAGCTTCCTCCACCCCACAAGTAAAAATACGTCAGCAAACACCTTACCTTTATCCTGTGCACATTTTTTTCTTGGACATTTTTCTTCTTTTTTCTTCAGCAGAGGGGTAACTCCTTTTTTCTTACTTGAATGGCTGTCAGTTAGCCCTGGGACCTGTCGATGACGTCACGTACTCCCCCAATTGGAATGTGGGAGAACACAATACAGTGGTGCGAGAAAGTGTTTACCCCCTTCCTGATTTCTCATTTTTTTGTATGTTTGTCATACTTAAATGTTTCACATCATCAAACAAATTTAAATATTAGATAAAGATAACACAAGTAAACACAAAATGCAGTTTTTAAATGAAGGTGTTTATTATTAAGTGGGAAAAAAAATCCAAATCTACATGGCCCTGTGTGAAAAAGTGATTGCCCCCTAAACCTAATAACTGGTTGAGCCACCCTTAGCAGCAACAACTGCAATCAAGCGTTTGCGATAACTGGCAATGAGTCTTTCACAGCACTATGGAGGAATTTTGGCCCACTCATCTTTGCAGAATTGTTGTATTTCTCCCACACGTGAAGGTTTTCGAGCATGAACCGCCTTTTTAAGGTCATGCCACAGCATCTCAATCATATTCAGGTCAGGACTTTGACTAGGCTATTCCAAAGTCTTCATTTTGTTTTTCTTAAGCCATTCAGAGGTGGACTTGCTGGTGTGTTTTGAATCATTGTTCTGCTGCAGAACCCAAGTGTGCTTCAGCTTGAGGTCACAAACAGATGGCCGGACATTCTCCTTCAGGGTTTTTTGGTAGACAGCAGAATTCATGGTTCCATTTACCACAGCAAGTCTTCCAGGTCCTGAAGCAGCAAAATAGTCCCAGACCATCACACTACCACCACCATATTTTACTGTTGGTATGATGGTCCTTTTCTGAAATGCTGTGCTACTTTTACGCTGGATATAATGGGACAAACACCTTCCAAAAAGTTCAACTTTTGTCTTGTCAGTCCACAGAGCATTTTCCCAAAAGTCTTGGAGATCATCAAGATGTTTTGTGGCAACACTGAGATGAGCCTTTATATTCTTTTTGCTCAGCAGTGGTTTTCGTCTTGGAACTCTACCATGCAGGCTCTTTCTTATGGTGGAGTCATGAACACTGACCTTAACTGAGGCAAGAGAGGCCTGTAGTTTTTTGGATGTTGTTGTGGGGTCTTTTGTGACCTCTTGGATGAGTCGTCGTTGTGCTCTTAGGGTAATTTTGGTCGGCCGGCCACTCCTGGGAAGGTTCACCACTGTTCCATGTTTTCGCCATTTGTGGATAATGGCTCTCACTGTGGTTCGCTGGAGTCCCAAAGCTTTAGAAATGGCTTTATAACCTTTTCCAGACTGATAGATCTCAATTACTTTGTTTCTCATTTGTTCCTGAATTTCTCTGGATCGTAGTATGATGTCTAGCTTTTGAGGATCTTTTGGTCTAATTCACTTTGTCAGGCAGGTCCTATTTAAGTGATTTCTTGATTGAGAACAGGTGTGGCAGTAATCAGGGCTGGGTGTGGCTAGAGAAATTGTACTCAGCTTTCCAAAGATGTGATAAACCACAGTTAATTTATGTTTTAACAAGGAGGGGCAATCACTTTTTAACACAAGACCATGCAGGCTTGGATTTTTTTTACTCTTAATAATAAACATCTTTATTTAAAAACTGCATTTTGTGTTTACTGTGTTATCTTTGTCTAATATTTAAATTTGTTTGACGATCTGAAACATTTGTGTGACAGACATTCCAAAAATGAGAAATCAGGAACGGAACAAACACTTTTTCACACCACTGTATATGTTAAGTGAGAGTGAAAGTCAGTCTCATTATTGAGGGCTGTTTAAATCATTGCTAAGAATAATTTATCTATTAATATGTGCAATATTTGTGCCACTGCTTCTTTCTCAAAATGAGTTGCTCAGCAGAGCAGCAATATTATCTTAACGATGCAATGCTGACTGCACACAGGAGCACAGCTCAGCGAGACATGCCCAGCAAAATCTGAGTCCATAAACCTGCCTGACTGATCCATCCTGAGTATACTAACAGCCAGCTCCTCCACACAGTGTTAAATAATCCCTACAATGTGCAGCCCAGTGTTACACTTGCGGTCAAAAAGCTCAGATCAGTGTGCCAAGAGCCAAGTCAAGAGTATCGAACCAACAAGAAGGCTTTCTGCTGCTTGGCGTCAATTTTTTTTTAACAAAGAACTACTGATGACAGGAGGACACAGTTTCTCACCAAAGCAAATCCATTACATAAGCCTGATGCTGTAGAGCTTCCTTTGGAGCTTCAAGGGCACCATGGATATTTGTAGGCATACTGTATGCATAGCAATGGTGAATTACACCCCCTTTATACAGGGGTGGAGATCATTGAGAGATCTGGCCAATTTTTGATCTATCAATGACCATGTTTACATGTACACGAATAAACCGGTCATGACTGGATTTCTGGAGTTATCTGATTATTGAAGTGGCCATGTAATAATCTGACAAAGGCCATGCAACCAGGGTCAATGATCTTCAGTGATCTCCACAGTCACCATGGTTTCCACAAAGTTTTGACTCAGTCAAAATACAAGTGCCTTATATTTTGCCTTAAGCAAGTGAAATGTATGCTCGATCGGGTTGAGATCTGGTGATTGACTCAGCCATTGCAGAGTATTCTACTTCTTTGCCTTAAAAAACTCGTGGGTTGCATTCACAGTATGTTTTGGGTCATTGTCCATCTGTACTGGGAAGCACCGTCCAATCAACTTGGCTGCATTTGCCTGAATCTGAGTCAACAGTATATCCCGATACACTTCAGAATTCATCTGGCTGCTTCTATCGCATCATCAACTAGAAAAGCACTCGGACAGCGCAGACCTCCGCCAAGCGCCACAGTTCCCCCCCATACAGTGTTTGTGTGTACGTTTTCAGATTCCTTGACCATGAAAACATATGACTAGCAATTGGATTCACAATGATAGGATTAGTGGTTCAGTAGTAAAAGCATTACCTCCTTGGCGGAGGTAATAAACTGAAGTGCTGGTGTTGTGTCCATCTCCTCCATGTGCAAACTCCCAGGCTGCGGGCGTTGCAATTCATCGCACAACCGCGTACAACCCACAGGCTAATGGATTATGCGAGCGTTTTCATAGATCACTGAAAGCAGCACTCAGGGCTTCACTGACGGATGCAAATTGGGTAGACATGTTGCTGTGGGTTCTATATAGGGGTTGCGCTCCGCGGCAAAAGAGGATTTGGAAGCTTCCCCGGCAGAGAGCTTGTTTTTGCGCAGCCACTATGGCTGCCCGGGGAATTTCTGTCAAATAATCCGGCCCCGGACAGCTGCCCGTCTCAGCTTTTACAGCGTAGCGCAAACACAGGCACGCTGCCGGGCCCTGCCCACCACTGTTTTCTGCGTGCTTTTTTGTCTAAAACTTTGAAGAACGCGGAGTTTGTGTTCGTCAGACAAGACGACCAGCACCCTCCATTGCGCCTGCACACATGTTGAAAATGGCCGTATCTCACAATGTTAAAGAATCGTTTAAAAAATTCCTGTATCCAGACAGTGATCTGGATCATCACCAAAATTTAATCAGTTCTTCCTTGTACCATTTCCAACAACACCTGAAAGTTTCATCGAAATCCGTCCAAAACTTTTTGAGTTATCTTGCAAACCAACAGACAGACAAACAGACAAACAATAATAATCACTAGTGACCACGTGTCATTGGAAGCTATGCACGCCCATGTATCACACTGCGCTCATCATGTTTTGCAGAAGATGTGGTGTGCTCGAATCGGCAGGAAGAGGTAACGGGGAAACGTCAGGGGGGCGGCGTATGTTTATATATTAATAAACAGTATTGCACATCTGTCACGGTCAGAGAGTGCATCTGTACACCCGATGTGGAGCTTCTGTCTGTATCACTACGCCCCTTTTATCTGCCTCGCGAGTTCCCCCAACTTTTCATCACGACTGTGTACATTCACCTGAGGGCAGACGCTGACTCCGCCTCCAGCACCGTCTTTGATGTGGTGCAGCGGCTGCAGTCAATTTCTACAGAGGCGCCAAACTTTATTCTTGGGGATTTTAACCATGTTTCTTTAAAGAAGACACTTAAAAACTTTTATCAGTATGTCTCCTGCACAACCAGGCGAAAAAAGACATTGGACCTGTGCTATGGATCCATAGTGAGGGCCTATAAATCACTTCCCCTTCCTCCTTTAGGATCCTCAGATCACAACTGTGTACATTTGCTGCCCACATATAAAACTGCTCTCAGAAGAGGCAAGGTGGAGACCAGAGACATTGATGTGTGGACAGAGGATTCAGTGCACTGCCTCCAGGAATGCTTTAACTGTACAGACTGGGAGATGTTCACACTGTCCTGCGGGGAT
Organism: Pholidichthys leucotaenia; assembly: GCA_020510985.1. Taxonomy (NCBI): domain Eukaryota; kingdom Metazoa; phylum Chordata; class Actinopteri; order Cichliformes; family Pholidichthyidae; genus Pholidichthys; species Pholidichthys leucotaenia. The sequence continues at coordinate 92,201,157 of CM035846.1, forward strand.
GATTTGGACTCTTTGGTGGACGTCACATGCTCATACATGGCTTTCTGTAAAAATATGATCGTTCCACGTAAACGTGTCAAAATATATCCCAACAACAAGCCATGGGTTACAAAATCAGTTAAATCCTGCTTACAGAGGAAAGCACTTGCCTTTAAACAGGGGTCTGTTTTTGAGCTAAAGGTTGCCACAAAAGAGCTGAAGTCCAAAATTTTAAGAGCAAAACAGAATTATAAAGCAGAGTTGGAAAGTAAGATGGCAACAAAGAAAGTTGGTTCAGCCTGGGCCAGTATGAAAACTATTGCAGGCCTTCAGAGCACAGAGCGCAGTAATCGTGTGTTTTTAGATGGTTTTAATTCAGACACAGAGCTGGCTAATGTTCTTAATTGTTTTTATGGTCGTTTTGATTCCTTTGATTTTAGCACTGAAACCCAAGATTTGAAACAGAAACTCAAAGACAATCGTCACTTTAATATTGAGGTGCAGGATATTAAAAGGGAGTTCTGCGCTGTAAAAGTGAACAAAAGTCAGGGCCCTGATAATATATATGGGCGCTTGGTAAAGTCCTGTGCACATGAACTGAGTCCTGTATTTCATTACATTTTCAATAAGTCCTTACAGACACAACATGTGCCCAAGATCTGGAAAGATGCCGTGGTTGTTCCCGTTCCAAAATCCAGCTGTCCTAAAACGGTAAACGACTTTAGACCAGTTGCTTTGACTTCAATTTTAATGAAAATTTTTGAAAAACTGGTCAGATGTGAGGTCCTAAAGCAGACTGAACATGCATTGGATCCTCTGCAGTTTGCCTATAGGCCTCAGAGGAGTGGAGGACGCCACTGTCACTCTGTTTAACATGCTTTTTAAACATCTGGATTTTAATGGGACACACGCCAGGCTTTTATTTGTGGACTTTTCCTCCGCCTTTAATACAATCCAACCTCATATTTTAGTTGAAAGGCTCCTGCAACAATTTGATTTGAGCAATAATCTGGTGGGTTGGATTCTGGATTTCTTAACCAACAGGACGCAGAGAGTAAGGGTCAATGGTACATTGTCTGACCTAAAGTGCTCTTCTACTGGCTCTCCTCAGGGGTGTGTGTTGTCACCACTACTCTTCATCCTGTACACAAACATGTGTCAGAGCAGACATGACAACAGACACATTATAAAGTATGCTCATAATTCAGTTATTGTCAGTCTCCTCCAGGATGGTGAGAGTGGCCACGGCCCAGTAGTTGATGATTTTGTTCACTGGTGTGAGGATTCCTACCTGCAGCTGAATACGACAAAAACTAAAGATATGTAGCATCATCTCACTTTGGCTCGGAAATAATTATTCTTCTGCTTAAAGACATTTTGTTTCACCCAGGAGTAAGACAGTCAAAAAATGGATTTTCTCCCCAGGCCACAGCTGAAATCCCATTCCTTTGTTAAAACCAGTCGAAAGAATTCAACTAATGCATTTCCTGTTTTGACCCTTTATTGCCCCCATAAACATGGAACAGACATGGAGACCTGGCCACACAGATCCACAACTCATTTAATTTCCTTAAACTCTGGGACATGCTGGATTTAACCAGTGAACTTTAAAGTACATTATTACAAACTCAATTCTAAACCTCCTCTTCTTTTTAGGACTATGAAAAGCAAATGGACTCTGATGTCTTTAATGTGGAAAATCAATAATATGTGTGAAATGCATTAATCTGTGATTTTATATATATATGCATGTTAAAAATGTTTAAATGAATGTTTACTCCTGCATGTTGATTTAGAAGCACTGCTTATAAGATACACTAAGGTTAGTTTAGTTATACATAAGTGTGTAAAAACATATTCCAATGTATTTAAAATTGTGTGTATCCATGTGGACCGATATCACATTTCACCAGTCTTCGGAGCCCCAGCTTCTTCATCCTGTTGGTTCCTTGCAGACTGTTTGTTATTGGTCTAAAGGTTCATCGAGCCCGCCCACGAAGGACGCTCATTGGCTGAGATTCCGGTCAACCCAGAAGCCCGCGATAGCTCAACAGAACTTATAAAGGAGAGAGACCCACTGCTTCTCCCCTTTTTTCTCTTCGCCCTGATTCATCCCCTTATCACCGATCTCTTTTCTCTTTCGACGTTCGTCTCTTTTCATTGTCTATTGTCTACACACAGCAAGAAAGAACTTTAAGGAAGAACAAAGACTTCTACCACGTGCCGCTTTTCTGAACACAGAGCAGATAACTCGTAATTGGTTTATGTAACTTTGTATTGTAATGTTTTTCCTTTTTCTCTTAAATGCCTAGGAATTCCTATTTCTTTGAGCTCAATTCTTAATCGGAGTTAAACTCCAATTTTTATTTATCCCTTTTTCTTTGTTAAACTTTCTGTAAAACCACCGTTTGTTTAACTTTAATGTAAGTTTTAATCTTGACTTTATTTTTATAATATTTTTCTTGACCAATCACACACCAGAAGCTATTATTTTATCTAAAGTCCGAAAGTTTTTTTTTTTCTAATTTGAGATCTGATTAGATCTAATTATTCTCGAAGACCTCTGGAGCCTCTCTTCCTACGAAGGAGAAAACGCGCAGCTCCCACATCACACGCTGAAGAAACGTCATCACCATCTGGCTCCGAAGTTTCAACTGTGGGTCATACAGCCCAAAATCCAGCCCCTTCGACCGCTTGAATTTAAAGGTCGAAATGTGGATCCTGAAATATCTGCGGGCAGATCTTTCCCCTAACGTCTACGAAATCTTGGGCTGAGGATGACGCCGAACGAGGAATCCCGTGAGCTGCAACTTTAATTCATCTGCTGAATTAAACGTCTGAGGTTCGGTAATAATTTGTGTATCTAATCAGATGCAAATTAAGAAGCCCTTAACATAACTCTTCTTTTCATTAAAATTCCGTTTTTATTTTCTTAAGATTAATCCAGGACTTTTCATATAATTAGTAAACTTTCTCCATAAATTTGCGTTGTTTCCATAATCTGTTATCTCAAACTGATAGAAATTGGTTTCTCAGTTTAACCCTGGTTCCGAAAATATTGACATTGTTAATCTATCATTTACAGGATTGATTTTATGATTAATGAAATTACTGCAATGTCTGTTAATCATTTCGTTTAATAAATATGTGAAAATGAGAGAAGTTGTTGAGAATTTATTTCATTATGAGTCTGTTTCAAGCACAGGTATCGAATTCATGGAAAAAATTTTTGAGACTGATTATTAATTAATTTATTGACTGATTAAACAGGTATAAAGTGAAATTTAAAATTAAAATTGCTTCTTAAAGACAGAAGCTGGTGCCCCTACGAGTGTTAACTTTTCTGATGTATATGAAACGAGATTTGATCTCAGATTCCAATACATCAATATAAATTAAATAATTCATACCTGATCATATTTATTATTTATTAAAATTTCATATTTCCTTCTACTGATATGATTATTGACTTTAGGAGGAAAACTTCCAGGCACAAAGTCACCATACTAAAACATCAGACCACTGAATATGTACAATCCTACAAATATCTTGGGACGATTATTGATAGTAATTTAAACTTTGAAGAGAACTGTGAAAGGGTGTGCAAAAAGGGTCAGCAACATTTGCATAGCTTGAGGAAACTTGCACGCTTCCAAACTGACAGAACCATAATGACAATGTTTTATCGGGCTTTTATTGAATCTGTTTTATCCTTTTCTTTAGTGTCATGGTTTGGTCAGATAAAACTGAAACAGAGGAAATCCTTGGATCAGGTAGTTAGATGGTCCAGTCGTTTGCTTGGTGAGTCACAGCTGAGCCTGACATCCCTGTACACCAGACAAGTACAGAGGATGGCTACCTCCATTTTAAATGATGACTCCCACCCTTTGCACTGCAACTTTCAGCTTCTTCCCTCAAGACGGAGGTCTGCTGTCCCAAAATGCAAAACCCAGCACTACGAAAACAGCTTTGTTCCTGCTGCTGTCAAAGAGTTAAACGAGTTGTAACAATATATTGCACATAATTTAGGTACCTATTTATTAACTCCATTTTATATTTACTTATTTTTGTAGGATTTTATTTGGGTTCTAAATCTTTTATTGGGTTTTAGACCTTTGAGTTTTTAACCTCTTTGACTAGTCTTTAACTTATTAACATGACCCTTCTCTCTTATCTCTGGTTTTTCTCTTATCTCTTTGTCTTTATATCCTGATTTATGGGCCCTTGAGTATTTTTATCATGTTTATAGTCAGCTTCATGTGTGCCTGTGTTTGTGTTTATGTTAAATGTAATTGTGGCTTGTAAATATGGATGTCACCAGACTGCAAAACAAATTTACCTATGGGTACAAATAAAGTAACCTGAACCTGAACCTGAACCTAAACCTACTAACTGGTTGTGCCACCCTTGGTGGAAACAACAGCAATCAAGCATTTGTGATAACTGGCAATGAGTCTTTAACGTCTTTGTGTTATTGATTTTCCCTGCTTTATCCTTAGTCCTTGATTGTCTTGTGTGTTTAGTTTTCTTTAGTGTCATGGCTCTGTTTTTGTTTATGTTATTATTTTCCCTGCCTCAGCCTTAATTCTGTATGATCATTATTAATGTCCTCTGTTCATTCCCTGTCTGGTCCTGTGAGCTTGTGTTTCCCTTTGGCCCCGATTGTCTTCCCAGCTGTCTGGGTTCCCCTGATTATTCTGTTCCTATATATGTTCTCCTCTGTATTCATTCTGTGTGGTGTCCTTGCATATCCTTGTTTGGTGTGATTACACACTTCCAGCCTTGTGAGTTTTTGCCTTGTGTATGCCTTGCCATTGAGATTTACCTGCCTTGCTTTAGCTTTGTCTTTTCAGCCCACGAGCTGCTTTATTTTTATATTCATCAAAAAATCATGTCAATCGTTTGCCCTGTGTATGAGTTCTACTCTATGCCCCGGAGGGGCTCCCCTGACAAATTGCTGAGGGTTTAATTCACCAACACTACAATATTAACTAATATAGTTCATTATTATGTCCCTGGCAATTTAAAATGATTGAAATTCATGAAGTCAGTGACTTTAATCTGGCAACATCCTCCAGCCGTCAGACAAACTAAACCTGCCAACATTTGGATTTCAAAAAAAGGAAAGTTTTTTTTTCTGTTGTCTGGGTGGTGAGAAAAGTTCTAAAAACACTGTAAATACATAGAAATATTATAACAGAAATAACTGCATCTTTGGTTATTTTAATTAATTAATTTAATTAAATATACATTTATTAATAATTATATTTCCTTGAAATCAGAGTTAAATTATTGTTCTGTTCTGGCTCTGCAAAATTATGATCAAAAATTTAAATTGTATGAGGAGAAAAAGTCAAAATTTGACCACAATCTGTTTCAAATTTACTGTATATAAAAAGACAGTTTTATAAAAAACAAACATTAGCTATAAAATAATCCACAAATTTATAATAAAGTCTCAAATGTACAAGTCATAATTTTACAAGACATAATTACAAATTTGAGGAAAATGGTTGCAAATTTAGCTAAATTTACAGAGAAGTAGACAACTATAAGAAAATTGTTATAAATTTGGAGAAAAACCTCAAACCTTCAAGACTGAAGTCATTACTCAAGTTTTTTAAGTGGGTGCTTTTTGTACTATTACTCAACTCACCTAGAAATTTTGGGGGGTCTACCTTTAATTATTAATTTGATAACACTGCTTTTACATGAGTAGAATTTCTGGCTATTATACCTACCTCTAATCATATAATTTAAGTATTTGTGAGCAAATTACTATTATGAATATTTTTTTCCCTTCTCTTTCCCTTCTCTCAATGGAAAAAAGAAACACTATAATAAAAATACAAAAAATATACATACTGTATTTTTGTCATTTATGTAAATCGTGGCAAAAAAAATCCTGCAGGACAAAACCTGACACTTGGTATTTTCTAACCTGTTTCTACACCACCATAGACAGAGAGAGAACCTGAATTAGACAGGGTGTAGAGAGGGAAAGATGAGACAGAAACGAGGAGCCAAGGAGAGGAACGCGTTCAGGCAGAGGGTGCAGGGTGCAGGAGAGAAAGATGACACCAGTAAAAAGTCCAAACACAGGACATCTGGGTGGGACCCCAACTGATCCAATATTTCAAAATTCAAGCCTGGGTTATACAATCCTTCAAATGGTAAGTTCCGAATGCAAAGTTACTGTACAAAATTTAAAGAAGAAACAAATAGTGTAAAATGAACATAATCCAGTTACAATAGTGTCATGCGTTTTCTGACCCCCCCCTCCCCCTTCCCCCGGACAAATATGTTGCCACCGCGCCAACATTTTTAAGCCAAAGGAAACACTGATTTGAGTGTGAGAAATATGAAAAAATATTTAAACAGTCCCTTTAAACAGTATAGTGATCGTTGAGAGATTGGGCCAATTTTTGATCTTTGGGATCATCCTTTTGTATTTTGGACGGACTCAAAACTTTGAGGAGACTGTGCTGACTGTGGAGATCACTGAAGATCATTGAAAGATCAAAAATTGCCCAGATTTCTCAATGATCTCTCAATGATCTCCATCCCTGTGTAAAGGGGATATAAAAAAAATCAGGAAACTCAGGGGGCAAATGCTTTTTCAAAAAAAAAAAAAATTTTCAGAGCACTGTATTGTTTAAATCTGACTGAAAGTATTACCTTTTTCAAAGACAAAATTAGCATAGCACGCACACAGCAGTGAATGTGGCAGAAATGGGACAGTATAACGCTAGAGCTGGCAACTTTGTCCACAGATCCCTGCACAGGAAAAAGAAATCACTGTGGACAGGCAGTGTTTTAAATGCCTCCTCCAAGATGAAGATAGGAAAACATGTGACCAATGTGCTCTGTACAAATCACAAATAACTCATGACATGAAAGAGAACTGGAAGTGAGCATGCATTTGCTCCATCTGTGTTACTGGTTATATCACAGTAAGACTTGTGTGCTAACATGACAACCATCAGAGCAGCACCCCCACATATTCACTTTTGCAGATGTATTCATGAAGAGAACCTCTATAGACCCTTTTCTATTTGTTCTCTGAGCCATTTGTTTCACAGAGCAGTCACTATTACTTTGCAGTCCACACCAACAGATATGATATAATTACCAGATTCTGGCTCTGTGGGGCAATTGATAATGTGCAGAGCTCTGCAGGAGAGCAGAGTGACAGATGGGCTGGATTCATGCCCACTTCCTTAACCTGATTGCTAATGTAAGTGAACAGCTGTGTATGTATTCATATGCAGTAGTGAGGAGAACAGAAAGGAGCAACACCTTTCACATAAATCTCACAGGTTGTGTATTTTAATTATTGTAATATATAAGCGTTTGGGTTTGTAGATCGTTGGAATGCTTTTTACAGTCAATAAACTGATGCTCTATATCCAAAACATTTCAGAATTCACTAATTATTTTTAAGAGTGGGAGGAACTGCTGTACCTGAGAAACCCACCCATATACTGTCGCTGACATCGTTCATTTATATATGTGACACCGAGCGATGGGTAGAGTAGCCAGAAACTGTATAAAGTAGGAGTAGTCACAAAACAACAACAACAACAAATAAATAAATAAATAAAAATTAAAACTGCGAGTAGTGATGATTGGGCCCTCAACCCATGCACATCAACAGCAAATTATCTGCAATTTTTTTTTTTTTACCAATAACAAACGTAATTAGATCATTTCCAACAGAAACCTAAACGTATCACGGCATCCTGGTTACTGTACTAGGCTACCGATCAGTACTTTGATACACCCTTTCCATGCTTTTTCTTTTTATTTTGATTGCTTTTTGCCTTACCATCACTTATTTTGTACACTATCAGACACCAAAAACACAAGTTGATTTTCACTCACATTATGCCAGACCTATAAAAATTACACCAAAGTCAAGTTTTTACCAAGGCTGAAAGAACTCAGAAGAAAGTTACTTTCAATATGTACATATTTTTATATTATGAAGGTTTTCATCTGTTTTTTTAACGGGACTGTATAATAGAATATTAACTTTAACCTTAACAGCAATCAAAATGATTTTTAAATTTGAAAACATAATGTAACGGTAGCAGACAGATTATATTTTCACATATGATCAACAATCCTTCACAAAATAATAAATAACATAATGAAAAATTACAAAAATATGAATCTGACTGAGGTAACGTATATCTGATGGATTTGACAAAAACTTGAATTTGTGGTCATTTTAACTCCCATCAGATATACTGAATCGATCAGTTACATCATTAAAACAATCAATTGGTATGTTTACAAAGATTTTAGATCAGATTTACCTTATTATGACAAATGATTTATAGATTATAGTCTGCAGTGTGTCTGCTATGGTAACATAGTCATCGCATGTGCTTATTCTTTTGTCGTGTCTTGCTTGTTAGTGGTCATAGGTTTTGGATTACAAAAAGGGATTTCTCCGGTTTCCTCCCACATGCCAAAAACATGCAAGTTAGGTTAATTGGCATCAAAACTGGGGATTCTAAATTGTCCTTAGGTATGACTGTGAGAGTGAAGGGTTGTCTGTCTCTCTGTGTTGGCCTTGTGATGGACTGGCGATCTGTCCAGGGTGTACCCTGCCTCCCGCCCAAAAGATGCTGGGATAGGCTCCAGCCCCCCCGCGACCTGAAAAGGATTAAGCGGAAGAAGATGAATGAAAAGACATTTTGGACTGTGTATTTATTTTTCTTAAACAGTAGCTGATAATGTGACACCGACTTTAGACCAGAGGTTGCGTTAACTGAGTCCACTGAGCAAGATCTATTGTACCTTTTACTTCCACCTGTCCACTTTATTGTGCATACTAAATAGCGATTCTCTAGTATCATCTCTCCAGCCTGTTCATCAGTTCAATAAATAAATAAATGCATAATTTCCATGCTATATCTTGTACACCCATGGTTACATGTAAATAAAAACTATTCATTATCTTATGATATGAAAATTAAAATGACAGGTAATAACACATTTATGACCTGCATGACTGATAATCACAATGACAGAAAACAAGAAAGTGTAGCGTAGCCTCTGGTTTAGATGGAGTTTTGTTGGTCAGAAGTAAAAAGCCATTGTGCTGCCATAAACCAACAATGTGCCAACTTTGTTCCCAGTTTCAAAATAAAAAAAAAAGTGCCCTCAATTTCCCCTCTGGGGATCATTAAAGTATACAAAATCAAAAAAATCAAGCTGCTCAACTTTTAAAAGACACAACTTATACTAGCAAAAAGTATCAAAGAATTCATGTACAGTGGGGTAAAAAAGTATTTAGTCAGCCACCAATTGTGCAAGTTCTCCCACTTAAAAGATGAGAGAGGTCTCCAATTTTTATCATAGGTATTCCTCAACTATGAGAGACAAAATGAGGGGAAAAAAATCCAGAAAATCACATTGAATGATTTTTAAAGAATTTATTTGCAAATTATGGTGGAAAATAAGTATTTGGTCACCTACAAACAAGCAAGATTTCTGGCTCCCACAGACCTCTAACTTCTTCTTTAAGAGGCTCCTCTGTCCTCCACTTGTTACCTGTATTAATGGCACCTGTTTGAACTCGTTATCAGTATAAAAGACACCTGTCCACAACCTCAAACAGTCAGACTCCAAACTCTACTATGGCCAAGACCAAAGAGCTGTCAAAGGACACCAGAAACAAAATTGTAGACCTGCACCAGGCTGGGAAGACTGAATCTGCAATAGGTAAGCAGCTTGGTGTGAAGAAATCAACTGTGGGAGCAATTATTAGAAAATGGAAGACATACAAGACCACTAATAATCTCCCTCTGTCATATCCGGCTCTAGGGAGCCGGGCAATCAGAGCCAGGGACAAGCCAGTGAGTCGAGATGGTTTATTTTGGGTAAGGGATAAGGGATGAGGAGAGCACAGATACTCATGCAGAGGTACACTCACAGGTTGCACAGCGCAGAGGTAAGCAGCTCGTACCGGACGTGGGGGTAGCAAGACGTACATCCTCACAGCGGGATACAAACACAGGAATGCTGCAAGGGGAGTTGAGGCTGACACCAGACGAAGGGGCTTCAGCCTAGCAGTGCTTGCCCGGCTCCCTAGAGCCGGATATGACAGTATGTCGCAGCCAGAAGAGTTGCCGGCGGCCGTGAGTCGCTGTGGAAATGTACCTTTCTGTCCGGGTGTCAGCGCTGCTAGCATGCCGTTTCCCAGGAGTCACTTCCGGCGCCAGGGCGACGAGCTGAGGTCCATCTCGGAGGCTGTCGACGGGACGTTCTTCACCCTGCACGACGCCTCCAACGCGAGACGCTGGCATCCGGGCCGTGCTGAGGAACTCCTGGACTGTCACCCTCACTCTCTGTACCATCTGGAGGACAGTGCCAGGATAGACGCTGCAGGTACACAGCAAGAGAAGCTCCACGGGGTGGATGGAAATCCCGGCAGGGAGTCGAAGTGGGCGACGTCTTTCCCCGCTTCGGAGTCCCGTTCCTGCCGCTATTCCAGTCCGGGAGATCGCGCCAACCAGAGGACTTCCCCCGACCTGCGTCACGTCACTCGGGATTCCCTTCAAGGAGCCGCAGCTGACAGCAGTTATGTCCGGGGTCGAGTGGCTGTCGCGAGCTCTACTGTGTTTCCTGTCACCACCTTCAGGCATGTGGCGGCGGCAGTGAGATTGATGGTGAGGACTTCAGGGCTACGAAGCTTTCCCGTGCTCGACGCCTCCCTCGTCTCGATCTCCGATCTGGAGCGGCGAATCCTGGGTCTCCCCCTCGCTTCGTTCCCTGGGAGTAGTCGTCATCACATCGCCGAGTCACCTCTGCACGAACCTCGTCCGGATCCAGTTCTGGGTCATCGTCAGGACCGTTCCTCCCACGCAGCTGTCATCCCTTCGCCTCATCAGTGTGGAGATTCTACAGCCTCGTCCCCTGAGCCTCGTTCCCCCGCTGTCATTCCTGGACATTCGGGCTGGCTCACCCCGGCTGTTTCCCCCTCCTCCTCGACGCGCTTCCTGACCGCTGTGTGTGCCTGGAATCCCGGCCTGGTGAGCTCTCTGCTGGAGACAACGCGAGCGACCCTCAGACGAATTCCCGGGGGGTCCTCCGTTATCGCCGGGCGGGGAGAGGAAGAAGCAGATTCCACTACAGCAGGCGATACTCAACCTCCAGGGGGCAGGCAAGTCATTGTTTTTTCACACCTGCTTAATGATTTGCTCTGTCACATCCCTGGAGGAGAAGTTCAGGGTTCGCAGCTCCCTGAACGCTCCCCACCTGCTGTAACCTGTATTCCTAATCCCGCATCCTCTGTGTCTCTCTCCGCCGAGCGGTCCCCGGCTCCGGGTCAACGTGGTGGGATATGGAGAGGGCCTGTGGTTCCGCAGCTACATTGCGGACGGAGGAGGGGGACTGACTGCAGCGTGGAGTCTACGCTGACGACTGAGCGTCCCTGGGTCTCCACGGAGGAGCGGTTCGGTCCAGCGGGACGAGATTCTTCTGGCTTCACGCCGAGTGGGTCGTCGGCGGGGTTACCTGAGCTGGAGGGATCTCAAGCTGCGCTGACCATCGTGCTGGCTGCGGGGCCCGACGCGGCTAGATGGGAGCCTGACAACGACCTCCTGACGACGGATCCTGGATCTTCGCAGTCCTGGACGGCGTCAGAACCCGAGATCAGGCGAGTGCTCTCCTTTCTTTTCTCTCTTTTTATCTTTGAGCACTTCAGCCTATCTCCAGGGGAGACGAGCAGGGTGCAGCCGCCCGCTGCGTCTGAGCTCGTCTCGCCGGGTTCTGGCGCTGCCGGTGATCCTGATCCCGGTTCTGTTTTCTCTTCTGAGCCTTCTTCCAGGGTCACCGGCGAGGAGTTGCTGTTCCTCGTGGTGCTGGAGGGTCCGGGTTCAACGTTGGAGGTCGGTTCTGGTGCAGTGTCCAACGTGGGTTCGCCCGAGACCCAATCGGGGTCCAACGTGGGTTCGCCTGAGGCCCGATCGGGGTCCGACGTGGGTGCTGCCCCAGTGTTGCCCAGGTCCGGTGAGGAGGTGGCCGTTTCCCTGAGGCCCGCCGCCCTCGTCATCGGCTCTCCCCTGAGCCTCTTCCACCGGGATCCGCTCTGACCCTTCGTCCGTCTCAACGGTCCTGGTGGTTGAGTGATGCGGGTCGACGACCCGACCCGCAAAACTTTCGGTTCGGTGATCTGGTTCCCCCCACTGGTCTGTGTTTCCCTCTGGGCAGCCTGGTTCGGCTGCCGGTGGACTGGATTCCTGGGATCTGGGTCCAGAGTTCGCCGTCCGAACACTTCTTCCCCTGATTCGCCAGCTGGACAATGGGCGGGGAGATCTCCGGAGCCATCTCGGCTATTTTTGGACTCTGCCTGCCATACACCTCGGGTGTCACTTTTTCTTTTATCGTTATTAAGGTCACTTGGGTGTAATGTCTGTCCTGTTGGTGGATGTGTATTTATAGTGCTGTGCGTTTTCCTTCCCTCGTACCCAGCATTTTATTTTTTGTACCATGTTTTTAGTCTCGTTTTTGCATTGTAGAGTTATGTTTTGTTCCCTTTCAGACCATACTCTGCAGTTGCCCATTCATTCCAGTCACTTTCATTTCTTTAGGTGACTGTGGGTATTTATATATTCATGTGTGTGGGTTTTTCTTTGCCTGCACTCAGTATTTCTTTTTTATGCCCTGTTGGTTCATTATAGAGTCATGTGCCTTGTTTTCCGTAACACCATGCTCTGTAATTGTCCATTTGTTCCAGTCACTTTTCTTGGTGACTGTGTGTATGTACTTATATTGGTGCTGTGTATTGTGTTTTCCCTTTATTTGACCATACTCAGCATTTTTTGCCCTGTACCTTTTTGGTGGTTCTTTTTTTTTCTTGCTCTGGGTCACGCATGGTTGGTACTCTCTGGGTAGTATGTAACCGGCGTGTTGACCCAGTTCTTCTCCCCATCTGTACCTGGGTTAATTATTCAGTTTTGTCAGTATTGTATTTGGGTTTTTCTTTCCCGCTACCCTACATTGCCCCATTGGTGTTGTCCTTCCCTTGGCTTCTTCCCCTCCGGTCCGCCTCCCTTCCTCCCACCCTAGGTGGGGGGGGGGGGGGGGGCTGGGATGTTCCTGGTCGTTCAGGAGCCCGACCTTGAGGGAGGGGCTCTGTCACCATGGGTTGAGATGCCGTCTCGGCACTGAGCCCATGTTTTCCCTCATCCCTGCCTCCCATTGAGCGGCGTCTCAGCTGGCCCCAGCTGGCAGCATTATGGACGGCTGGGGCCAATTAGTCTTCATCAGCTGGGGCGCTGCCAATGAGGATAAATAGGAGCAGCCTCGATGACTCGGGGCTGCGACATAAACACATTGCTAAGCTGAAGCCCCTTCGTCTGGTGTCAGCTTATACTCCTCTTGCAGCATTCCTGTGTTTGTATCCCGCTGTGAGTATGTACGTCTTGTTACCCCCACGTCCGGTACGAGCTGCTTACCTCTGCGCTGTGCAACCTGTGAGTGTACCTCTGCATGAGTATCTGTGCTCTCCTTATCCCTTACCCAAAATAAACCATCTCGACTCACTGGCTTGTCCCTGGCTCTGATTGCCCGGCTCCCTAGAGCCGGATATGACACCCTCGATCTGGGGCTCCACACAAGATCTCACCCCGTGGGGTCAAAATGATCACGAGAACGGTGAGCAAAAATCCCAGAACCACACGGGGGGACCTAGTAAATGACCTGCAGAGAGCTGGGACCAAAGTAACAAAGGCTACCATCAGTAACACACTCCGCCACCAGGGACTCAAATCCTGCAGTGCCAGATGTGTCCCCCTGCTTAAGCCAGTACATGTCCAGGCCCGTCTGAAGTTTGCCAGAGAGCATTTGGATGATCCAGAAGAGGACTGGGAGAATGTCATATGGTCAGATGAAACCAAAATAGAACTTTTTGGTAAAAACTCAACTTGTCGTGTTTGGAGGAGAAAGAATGCTGAGTTGCATCCAAAGAACACCATACCTACTGTGAAGCATGGGGGTGGAAACATTGTGCTTTGGGGCTGTTTTTCTGCAAAGGGACCAGGACGACTGATCCGTGTAAAGGAAAGAATGAATGGGGCCATGCATTGAGAGATTTTGATTGAAAACCTCCTTCCATCAGCAAGGGCATTGAAGATGAAATGTGGCTGGGTCTTTTAGCATGACAATGATCCCAAACACACCGCCCGGGCAACGAAGGAGTGGCTTCATAAGAAGCATTTCAAGGTCCTGGAGTGGCCTAGCCAGTCTCCAGAGCTCAACCCCATAGAAAATCTTTGGAGGGAGTTGAAAGTCCGTGTTGCCCAGCGACAGCCCCAAAACATCACTTCTCTAGAGGAGATCTGCATGGAGGAATAGACCAAAATACCAGCAACAGTGTGTGAAAACCTTGTGAAGACTTACAGAAAACGTTTGACCTCTGTCATTGCCAACAAAGGGTAAATAACAAAGTATTGAGATGAACTTTTGTTATTGACCAAATACTTATTTTCCACCATAATTTGCAAATAAATTCTTTAAAAATCAGACAATGTGATTTTCTGAAATTTTTTTTTTCTCATTTTGTCTCTCATAGTTGAGGTATACCTATGGTGAAAATTGGAGACCTCTCTCATCTTTTAAGTGGAAGAACTTGTACAATTGGTGGCTGACTAAATACTTTTTTACCCCACTGTATTTGGACAACAGGGGCAGAAAAGGTGAAAATGGGCAATGTGCAACCAGAAATGACCAAAGCCACTGGCAGAAGGCACAAAGTGCAGCAAAGTTTGTGATTTGATCATTGTAATAGGGTCCAGTGAGTGACTGAAGAAAAAGTAAAAAAGGCTAAAGATCTGAATGGAAACAAATCAGAAAAGGAGAAAGAAGTGGAGGTATAGCCAGAGAGAATCAAGAAATAGACTTAAACAAAAACCATAACAGCTCCAAACAGAGATGATCTAGACAAATTGGAAAAAAAAAACCTCAGGAAGGTTGAAAAAATTGCAGTACAAATTAAGAAAGCAGGGATGGCATATAAAATGAAATACAAAAGACCAGTCCATATGAATCATCAAGAATCTCCACTGAGAGAATGCTATATAGTACTTAAGTAACAAAAACAGTCAGCATCACAGTGCTCTAATGAAACAATTTACAGTAAGAAAATGTGCAGAACCAATTAAGAGACCTTATGAAAAAGTCTAAGAGTCTTCTGTTTTTAGATTCAGGTTCAGGTTCAGGTTCCTTTATTTGTACCCGTAGGTAGATTTGTTTTGCAGTCTGGTGACATCCATATTTACAAACCACAATTACATTTAACATAAACACAAACACAGGCACACATGAAGCTGACTATAAATATGATAAAAATACTCAAGGCTCCATCAATCAGGATATAAAGACAAAGTGATAAGAGAAAAACCAGAGATAAAGAGAGAAGGGTCATATTAAAAAGTTAAAGACTAGTCAAAGAGGTTAAAACCTCAAAGGTCTAAAACCCAATAAAAGATTTAGAACACAGATAAAAATTCTACAAAAATAAGTAAATATAAAATGGAGTTAATAAATAGGTAACTAAATTATGTGCAATATATTGTTACAACTTGTTCAGTTCTTTGACAGCAGCAGGAACAAAGCTGTTTTTGTAGCGCTGGGTTTTACTTTTTGGGACAGCAAACCTCCGTCTTGAGGGAAGAAGCTGAAAGTTGCAGTGCAAAGGGTGGGAGTCATCATTTAAAATGGAGGTAGCCATCCTCTGTACCTGTCTGGTGTACAAGGATGTCAGGCTCAGCTGTGACTCACCAAGCAAACGACTGGACCATCTAACTACCTGATTCAAGGATTTCCTCTGTTTCAGTTTTATCTGACCAAACCATGACACTAAAGAAAAGGATAAAACAGGTTCAATAAAAGCCTGAAAAAACATTGTCATTATGGTTCGGTCAATTTGGAAACGTGCAAGTTTCCTTAAACATTGCAAATGTTGCTGACCCTTTTTGCACACCCTTTCACAGTTCTCTTCAAAGTTTAAATTACTATCAATAATCGTCCCAAGGTATTTGTAGGATTGTACACATTCAGTGGTCTGGCCTTTTAGTACGGTGACTTTGTGCCTGGGAGTTTTCCTCCTAAAGTCAATAATTATATCTTTAGTTTTTGTCGTATTCAGCTGCAGGTAGGAATCCTCACACCAGTGAACAAAATCATCAACTACTGGGCCGTGGCCACCCTCACCATCCTGGAGGAGACTGACAATAACTGAGTCATCAGCATACTTTATAATGTGTCTGTTGTCATGTCTGCTCTGACACATGTTTGTGTACAGGATGAAGAGTAGTAGTGACAACACACCCCCCTGAGGAGAGCCAGTAGAAGAGCACTTTTGGTCATACAATCTACCATTGACCCTTACTCTCTGTGTCCTGTTGGTTAAGAAATCCAGAATCCAACCCACCAGATTATTGCTCAAATCAAATTGTTGCAGGAGCCTTTCAACTAAAATATGAGGTTGGATTGTATTAAAGGCGGGGGAAAAGTCCACAAATAAAAGCCTGGCATGTGTCCCATTAAAATCCAGATGTTTAAAAAGCATGTTAAACAGAGTGACAGTGGCGTCCTCCACTCCTTTGTGAGGCCTATATGCAAACTGCAAAGGATCCAATGCATGTTCAGTCTGCTTTAGGACCTCACATCTGACCAGTTTTTCAAAAATTTTCATTAAAATTGAAGTCAAAGCAACTGGTCTAAAGTCGTTTACCGTTTTAGGACAGCTGGATTTTGGAACGGGAACAACCACGACATCTTTCCAGATCTTAGGCACATGTTGTGTCTGTAAGGACTTATTGAAAATGTAATGAAATACAGGACTCAGTTCATGTGCACAGGACTAGAGCATTAGCCAGCTCTGTGACTGAACTAAAACCATCTAAAAACACACGATTACTGCGCTCTGTGCTCTGAAGGCCTGCAATAGTTTTCATACTGGCCCAGGCTGAACCAAGTTTCTTTGTTGCCATCTTGCTTTCCAATTCTGATTTATAATTCTGTTTTGCTCTTAAAATTTCGGACTTCAGCTCTTTTGTGGCAACCTGTAGCTCAGAAACAGACCCCTGTTTAAAGGCAAGTGCTTTCCTCTGTAAGCAGGATTTAACTGATTTTGTAACCCATGGCTTGTTGTTGGGATATATTTTGACACGTTTACGTGGAACGATCATATTTTTACAGAAAGCCATGTATGAGCATGTGACGTCTACCAAAGAGTCCAAATCATCCCCGCAGGACAGTGTGAAAACCTCCCAGTCCGTACAGCTAAAGCATTCCTGGAGACAGTGCACTGAATCCTCTGTCCACACATCTATGTGTCTGGTCTTCACCTTGCCTCTTTTGAGAGCAGTTCTATATGTGGGCAGCAAATGTACACAGTTGTGATCCGAGGATCAAAAATGAGGAAGGGGAAGTGATTTATAGGCCCTCTCAATGGATCCATAGCACAGGTCCAACATCTTTTTTCGCCTGGTTGGGCAGGAGACATACTGATAAAAGTTTTTAAGTGTCTTCTTTAAAGAAACATGGTTAAAATCCCCAAGAATAAAGTTTGGAGCCTCTGGAGAAATTGACTGCAGCCGCTGCACCACATCAAAGACGGTGCTGGAGGCGGAGTCAGCGTCTGCCCTCGGGTGAATGTACACAGTCGTGATGAAAAGTTGGGGGAACTCGCGGGGCAGATAAAAGGGGCGTAGCGATACGGACAGAAGCTCCATATCGGGTGTACAGATGCGCTCTCTGACCGTGACAGATGTACAGTACTGTTTATTAATTGACGTTTTCCCGTTACCTCTTCCTGCCGATCCGAGCGAAGTGGGGCTCCAAAGCCGTCAATCCACAGCTCCGCATCCCGGTCATGCGTCGTAAGCCACGTCTCCGTGTAAGCCATGACACAGCAGTTCTTGAAGTCCTTCTGGTAGCGTACATTCCCTTGAATTTCATCTACTTTATTTCTCATGGATTGTACATTCCCCAAAATCATGGAAGGAAGAGGAATGCTGTTAAGCTGACGCCTTCTCAGATTTAATTTTACGCCTCCACACTTTCCACGTTTCCTCCTCTTGTCTCTCTTTTCATCGCTGTGTCCATGAAAGTCTCTTAAAATAAAGTCCGGCAGTCGCGGCACAGACTCAAACACAGACACTGCATTATCCGTGTTTAAATGCAGTAACATGTCTCTGGAATACTGTATTCTCCCCGGCATGATCGTGATTGCGCTTACCTCCAAAACAAAGAGCCGGTGTGAAAGAAGCAGCAGTGCAAAAATAAGGAGGAAATCCATATTGATGGAACCAGGGAGCTCTTTGTTATACAGTCCACAAACATTCAAGGACAAAAACTACACAGAGAATTTCGTTTAAACACATTAAAGTGCGTAAAAACAGAGACACAGACGACAGACTTTTTTCACCAGCTGCCGGTCGCTGCGTGCGCATGCGCCCATCAGTGGAGAAAATTCTAAAAATTCTTAAAGAATACTACTGTTTTTGTTTTCATATTCATTATTAAACAAAATATTGTGGAGGAACAAATAAGTTCAGGCGAGGTATGACGAACTGAGAGGTTGCAGAGCTTTATTTTCCTCCAACATCATGTGACACACTGTAGCGCTGTGCGCTGTGTTGTGCTGTGTGTGTGTCTTGCCTGTGCTGCGTGTGCGTGTCTGTGCTTGTGAGACACGTATAGTAAGCTCTTTTATACAGACAAGAGAGAATGCATGGCATATTTGCATATTGATATACAAATCAGTCAATACATATCAATCGCGTGACCAACTGGCGCCCAGACTTCCTCTCCTTAATCCAGGGATGTATAACAATAGTCCATTGTTCTGGTTATCCCCCCAGGGGTTCTCTGTCCGTATGCAATCCCTGTTGAGCGTGAATAGTATCAGTCTGCATTGTGCTGGGTCACCACAATATACCTGAACTGAACTACTTTAAAATAGTTCAGCCTTTGATCTTTTCTGACTTTGCAACTGTAGTCTACTGTTGTCCATTTCAGGGCAAAATCAATGACATACAAGTGGGACACACCAGAAAACCATCAGCCACTACTGCTGTGTAATTTGGTGATAAAGTATGTGATATCTGCTGAATAGTGATACTGATATATATGTGTGCATACCGAATTAGAACAGTAATCCACCATAGATAATGCATTTGTGCCTATTAAAGGTGAGGCCATAAGCCATTCTGATTGGTTTATTGCATGTTATGCACAAAATATGCCTCTGAATAATTAAGAAAGTTTTCACACTTGTTGTACTGCCTTCCCCAGTTCCAAGACCAAAACAGACTTGAACACACCAATAAATGATTGTTGCACTTTTGACATCACACTAGACCATCAAGGCAGGCCCGTCTGTCACTGTTTCTCCAGTCTTAGAAATGATTCTCTTCTGGCAGTGTAGTGGCTTTCTTTCTCAGTCTGTTTGATCTTCTCCATTTCTATTTCTGCTCCACCAAAAACAGGTGTGGAATGGCTGCCTGACTAAAAGCACAAAGTTGGCATAAAAATGAACATTTTTAATCATATTTTCCTATAATAGAGTGTGTTTAACTACTCTCATTATTTTAGTTAAGCCCTATTTTCATCAACAAAACTCCGATAGTTTTCACCAAAATAATAAAGTAGAAAATGCCGATACCATATAATTAATATTTAAACATCCATCCATCCATCCATCCATCCATTTTCTACCGCTTTTCCAGAGGTCCAGATCACGAAGGCAGCAGTTCAAGCAGAGAAGCTCAGACTTCCCTCTCCCTGGCCACCTGCTCCAGCTCTTCAGAGAAGACACCAAGATGCTCCCAAGCCAGTTGGGAGACGTAGTCTCTCCAGCAATATTTAAACATTATTACATAAAATAATAATATATTCCTTTATTTCATATAATTAAAATGTCTCAAAAACATGAAAATATGATGCATTTCCAGTGAATATCAACTCCATCATTTGCCTGTCAATTCTGTCAGACAGAAAATCTGAAAGAGTCGACCGCGGGCTCTCATCTCTTGCATGGTGATGCCAAAATTCCTGAAGAGTGCACCTGTGTAGTACCACCATCATGAAACACTGCATGCAATATTCAACAGGCATCAATACTAGCTAATTCTATTAATTGTCCAAATCCAGCAACTTCAAGCAGACAGGACAAATTGTGCGGTGTCATACATGCATGACATACCTCAATCTACTCACATACTGTAATATAGTGAAAACAAATTTCTCATCGCTCTTCTGACATATCAACACTGTGGCTTACTGTTTCTGTCCCTCCCCAGCATCCACTTACAGCCTCTGCAGGGATACTCCTCAGTCCCTCATTTGTTCTGATGATCAAGTATAGGTGCATCTTAATAAATTAGAATGTCATCGAAAAAGTGGATTTATTTCAGTAATTCAATTAAAAAACTCTCCACTCCTCTTCTATACTTTGGGACCCTGATTTCCAAATGAAATGCAAAATTTACTTTCATCTGAAAAGAGGTCATCTGCTGGTGTTGGTCCATGAGTGGAAATCACGTAAAAACTAAAAGCTCCATGTGTGACAGTACATGAAAAGTTCCACCTCCCAGCTCCCTGTTACCATGGAGTTATAGCTCCATCCTGCTGGAACAGAGTTTACCGTTTGGAAAAAAAAAAAAAAAACTGCCAGAGGAATGCTGTAGTATGGAGTTACAGTGGTGTGAGAAAGTGTTTGCCCCCTTCTTGATTTTTCAATTTTTGTATGTTTGTCACACTGAAATATTTCATATCATCAAACAAATTTAAACATTAGACAAAGATAACACAAGTAAACACAAAATGCAGTTTTTAAATTAAGGTGTTTATTATTGAGAATAAAAAAAATCCAAACCTACATGGCCCTGTGTGAAAAAGTGATTGCCCCCCATGTTAAAACATAAATTAACTGTGGTTTATCACGTCTTGGGAAAGTTGAGTTCAATTTCTCTAGCCACACCCAGGCCTGATTACTACCACACCTGTTCTCAATCAAGGAATCACTTAAATAGGACCTGCCTGACAAAGTGAAGTAGACCAAAAGATCCTCAAAAGCTAGACATCATGCTGCGATCCAAAGAAATTCAGGAACAAATGAGAAACAAAGTAATTGAGATCTATCAGTCTGGAAAAGGTTATAAAACCATTTCTAAAGCTTTGGGACTCCAGTGAACCACAGTGAGAGCCACTATACACAAATGGCGAAAACATGCAACAGTGGTGAACCTTCCCAGGAGCGGCGACTGACTAAAATTACCCCAAGAGCGCAGCGTCAACTCATCCAAGAGGTCACAATAGACTCCACAACAACATCCAAAGAACTGCAGGCCTCACTTGCCTTAGTTAAGGTCAGTGTTCATGACTACACCATAAGAAAGAGACTGGGCAAAAATGACCTGCATGGCACAGTTCCAAGACAAAAATCACTGCTGAGCAAAAAGAACATAAAGGCTCGTCTCAGTTTTGCCAGAAAACATCTTGATGATCCCTGAGACTTTTGGGAAAATACTCTGTAGACTGACGAGACAAAAGCTGAACTTTTTGGAAGGTGTGTGTCCCATTACATCTGGCTTAAAAGTAACACAGCATTTCAGAAAAGGAACATCATACCAACAGTAAAATATGGTGGTGGTAGTGTGTGGTGCTGTTTTGCTGCTTCAGGACCTGGGAGACTTGCTGTGGTAAACGGAATCATGAATTCTGCTGTCTACCAAAAAATCTTGAAGGAGAATGTCCGGCCATCTGTTCATGACCTCAAGCTGAAGCACACTTGGGTTCTGCAGCAGGACAATGATCCAAAACACACCAGCAAGTCCACCTCTGAATGACTTAAGAAAAACAAAATCAAGACTTTGGAGTGGCCTAGTCAAAGTCTTGACCTGAATCTGATTGAAATGCTGTGGCATGACCTTAAAAAGACGGTTCATGCTCGAAAACCCTCCAATGTTGCTGAATTACAACAATTCTGCAAAGATGAGTGTTCCAAAACTCCTCCACAGCGCTGTAAAAGACTCATTGCCAGCGATCGCAAATGCTTCATTGCAGTTGTTGCCGCTAAGGGTGGCCCAACCAGTTATTAGGTTTAGAGGGCAATCACTTTTTCACACAGGGCCATGTAGGTTTGGATTTTTTTAATAAATATCTTCATTTAAAAACAGCATTTCGTGTTTACTTGTATTATCTTTGTCTAATATTTAAATTTATTTGATGATCTGAAACATTTAAGTGTGACGCTGGTCCGCTTGTTACGACTCGTGGTTCTGGTCACGTGACCCGGTCAAACCATGATTCCATTATTGTGGTTTTGCGCTTCCATGATTGCGGTTTTGGCAAGCGATTTTTCAAAACAAATAAGAAGAGTAGTAATAAAAAAAGACTGGTGAATGCTACCGTTACACTCAGAGGCTTACACAAAACAGATTTTACGCACGGGACGCATGCTTTCAATTGTCGACCTTCTCTGCTTCAATTGGCTCGTTGTATTCGCAGCTGTTGGTAGGCGGGCCCTTCTTGCTAGGTTTTCAGTCATTGGTTCTTCAAGGTTTCAGAAACCCAATTCAAGGCTCTTATTAGTCGAATGAGAGGTCAATCAAATCTAAACCAATCAAAGCACTCCTTTGGCTTTCTGTTCGCGGCTGTGTCTGTAGTGGAAGAACGGAAATGCAGGTTTTTTTTTTTTCAGTGCGCACTGAGACGCATAGTGCGCACTAGGATGCACGAGGACGCACTAGGACGCAGAGACGTGACCGCCCGCGGTATCCCAGAGTGCAAGAGGTTAATTTTTAAATTATCACAAAATATAGATCAATAAAATTTTGAACAATTGTCAGAAAAGGTCTGTATGTGTTAAGTTAACCTCTTGCGCTCCGTTGTACCGCAGGCGGGCAAGTCTCTGCGTCCTAGGGCGCACGAAGGCACACGAGAGCGCCCTCGTGCGCTTCGGACGCATGATGGAGATCCTGATGGAGATTGTGATGTAGGTGGTGTATGGCGTCCAAGCGCGCACTGAAAATAAAAGCTGCAGACACAGCCGCGAACAGATTAGTTCATCTGATTGACCTCTCATTCGACTAATAAGAGCCTTGAATTGGGTTTCTGAAACCTTGAAGAACCAATGAATGAAAACCTAGGAAGGAGGACCCGCCTACTGTGAATGCAGGAGCCAATTGAAGCACAGAAGTTCGGGCTGGGTGAAGAGAGACATTACTGCTGCAACAGATGAAAAAAAGGACGCTGGAAGAACCTGCTACAGACCCAGCAGCACGGAGACCACCCACAAGTGCGACCTGCACTCATTCCAGCAGAATAGGCGTTTAGGATTCTCTTCCGTCATCATAGACCGACGGAGGCCAACGACAAAGGTCGTAAATCATTCGCCAAAACCGCAATAATGGAGTTATGTTTTGACCGGGATCCACGAGCGGACCAGCGTCGCGTTTGTCTGACAATGGGGAAGAGAAGTTCGCCAGGACGCTGCTGTGAAGAGGTAAGGTGTTATAAGCTAAATTATTATTTTTCCCTGAAAATTGTAATCTAAAATGACTTTTGACCGATCGGTAAATTACAACTGTGCGGCGCGGCACAGTTCGTGTGCTGCTGTACAAGGGGTTGTTCGCCACGTTCAGACAATGAACGCCCCCCCACCCCCGCTATTCTTTTGTAGCGGGGGGGGGGGGCCGCGGTGATTGTGCTGCTGTCCCACATCGCCACATGAGGCTAATCCGTTGTGTAGCGATGGCCGAAGTCCATCCTCTGTAGTGGGGGGGGGACAAACACCCCCCCCACACACACACACAGACAGACAGCCCTGAGTGTGACCTTTCATTAGAGCCCTAAATGAAGCTTCTACATTGAATCATTCAAAAGTTACAGACGTTTTTCCAAACTGTGCCATTTGGCACAATTTGGCACAGTTCCAAAACGCCTGGGAACTACCTGAGAACAAAGCTGTGTAATATATTCATTTTTTTGTGGTATTGTTACAAAATTTGGACCTCGGCTGGATAACACTTGGCTCTACATTTCTGTTGCATTTTCCAGCCCGGATCTGAAGCTGTGTGTTATTTGCAAGCATTTGTATCCAAAAAACCACCCAGGCCAAATTTATTTTCTTCAAGTTCACTATGTTTAGATGACTGTAACTCAGTGGCTGGAGCACTTAGAGAGATCATGTTTTTTTGCCAAAAAATTCAAAGTGTTTTCTTTTAAATGAGACCAACCCCATGAAGATGCTGCAAAGGGTTGAAGAACAGCTTTCGATTTACTTTGGACACATTATTTTTTGGCGTTTTTAGGAAAATTGACCAGAGTGCAAGGGGTTAAATAACAAGCATTCAGGGCATGACAGCAGCATGAGCATTTTAATTTCGGGGTAAAACGAGCAGCTGTAGCTGTTTGTTTTTCCCCGACATTAAAACACCCAAGCACGGTGTTGTGGTTCTTTGTGGCTCTGACTAGATTCTACGTCTGCTCTGAGGTAAATCTGATTATGTCCAGCATCTTTTAACAAAATGTATCCAACTTTATTGCGGTGGAGACATTGATATATCTCAGAGTTTTTATTTGTTTACAGCATTAGCATCAGCACTAACAAACAGGGCTACTGTCTGCCAGGCCACTTTTTAAGGTCATCTTCCTATCCCCCCATAGTCGTGGGAAGTAGTGTGATTATATTACTGTTTTTGAGGTGCAAAAGACCGTGTTCAAGCATCTTTGATGCCGAAGTCATTGTTTTTTAACAAGGAAGTGTCCCGTTTCAGTGACAACCACACGTTCTAAAGTAGTATTAGACGTTGTGCCCATAATTCATGCAAGGCATCATGGAGGCTAAGAATAAGGTGGATAATTTTAGTTATAGATTTTTGAATTTTATACAGTGCATCCGGAAAGTATTCACAGCACTTCACTTTTGCCACATTTTGTTATGTTACAGCCTTATTCCAAAATGGATTAAATTCAATTTTTTCCTTAAAATTCTACACAAAATACCTCATAATGACAATGTGAAAAGGTTTTTTTTTGAGAGTTTTGCAAATTTATTAAAAATAAAAAAAAAATAAGAAATCACATGTACATAAGTATTCACAGCCTTTGTCACGAAGCTCAAAATTGAGCTCAGGTGCATCCTGTTTCCACTGATCATCCTTCAGATGTTTCTACAGATTAATTGGAGTCCACCTGTGGTAAATTGATTGGACATGATTTGGAAAGGCACACGCCTGCCTGTATAAGGTCCCACAGTTGACAGTGCATGTCAGAGCACAAACCAAGCTGAAGTCAAAGGCATTGTCTGTAGACCTCTGAGACAAGATTGTCTTGAGGCACAAATCTGGGGAAGGGTACAGAAAAATTTCTGCTGCTTTGAAGGTCCCAATGAGCACAGTGGCCTCCATCATCCATAAATGGAAGAAGTTCAGAACCACCAGGACTCTTCCTAGAGCTGGCCGGCAATCTAAACTGAGCGATTGGGGGAGAAGGGCCTTAGTCAGAGAGATGACCAAGAACCCGATGGTCACTCTGACAGAGCTCCAGCGTTCCTCTGTGGAGAGGGGAGAACCTTCCAGAAGAACAACCATCTCTGCAGCAAGGAGACTTGGTGGTGGAATGAGGAGGCACAGGAAAATATTCAAAGGAAGAGGGTAGCAAAGAAAAAGTGGAATAGTTAGGGAGATGAAGGAGTATTTGGAATCTTGGTGCATGGCAGAGAGGTGGCAAAGGCAAAGGTTAAGGCATATAGTGAGTTGTATGAGAGGCTAAACACTAAGGAAGGAGAAAAGGACTTGTATCAATTGGCTCGACATCGAGCTGGAAAAGACATGCAGCAGGTTAGGCTGATTAAGGACAGAAATGGTAATGTGCAAATGAATGACGAGAGTGTGCTGAGAAGGTGGAAGGAGTACTTTGAAGAGCCGATGAATAAAGCAAATAAGAAAGAGAGGAGGGTGGATGAAGAAAAGATAGTGAACAAGGAAGTCCCGAGGATTAGCAAGGCAGAAGTGAGGGTAGCTTTGAAGAGGACGAAGAATGGAGAGGCAGTTGGTCCAGATGCCATACCAGTGGAGGTATAGAGATGTTTAGGAGAGATGGCAGTGGACCTTTTAACCAGATTGTTTAACACAATCTTGGAGAGTGAGAGGATGCCTGAGGAGTGGAGAAGAAGTGTTTTGGTCCCAATTTTCAAGAAAAAGGTGATGCTCAGAGCTGTAGTAACTACAGAGGCATAAAGTTGATCAGCCACACTATGAAGATATGGAAAAGAGTGATCAGGGAGTAGCAGTATGGTTTCATGCCAAGAAAGAGTACTCCAGATGCAATGTTTGCTCTAGAAGAGCTGATGGAGAAATATAGAGAAGGTCAGAAGGAGTTGCACTGTGTCTTAGTCGATCTAGAGAAAGCATATGATAGGGTGCCAAGAGAGAAAGTGTGGTACTGTATGAGAAAATCAGGGGTGGCAGAGAAGTATGTGAGAGTGGTGCAGGACATGTATGAGGACAGTGAGACAGTGGTGAGGTGTGATGTAAGAGTGACGGATGGGTTCAAGGTGGGGGTGGGGTTATATCAGGGATCAGCTCTGAGCCCCTTCTTGTTTACCATGGTGATGGACAGGCTGACAGATGAGGTCAGACAGGAGTCTCTGTGGACCATGATGTTTGCAGACAACATTGTGATCTCTAGTGAGAGTAGGGAAGAGGTGGAAGAGAACCTGGAGAGGTGGCGGTATGTTCTGGAGAGAAGAGGAATGAAAGTCAGTGGAAGCAAGACAGAATACATGAGTGTGAATGAGAGGGAGGTAGGTGCAATGGTGAAGATGGAAGGAGTCGAGGTAGTGAAAGTAGATGAGTTTAAATACCTGGGGTCAACCATCCAAAGCAATGGAAAATCCACAAGAGAGGTGAAGAAGAGAGTGCAGGCAGGGTGGAGACAAGTGTCAGCGGTGATTTGTGATAGAAGGATAGCAGCAAGAGTGAAAGGGAAGATTTAGAAGATGGTAGTAAGACCTGCTATGATGTATGGTTTGGAGACAGTGGTGCTGACAAAAAGACAGGAAATGGAGCTGGAGGTTGCAGAGTTGAAGATGCTAAGATTTTCATTGAGAGTAATTAGGAGGGATAAGATTAGAAATGAGTATATCAGAGGGACAGCTCAGGTTGAGTGGTTTGGAGACAAAGTAAGAGAGGCAAGGCTGAGATGGTTTGGACATGTGCAGAGGAGGGATAGTTGACACTGTATATTGGTCAAAGGACGTTGAAGATGGAGCTGCCAGGCAGGAGGAAAAGAGGAAGACCACAGAAAAGATTCATGGATGTAGTGAACGGGGACATGGAGAGGTTTGGTGTTACAGAGGAAGCTGCAAGGGATAGGGTGAGATGGAGGCAGATGATCTGCTGTGGCGACCCCTAAAGGGAGCAGCCGAAAGAAGAAGAAGAATTTAAAGACGTCTTCCTATTTAGTAATAATTCTATTCTTCAAATAATTAATTCATCATTAATATTAGGCCACGTACCACATGCTTTTAAAATTAAAATAAAACTGAACCGAATTGAATTATTTGCTAAAAAAAAAACAAAAACAAAAAATTTGGTTATAAAATTGCAAACTTTTATTATATTATTTGTATTTGTTTTTATTTCCAACCAGAATAATTGTGAAGCGCCAGACCATCAGTGATAGAGTAGCTCATTCTGGTCTAATGAAACCATCCTGACGACATGAAGAAACTTTGTCAATCTCTGTAAATGTATATTATGTACTTAAAAGTTGTATAAAATGTCTGTGTGTTAAATGTGATGCACTCATAGATTGTGACCTTTGACCTACACCTTGACTTTGAGCAGAACCTGAATGCATGCCAACCTGAGGATAATTGTGCATGGGTTTTGTGAGCATCGAAGCAATTGCCTTGGAGTAGTAGTGATTCTGGTGAAATGGGAACTGTGACGGCTCCTGTGGTGACACCTTCCACTAATTACCTTTGTCTCAAGGTGTGCCAGAGGAGGTGGATCAAATCGGCTGACGTGACTGCCTGAAGCGTGGAATTGAGCTGTTTTCCATCAGCTGATGTGGGAGGATAAATGCCACTTCCTGCCTGGCTTGTGCCGGTTCTTCTCCCTGCCTTGTCTGCTTCCTGCTCCGCTCTGCTGCCTGCTCCATGCCTGCTCTTTGCTGACCTGTCATTCTGGGAGCTGGTGGTTCTTCCTGCCCTGCTGCTCTCCTGGCCAGCCGTTTGGCTTGTTGCTGTCCTTGGTGTTTTTGGGGTCCATACTGGCAACAGCGCACTCCATACATTATGCTGTTGTTTTTCCACTTTTTCTAAAATAAACCTTTTTAAATCGCCATTAGTTCACATGCTTTGTCATGACTGTTCAACCAGGTTGTGACAGAATGAACAGAAAGACATAGCACTGGCTCATTTTGCATTATCTAGAATAAGTAAAAAAAGCTCTGACATTGCATTATCATATTATGAAGGGTGCTACAAGTGGGTTTGTGGAAAACTGGACTTATGCTAATTTTTAGCTCCATGTTTTAAAATTTGCTTATTTTCCTTTTTTTGGCTCCTCTGTGGTTTGTTTCAAAGGAAAGAAACAAATTAAATTTAACTGCAGAGGTTGAATTATGAAGTGGGTACCCTTGAATGTTAAATACTGTATATATCATGTATATTTTAGGATGACCTTAATAGTCTGAGCATGAAATAGTTCCTGAGTTACTATGACCTGAAATGCACTTAAAATCATGTCTTTATACAGACTGTTCAATGCCTAGTCACACAGAGGGGATAATAGATTCCAGATGTTGGGATAGTGTGTGTTCAGTTTGATCAGGTTATACTGAGAGATTGTGAGACTTAGCTCATCAGAAACGCCCACTTTGCTATATAACTTCTGTCAAGTCTTTGTTTGAGGTCTTCCGGTATCCATGGACGGAAGAACCTGTTTATATCCAAGCTGGCTGCCTTCCATCACATAAATCCGTATTTTTAAAGGAAGAGTCTCTTGTACAGTTTTTGCTTGGGTAATTCTTTCAGAGGACCGGAGAAAACCCACAACACTGCAAAAAGCCTGTGTTGGTTAGCTGTATAGTTCAGAGGACATTCTAAACAGCTATAGCAAGAGAAAAGAAACCCAGAAAAATAACACTGTTCTTATGTGGAGAGTAGGGGTTGTTATTTACTCTTCAATGGCCCTTGATGAGGAAGAAAATGAGGAAGCCCTGGCACCTGTCAGCTGGCTACATTTTGATCAATGGCTCTTTGGGTAGCAACCATGCTTTTCTCTTGTCTGCATAGTCTTGGTGTATTTTCCATCTGAATCTCATGCTTACTCAGGTGGGAAATCAGGAACTGCCTTCTCCTTTCTTCTTGCACAGCAGGGCTTTTCTACTGGTGTGGGAATATATCTATAATAAGTAGAAATAAATGACTTGCTTTGACTTTAAAGTGCCTTCCAGCTGTGCAACAAGAAATAGTTAAACTCGAGGGCCATTTCTGTGACAGCAAGCCAACACTGATGCAAAATTTCTACTGTATCTAAAATCTAACTGTACTGCTGAAGGACAGGATGTGATATTTCATATTATTTTGGAATCTTTTTTTTAATTAAATACAATTACTAAGAAGGCAATTCTCTGCACTGTTTATTATTCAGGGACAGCTGTAATCACAACGACACTGCCAATGAATGCCTGTTGTGTTGTTTTAAGTATTTTTTGCTGGTATCAGCTCATTGTCTGTACTTGGAGCAAGCAGTGCACAGACTACACCACCATGCTGGTTGGAACCAAAGGTCATGTTGTTATTACACCATATACATTTAGTCCAGTTACCTCGACTCGATACTGAGCAGTGACAGCGACACACTCCCTGATGCCCGCATCCGAGTAAGCGCTGCCTGGGCCAAGTGGCAGGAGATGACTGGTGCTAAAGTGCCTCAAGGAAAAGATCTACAAGATCTACAAGACTGTCATCCACCCTGTGGCCCTATATGGATGTGAATGCTGGCCTGCTACAACGAAACATGAGCAAACACTCCACAGAATGGAGATGCACATGCTACACTGGAGCCTCAGTCTGACACTACACAATCATGTGAAGAACAAGAATGTGCAAAAGCACATGTGAGTGGCAACAATCACTGGGAAGATGTGAGAGGCACAGCTGCGAAGGAACAGACGTGTTGTCCGTAGTGAAGAGGACTCGGTTACAGAGACAGTTCTGACCCTGTGCCTCAGCCCAAATGAGAAGAGGCCACGAGGACAGCCAAAGAAAAGGTGGCTGCACTGGATCAAGGATGACATGAGGACTGTGAACATCATCCCCAAGGACACCCTTGATTGAGTGGATATGCGCATGCAAACACGCAGAAGCTATGCAGGCCTAATGCGAGGACAGAGAAGAAGTATACATTTAGTCCGGTTAAGTCTGGTGTCACACTGCTCTTTATCCAAACGAAACAGCTTTACAAGACACACCCACGTCCTGTTGTCTTGATTATGTTTGGGTAGTTAGCAAACATATTGCTCTGAGGAGGTTTTTGCAGCTTTGGGTACATCAATAACTTTTTCAAGTTAAAACTGGGGAAAACTCCATCACATTAGAAGGTGAACTAGTTTAGTGAGACAAGAATATTATGTGGGCGCATGCGCATGCAGCGACCGGCAGCTAGTGAAAAAAGTCTGTCGTCTGTGTCTCTGTTTTTACGCACTTTAATGTGTTTAAACGAAATTCTCTGTGTCGTTTTTGTCCTTGAATGTTTGCGGACTGTATAACAAAGAGCTCCCTGGTTCCATCAATATGGATTTCCTCCTTATTTTTGCACTGCTGCTTCTTTCCCACCGGCTCTTTGTGTCTGAGGTAAGCACAATCACAATCATGCCGGGGAGAATACAATATTCCAGAGACATGTTACTGCATTTAAACACGGATAATAGATAGATAGATAGATAGATGTACTTTATTGAGCCCAAACTGGGAAATTACAGTTAAATTATTATAATGCAGTGTCTGTGTTTGAGTCTGTGCCGCGACTGCCGGACTTTATTTTAAGAGACTTTCATGGACACAGCGATGAAAAGAGAGACAAGAGGAGGAAACGCGGAAGACGTGGAGGCATAAAATTAAATCTGAGAAGGCGTCAGTTTAACAGCATTCCGCTTCCTTCCATGATTTGGGGGAACGTACAATCCCTGAGGAATAAAGTAGATGAAATTCAAGGGAATGTACGCTACCAGAAGGACTTCAAGAACTGCTGTGTCATGGCTTACACGGAGACGTGGCTTATGGCGCATGACCGGGACGCGGAGCTGTGGATTGACGGCTTTGGAGCCCCACTTCGCTCGAATCGGCAGGAAGAGTAATGGAGAAATGTCAGGGGGGCGGCGTATGTTTATATATTAATAAACAGTACTGTACATCTGTCACGGTCAGAGAGCGCATCTGTACACCCGATGTGAATATCGCTACGCCCCTTTTATCTGCCCTGCAAGTTCCCCCAACTTTTCATCACGACTGTGTACATTCACCCGAGGGCAGACGCTGACTCCGCCTCCAGCACCGTCTTTGATGTGGTACAGCGGCTGCAGTCAATTTCTCCAGAGGCGCCAAACTTTATTCTTGGGGATTTTAACCATGACTCTTTAAAGAAGACACTAAAAACTTTTATCAGTATGTCTCCTGCCCAACCAGGTGAAAAAAGACATTGGACCTGTGCTATGGATCCATTGAGAGGGCCTATAAATCACTTCCCCTTCCTCCTTTAGGATCCTCAGATCACAACTGTGTACATTTGCTGCCCACATATAAAACTGCTCTCAGAAGAGGCAAGGTGAAGACCAGAGACAGATGTGTGGACAGAGGATTCAGTGCACTGCCTCCAGGAATGCTTTAACTGTACAGACTGGGAGGTTTTCACACTGTCCTGCGGGGATGATTTGGACTCTTTGGTGGACGTCACATGCTCATACATGGCTTTCTGTAAAAATATGATCATTCCACGTAAACGTGTCAAAATATATCCCAACAACAAGCCATGGGTTACAAAATCAGTTAAATCCTGCTTACAGAGGAAAGCACTTGCCTTTAAACAGGGGTCTGTTTCTGAGCTAAAGGTTGCCACAAAAGAGCTGAAGGCCGAAATTTTAAGAGCAAAACAGAATTATAAAAAAGAACTGGAAAACAAGATGGCAACAAAGAAACTTGGTTCAGCCTGGGCCAGTATGAAAACTATTGCAGGCCTTCAGAGCACAGAGCACAGTAATCGTGTGTTTTTAGATGGTTTTAGTTCAGACACAGAGCTGGCTAATGCTCTTAATTGTTTTTATGGTCGTTTTGATTCCTCTGATTTTAGCACAGAAACCCAAGATTTGAAACAGAAACTCAAAGACAATCAGCACTTTAATATTGAGGTGCAGGATGTTAAAAGGGCGTTCTGTGCTGTAAAAGTGAACAAAAGTCAGGGCCCTGATAATATATGTGGGTGATTGGTAAAGTCCTGTGCACACGAACTGAGTCCTGTATTTCATTACATTTTCAATAAGTCCTTACAGACACAACATGTGCCTAAGATCTGGAAAGATGCCGTGGTTGTTCACATTCCAAAATCCAGCTGTCCTAAAACGGTAAACGACTTTAGACCAGTTGCTTTGACTTCAATTTTAATGAAAATTTTTGAAAAACTGGTCAGATATGAGGTCCTAAAGCAGACTGAACATGCACTGGATCCTTTGTAGTTTGCATATAGGCCTCACAAAGGAGTGGAGGACGCCACTGTCACTCTGTTTAACATGATTTTTAAACATCTGGATTTTAATGGGACACACGCCAGGCTTTTATTTGTGGACTTTTCCTCCGCCTTTAATACAATCCAACCTCATATTTTAGTTGAAAGGCTCCTGCAACAATTTGATTTGAGCAATAATCTGGTGGGTTGGATTCTGGATTTCTTAACCAACAGGACACAGAGAGTAAGGGTCAATGGTACATTGTCTGACCTAAAGTGCTCTTCTACTGGCTCTCCTCAGGGGTGTGTGTTGTCACCACTACTCTTCATCCTGTACACAAACATGTGTCGGAGCAGACATGACAACAGACACATTACAAAGTATGCTGATGATTCAGTTATTGTCAGTCTCCTCCAGGATGGTGAGAGTGGCCACGGCCCAGTAGTTGATGATTTTGTTCACTGATGTGAGAATTCCTACCTGCAGCTGAATACGACAAAAACTAAAGATATGTTTATTGACATTAGGAGGAAAACTCCCAGGCACAAAGTCACCGTACTAAAAGGCCAGACCACTGAATGTGTACAATCCTACAAATATCTTGGGACGATTATTGATAGTAATTTAAACTTTGAAGAGAACTGTGAAAGGGTGTGCAAAAAGGGTCAGCAACATTTGCATTGTTTAAAGAAACTTGCACGCTTCCAAATTGACCGAACCATAATGACAATGTTTTATCGGGCTTTTATTGAATCTGTTTTATCCTTTTCTTTAGTGTCATGGTTTGGTCAGATAAAACTGAAACAGAGGAAATCCTTGGATCAGGTAGTTAGATGGTCCAGTCATTTGCTTGGTGAGTCACAGCTGAGCCTGACATCCCTGTACACCAGACAAGTACAGAGGATGGCTACCTCCTTTTTAAACGAAGACTCCCACCCTTTGCACTGCCACTTTCAGCTTCTTCCCTCAAGACGGAGGTTTGCGGTCCCAAAAAGTAAAACCCAGCGCTACAAAATCAGCTTTGTTCCTGCTGCTGTCAAAGAACTGAACAAGTTGTAACAATATATTGCACATAATTTAGTTACCTATTTATTAACTCCATTTTATATTCACTTATCTTTGTAGGATTTTTATTTGGGTTCTAAATCTTTTATTGGGTTTTAGACCTTTGAGTTTTTAATCTCTTTGACTAGTCTTTAACTTTTTAATATGACCCTTCTCTCATATCTCTGTTTTTTCTCTCATCTCTTTGTCTTTATATCCTGATTGATGGAGCCTTGAGTATTTTTACCATGTTTATAGTCAGCTACATGTGTGCCTGTGTTTGTGTTTATGTTAAATGTAACTGTGGTTTGTAAATATGGATGTCACCAGCCTGCAAAACAAATCTACCTTCGGGTACAAATAAAGGAACCTGAACCTGAACCTGAACCTGAAGTATGATCCAGTTTAGGTGGCACTGCTTGTCCATTCTTTTATATACTCTATTGCATCCTATCTGGTGCATTTCTGCATTTTTTTTTCAAGTGACTCACAATAAATAAATAAATAAAAACTGGGTTTCTGTAAGTCTGAAAGTCCAGCTCAAAAGGTCTGGTGTGAAAGCGCCATAAGTTTCACCAACAAAAACATCAACCATCCGAGCTATTTTTTTTTCTCACAATATCTTTATTGAACCTTTTTTTTTTTTTAACAAACATGATACAAACAATCAAACACTAACACTAAAGTACTACAAAAAAAAAAATGCACTAAAAACACCAACAACCACCAACAAAATCAAATCTTCAACAATGCTCCTCTGTTTAGTCTAGACAATCCAATACATAAGTATACATATTATGTTCACCAGTTTGGAATTTCCAAGGTCCACACACATCATTCACCTTCTTCTTCAAGAGTTATGTTTAAATTTTTTACATAATCAATAAAAGGTCTCCATATATTCTCAAACACAATTTCCTTTGATTTCAGTATATATGTTATTCTTTCTAATGGAAGGTTTGTTAACATCTGTCTTAACCACTGAGTCACATCTGGTCTATGAGTCTTTTTCCATAATAGTGCAATACATTTTTTGGCATTAAGCAAACTGAGGTCTATGAATGTTCTTTCACTTTTATTAAAATTATGCTTTTCTGGGTACAGACCCAACAAAAACAGTTTAGGATTCAATATGATTTGTTTTGAGATTATTTTTTCAATTGTTACCCTCACCTCTTCCCAAAACATTCTTATTAATCTACATTCCCATAAACAATGAAATAGGGTTCCTTTACTTTCCATGCATTTTGTGCATGTATCTGGTATATTTTTGTTATATCTATTTAACTCCTCCAGTGTAACATACATCCGCATTAACCATTTGAGATGTATCAATTTAAGGCGTACATTTATTGATTTGGTTTGAGCTTCTGTACAAGCCAGTTCCCATTGTTCCTCTGAAATTTCAGTTTGCAGATCTTCTTTCCAGTAGTTTAATCTTTTCAGTGAATTTTCACTTGAAGATAGTGTCAATGAGTTATAAAACTCTGAAATAATACCCTTTCTTTTACTATCTTTCATCATCATTTTTTCCAAGGATGAATAAATAGGTCGAGTGAGAGCTTTATTTTGATTTGATCGAATAAAGTTTCTAAGTTGAAGATATTTAAAAAAATGTGTTCTATTGAGATTAAATTTGATCCTCAGCTCTTCAAAAGACATTATGTTGTCTGCACATGGCAAATATAAATCCTGAATCTTTTGTATCCCTTTTAAATTCCATACTTTAAATACAGCGTCCGCTCTCCCTGGTTTAAAATATTGATTACCCCATATTGGACTAAATTGTGACAATAACTGTGGTTCTTTTAAATAGTTTTTAGCTTCACACCATATTTTGATCATATGCTTTACAAATGGATTTTTAACTTGTTTTTGTAATTTTTTTGCCAAATCTGAGTATATGAATATGGGAAGAGGTAAAGGTAAATTGTATGATTCCATTTCAGTCCAGTGAGGGAGATCATTTGATGAAAAATAATATGTCATAGACCTCAGTTGTGCCGACCAATAATACAACATAAAATTTGGACATTTCAGACCTCCACGATCAAATGGTAAATATAATAAAGACAGACGTAATCTAGCCCTCCTGTTGTTCCATATAAATTCCACTAACTTTTTTTTTATTCTTGAGAATAAATCTAAAGGTGGTGATAAGGGAATGTATTGAAATAAATAAAGTATTTTAGGTAAAATATTACTTTTAAGTATATTGATTCTCCCGATCATCGACATTGGTAGTGACATCCATCTCTGAGTTAACTCATTGATATCTGACATTAAGGCTTCATAGTTGACACTGGCGACTGATTCTAGTTTAGGCACAATTTGGATTCCTAAATATTTAAACTGATTTACAACATTGAATTGATTTACCTCAGGGGCTGGGTAATTTCTCTGGGTCTCATTTAGCATTAATATTGAAGATTTAGTTTTATTTATTTTATATCCTGATATTTCCCCAAAATTCTTTATTAAATTCAACAAGGTTGGAATTGATTTTTTTAGATTCGACATAAACAAAATTATGTCATCGGCGTACAGGGAGATTTTATGTTCTGTTGGTCCAACTTTAATTCCATATATTTGTGAATGTAAATGTATCGCTATCGCTAAAGGTTCAATTGCCATAGTAAACAGTAAAGGTGAAAGTGGACAGCCTTGTCGACATCCTCTATTGATTTTTATTGGTTTTGAAATATTGTTATTTGTTAGGATTTCTGCTGTAGCATTATTGTATATTATTTGAACCCATTTTATGAAATTATTTCCAAGTCCAAACCTTTGTAGGACTTCAAAAAGAAAGGGCCATTCAACTCTATCAAAGGCCTTTTCGGCGTCCAGTGATAGGAGAGCTGTATCCGGTGCTTCTTTATTAAAATAAATAATATTAAATAGTCTTCTTACATTATGGAAGCCTTGTCTACCCTTTATAAAGCCATTCTGATCTCGATTAATAATATTTGGTAAAATTTCTTGTATTCGTCTTGCTAAAATTTTACAGATTATCTTAAGGTCGGCGTTTAATAGGCTTATTGGTCTCATATTTTCACATTTATTACAGGGCTTACCTGGTTTTGGCAGCAGTATAATTAAGGCATTATTTATGTATGATGGTAAATTATTATTTTGAAATGCTTCTAAAACCATTTCCAAAAAAGGTTTTATTAATTTATTCTTAAATTTTTTATAAAGGTCAACTGGAAGACCATCTGGTCCTGCACTTTTTCCTGATTTCATATTATCAATGGCTAGCCCAACTTCTTCTTGACTAATTTTAGACTCCAATATCTCCCTGTTTTCATTTGGAATACACGGTATAGATAGTTCGTTCAAAAACCCATTTAGTTTTGTTAAATCAGATTCATTTTTGGTATCATATAATTTTTCATAGTAATCTCTAAAGGCTCTGTTAATTTCTAAAGGATCTATAACTACCTGTCCGTTACTTATAATACTGATAATTGGTGTTTTAATTTCTAATTGTTTAATCTGCCATGCTAATAATTTTCCTGATTTTTCACCTTGTTCATAAAAAGATTGTTTCAATCTTAGAAGACTCGAGGCAGCTCTATTCGCTGATTTTTTTGTCGTATTCAGCTCTCAAAATCAGTAATTCATTCTCCAACCTTGGGTCACTTCCTGCATACACTTTTTCCTGAAGACTTTTTATTTTATGTTCCAATTTAGCTCTCTCCTCTCGAGTCTTCTTAGATTTTGATCCTGTATAACTAATAATATGTCCCCTAATAAAAGCTTTGAAAGCCTCCCACTTTACACATGCTGATGTTTGTGTAGTATTGGTGTCAAAGAACTCGTCTATCTGTTTTTCTATATACTTGACAAATTCCTCATCCTGAAGCCATTTATGCTGAAATTGCCATCTACCTGATTCCTTTGTCAATTTTTTATCTACATATATTAGACAACAGGGTGCATGATCAGAGATCACGATGTTATCATAAAAGCAGTTTTGAATCTTGGACCTTAATTCTGTGGAAATCAAAAAATAATCAATACGTGAGAATGTCTTGTAGGTACTGGAATAACAAGAATAGGCTTTAACTTGTGGTTTCATTTCTCTCCATATATCTAACAATCTCAATTCTTTCATAAAATGATTAATAGTCATCCTACATCCATTGTGCGTACAATCCAGTCCTGTTGATCTATCAATACCTGGATTCAATGTACAATTAAAATCCCCTGCTATTATATGTTGCCCTGTAAGTGATGATAAGATAAGAAATAAATTAGCAAAGAACTTTTGATCATCTATATTGGGACCATATAAGTTCACAAGATTTATATTTTCTAATAGCAAAGAACCTTGAATGATTACATATCTTCCAAATTTGTCTCCAATTACATTTTTCACTTGAAAAGGAACTGATTTATGTATGAGAGTCATAACTCCCCTGGCCCGGGATGAGAATGATGAGGTGAAGACACTTCCTTGCCATCTACTCCTAATTCTTTTTATATCCTCCTCTATTAAATGAGTTTCTTGTAAAAACACAATTTTTGAACCCATGTCTTTTATTTTATTCATAACTTGTTTAAGTTTTTTTAAATTTTGTAGACCTCTGCAATTCCATGAAGTTAAATTAAGATTAACACTTTGGTTTATGATCAATAGAGAGTTTGGGATTACCTTGCAGTGTAAACATGCTCATACAGAGAAGCAAAAAAATGAGTGGTTGAACATTCATCCTGCAAACTACACACAAACAAATTTCCCCTTCCCACACTTGTGGCAAACCCCCCAAAATCAAAAGAAAAATTCCGTCTCCCGATATAGCCATGTGACCGCTCCACACCCACGGGGAACAGCCTAAGCCACTCCTTCTTCATCCTCCCAATCACCCTAACTCTACTGCTTTTAATGACGTAACATTAACTCTCCTCTGTAGTTTTCCAACTTAACTCCAAAATTTTTAACAACTTTGTACATCATAGTTTTTTTTGTTTGTTTTGTTTTTGTTTTTTTTTAATATATAATACAATCTATATTTTGTAAACTTACTATTTACTTCAAGTCAGTCAGATGCCTGTGCAAATGCTTAATTATTCTACCTTATATTTTGTTCATGCTTAGCTCCCACCAGTCTCTTCTTCTTCTTTGATCTTCTTGATGAACTCCTGCGCCTCCTCTGGGGTCTTGAAGATGTGGGTTCTGCCCTCATACGTGGTCAGCAGTCTCGCAGGATAGATTACACCATGACGAATCCCAAGGTTGCGCAGCTCCTTACGTATGGGATCAAACTGCTTCCTCAATTGTTGGATTCCTGTGGCCAAATCTGGGTAGAACCGCACCTGCTGGTCCTGGTGTTTAATCTCTCCTTTAGCTCGTGCAGCGTTGAAGATCTTCATCCTGTCTCTGTTGCTAAGAAACTTCATAATTAAGGTCCTCGGCGGTCCCTTATCTCTCCGTGGGCCAATACGATGTGCATTTTCCAGAACCACTGCTGATTGCAACTCCTCGCTGCCCAGCACCTCCGGAATCCACTTTTCCAGAAAGGAACATACGTCCCGACCTTCTGATTCCTCTGGAAGACCCACCAGCCTCAAGTTATTCTGTCTCGACCGAGATTCCAAATCCAAAATATTATCTTCCAGACATTTATTTTTTTTTTCCAAAGTGCGCACCTTTAATTGAAGACGGGTGACGTCATCTTCAGCACTAGCGAGACGGAGCTCCATCTGCGCCGTTCGTTCTACACAGTCACCCAATTCCTTTCTTATTCCTTCCAACGCTGTCATAATCCCATCAAATCTAGAGGAAAAGTCCGCTCTCATTGAACTCATGGCAGCCATCAGCGCATCTGCGCCGCTCCCCGCAGACATCGCACCGTTGCCAGCCTCCTCCGCCATATATGGAGTTTTATTTGCTGCGTCACAGACCTGAAAGTCCGTTAATTTGGACTGTTTCGGCGGCTCGCTTTTTCCTTTACCTGGTTTTCCAGCCTTAGGCTTCGCCGACATATCCTCGCCCAAACGCTGGGATACGTTCTGTCCCAAATGAGAGAGTTATTTGCCGATTTTTTTTCTCCAGGAGCAGAGCAGAGTGAGACACGTCCGTCTTACGTGGCAGCCATAACCGGAAAGGATCCGAGCTATTTTTACTATTTCTATGCAATGTGTCATCTTGACATTTTTTTTTTTGACAGAAATATACATTCATTCATCTCATTCATTCATCTTCTTCCGCTTAATCCTGTTTGGGTCGCGGGGGCGCTGGAGCCTATCCCAGCATCTTTGGGTGAGAGGCAGGGTACACCCTGGACAGATCGCCAGTCCATCACAGGGCCAACACAGAGAGACAGACAACCATTCACTCTCGCAGTCATACCTAAGGACAATTTAGAATCCCCAGTTTGATGCCAATTAACCTAACTTGCATGTTTTTGGTATGTGGGAGGAAACCGGAGAAATCCTGGAGTAAACCCACGCAGACACGGGGAGAACATGCAAACTCCACACAGATCACTGTTGGTCGAGGGCTGGGATCGAACCCAGGATCCCCCAGCCAAGGGTGAGTTGCTGTGCTGCCGCAGTGCAAAACACTCCGCCACCGCGCTGCCCCAGAAATATACATGTAATTGTGAATACCAGCAAGGCTAAATTTATGGCTGAAAAGTACAGCAATTCAAACTGATGACAACTTTGAGCAGACTATATTTCAAAATTCACTCAGGAGGTTACAGACCCACTTATTCCCCTAACGGATGTCATGTATGCGTGAGCGTATCATCACAGAATAGTGTCCTTATGCAAATTTGCACAAGTAGAAACTACTTCAGATGTGAGGTTGAGGTCAGATGGACTGAACCTCTCTTTGTCCAGCAGCGGCTCACTTGTTACAGTTTTTTTTTCCCTCCAAACAGCATAATGCTTTAAAGCAACTCTTAGTTTGACGCGATCACATTGCCCTCACTTATAAATCTGATTTTTGAAACCAACCGTGTGGCATTATGTTGGTTACAAAAGTTAACAAAGTCCCATAAACTGGCTGACTGAATAAATTCATAAAACATACAACAATCAACAACCAAAGTCACTGTATGCAACAGGAAAAGTATTCCTGCTGTCATGGGCAGCGAGAGCGTGCCCCTCCCGTCCCACTCACCTTTGTGAATTCATCACTCCACCTGAGGTAGAAGACACACCTGCATCCGCTCTTCAGCCAGCGTACTTAAGGAGGCTCTCTCTGTGCAGTCAACGCTGGCTCATCTGGGTATCCTGCCCGATCAAGACAAGCAGGTTTGATTTATCGCTAGTTTAGACACGCTGTCTAATCTCGCTTTCTTCTCTTTCTCAGGTTGCTGCCATCGTGCGGGTGTGTTTCCAGGGCTGCGCGTGCTCTCCTGCCACATCTCCACAAATCCCTCGGCTTTCAACCTCCACCCGGTCAGGTACCATCAGCTCATTTCCCCTCCCTACTGGTTTGTCTATTCCCGCTGGAGTCCTGCCAGTCCTTCCTCGGAACTCCAAGTAAGTGGCAATTTGGCTTGCCCATTTCCACTTACTCCGTTCCTCCTCTAACTGCTCTTGTCTTCTCTCCTCAGGTGATTCCTCTGGCGAGTTGCTGTTTCTCTAGCAGAACGGTCTTTTACTATTTAATAAATTGTTAAATGTGCCCCCTTGTGTGGTCCCTTCCTGTGCTGTTGCATCATGCA
Organism: Pholidichthys leucotaenia; assembly: GCA_020510985.1. NCBI lineage: Eukaryota > Metazoa > Chordata > Actinopteri > Cichliformes > Pholidichthyidae > Pholidichthys > Pholidichthys leucotaenia. Next base: position 92,242,622 of record CM035846.1, read on the forward strand.
CTTAAGCTGTCAATTTATAACTATGACAGAACAAGCCAGCCAGGACAGTAGTTTAGCCGATGCTGCAGCACGCGAGGTGTCTGCTCTGGAGCGCTTGTTGGCGACCAGCCACCAGCTCGCTGTGCTTACACAACAGGTGTCAAACATGATGAAACTTTGGTCCACAGCACCTCCTCCGGCCACTGCCCCTCAGCCTGCTCCACGCACCAGGGTGCGCCGTACTACCTCTGTTCCCACACCTTCCCCGTACGCGGGGGAGGTAGGGAAATGTAAAGGGTTTTTGATTCAAGTCCGTATGTACTTGGACCAGGTCGGAGAGGAGTACCCAGGGGATGTGGCCAAAATTCAACTTTTTACCCTGCTGCTTAAGGACCGAGCCCTGGAGTGGGCACAGTCCACGCTAGATAACCCCAAGGGGCGTCAGTACATGTTCAACCAATTTGTACATGCCTTCCCTTGCGCGTTTGGCCGCACCGAGAGTCAAGGCAATGTGATGAGCCGCCTGATGACGCTCCGCCAGGGCACTCGGTCTGCAGCCGAGTACTCGGTGGAGTTCCGGGTTGTAGCGTCAGATTTGGGGTGGAATGATGCTGCCTTGCGCAGCACATTCCTCCATGGATTAAACACTCATCTCCGTGATGATTTGGTGGTTCAGCCTGTCCTGGAGACTCTCGATGGCCTCATAGATCAGGCCGTAGGTTTGGACAACCGGTACCGTGAGCGTGCAAAGGAGCACAAGTCCTCTTCTCGCCCATGCAGCGAGCGTGCACCCACTGCGGGTACTGACACTGGTGGTGCCAGCTCTTCGCCCAAGCTGATGGAGCTCTCTTGGCATCTCACTGATGATGAGCGCCGGCGAAGGCAAAGGGCTGGCGCGTATGTGTACTGCAGTTCTCTGAGCCACAGTCTGGATGATTGCCGCCAGCGGCAAAAAGATGCAGCCTGTCAGTAACCATGGGGGGTCTGGCGGGCGGGACCAAATCAACTCCCCCCAGTAATTTTTCAATCTCAGCCCTTGTGCAATTGCCAGGGGTTGAGAGGAAGCTATGGCGCTGGTTGATTCGGGGTCAGAGGGCAATTTTGTTTCTGCCCAGTTCATGCGGCAGGTGGGCATTCCCACACACAAATTGCCCCACAACCAGAGAATTACTACCATCTCTGGCCGGGAGGTCGCGGTAGTCACCGAATGCACGGCGTCGATCTCCATCCTCCTTTCCGGGAACCACCGGGAGGAACTCACGCTCCTAGTTCTCCCTGTTTCGGCTTCCCCGGTGGTTCTTGGCTACCCATGGCTCCGGAGGCACAATCCAGTAATTAACTGGGGACAAAATACCATCTCCTCCTGAAGCCCATTCTGCATGGTAAATTGCATGCGTTCAGCGGAATGTTTCCCAGCTCTGTCATGCATTTCTGGCCCGGGGAGGGAGGCGATGGAGAAATATGTTAAGGAGTCGCTGAACGCCGACCTCATTCGGCCATCATCGGCCCCACTCGGGGCCAGATTCTTCTTCGTGGGAAAGAAGGATGGCTCGCTGTGCCCGTGCATTGACTACCGAGACCTCAATGCAATCACTGTCAAAGACAAGTACCCGCTGCCTTTTTTAAACTCAGCGTTCGAGCTCCTTCCGCGCTCACGGGTTTTCACCAAGCTAGACCTAAGAAATGTGTATCATTTGGTCTGCATTCGTGAGGGCAAAGTATGGAAGACGGCATTTAAAACTCACCAGGGGTAGTTTGAATATCTGGTGATGCTATTCGGGCTCACTAACGCCCCCGCCGTCTTCCAGTGGTTAATAAATGGCGTCCTTCGCGACATGCTTTACCAATTCGTGTTCGTCTACTTGGATGATATTTTAATTTTCTCCCGCTCGCCAGAGGAACACGAGGCCCATGTCAGGGCCATCCTGCAATGGCTTCTGGAGAACCAGCTCTGCGTCAAGGCTGAGAAGTGTCAGTTCTCCACAACATCAACCACCTTCTTAGGCTTCATAGTGGCTGAAGGGAGACTGATTGCCAACGTGGCCAAGGTGAAGGCAGTGTTGGATTGGCCAACTCCCCACTCCCGTAAGGAGCTTTAATGCTTCCTCGGGTTCACGAACTTCTAACGCAGGTTCATAAAGAACTATAGTGGGATGGCACTGCCTTTAACACAGCTGACCTCCCGTTTTGCTGGACCAAGGCAGCTGAGCAGGCATTTGTTAAATTAAAGTGCCTGTTCACGGAAACACCAATCTTGGCACAGGTCAACACACAGCTCCAATTTGTCCTCGAGGTGAACGCATCTGATTCGGGGGTTGGCCCTGTGTTACCACAGCACACTCCCCCCCAATCAGAAACTTCATCCGTGCGCATATTTCTCTCGTCAGCTCACACTGGCCGAAAGGAATTATGATGTGGGGGCAGAGAACTACTTGCCATTAAGTTGGCATTGGAGGAATGGAGGCATTGGTTGGAGGGTGCCATTCACCCCATCGTCGTCTGGACCGACTACAAGAACCTCGAGTACCTGTGGTCGGCCCGCCGACTGAACGCCAGGCAGGCTCGCTGGTCTCAATTTTTCCAGCGATTTAATTTTACCATCACGTACCGGCCTGGTGCCCGGAACATTAAACCGGACGCGTTATCAAGCCAGTTTGATTCCAGGGAGGGAGCACCCCCCCACCAAACCATCATTCCGCCTTTGTGTGTCCTTGGTGCCCTTACTTGGGATATCGAGCGGAGGGTCTGTCAGGTCCAGTCCCAGGATCCTGTGCCAGTATGGTGTCCTCGGAACCATCTGTACTTCCCAGCCGCCCTCCGCAGCGATGTCATCCAGTGGGGTCACACCAGTCGCTTTGCCTGCCATCCTGGCATCGCCCGAACTGTGGACTTCGTCAGGCGAGCGTTCTGGTGGCCCCCGCTGTGGCAGGACGTACAGGAACATGTTAAGGCCTGCCAGACCTGCATCCAGGGAAAATCAGACTCCTCTCCCCCGTCAGGCCTCCTCTATCCCCTCCCCACCCTTGGTTGTCCGTGGACCTACATTGCGGTGGACTTTACCACTGGATTTCCCCCTTCTTGTGGTAAGACAGTTATTCTCGCTATCATAGATCACTTCTCCAAGGCTGTGCACCTGGTTGCCCTCCCAAAGCTCCCCTCGGCCTTGGAGACGGAGATCCTTCTGACTGACCACGTTATCAGGATCCACGGCATCCCAGCGGACATTGTATTGGACCGGGGGCCACAATTCACATCCCAGGTCTGGAGGGCCTTTTGTCGGACGCTGGGCACCACCGTGAGCCTTTCCTTGGGGAATCATCCAGAGAGTAATGGGCAGGCGGAGCGCGCCAATCAGTCTTTGGAAGCCACCCTGCAGTGTGTAGCAGCCGACAATCCATCCCCTTGGAGCTCACACCTGACCTGGGTGGAGCACTCTCTCAACTCGGCCGTCTCTGCAGCCATTGGACTCACCCCGTTCGAGGCATCACTGGGGTACACACCGCCTCTCCTTCCTATGGCTGAGAGGGAGGTCGCAGTTCCATCTGTGGGGGTCCATGCCCGCCACTGCCGGCGCGTCTGGAGAGCCACTTGGGCCGCCCTCACCTGCTCCACTGAGCGCACTCAGGCTGCAGCTGACAGGAAGTGGGTGCCCGCGCCCAAATACGTCGTGGGCCAACAGGTCTGGTTAATGTCGAGCCAGATCCTGCTCAAAGAAAAGTCCAAGAAGCTATCCCCCCGCTTCCTGGGCCCCTACATCATCACTCGGGTAATCAATGATGCGTCCATTCAGCTCAAGCTGCCACCGACCATGTGGGTGAACCCGACCTTTCACGTCTCTAAAATCAAGCCCCTCCTGGTCAGTCCTCTCTGCCCCCCCCAAAGCCGCCTCCCCCTCCCCGGATCATCGACGGTCACCCTGCCTACACGGTCCACCAGATCCTGGATGTTCGCCGTCGTGGCCGGGGCTGGCAGTACTTAATGGACTGGGAGGGTTACAGTCCGGAGGAACACTCCTGGGTGCCCTCTGCTCGAGTCCTGGATAAGGAGATGCTCCGGGCATTCCACCAAGCCCACCTGGAGAAGCTCTCTGGACCACCAGGAGGCGCTCCTAGAAGGGGGGGCCCTGTCATGGGCAGTGAGAGTGTGCCCCTCCCGTCCCACTCACCTTTGTGAATTCATCACTCCACCTGAGGTAGAAGACGCACCTGCACCTGCTCATCAGCTAGAGTACTTAAGAAGGCTCTCTCCACGCATTCTACGCTGGCTTGTCTGGGTATCCTGCCCGATCAAGACAAGCAGGTTTGATTTATCGCTAGTTTAGACACGCTGTCTAATCTCGCTTTCTTCTCTTTCTCAGGTTGCTGCCATTGTGCGGGTGTGTTTCCAGGGCTGCACGTGCTCTCCTGCCACATCTCCACAAATCCCTCGGTTTTCAACCTCCAGCCAGTCAGGTACCATCAGCTCATTTCCCCTCCCTACTGGTTTGTCTATTCCCCGCTGGAATCCTGTCGGTCCTTCCTCGGAACTCCAAGTAAGTGGCAATTTGGCTCGCCCATTTCCACTTACTCCGTTCCTTCTCTAACTGCTCTCGTCTTCTCTCCTCAGGTGATTCCTCTGGTGAGTTGCTGTTTCTCTAGCAGAGCGGTCCTTTTCTACTTAATAAATTGTCAAACGTGCCCCCTTGTGTGGTCCCTTCCTGTGCTGTTGCATCGTGCACTTAAGCTGTCAATTTATAAGTATGACACCTGCTAACTTAAAAAAATGAAGGAAAAACAAACACATAAAAGTGCATTAAAAATCTCTGCTCTTCATTTGCCAGTTAATGCTGATAGCCGTGGTTGTAGCCCAAATATCTGTGATTCCCTCCTGGGTGAGGCATGATTCTTTGTCATCCACACCAGCACTGTACATTTAATCTGATCTCATCCTTACCTCTGTAAGTGAGTAACAGAAAAGTAAAAAATAAAAGGTCCATGGGAGTGCAGTTTTGAATTTAATAATATTCATAAATACTAGTTATAAAAAAATCACCTCAGGTAACCTACTAAATGTTTAAACTGTGTCTATGTTTAACATTTATGCTGCTGCCTTCTCTGGGACTTGAATTTTTCTGTTTGCTTTATCCAGTGTTGCTGTGTCCTTAAACAGCAGCAGCACAGCGCTAAGAAAACATCCCCTCAAGGGACAACAAATTTTTCGTTCAACACTGAAGACTTTATAATGGTCCAAACTGTTTTATCAGCTTCTATTAAACATGTAATACAGTATTTAATATATTCTATTTTTCCACTTCCGAATTAGTCTGTTAATGGAGTTATTGTTCTTTACATTTGTATTCTACTGATTTACTATTAAAAAAAAAAATTGCTCTACTGCATCAAAAAAATGTAAATATCATGCTTCAGTATGATATCACAGCAGCACTACAGCAACACATCCATCGGCCCCTCCTGCCCCACCCTTCACTAGGCTTCAGCCTAGCGAAATACTGTGTTAACTTATAGTTTGACGTTAGCACAGCAGCTAACTCCAAACTAATGGCTTGGTCAAACAGCCGCTACTTCTGTTTGCCAGGGATCTGGGACTGTTTTCCACCATTCTGCATCAGAGAGGATGGCCCTTGATCCCCATTTTAATTGGAGGTAACACTAACACTATCTGAATATTCATTGTAAAACAGCAAATGCTAAATGACGATTTTAAGTTGTCACTAATAGTAAATGTTATTAGTGTATGAGACCATCATTTCTTTGCTTTAAATTACTGATGAGTTTCTTAGTTTTGTCTGAAAAAAATTATATTAAAATTGCAAAAATGCGTGATGATGGCACATACTCACAAAATAAATAATAAATTAATTAAAACGTGTCAGAAGAGCAAACTGGCTCTTGTAACTTGATTTCTAATCATTTTTTTTTTCAATTATATTTTTATTGGTGATCTTGGTCAGATTATTTACATTGAGAGCAGTACTTTATTACAAGGGAATAAAAATTAGTAAAAGCTTAGAATTTGCCATCATTCAAATAGAATAAAAAGAAAGGTAAATAAGAAGTAATACACAAGAAAATGCCCTTGATTAATCTTCCCATAAGTTTTTTTTTTTTGCAGTATAAAAAATAACATGTAAACAAATAAACTGAACAGTGGACAAGTGGTATTAAATTTTCCGGTTTTGCTCTTTTCTTCCCTTCAATGGGATAGATTACTTAAAGTCTCTCCTTTGATTTCCTGTATATTGGGTCCATTTAAGCCAGTATTTATCAAATTTATATCTTTGTAGTCGTAAAGACATGGTAATCCTTTCCATCATAAATATCTGGTATACCGTATCATGTAAATCCTGAATTTTTGGTATATCTGTTTGGAGCCATTTTCTGGTTAAGACTTTCTTTGCTGACAGTAGTACAATTCTCATTAAGTATTTATCTGCAAATGAGGCTATGTTAGGAATTTCCAAACCTAAGAACATGTACAGGAAGTCAAAGGGGACATGGGTAGAGAAAACCTTTTCCAGGCACTTATGTGTGTCTTTCCAAAACGCGGTAACTTTTGGGCAGGCCCAGAATACATGATAATGATTAGCCTCTTCATTTCCACATAGTCTCATAGTGTAAAAATCTGCAGTTTAAGCATAAATTTAATGTTAGATAGCTTTAACGGTAGCTAACGTTAATGATAGCTAGCTAATGTTATCAGGTTCATGAAACAGAAGGTTCCCAGTAGGGGAAAGAAAAATGTACACACAGCTGTCAACCTCTTAGTCACTGCCAGGAAAAAAGATGTGGACCATCATCAGTGGCTGTCAATTTGCCAGGATACTCTTTGTGATTGTACTCTTCCCCTCCAACAGGGGATTTCATAAGCGGAACCTTTTTCATCCTTGAACAAACAAACTTACCTTAATCTGTTCCAGTATTCCAACCCATGCACAGGTGGACCGGATCCTTTTCCAGCAGATGAAGGACTCCCATCTACTCACACTGGCCCTAAGCCTCCATACCACCCTTTGCCATAAAACTGTACTCACGAGCCATGTGACCTTCCACCTTCACCTGCAGTCTGGACACCTGGAGCGTTCCTACCGGGACGCCAAGGGCAAATTACTCACGGGGCGAGAGCAGCAACCTGTGGAGAGAGAAGTCACAGCCACTACCTCCAGATCATCCTGTCAGAAAGAAAGTAAAAACAATTAATTCACTAGCCCAGTTATTTTCTCCTGAATACCTACCATATCTTTCTTCTTTCCCCATAGGGTTGCCAGGTTCTCGCCACACACAGTTGTTTACTTTTCTGTATCACTTTGTAAATGAACTCACTAAAACTGCTATTTTGTCTCCTGCCTTGTTTCTTCAACTGGGTCAATACTCTGAAATGTCAGTTATACAGACAGCAATATGTAGAGGTTGGTGGAATAAATATTCATGATTGATTTTGTTTCCCAGTTATTGCAACACATTTTATTTCATACTTGTATCACTGTATCATAGACAGCCTGAAGATGGAACACTGAAATGCAGCTCTGCTACATTTTCTCACTGAAAAGAGCACAATGATGCCTTGTCGCCAGTTGTCCTAAGATAATAGCAAAGGGTCCCACCCCAGACACTCGATACCATTTATGAAGGAATGCTCTTGTAAAGATTACTTTTATGGAATTTCTACTCAGACCAGTGAAAAGAGGTAGAAAAGACAGGCAAGAAGAAATGTAACAATGCAACAAAGGAACCCTGGTCAAATTCAAAGTTACTACAGCAGGAGGACCAAGACAGCCCACGGGGTTGCATTTCAAAATCTGGTTTGCACCCTTTTATCTTTTTCTATGAGCCTAAACTACAGTACATTTCTTCCTACAGTCTCAATAGTTCAAAATATCCACTGCATTTGGAAATGCTCTTTGAGACAGCTAAATAAATCAAAATAAAATAGAAGCTCATTCCAAAGACTGGTCAGCATTACTCCAGGCTATTATTAAAGCATAGCCTAGGGTAATAAACAGTACTTAACACGTTTTGAAGGTTCTTGAAGTTTTGAAGAGTTTTTTAAGTCACACAACGGGTCTCATGGAAGAACCATACACACTAACAAATGTGTTAGTACATGTGATGCACCATCAGTTTAGGTGAACTTGAGGCGTTCACCAAACTAAATATTTTGAAACTTTATACAGGTGTTCATGAACCTAGAGTTATATGCAAATAGTTTACTGTTATTCCAGCCTTAGTTTTCTCTCAGTGGCTCTATACAGTATTTCTATATATTCTATATATTTATCTGAATTATTTAAAAACTAAGGTGTGCTACATCTTAAGTTTTGAAATGAACAAGAGAGGCACATTGTACTTCACTTACTGTTGAGAAGAATAAGACTTTCAGGAAGATCTGAGCCCAGCTCCTACAGCATACCAGATGAACACCTTAACCATGACACCACACAACCGCTTCAGTTTAATCCTACTTTCTCAAAACATATTGGCCCTCATTTAAGAAAATTGGTTGTATGATCATTTTAAAGCAAAGGTCCGTATTTATCAATCTAGATGTGACTGTACATTATGCTCAAATCCCACAACAGGTCTGAGCTTGTGTATGCAAATTTTCATATCGCTGTAGATTAGCGGTGCAGCAGAGAAACTTGGCTGCGTGAGAGAATTATAAATCATTTCAAATTATTAAGCAGTGCAACCTTTCAGGAGACTGGTATGTCTTGTGCTATATGTAGATGAGTATTTTAACAGTTTACTAAAAAAGACCAAAAAGACTGCTTTTAATAATTATAAATGTGCTTTATGCATTTATGTTACTGCAGCAAATATTGCAGCTGATTTAAGCATAAAATACATTCTACAGTTATTTGATGGAATGGGGAAAACTGGACTTAACTTTTAGTTTCTGATTTTTTTTTTTACAGTTGTGATTGAGCTCAGTGTTTTTCAAGAAATTGTCATTGTTTTACTATATTAATATATTTGCGCTGTAGGGAGTCATCTGTGGGTACCGTGTTAAATGAATATTGTATAAAACTATTCTTTGACTAGGTTTTTGTGTTATGTAGTATTTGATAAAGGTTACCCCTCAGATTTTTTTTATTCCACAGGGTAAACCATGTTTTGCACACACGGAAGCACACAGACAGCGCTGACACTCTGCATTGGGGTTAAAAAATACAAAGCCTTGGATGACTGAGAGGAATGCTGCTATCTACACCAGAGAAAGTGTGGAGAAATTATTTTATTTTGTCCTTTGCATTTCTGCACAATATTGCCTGTGGCCAAGCTGAGCCAATGCACAGCACAGAGCACACAAAGCGGGATTTCATCCTTTCAAATTGTAAATGATAAATTCTTATGTTTGACAACTATTCTTTAAAATGACGAGCAAAACAATATTTAACCAAAGTTTTATTCACTTATCCCCACTTCTGCCTGTGAGGGCAGAAGTGGGGAACGAATGAAGGTAGACGCTCTCCTTTCGCCAAAGTCAAATTCAATCTCTTTTTTTACCACAGTATCAATGATTGTGGTTATCAGTGTTTGGAGTAATGCACTGTAAAGCCACTACTTTTGCAGCAACTTGTGTAATGAAATTACTTTTCAAAAATTCAGTCGTGTTACAATGACTGAAATTTTAACACACTTGTGATAAGGGCTGCAACTAATGATTACTTTAGTAGTTGACTAATGTAATGACTACTTTTTCGATGAGTCGACACTTCTTCTTCTTCTGGCTACTCCCTTTAGGGGTCACCACAGCGGATCATCTGCCTCCATCTCACCCTATCCCTTGCATCTTCCTCTGTAACACAAACCCTCTCCATGTCCTCCTTCACTACATCCATGAATCTTCTCTGTGGTCTTCTTCTTTTCCTCCTGCCTGGAAGCTCCATCTTCAACATCCTTTGTCCATTATATCCACTATCCCTCCTCTGCACATGTCCAAATCATCTCAGCCTTGCCTCTCTTACTTTGTCTCCAAACCGATCAACCTGAACTGTCCCTCTGATATGCTCATTTCTAATCTTATCCCTCCTAGTCACTCCCAATGAAGTTCTTAGCATCTTCAACTCTGGAACCTCCAGCTCCACCTCCTGTCTTTTTGTCAGCACCACCATCTCCAAACCCTACATCATAGCAGGTCTCATTACCGTCTTGTAAATCATCCCTTTCACTCTTGCTGCTATCCTTCTATCACAAATAACCCCTGACACTCGTCTCCACCCACTCCACCCTGCCTGCACTCATTGCTTCACCTCTCTTGTGCATTTTCCATTGCTTTGGATGGTTGAGCTCAGGAATTTAAACTCAACTACTTTCACTACCTCTGCTCCTTCCATCTTCACCATTGCACCTGCCTCCCTCTCATTCACACTCATGTATTCTGTCTTGCTTCTACTGACTTTCATTCCTCTTCTCCCCAGAGAATACCTCCACCTCTCCAGGTTCTCTTCCACCTGCTCCCTACTCTCACTACAGATAACAATGTCATCTGCAAACATCATTGTCCATTGAGACTCCTGCCTGACCTGACCTGTCAGCCTGTCTATCATCATGGTAAACAAGAAGGGGATCAGAGCTGATCCCTGATGTCATCCCACTCCCACCTTGAATCCATCCGTTACTCCTACAGCGCACTTCACCATTATTTCGCTGTCCTTATACATGTCCTGTTCCACCCTCTCATACTTCTCCGCCACTCCTGAATTTCTCATACAGTACCACACTTCTTCTCTTGGCACCCTATCATCTACTTTCTCTAGATAAAGACAAAGTCTCTAGACAAAGACACAGTCTTTGTCTAGAGACAAAGACTGTGCACTGTGTCTTTGTCTCTAGACAAAGACACAGTGCAACTCCATCTGACCTTCTCTATACTTCTCCATCAGCACTCGTAGAGCAAACATTGCATCTGGAGTACTCTTTCTTGGCATGCAACTGTACTGCTGCTCACTGACTGTCACCTCTCCTCTTAACCTGGCTTCAACAACTCTGTCCCATACCTTCATAGTGTGGCTGATCAACTGTATGCCTCTGTAATTACTACAGCTCTGAGCATCACTTTTGTCCTTGAAAACTGGTACCAAAACACTTCTTCTCCACTCTTCAGGCGTCCTCTCACTCTCCAAGATTGTGTTAAACAATCTGGTTAAAAAGTCCACTGCCATCTCTCCTAAACATCTCCATGCCTCCACAGGTATGTCATCTGGACCAACTACTTTTCCATTCTTCATCCTCTCCAAAGCTACCCTCTCTTCCACCTTACTAATCCTCGAGACTTCCTTGGTCACTATCTTTCCTTCATCCATCCTCCTCTCTCTCATTTTCTTTATTCATCAGCTCTTCAAAGTACTCCTTCCACCTTCTCAACACACGCTTGTCATTTGTTAGTACATTACCATTTCTGTCCTTAATCAGCCTAACCTGGTGTACATCCTTTCCAGCTCGATCTCTCTGTCTAGCCTGTCGATACAACTCCTTTTCTCCTTCCTTAGTGTTTAGCCAATCATACAACTCACTATATGCCTTAACCTTTGCCACCTCTCTCTTTGCAATGTGCCTAGATTCCAAATACTCATATTTTCTCTATTTCCCTGACTGTCCCACTTTTTCTTTGCTAACCTCTTCCTTTGGATACTTTCCTGTACCTCCTCATTCCACCACCAAGTCTCCTTGTTTTCCTTCCTCTGTCCACTGGATACAACACATACCTTTCTACCCGTTTCCCTCAAAACTTTTGCTGTGCTTTCCCAGTCATCTGGTAATTCTTCCCTACCACCCAGAGCCTGTATCAACTCCCTTCTGAACTCTCTGTGACCTTCTTCTTTCTATGACTTCCCCCACTTAATCTTTGGCTCTACATTCACTGTTTTCCTCTTCCTGCTTTGCAAAGTCATCCTACAGACTACAATCCAATGCTGTCTAGCTGCATTCTCCCTTGCCACCACCTTGCAGTCTCCTATCTCTTTCAGATTTTTCCTTCTGCATAAGATGTATTCCCCCTGTGTGCACCTTCCCCCACTCTTGTAAGTCACCCTATGTTCCTCTCTCTTGAAGTATGTGCTCACCACAGCCATTTCCATCCTTTTGGCAAAATCCACAACCATCTGTCCTTCCACATTTCTCTCCTTAAGACCATACCTACCCAGGACCTCCTCATCACCTCTGTTCTCTTTACCTACATGTCCATTAAAGTCTGCTCCAACTACCACTCTCTCCCCCCTGGGAACAATCTCTACCACTTCATCCAACTTACTCCAGAATTCCTCTTTCTCTTCTACCTGACACCCAACTTGTGGGGCATACACACTGACAACATTCAACATCACACCTTCGACTTCTAGTTTCAAACTCATGATTCTGTCTGACTCCCTCTTTACCTCTTGAACACTCTTCACATACTCTTCCTTCAAGATTACTCCTACTCCATTTCTCTTCCTATCTACACCATGGTAGCACAGTTTAAATCCACCTCCAATGCTCCTAGCCTTGCTCCCCTTCCATCTGGTTTCTTGAACACACAGTATATCTATCTTTCTTCTCTCCATGGTATCAGCCAACTCTGTCTTTACCAGTCATAGTCCCTACATTAAACTTCCCTACTCTCACATCCACGCTTCTACCTTTCCTTTTCTCTCTCTCCCCCAACATGCCTTCCCCTTCTCCTCCTCCTAGATCGTCGACTAATCAAGATTATTTCTCTCATGTCCACCATCTCTGCTTCCTGTTGGCATGGCTCCTGTTCAGGGTTCCAGGTCATGTTTTTCCTCAATTCTTTAAGCCTGCACACCTGTGAATATCACTTTGTTAATATAATGTAGGCTATTATTAAAAAGTTCCCATAGCTAAATAAAATGATGCCCCATCAAACATGAATTGGAAACTTGAACTTGACAGCTTAATCAAAAGTGTTTGTAGCAACACAAAAAACAGACATTAAAGTTCAGTCTTTTAACCCAAAAAAATAAATAAACTCAAATATCAGTTTCTACTGCAGCATAGAGGGCTGTTGTAACTCTACTTGTGCAAAACAAACTAGAGTAATAATATGAATAATATTCAACTTCATTAAAGTAAAAAAGAAAATAACAAACTAGTCCATCCTGTTTGAAACCTTGCTAGGTCTTGAAGTTTAAAAGTGTAATTAGGCTTCAGATGAAAATTAAGAGAACTCCTCCCAGCCCAAAATAACAGTTTACAAATGCTTTAAATTACAGTGCAGGAATGTGAGCCTTCACGACACATACAGTGAAATATTTAAGCTGGTTTAATTTATTTGTGATAATTGTGGTTATCTTTTCTTTTTTAAATTACAAATTATGGTATTTTACTTTCCTGAGATGTACTAATATCCAGAACGAGGGCTTATATTACTACAACAATAATAAAGAACATGAAAAAGAGTAAGATACTCCTTTAATTCACTAATTTACTGCAGTTAACACGTGAGCCAGCATTACTGAAACAGCTCAGCCGTCAGCAATCATCATCAAAGAGAGATTATTGTCCGATATGTAAAACAACAAACAACATATGCTAACAGTCTGTAACAGTCTCTCATAATTTACTCTTTATTTATGCCTTCATTTAGTTGTTTGTCCTTTCTCTTCGCAACTACGCCATCTAGTGGTCAACTTTAGTGTACATGGAACTAGTCATTTTAGCCTTAGGTCCCACCCGACCTTAATTACCTGCGCATTTCTGCCCAAGCAGCGCATCACACTTGCCACTTGCCACCAAGCTCTGCAGATTTGATAACAAAACATGTAGAAAGGACAATCAAAACAAAGAAAATAACACGAAAGAAGAAAGAGGACAAACGGAGGTTAAACAAGATCATTTAGCCCCTCGTGGATGTCAGCTCACGAGGTTTGTCTAACCTTTTTTATGTTTTATTTCACGTTTTATGTCTTTAATTTATTTTATTGATGCAAACTGCAAGATGTAGTTTTACATTTACTTTAATGTATTTCCTTTTGTGACCAGTTCTCATGGGTTGTCATGAAGAATAAACCCTGTTTTACTCTAAACCTCGTGCGTAAGCCAGTCCTTGAGGGTGCTATAGTGAGAACTCCTCTGCTCTGACGCATGGGTGGACGAGTGACGGTGCCAGAGCCAGGGACAAGAGGGACGACAGCGTGGCGCCTCCATCTTGCCATGGCCCAATGCACAACGCAAGATGCAGCAACTGCAGGAACTTCCAGGTTCCCAAAATGAATGTTGCCCCAAACAAGAGACTCATTAAGATTATTTGATTTAAATACAAGTGAAGTTAAGAGGACATTGTGACAAGAAATAAGATAATTTTCATTTCTGTTGTGAATCAAGGACTAAAATATTTGCAATTGAAATATATATATATTTGAAATAATTTGAATATAATTTGAATATACATAATTGAATATATATATATTTGAAATAATTTTCTTTATTTACATTTTTCCTGTTGAAGCTGAATTGATCATCATACAGTATGCACATATGTGTTGTGCTAAGTAATCTACATACTGTGTGTATTCAGTGATTCTCAGTAACAGTAAGGATATTACTGGTTTATTCAAGACATGTAATGGTTGCTTACAGCTTACAGTGAGCTGAGTTTTGACTTTAAGTTACATTTGAAGAACAATAAGACAGTTTACTGCTTAAGTTAAAGTGACAGTAACATTTAACAAGATTAACATTTAGGGATCAGTCCGCCAAGGTCTCCACCTTTGACTGCCACCTAATCCACATAGCACCGGAGCCCCATGATCCCTCCTGCAGGTGGTGAGCCCACTGGAGGGCGGACCCATGTAACTCCTTTGGGCTGAGCCCGGCCGGGTCCCATGAGTAGAAACCCGGCCACCAGACGCTAGCCATCAAGCCCCTCCCCCAGGCCTGGCTCCAGGGTGGGGCCCCGATAACCCCATACTGGACGGGGTACACTGAATCCTTGATCTAGAATTTATCATGAGAGTCTGTTGGATCATTCTTGGTCTGGCCCTTCACCCAGGACCAGTTTGTCTTGGGTGACCTTATCAGAGGCAAACTGCCCCGGACAACATAGCTCCTGGGATCACTGGGGCACGCAAACCCCCCACCACAATAAGGTGACAATCCATGAGACTATGTCATGGATTCCGGTTCTGGTTCCGCCGGACCGGTGGCGCCACACGAGTAGGCTGCCCGTTGCAACAGCCTTTTTTTTAATCTTCCTTCTTCTTTCTACACCTTTCACTCTGTATATATATCACGGACGCACGGATCGCCCCGGGGGTCTCCCGGGTCGGCGGACGGAGCCACGGTTTGCAGCGTGAGACGTTACAGCGGGGAGGAGCTAGTGCTAGCTAGCACTTGGCCGCCGCCCGGTGCTAATGGGAAACTCGACATACCGGGAGCTGTAGCGAAGACGACGCGGGTGCCGGGCTGGAGTTTAGGCGGCATGCAAGAAATATAAGACAGAATAATAAAGAGCGATGGCAAGAACCAAGCAGACCGCCCGTAAAATCTACTGGAGGAAGAAGCCCCCCAGGATGCAGCTAGCCACCAGGGCTGCTCGGAGAGGCGCTCCGGCCACCGGCAGAGTGAAGAGGCCTCGCCGTCACAGGCCCGTGGCTCTGAGAGAGATCCGTCGCTGCCAGAAATCCACGGAGCTGCTCATCCGTAAGCTGCCCGTCCAGCGCCTGGTGAGGGAGATCGCTCAGGACTTCAAGACCGTCCTGCATTTCCTGAGCTTCGCCGTCATGGCTCTGCAGGAGACCAGCGAGGCCCACCTGGTGGTCTCTTCTTCGCTAAGGGGGTCACCATCATGCCCAAAGACTTCCAGCTGGCCCGCCGCATCCGCGGAGAGAGAGCTTAGACTTTCTGCTGCACATTCACCAACCAACCATAATGCTCTGCACTGTGTGTCTATATATATACATTTATAGTAATATGGACATATGTTTACTAGATGTTGTTTTTTCTTGCCTTCTGATTGTTGCTCTGAGTGTTGCTATCCCTGTGCTGTTGCAATCCTGGAATTTCCCCATTGTGGGACTAATAAAGGCTTATCTTATCTTATCTTATCTTATGTCTCCCAGCTGGTCTGGGAACGCCTTGGTATCCTCTCTGAAGAGCTGGAGCAGGTGGCTGGGGAGAGGGAAGTCTGGGCTTCTCTGCTTGAACTGCTGCCTCCGTCACCTGGACCTCCGGAAAAGTGGTAGAAGATGGATGGAAGATTAACATTTAACCATTTCATTACCAAACTCAACGTTAAGTTACTGCATTAAATCTTTCATTTAAAGAAAACAAAGACAAACCAAAGTGAACAATGGCAGAGTTTGGGGTCAATCCAGAAGTCAGTGAAAGTTGTTGTAATAAAGAGCAACTTTGTGCAGATGAGCAATCACAAGGAGCTGAAGGCACAGGAGATGATTCCCCACTACCTCACAAGAGCCACTAAGGTGCCGAAGAAGTCAGAAAAGGGCCAAGGACTGCACGATGAGCAGGTACAGAAGGCTGCACATCGTATCAGTGGAGTGAGAAGTGGAAGGCTGTCACTAAAGATGGCAAAAGAGCTATGGAACAGCATTGCTCGCAAGATCTGCTGAATGAATATCCTGCTAAAGTTTCAAGTGCTGCAATAAATCTGAACACAGCTTATGATGAGTTGAGATGGCTTGACTCTCCTGACCATGACACAAGATGTCGGATAGACACATGTGAAGCAGTGACAAAGACAATAATCGAAGCTGCTGAAAGGTACCGAAAGGCTGAAAAGGTTGAAAGTCAAGGGGACGAAGAAATCTGGAAGGAGACAGAGTCTGTATTCAAGTATGCAGCCTCAGTAAAGATGAATGTTAAATCTCACCACACAAGTCACTCTTCTCATTCAAATGTCCTATCCAAGCATTCATCCATGCACTTTTCAAAAAGACAAGATGCAGCTGCTGAAGTTGTGGCTAACAAAGTTGTCTTGGAAGTTCTGCTTGAACAAGAAAACCACATAAAGGAAATCGAAAAGCAAGAAGCAGACATTGCACAGCAGCAAAGAGAGCTGGAAGCAAAGCACAGAGAACTGGAACGACTGGATACAGTCAAAAAACTGAAAGCTGCTAAAGCAAGACAGAGAGTGTATGAGCAAAGTGAATGTTCAGAAGAAGAAATATACGACATATTCCATCAACACAATTTGGACGAAGAAAATGAAGTCAAGTCTGAAAACAATGACCGGCACCTCAAACTGTGTTACCCGCCACAAAACGTGACACATTCACAAGAAGTAAACACTACAGATCTTGTCCGAGCCTTTGCAGAGTCCTTCAGTGCAAGTTGTCTTCCTGTACCAGAACCAACGGTATTCAGTGGTGACCCACTCAGAAACAATGACTGGAAGATCTCATTTCAAACACTCATTGACAGAAAGAATATACCAGCTGAAGAGAAGACATATTGTCTGCGAAAGTATGCGAGTGGCTCTGCAAGGAAAGCGATAGAGTTACTTTTGCTAGACACAGAGTCAGCCTACAATGCAGCATGGACAGTCCTTGAAGACAGGTATGGCAATCCATTCCTCATCACTAAAGCCTTCAGAGACAAACTCAATGCATGGCCCAAGATAAGCTTCATAGGCAGTATGGAACTTCAAAGGTTACAGAAGCGCAAGAAACAAGCCACACCTTTCCAAGTTTCAGCCAGTTTGTAGAGTTCATCTCACGTGAAGCCAAAATTACATGTAACACCAAACCATGTCTCCATGCTCTGAAACCAAGTGAAGGTGAAAAGACAGAAAGAAAGAGCCTCAAGAACAGAAGCCATGGAGCTAAGGTCCTAGCGACTAACTCAAATGAAAGAATTGTCAATGCAAGTTGTGTCTACTGCAAGAAGGCAGGTAGTGTCAAAAGTTCATGAATGAGAGCATCGACGGGAGACTCAAGTTCCGACAACAGAAGAAGTTTTGCTTTGGTTGCTTGAAGTCTGGCCATCGCTCAAAGGATTGTGAAAACAGAGAAACTTGTGATACATGCAAGAAAAAAACATCTAACATGTCTTCATGACGATCGAACTAAAGAAGAAAGAACTCAAACAAAGATTAATAAAGCAAAGAGCTCTGACAAGACAAAGTCAAGAACAGAGGTCCTGCAAAACAGTGTTACACCAACAACAAGTGAAGCAACGTCTAACAGAGTAATGCAGAACGTCAAAGACACACACACATCCTCCATCATTCCTGTATGGGTGTCAGCCGAAAGTGAGCCAAAGCGTGAATTCTTGTGTATGCACTCCTGGATACACAGAGTGACAAAACCTTCATCCTCGAAGAAACGTCAAGAGCTCTGAACACTAAAAGTGAACCAGTTCAGCTAAAGCTTACTACTATGTCCTCAAGAAACACAGTTCTGTCCTGTCACAAGCTATCCGGTTTACAAGTAAGAGGGTTTTACTCTAACAAGACCATATCCCTGCCAGTGACATATGCAGGAGACTTTATTCCAGCAAATCGAGATCATATTTCAACACCAAGTACAGCAAAGGCATGGCCTCATCTCGCAGATGAGATTGCTCCACTCCAAAGTTGTGACGTGGGCCTTCTAACTGGCTACAACTGTCCTCAAGCTCTTGTTCCCCGACAAGTCGTCCAGCAAGGAAAGTCAGCTATTTGCACAAAGGATTGATAAGGGATGGAGTACTCTGGGCTTCGGCAATCTATGTCTTGATTACGGAGATGTTATCAGAGTGAGTCACCAAGTCATTGTAAAGCAAGTGGTGCCAGGTATTCATCCCTCTTAAAACCTCACCAGCGAAGTTCATTATGTGTACAGAACTCAGATAAAGGAAATGGTCTCACCTGATGACATGATCAAAATGTTGGAGTCAGATTTTGTAGAAAAGGCTTCTGAAGATGTAAAAATCTCCCAAGAAGATCTCAGATTCCTGACAAAGATCACAGAAGGCAATACACTCAAAGAGGATGGGCATTATGAAATGCCATTCCCGTTCAAGAGTGAAAGGCCCAACTTGCCTGACAACAAGACATGTTCCATTAATCGTCTCAAATGCTTGGAAAGAACGCTGAGAAGGAACAAGCAGTACTACACGGACTACAAGAAGTTTATGGAAGAAATCACTGTTCATGGAGATGCTGAAAGAGTCCCAGAGCAAGACACTGACAAGACCCCAGCTTGGTACATCCCACACCATGGGGTGTATCATCCACAAAAACCTGGAAAGATTTGCGTTGTGTTCGACGCCTCTGCCAAGTTCAAGGTACGTCCTTAAACAACCATTTCCTTAGCGGCCCAGAGCTAACTAACATCTTGCTTGGAGTCTTGTGTCGTTTCCAAAGAGGCCTGGTGGCTATTATGTGTGATACTGAACGCATGTTCCATCAGTTCCACGTGTGTGCCGGCGACCAAGATTATTTAAGATTCTTATGGTGGGAGAATGGTGACCTTGAAACCCCATATGCAATCTATCAGATAAAAGTAAACCTATTTGGCGTGGCTTCCTCCCCTGATTGCGCTATATATGGCCCCAAGCACCTTGCAACTGAAGGAGAAGGATGTTTCAGCGAAGGCACCGTCAAGTTCCTTAAAACCAATTTCTATGTTGACGATGGGTTAGCAAGTGTTGACACCGAAGGTCAAGCAATACAGCTCGTCAAAGAAGCCCATGAGCTCTGCAGTACTGGCAAGCTTCGGTTGCACAACTTTATCTCCAACAGCACCAAGGTCCTAGCCTCGCTTCCAAAGGAAGAATGTGCTGTAGCCACCAAAGATCTGGACATGGCGCTGGGTGAAGTGCATATGGAGAGAGCACTCGGAGTGCAATGGCGTGTGGAATCAGACCAGTTCCACTTTAGAGTAACAGTAAAGGAAAATCCACTAACACGAAGAGGAGTATTGTCCACAGTAGCGTCAGTGGTCGATCCGCTTAGATTCGTTGCGCCCTTTATTTTGCTGGGAAAACAGATCTTGCAACAAATGTGTCGAGATAAATTCAGCTGGGATGATACCTTACCTGACAGTCTTCGACCCCAGTGGGAATTTTGGCTTTTTGACCTCAGGAACCTCGCAGATGTGAAAATTCAGAGATGCTACATTCCACCAGGCTTCAAGGTCCAACACTATGAGTTGCATCATTTCTCCGATGCAAGTTTGTCTGGACACGGCATGTGCGCCTACCTCAGAGCAGTAAGCACATATGGTGAAGTCCACTGTTCCTTGGTCATGGGAAGATCAAGAGTTCCACCTTCCAAAGTAACAACCATACCATGACTTGACCTGTCAGCGGCTGTAGTTGCTATTCGCACCGTTTACATGCTAAGAAAGGAACTTGAAGTACAAGTCTCACAAGAAGCATACTGGACAGACTCCAAGATTGTACTCGGATACATCAACAATGAAGCCAGAAGGTTCCATGTGTTCGTTGCAAACCGAGTTGAACGCATCAAACAAAGCACAAAATCTACACAGTGGAGGTACGTGACATCCAAAGAAAACCCGGAAGACCATGCCTCAAGAGGCCTCACAGCTGAGCAACTCATTGCCTCAAACTGGTTTGCAGGCCCAAACCTTCTCTGGCAACCAATCATATCCAGCAGTGAAATCAAGGTGGGGGAGCTATCAAGCAGTGACCCAGAGGTCAAGAAAGTTCAAGTTCACAAGACACAAACTAAAGAACAATGGTCATTCTTAGAGCACCTACACAAGTTCGCCGACTGGTCAAGAATGATCAAAGCCATTGCCAGACTAAAGCGTTATGTGAAAGAAGCAAAGGATCGCAAACCAAGGTCCTGCAAAGTTAGTAGTCTGGAAGAGAAAAGGGAAACAGAGTTGACAATCATCAAGATGGTTCAAGAAAGAGCTTTCACACAAGAAATAATGTCCTTTCAACATCATAAAGTGATGCAAACCAAAGACAAGGCGAACAAGTTGCACAAGTTATCCCCATTTCTGGATGATCAAGGCATTCTTCGAGCCGGGGGACGCCTCACACATGCTGCCTTACATCTCAATGTTAAGCATCCAACAGTCCTGCCAAGAGACAGCCATGTGTCAGCATTGCTTGTCAAGCATTATCACGAGAGAACATACCATCAAGGACAAGGGATCACCATGAACAAGCTTCGTGCTAATGGCCTTTGGATCCTCAGGTGCAGCAAAGTTGTGTTGTCTCACATTTACAAGTGCAGAAAGTTCAGAAGATGTACCAAGCAGCAAAGGATGGCAGACCTTCCGGGAGATCGGATGGAGACCACCCCACCATTCACGAACTGCGGGATGGACTACTTTGGTCCTTTCTATGTCAAGGAAGGCAGGAAGGAGTTAAAGCGCTATGGCTTGTTAATCACTTGCATGTGCTCCAGGGCAGTACACATCGAGATGCTTGATGATTTAACTACTGACGCCTTCATCAATGCTCTGCGTGCATTCATCGCCATTCAAGGTGTAGTTCAGCAGATAAGATGTGATCAAGGAATGAGTTTTGTCAGCGCCAGAAATGAGTTTGTTGAAGCACTCAAGGAAATGGATCAAACCACACTTGGAGAACAAGAACGTGAGTTTCTCATGAATACCCCAGCATCAAGGCATATGGGTGGTGTCTGGGAAAGACAAATCCGCACCACAAGAAGTATATTGACGTCAATCCTGGAACAATCAGCTAAACAACTTGACAGTTCCTCTCTAAGGACATTTCTCTACGAAGTCATGGCAGTGATCAACAGTAGACCACTCACTACTGACCAGCTATGTGATCCATCAAACCCAGAACCCTTAACACCGAACCACATACTGACCATGAAGTCTACGATCATCTCCCCACCTCCAGGAAAGTTTGTTAAACAGGATCTTTATCTCAGGAAGACATGGCGTTGTGTTCAACTTCTCGCCAATACATTCTGGACAAGGTGGAAAAAGGAGTACTTGTTAAATCTAAAAAGTAGACAGAAATGGACTAAAGAACTGATATTATCTATACTATTGATATTAATACTGTATTATTATATTTGAGAAGTATCATACCTTTCATATGCCATGTTTAAGGTTTATATGTGCATTCCATATAGGATAAGTTTATATATTCTTGGCCTGTTTCTGTGAGCAATTTCAGCGAGTTCAGACTGAGGATCAGTACAGGGTTAGTACATGCGTAAGGAATGA
This sequence comes from Pholidichthys leucotaenia, assembly GCA_020510985.1. NCBI lineage: Eukaryota > Metazoa > Chordata > Actinopteri > Cichliformes > Pholidichthyidae > Pholidichthys > Pholidichthys leucotaenia. The sequence goes on from CM035846.1 coordinate 92,264,721, forward strand.
TCTAAGCCATTTACTATAATCTCTGACATGTCCTGTTTTGGGTCACAGGAATGCACAGGAACTCCTCATATTATAGATTAGTGTTTCATGGACATTGTTAGTTTTATGGATCTCATGTCTTCATGACCCATGTCTCCAGAGTGTCTGACGTCCGCGTGGATAAGCTCAGTTATCAGGACTGTCCCGTTCTGTTCCTTCCCTTATCCTCATCCTCCCTCTCCTTTCTCCTACCTAAATATATCAGACTTAGAAGAATGGATCCTTCAGAGATTCTAGGTGTGTCTGAATGTTGTGCCTTGTAACCTCTCCCCCAGGTGGCCAATGGGGTGATTCCTTATATTTTTGTAATAAATGTACATAAATTCAACTTTCCGCCTGATTATTTGACTTTGAATAATTTAAGTTCAAAATTATTCTAACAAGAACACAGAAATGCCAAGATCAATGATATAGTCCTTCTACAAGATGAAATAAGTCCAAGAAACCAGTGGAAAATGGCCAAGATCATTGAAGTGTATGCTAGTAAGGATGGAAGAGTGAGGAAGGTGAAACTACTGATGAGTGATCCAACCCTGGATGGATATGGAAAGCGAATCTTCAAACCTGTCCACTTGGAAAGGCCCATTCAGAAGACAGTAATCCCATTGGAAGCAGACCGAAGACCCCTCACCTCTCCCTCTGTCATTGCAATACTCATTCATAATTCATAACTCGTTCATAATTAACCGTTAATTAATAATCTGTTCACTGATAACAAAACATGTAGAAAGGATGATTAAAACAGAAAATAACACAACAGAAGAAAAAGGAGGACAAACGGAGGTTAAACAAGATCATTTAGCCCCTCGTGGATGTCAGCTCACGAGGTTTGTCTAACTTTTTTGTGTGTTTTATTTCATGTTTTATGTCTTTATTTTATTGATGCAAACTGCAAGATGTAGTTTTACATTTTCTTTAATGTTTTTCCTTTTGTGACCAGTTCTCACGGGTTGTCATGAAGAAGAATAAACCCTGTTTTACTCTAAGCCAATCCTTGAGGGTACTACACAGTTTAATCAGTTTTCTAAAGCTGAGACAGTTGCGCACTGAAAATAAGAAGTGCTAACTTGCTAAAATTTGCTAACCTTACCGGTGCAGTGTTTAGAAGTGGCCCAACTTCAGTCATTCATCGCCAGGGCAGAGTGCAGTAGAGGTCTGCTGACAGGCAACCAGAGATGGGGAACGGAGTGGAGGAGGAGGCGTGATATGACAGCTCTGCTTTACAGAGTCTACATTTAACTTGTTTCATTTGTTTATTTTCGGTAAAATCCTCCCATACTTTAGAAACTTTTGGCCTTCTCTGTGATTTTTTTTGTCTGTGTCGCCATGATGCGCTCCTCTCCTTTTTCGTTGCAACAGTTAAACTGAACATTTACATGGCATGCATATAAACTTTAAAATTAAATGATGCAGCTGACTGCCTAGCAAAACAGAGATCAACGCGGTAACAGGTGGACAGGTCTACTAGCTACGCAGAAGTTAAAAGTATCATCAGGGCCAAGCAGCAGATTAAGTGGGGATAGCAGCATCCAAGCCAAAATGGAGAAGATCAATACTTCTTGCTGACCCGGCATGAACAAGTAGCCTCAGTCAGGCTTAGGACAGGCCACAACCGCCTGAACTATCATCTAACACAAAATTCCATATCGGCAACACAAAGCAGTGTCCCTGTAGGTCAGGGAGCTAGACGGCAGAACATTTGCTACAGTCCTGCCCACTGCACCAAGCGCTCAGCAAGAGGACTTGGCCCACCCAAATCCCAGCGGCCCAGAAGCTCTATGGTGAGTTGGGGGACCTGCAGCGTGCTGTCACCTTCATCGAAGAGGTGGGAGTGTCCATCTGACGAACGAGAAGAAGAACTAATGCTAACCAGAAGTTAGCAGTCTTTGTGGGACACAATAGCCCTCACTTCTCATTTTATTTAATCCTGGGTGTTCAAATCAGTTTGCTGGAGTATCGCTGTGATTCTACATAGACATTTGGACAATAAATTACATACAATTATACACTGAAACGAGCTATCGCAGGGAATGAATCTTAAGCGAGCATGGTAAGCTAACTGGAAGTTAACTGACCATGGCTAAAATTTTTGTAGCAAATGGCTGTACCACATTGGGTTTGTAATTGCCATTTTGACAGTTCCTGCAGAAATGTGATAACAGGATATTCAAACAATTGTTTGTTGTATTTATAATAATCATATACAATAAGCTCTGTACACTCCTGATCAAAATCTTAAGACCAGGTGATACATTACAAATGTTGGCATTGCATGGTGGTGGATACCAGGTTGTCACAATGAGCCCTTCCGGGGCAGAAAACAGGATCCAAATGTTGGACTTAGTTTGCGCTGTTTATTAAACAGAAAATAAATTCAGCTTGTGGGCTGAAAACAAAAGGCTAAGGCAATGGCAGGCAAAAACACAAGGCTAGGTGTCATGAATGCACCCCCCCCGGGGCAGAAAGACAGGTCCACGTGCAGACTATAGTGTGACAGTTTATTTACCAAAAAGACAAACAGTGCATGATGAACAAAAAAAACTCAAATGAGGATAACTTACAGGTCCTGATACTCCGGAGCTAGCATCGCCCCGCGAGTGTAGGTAGAGGAATTGTCCAGTACATCTAAACATGACTGCCGTAAAGAAACAATAAACAGGCAATGTTTTATAGCAGACGATCAAATAACGCACAGTTGCGAGAAGCAGAGTGAGCGAGTGACCTAATTAATCAATGACAAGCAGCTGAGCTGCCAAAGAGACAGCCTGGGTAGTAATCAGAGTGACTGGCAAGAGGGGAAGGGCTCAGCATGAAAACCAACCAAAAATACACACACAGAACAGTAAACATAATTACAGACAGAAAAATATACAAAACTCCAAAAGGAAGTCTAAGCGCTGAGAACAATGCTCAGAAACATGACAGAGCCTCCCCCCCAAGGGGTGTATACCAGACACCCAAATTAACACCAAAAAGGACCCCCCCCCCCCAAAAAAAAAGTACCCCAGGTGGGAGGAAGGGGGAACAGGCAAAGGAGGGAAAACACACACAGTACATCACTCGCACCTGCACCTAGTCAGACCCCCAAGCCCCCCACAGTCCCAGGGCACCAGGGTTCGGGTAGCCGGCCAAAGTCCCAGACCAGCCAGATGGCTCGATGAAAAGAGTCAGGTGGCCTGCCGGAGAAAATGGGCCACCTGACCCAGAGACTGAGTCTCTCAGGCAGCCGGCCTGAGTGCTTTAGCCACCTGAACAGGAGAGGTGGCCAGGGAGGCGGCTCCCCCACCGGGAGACCCAAAACTGGGGAATAGACCCGAGGAGGGGGAACCACGATATCGTCTGGCAGTGGAGGGAGGGGGACCCCGACGGCGTCAGGCAGTGGAAGAAGGAGGGGGACCACGGCGTCATCTGGCAGTGGAAGAAGGGGGACCCTGACGGTGTCAGGTAGTGGAGGAAGGAGGGGGACCACGACGGCATCTGGCAGCGGAGGATCTGCAGCGCCAGAGGTGGCCCCGAGCTGGGCCAATGTTGCACCCATGGTGGGCCCCGGCTGGGCCAACAGCCAAACAAGATCTCTCCAATACAGACATGAGAAAGACAAAAGAGATCACTTGCCTGAGCTTGAGCTCCACTGCCATCCAGGACTCTGTCGATCCTAGCAATGACTTCTCGGGCCTGGCCTTTAGGAGGTCCGGCTCCAGTTCCCACTCTGCCTCTGCAGCAGGCATGATGGTAATAGCAGTCCCAATGTTCCCAGATGAAGAGGCCCTCGCTGGTAGCTTACCCAGCGAGGTGGCTGGGGGTCGGCTCTGCGCTGGCACTGGAGTGAGGTCTTCCAGAGCCACAGGCTTCTCCTTCGTCTGGCGGCTCAGTCCCAGGGCCAGCGGACATTCAGGAAGGACAGGAGGAGACACGGAGGGAATAGGTGAAAAAAATTATTTGCTGCAGCAGGTGGGGAGAACTCAGGGGACTGCGTTTCCTGAGTCTCCCTACCAGGAATCAGGCAAGGCATATCATCATAAATTGACACTGAATGAAATGAAACTTGCCTGTCATCACGGTGTGCAATGTTGCCTGCTGCAGCTGGAGGACAGTCATCCCTGTCCGTGCCTATGATGAGCCTGTACCCCTCTGTGGATCATCGAGGAGCCGTTCCTGTAGACACTGGAACGGGTGTCACCGGTGAAGAAATGGAGCACCTCTTGACAGCAGGAAGAAACACCGAATGAATGGGCCTCGCAGCAGTAGTGGAGGAGGGTGGGGCTGGCGGAACAGCTGATGAGGAAAAAGAAGAGCCAGAGACTGCCACGGGAATAGCCGGATTCGGTGTTTGGGAGGGGGCTGTCAAAGAGGCAGAATTCTTCTGATGGCCCGGGGCTGGCCGACGCTGTCACTGCGGAGCTGCTGGAGAAGGCGACGGGGAGGCAGACAGCATCGGCGGGAGTGGAGGAAGAGAGAGGCTCATAGCACAAGGACGGAAGTGCACACGGGGTCTAGCCTCCACCAGGTTAGCAACTCCCTCCCAGCAATACATCTCATCTCACTGGGATGAGCAGCTCCGTGCACCGGCCGCCTTATCCAACCAACTCTTCCCGACTCCATTTCTTCCTCCTCCAGCCTGGTCCGCCTGCAGGAAACATCACAGCTCTGCCGGATGGGTAAGTGAAAAAAGGCAAAAAAAAAAAAATGCACACAATAATCACTGGACCTTAATTACGGTGGCGGTCATCTGTCATGAATGCGCCCCTCCGGGGCAGAAAGACAGGTCCACACGCTGACTATAGTGTGACAGTTTATTTAGCAAGAAGACAAACAGTGTATGATGAACAAAAAAACTCAAATGAGGATAACTTACAGGTCCTGATACTCTGGAGCTAGCATCGCCCCGCGAGTGTAGGTACAGAGGAATTGTTCAGTACATCCAAACATGACTGCCATAAAGAAACAATGAACAGGCAGTGTTTTATAGCAGACGATCAAATCAGAATCAGAATCAGAATCAGCTTTATTGCCAAGTATATTTACAAGTAAACATACGAGGAATTTGACTTGACATTGGACGTGCACGTTAGGCGCATCCTATGACGTGGCAGCCATGCAAGGCACCTGTCATACAGTAGGGGTAAAGAGGGGAAGGGAGGGGGAGGAAAACACAATAGGAGAGAGAAAAAAACATAGTTAATCAGAATAACGCTCGTATAAGCTCATATAAAGCTCAAATGAGCCAAATTTTGACTACACAGAAAAAAAACCCCTCTATGCACAATAGAGCACAAATGCACAAATGAGGCACAGGTGCGAGGAGCAGAGTGTGCAAGTGACCTAATAAATCAATGACAAGCAGCTGAGCTGCCAAAGAGACAGCCTGGGTAGTAATCAGAGTGACTGGCAAGAGGGGAAGGGCTCAGTATGAAAACCAACCAAAAATACACACACAGAACAGTAAACATAATAACAGACAGAAAAATATACAAAACTCCAAAAGGAAGTCTGAGCGCTGAGAACAACTCTCAGAAACATGACACTAGGAATAACAAGACACGGATAAGATTGAAGCATGTTGGTCACGCATGTATGACGAGGACACCGTCCTGACGTAAGGAGCACAGTATCTATAAATAAGACAAGACGAATTTAACAGATAAAGAACAGCCGTGGACAATTCACTAAAACAAGGATCAAGCAATGCTGCAATGGACCTAAACAAAGACATTGTCAAAACAAAAGCTCACTCAAATCCAAGACAAAAATAAAGATACAAAACATAACCATGTTAATAATAATAATAATAATAATAATAATAATAATAATAATGACAACCAAGAACTAAGAACAAGACAGGGATAAAAATAATACAGAACATAGAAACCATGATACTAATAATATTAAATACAGAAAATCTCAAAACTAACTCAGGGTGAGGACATGGGCTGAACCCATGACGTGATCACAACAGAATACCAAAAACAAGATGAGGACATGGGCACAGCCCATGTTCAAACCCTTACACAGGTTGTAAGTAGAGCCTCAAAATGCAAAAAGAAGAAAAAGGAGCAGGAGACAAAACATAGAGAGTAGGCAATTTGCTGAAAACTGCATTTAAACTCAAGCAGTCTGTCCATGTACTGATCAAAAGTTTAAGACCATAGTCCAAAAACCCAAAACAGAACTAAAAGTGTAAAAAAAAAAAAGACTTAGTAGTGAGTAGCCAGACCATTCTTGTTGATCACTTCAAAAATTTGTTTAGGCATGCTTGATGCAAGTGTTTCCAGGAGGCTGGTGGGAATGTTACTTGATGTGGTGAAGATGGCTTCATGAAGGGCATCCACGGTGTGGAACTGATGTCCAGTGAAGTGATCTAGGCGAAGGTATCTAGACAGTTTGTGACCCAGCAAGAATTAAACCGACTCATTGCCAGATACTATATCATTAAAGAGTGAAGAAATGTGTTGTCAGCAGTCAGCTGCCTTCAGACAGCTGAGACTATGAACCACTGCAGAAAAAAAAAAAAACTCAAAACATTTTTGTGCTACCTGGATAAAGAATATTCAAAAATTGATTTTCATCTCCAAAAGACATTTGAGGGACTGGATCACGTCTCTGTGACAGCAGACATTTAGACTGTGAATAATGAATGTTTTCTTTGAATCACTGCATATTTAATTAATGCATATTATCGCGGTAAGACAAATATGGACAGTTTTTATGTCCCACACACTGACACATGCTCAGCAACATCAACATAAAAAGACTGTCTGTGAAGTTCTGTCTGAAACAGTCTGTTTTCAGACTGCCATTAATAAGGATAAGCCCTTAATCCATTAATAAGTTATCTTGCTGGTGATTATATAGGTAATATAACCCAAATACACATAAATCATGGCTGTACAGATTTATTTTATAACCTTCAGCTGAAGATCAGCTGGTCCAACAACACTAAACACAGCACTCATCTTCCCCAAAAGGGGTCCTTTTGCATTTAATGCCACTTTTGAGGTTGTCACTCAACACCACTTTATTATTTTTCACTTCTCTTTTAATAATCTCAATTTCTGCTTGCCATCTTTATAATGTTGTGAATACTATGGGTAAGGCATGGGCTCAGTACTTAAATGACGAAAAATAAGAGTCTGCAGTGTAGCATCATCTCACTTTGGCTCAGCAATAATTATTCTCCTGCTTAAAGACATTTCTGTTTCAAGCCCAGGTATCGAATTCACGGAAAATTTTTGAGACTGATTATTGATTAATTTATTGAGTGATCAAACAGGTATAAAGTGAAATTAAAGATCAAATTGCTTCTTAAAGATAGAAGCTGGTGCCCCTTACGAGTGTTATTAGCTTTTCTGATGTATATGAAATGAGATTTGAGCTCAGATTCCAATACATCAATATAAATTAAATAATTCATACCTGATCATATTTATTATTTATTAATATTTCCATATTTTACGTTATATATATTGGTACCCCGCGTGAAGGCTTGGTTGAACTTGAAACGACTCAGAAGGAAATTAATACATAAGCTTGTGTGTGATTTTGGTCAATTTTAACTCACAAAGGTGGTTCATTGTCTGCAGCCAGTCTATTGTCTGTCTCTGTGTCACGAGGGGGAGGGGGTGAATTCGCCCCCCTGATTACTCCTGATAACTGCTGTGTGTCTGCTGACCAAGGTGGGGGTGAAGACCCCCACTGCACCCTAGTCAGTTTAGTTTTTGTTGTTTAATGCATGCTTAAAAGTGATTACACGCTGAATAATTAAAATAGGCCTGGAAACAAAATAGCGAAGAAATCCTATTTGTTTTCCCCGTTATTTCAACACCCCACAGGCGAAGCAAACCCTTGGGATTTAATTGAATTAACCATTGTATAAACTTGTTGAATAAAGTTTAGGGAGACTGAAGTTTTCCCGCCTTTGGAAAGCAAGGCATGGTTTTATGGACTGAAGCTTGAGCTCTGCATCCACGTGGCACGTGCACGCTCAGTCGCGCACGCGACCGTCAAGCTGTGCATGACACGCATGTGTAGATCGGCTCAGCGACGCCATCTTAAGTCTAGGTAGAGTTCCCTGTAGCCGCCATTTTGAGTAGAGATCCTTGACTCCTTGTGACGTCATTGGGTTTCCTCTGCTGGAAGTGCAGACGAAAACTGCCTCCATCTTGTGGTGAAATATAGGAACTGCAATTTTTATTTAAACTTATAATCTTTAAAGACGATTTATAACCAAACTGTCTTCAAAGTAACTTCAAAGCAATTCATATTATTCGGAATAAACTAAATTTAACACTAATCCAAACTTTTATGCCAAGAATAAAAGGAAAAGGACCTGTTGGCTTCTGAAAGTTTTTTCTCAGTGGTGAAACCCTACTAACTGCATAGACACCTATAGCAGGAACACATATAAACACTCCTATTGTATTTAATCACTTATATAACCACATATTATAATCTTTTAAGCTAAAAGCAAACATATTTACACACTTTTAAGCAAAAAGTTACAAACTTTGAAGCTATATGTGTGCTTATTTTGCTGTTTTTAAATGTGATATGGTGTGATTCCCTTCCCACAGGAACCCAGTTTTAGCTTAAGGATTCTAATGCTGATGTTTACTCAAGAGTAACATTAAAGTAGGATTAGTCCTGTGCATTTTAACAAATTTACAGACCTATTGAATATTTATAATTTTTCCTCTTTCTCAAATTTAGGAAACCACATTAAGCAATTAACACTTAAGAGAAGCTCTAGGTGTTATTTAAACTCATTGTGTCATTTCTGGATTCATGTTTTCTCTACAGGAAAAGAAAAACATTTAACCAACCTGCATAATTTTCAAATTTTTCCCAGGATTTAAAAGAAAAGTCAAAAAGGTGCAAACATTGATTATTCTGTAAATAAGAAATTTATAGATCACAATCAAGAAAGATCACTATTGGCTTCAATCCTAAGAAATCCTTGGATATCAAATATTCAAACAATTCACTTGTTTCTAATTTGTAAATATTTTAAACATTTAATGCTTCAACTGAATATAGGCTTTAACAAATAAAACCAAAAGAAAGCCTTAACTTTAAAAGAAAGTGGAAACTTATAATCCTAAATCTTTAAAGCATTTAGCCTCTTTTGCTTTTGGATTTCTTTTGTAAATAAAATCCTCACTTCCAAAGTGACATTTTGCAAAATCCCAAAGCTAGTTATTGATGACAAATTCCAATACTAGACTTTGAAAATCAAAGGAAAAAAGTCAATCCACACCATTGAAATTTCAGTTTTGTTTTGCGAAACAAATTCAAACCAATTTCAATTTAACTTTATTTAACAACATAGTTTCAACGAACGAATTATTTGAAGCATCTCTACATTTCTAAATAATTTCAAAATTCTATTTCCCATCCTGCAAGCCTACAAGTTGAAACAAATTCTAAAGGAACTTTCAACTATCACAGTTGTAAAATAAAACACTCAAGGTTAAACCTTGTTGAACAAATTTAAGAATAATCAACAAGTTGAATTTTTTTTTAAAAGGCTAAATAACAACGGTCAAACATGACGAGTCATCAGACAACCGACCAATTTACCAAACTGGATGACCTTCAAACAACATTGGAAGCATGGACTTCTAATTTAATTTCTAGCTTCACAACACGGGTCAAGGAAACACAGCCCGAAGAATTGGAGCAACTCACTGAAGAACTTTTGAATGGACACACTGAGAAACCACCAGAAGGCAAGGACCTCACCAGTGTGTTAAGTAAGTTTGCGCTAACATTAGTCGCAAGATTAAAGGTAGCCGAGAACGAGCTAGCAAATCAACAAACAACGATCTTATCTCTCCAAGAAGAGAATGAAACACTGAAAGGAAATTTGGAACAATCTCAAGAGGAGAATGACAAAACTCAAAATCAACTGGATGAAGCGGTACAAGATTTGGACCGTGCAGAGTCACAAAAGGAACGGTTGATGCATAACAATGACACGCTTCATCAAGACAACAATGAACTTGAAGATGCCCTTCAAGACACAAAGAAGGAACTCAGAAGAGTTGAAGGTCAACTTGAAAATGTGAAGAAAGACTACAAGGAATGTCAACTGCTCCTAAAGGAAAGACATGAACACCGGGACACCCACCGCGCTCCCTCGCCCGATTCCCGTTTTGAATACGGACGACCGCGTGGACAGCGTGCGTGCGCCCCTTCAGACCGCGACCTTGACAAGATCGCGCGAAATATCACCAAATTTGATCCAGGACCTACGGGTTCACCTGATGCCAAAGTCTATTTACAGGACATTGATTACTACCTGCGTAAGTATCCTGATGCTACAACAGACGATCGCATCTATCTGATTAAACTAACATCTAACAGGTCAGTATCAAAATTCATAGACAGACAGCCGACAAACATCAAAGCAGATTACACGCTGCTCCGCGAAGCCATCGAAAAGGAGTTCTCCGACGACTGCCTACAGGCAGGGCTAACCGCAGCCCTAGCCGTGAAGCAAGGACGCTCAGAGCCAACACAAGCCTACTACCAGAGACTCCTACTTGCATATTTTGGATCTCAGAATACACCAGGGATGGAAGAAGACCACAATTTCAAGACCCTCTTCATCCAAAACCTCCATCCCACTGTGAGTCATTACCTGGGAGTTACAGCTAACCCAAGGTCAAACTCAATAAGTCAGCTGAGAGAGTTTGCACACTATGCGTTCCAAAAACAGCAACAAAGTCGCAACAAGCACGCTGAGCCTGCCACAGTGCTAGCTATTAGCGATGCATCTAACACCTTGAAGTTGGAAGGAGCTCCTCGCTCTACTCCACCTCCTACACCGCGAGTACACCAACAGCCGAAGCATTTTCCCAAGCGACCTCAGCAAGGTCAAAACCAAACTAGGTCCTCTGGATACCACTTTGGACCAACTTTGCGAAAACCCGACTACCGTCGTAGACCATATCCGAGGGATAGGTCACGAGAACACGATACGGACTACCATGATGACAGATACCAATACGAAGACACGCGTAACCGCGACAAATGGTCTCCATCCCATCACAGAAGCTCAGAAGCAGAGACCTATCACAAACCTTGGAAGGAAGAAGAAACTCCTACATTCAGTCGAGAAGCTATTGAAATTGTCCAACACCTCCTAGCAGAGATTCAAAGCAACAAAGAGAATAAAACTGCTAACATTCTAGCCATATCAGCTGTGCCAACTCAAAACAAGCGTTCCAAACGAAGGAAACGCAAGAAGAAAATCCCTCATGCAAATGAGGAAGGACTAAAGGACTCAACGCAGTCCAGTGCTGTTATGGCAGCCCAACCACAGGTCACAGACCACTCCTCTAATGACATTTCGCAACTCTGTGTCGAACCACCGGTTCCACAATTCCTATGCGATTTAAACGAGAGGGGGGTGGCACGGAAATTCTACCTCCCACTGACCCTTGAAGACATGGTGTGTCAGGACGCTGTTTTAGACACCGCTGCTGACATCACTCTCATGTCACACACCCTTTTTGACAAACTACGTGTAGCCGCTAACCGCGCTAACAAATATTTGAAACTGGAACCCTGTTCATTAGCCGTGCGACCATATGCGCTCACTAAAACAACCCTGTTGGGCGTATCACTACTAAACATGTCCATTGGACCCATGACCTTGACACATCCGGTCTACGTGTCCAAACTTGACGCCATTCCATTACTTGTTGGCAAAGACCTACTGAATCGTTTTGAGCCACTGATTGATTTCAAGAACCTCAAACTATGGGCTCAAACGCAACACCCTCACCCATTTGACCCAACAAGAACAACTGAATCACAGTGCTTTGTTCTAAACACTTTGGACACCCCAAGTCTCACACAACTAGCACTGTTGGAACAACTGCAACCGAGTAAAAGCGACCGCCAAGCCCAAGGTGAGTACTGTCCACGAGAAGTCAAAAGTCACCTTCAAATACAAGGTCAAGCCAAACACTCAAATGATCTTGAAAACTCAATGGCCGAGCAGAAAACCCCAAATGGCCCTCTTAAAACCCTTGATACCCATAATTCTATGGTGGTGTCACATTTTGAAACCCACCCACCCGCCCATGAGGCCTGCATGGTCACAAGAGCCACACCAACTGGCTCTCTAGACCCTCTAAAACCTCAACTTTTTGCGACAACGAACCCAACTTTTGCAAACGCAAGGCGCACAGTCACTCAACCTTGCAACCAAATGATCCATAAAACCGTCAAACACCGGTTGGATAAAACGGTACATGCGCTACCCGCATCTAAACCCTATGACATACCAAAACTGATACCACTTCATACGACACAATCTTCTCTGCAGCTATGCAATGGCACTCCTGATCATGCTTCCGACGAATCATCGCCACCGCTCAAAGTTCCTCGAAACCAGAGGGGGGTGATGACTGCCAATGCCCATAACACTCCAGCTGCAGAACACAAAAGCGTCAAAACGACATACGAAGCTCCCAAGGCTGTACTTCAAAAACATTCGGACCGATTCGCCAAACGACAGAAAGCGTACAACGATCAAAAACTCTTGCATGACAAACTGCGAAGGGGGGACAAGATCTTCCACCCCACATTTGTACCACAGACACCTGAAATAAATTTACAGGAAAGGAAAATCACTCCTAAATTCCTGCCCGAGTGGATGAATCCACACATTGTCAACAACAAACTTTGGCCACTCAAGAGCCAAATCCAGGACCCCATTTTCAAATGGGCTCACCAAAATCAGAGTAACCTTTACCAAAACCCCATGGGACTTGTCGGGTACAACACTGTCAAAGTAAGTCCATAAATAAGATTAAAACCAAACCTACATCTGAGAAATAACTGTAGCTAACTACTAGCCTCAGGTACACTCAGTCAAATTTCTCCAATCAGTTAACTGCATCAAAACCTCCAGAAAGGAAAGGGTATATTAAAACCAAATTAGCCCTTAAACAAATTTCAAAGACCTCTGTAAAATCTAATAAACTTCAATCAACTTACTATTACCAAATAGTATACACAAGACATTCAACACCATTAGCTTGAGCTAATAATCTTAAAACTCCCATCAAAGGTGAAAAACAAGCACAAGGTTTAGAGTTCAATCTCTATCTCTACTCTGTAATTTCCCAGTTTTGGGATCAATAAAGTACATCCATCTAAAAGAAATCATTTCACCTCTGAGAGGAATTCTCATTTGCCAACCAGGTATCTAAAGAAAGATCAACAAGAAGATTAAGATCCGAAACCACTCACTTTTGTTTGCTGAGATGATGGCCCTCCTGTTTATCAGTTTAGCCATCTGCCTAGCAATCACACCCACTGTTACCCAGTCAGAATTGGGCCAAGCCAAAACGAAAGGTCAAAGATCCTCGGATGGATTCTTAATAACAGCCTCATCGTTAGAGCCTCTAGCTAACCTTAGCATGCCCACTGTTAACTCGGTCAACACCGTTAAACCAAAACGGCAGGTTGTCAAACCACAAATCGTTACCAAAATCTTACAAGACACTGTGTTGGTTTTGAATGCTTGCTCCGAAGCTTCAGTCAAACTCAACAAGGTCTTGAACTCTTTGCTCTTTGTGTTAAAGGTTGACTATGCTCACACACAGCCAATGTCTATGTTACTCTCAGAAGTAGCTAGAAACATTAGCTTTTCAGTTAACGCTTTAGCAATGAATATGCTCTCTCATCATATCCTTTTTGCAGTAAATCCAAATTTACTTCTCATTGCCATCCAAAGAATGATAACGACATCCTATGCCCACTCAGTTTTTCTGAACAAAAGCCTCAAACACCCTATGATTTGGACATCTGTGGAACCATGGTTTAGTCTAACTAAACAAATTCAATTTGAACCTCCTTGAGTCACCTCAAAATTGATTATGAATCTACCTCAAATATGAAAGAATTTTATTTTTGCTTTTGACTAAGATTTTTGGATACATGCTTGTGTATATACAAATAACCCTTTATACTTTATTTAGATTTTATGTACATTTAAACTGTTTTTGAAACCTTGAATAGATATTTTTCAGCAAACCCAAAACATTTATATCAAGTATGTCAAAACCCACATACTCTAGTTCATTTTTTTTTTGTACCCAGAATTTTTAAGTCTTTACAGGCTTATACAGAACTTTAGTATATCCTAGACAATTATACAAATTTCCAGAAGTTTTTCAGAAAACCAAATTTAAGGACCTAGACTTTGGAATAGATACTGTTTACAAGCTTAAGACTTACCGACATCAGAACTTTAGTTCAGCATTTGGATCAAGCCTCGCCAAATTGGGATTTGATGCCTAGGATTGCTATCAACGCTGAATCAACGTCACCATTGCTACCAGAGGGGGGACTGTAGCATCATCTCACTTTGGCTCAGCAATAATTATTCTCCTGCTTAAAGACATTTCTGTTTCAAGCCCAGGTATCGAATTCACGGAAAATTTTTGAGACTGATTATTGATTAATTTATTGAGTGATCAAACAGGTATAAAGTGAAATTAAAGATCAAATTGCTTCTTAAAGATAGAAGCTGGTGCCCCTTACGAGTGTTATTAGCTTTTCTGATGTATATGAAATGAGATTTGAGCTCAGATTCCAATACATCAATATAAATTAAATAATTCATACCTGATCATATTTATTATTTATTAATATTCCCATATTTTACGTTATAGCAGCCAAAAAAGGACATATTAGGGTTGAGTACATGTCCATAAGTAAGATTTTAGAAAAAAGAAGAGGTTAAATCTGTCCCACAGAATTTGTTTGGCGCCAAGATGTCAGTCTCATGTAGACTCCATGTGTTGACATGACAGTAGGCATGACCTTTCCCTCGGCTTTAATTAAATAAAGTGGACCAGGCAGATGTCAACTAAAAGGGCACTGGGCAAAAATGACCTTTTGTCTCATTTGGAGCACCATTAGTCAGCAGAGGTGCAATGTGGGAGATTTTAGTAACCAGACATGTAGGTAGAAACATTCACACTCAAGAGCTGTAGTGATGAAAGTTTTCTAGCAAAAGAGGGGGCGGAAGGAGCAGGAAGGAACGTAGTAGCATTTACACAGTCCCGCTTTGCTTTCATTTTCTCGGAGCGTGAAGGCCAAGGCAGTGACATCTGGGTGGTGTGATGATTATAGAAGCCTAGGAGGGATACAAATCATCCATCACAGTCGGCCTAGCTAGATGAGAACCTGCTTATAGAGAGTAAAGAAGTCAGCTGCAGGGTAAGGAACCGAAGCGGCATGGACAGTTATGAAGAAATGTCCTCTCCTGCTGAGCACCAACAATCAGTTTGTTCGAGTCTGAACCCTGAGGATGTTTGTAATACTATTGAGGTTGCAGAATAGATATATCTGATTTATTACAGAGAAAACATTTAAAGCCTTGACCTCTTGTAACAAGAAGAAATAAACATTAAAGAATAGACTTAGAGATACATACATTGCATACTATTTATTAACTTGACAAAGCACTGGCCATATTCCTTAGCTACTGAACTCAACCTAGATCCTGACTGCTAACACTGTAAATATGAACTGAAAACATTTTTAAAGATGAAGCAGTCAAGGAGTCAGTAGCAGTGCTGGGAGTATCATGTTAAAGAGTAACATTACTGTAACGCTACCACTTTTGCAGTAACTTACCTTAAAATTTGTAAATGCATATTTTTTTTATAATTTTGGGAACATTTTTGCCTTTATGAGATAGATACAATCAAGAGAGACAAGAAATGGGGTCAAGAACAGGGGAGAGAGACATGCAGAAAGGTTTGCTCCGGCCTTGATTCAATCCAGGTTTGCCTGTGTGAGCAATATGCTCTCATGACACACACCGTAAACATTAGGCAACTGAACGCCCCAAAGCACTCCAGTTTTTACCGGGAAGTTTCCAATGAACAATATTCAAATCTGAAGGTAAACTTGAGAGAGATAGCTGAATTTATGCTCTACCTCTGCTCTGCGCGTCTGCTCAAGCGCGAGGCCTGTGTGACATAAATTTTGTCATGGTCTCCAGTTGCTGGGCCCCTCCACAGCTGAGCATGTGCAGCCCAAATTTTGTGATGGTGTTGTCTGTGCGCGTTGACTATGTATGTGCAAGAACCAACCTCCAGTTTAAAAGGATGTTTGGCCAAGTAGATGCAAAAAAACCCAAAAATGCATATACTGTATATGCCACGTGCATGCTGGCCTTGTCCAAAGCGTAGGTGCACCAGAGCAGAAAGGAGCATAAACTCATCTTAAGGGTTCCTGGCTGAACCAAAGCTTTACAGCTCAGGAAGAGCAGATACCATAAATCACCTTGATCCACACAGTCTTAGACATAGGTTTCGAAAAACAGCAGGAAGCTCATTGTCAGACTCCAAAAATAAAAAACCACTGAGAAACATCCTTAAAGGGAACTTATTATAGCCATTTCTGCGTTATACTGTAATTTAATTTTAGAGTACGACTGCATCAGTCAAAGTTCAACACGATCCTCTCATGCTTAGTCAGTATTCAAGGTATTTCAGTGAACAATTCTAATTGCCAACATTAAGATCCAAGAGGAGAAAAAGATAAAAAAAAAAAACCCTCAAGGGTTTTAATCCAGGAGCTGGCCAGTGAGGGCCTATCTGGAGAGCTCTTTATGGCTGTGTAATTTCTCTCCAGGGGCCTCATGTACAAAGGGTATTTATGCACAAAAACATGGTGTACGCCCTTTTCTGTGCAAAATTTCAGATATGTGAAGAATGAAATGAATGGAAATGTGTGCAGTCCCACGCCAACTTCATGGCTAGCGTATGCACGTTTCTATGGTTATTGCTTCGTTGGCAACACTTAGAGGTGATGCTGGAAAACTGTTAATGATGTGAAAACAATTATTTTACACACCAGAGACACATGATGAACAAGTAACACATCCACGTGGTATCACCTACCTCCCCTTCCAAAATTTTTAAAGTAAGAATTAAATATAATTACTTTTATGGTTCATTTTATGGTTCATTCATTTCTAGTTCATTCCCCCAGGACTCACTGGAGAGACTATGTCTCTTAGCTGGTCTGGGAACACCTTGGTATCCTCTCTGAAGAGCTGGAGCAGGTGGCTGGGGAGAGGGAAGTCTGGGCTTCTCTGCTTGAACTGCTTCCTCCGCAACACACACACACACACACACACACACACACACACACACACACACACACACACCACAAAAAGTTGGGTATATTTGGCTTTTGAGTGAAATTTATGGAAAATATAAAAAGTTCACGGTGCAGTAATATTATATCATGAAAGTAGGGCATTTAAGCAGAAGCATACAATGGTGATTTCCTCAACTCAAACAATTTATTGAAACAAAAGCCAACAACAGTGGTGGATATACCACAACAAAAAATGTCAATATCTCAATAACTTGTCATGTGCCCTTGAGCATCAATTACAACTTGACAATGATGTCTTATGCCGTTCACAAGTCGACTTACTGTCTGCTGAGTCATGGCATTCCACTCTTCTTGAAGGGCGGCCCTTAGGTAATTGAGGTTGTGGGGTGCAGGGTTATGAGCCTCTACATGGTGACTTAGCTGATCCCATAGGTTTTCTATGGGATTCAGGTCGGGAGAAAGTGCAGGCCACTCCATTTGAGGTACCCCAGCCTCCAGAAGCCGTTCCCTAATGATACGACCTCGATGAGCTGGAGCATTGTCGTCCATGAAGATGAAATTAAACCTGTGTTGTTCATGCAGGGGCACAATCACTGGATTAATGATGTTATTCAGGTAGTATCACGACAGTGAAACCTGGAGGGGGGTGATTGGGAGGAACGGCCTGCCCGATCTGAACCTGAGTGGTGTTCAGTTATTGGACTTCTGTGCTAACCACAGTCTGTCCATAACGAACACCATGTTCAAGCATAAGGGTGTCCATATGTGCACCTGGCACCAGGACACCCTAGGTCGCAGGTCGATGATCGATTTTGTTATCGTATCATCAGACCTGCGACCGTATGTCTTGGACACCCGAGTAAAGAGAGGTGCAGAGCTGTCAACTGATCACCACCTGGTGGTGAGTTGGATCCGATGGCAGGGGAGGAAGCCATTCAGACCTGGTAGACCCAAACGTATAGTGAGGGTGTGCTGGGAGCGTCTGGCTGAGGCCCCTGTCCGGGAGGTCTTCAACTCCCACCTCCGGAAGAACTTCAACCACATCTACCTACACGAGTAGGCTGCCTTTTTGCAACAGCGGATCAATTTCTGCCTATTTCTATTTACTATCTGGCTCTCTTGCCAATCTTTCTGATCCAGCGTCACCTTTATTCCATCCAAACACGTAGATCGCCCAAATGCCTCCTGAGCCAGCAGACAGAGCCACTGTTTCTTGCAGGACACAGTACAATAGAGACC
Organism: Pholidichthys leucotaenia; assembly: GCA_020510985.1. Classification (NCBI taxonomy): domain Eukaryota; kingdom Metazoa; phylum Chordata; class Actinopteri; order Cichliformes; family Pholidichthyidae; genus Pholidichthys; species Pholidichthys leucotaenia. Next base: position 92,283,156 of record CM035846.1, read on the forward strand.
AGCTGTTAGCACTTAATTGGCCCACGATGCTAACGCAAAAACTCGACATACCGGGAGAAATAAGATGGAAACAGCGTGGATGTCGAGCTGGAGTAAGACGGCGGGCGAGGAATATAAGGTACAGACCCGTCCTCCCATCCAGCATTATGGGGAATGTTCGATCGCTACTCAGTAAGACTGTTGAGCTAGCGGCTATCTCCCGCTACGAGAGCGTCTTCAGAGAGAGTAGTTTGATGTTGTTTACCGAGACGTGGCTAACAGAACTAGCAACAGATACTAACATCGAACTGGAAGGTTTCCACGCAATATGGGCAGACCGGACACCAGACAGTGAGAAGACAAGGGGCGGAGGAGTGATAATGTATGTCAATAACAACTGGTGCAGACCGGGACATATCACGGTTAAGGAACAACACTGTAGCAAAGACATCGAGTTGCTAGCTGTTAGAATGCGGCCTATATATCTCCCGAGGGAATACTCACACGTGATCTGCATTGTTATTTATGCAAATCCGACGGCGAACGCTGGGACAGCGCGTGACGTAATCCACTCAGTAACTGGCAGGCTGCAGACAGAACACCCAGATGCTCTTCTCCTCATCTCAGGTGATTTCAACCATATTTCACTGTCCCCCATTCTACCCACGCTCACCCAGTATGTCACATGCTACACTAGAGACAATAAAACACTGGACTTATTTTGTGCAAATACTAAGGAGGCGTACACCTCATCACCACTCCCCCCACTCGGGAGATCGGATCACAGTTTGGTTCATCTCCTGCCGGTGTACAAACCCCTAGTACACAGACAACCCCCGGTCACGCGCACGGTGAAGTTATGGTCTGAGGAGGCAATGGATGCGCTAAATGCGCTGTTTTGAAATCACTGCCTGGGAGCAGCTCTGTGATCCACATGGTGAGGACATCGATGGCCTCACTCACACCATCACGGACTACATCAGCTTCTGTGTGGACAACACCGTACCCACCAAGACCATATGGTGTTGCTCGAACAACAAACTCTGGATCAACCCTGAGATAAAAACACTTCTGAGAGAGAAGAAGAGAATCTTCAGGTCGGGGAACAGGGAGATGCTGAAGTCTGTACAGAGGGAGCTGAGGAGAAAGATCAGAGAAGGCAAGGACAGCTTCAGGAAGAAGATGGAGGACAAGCTGCAACAGAACGACATCGGTGGGGTCTGGAGAAACCTTAAAACCATCTCTGGGCTCCAGAATATCTCCTCCCAGGCCACGGGGGGCAGGGAGTGGGCGAACAATCTGAACCTGTTTTTTGTTTTTTTTAATAGGTTTGACCAACCGCCCTCCCACCCTGACTGCACACCAACCACTGCTGCCTCTAAAGTCATCGAGACCTGCTGTCCACACCCCACTCCACCAACCCCCCCCCCCCCCACTCCCAGCACACAGCCCCCCAACCTGACCCTCACTAAAACCCAGGTGAGGATGGAGCTGAGGAAGATCAAGGCGAGGAAGGCCTCGGGACCGGACAGCATCAGCGCAAAGCTCCTCAAGTCCTGTGCAGACCAGCTGTGTGGGATTGTGGAGCTCATCTTCAACCTGAGCCTGAAGCTGGGGAGGGTACCACAGTTGTGGAAAACATCTTGTGTGGTACCTGTACCAAAGACTTCCCACCCCAAAGATCCGACCAGCTGAAGACCCTGGAGAGACTGCTCCTTGCTCACCTCCGCCCCCTGGTGGGACCAGCGATGGATCCCCTCCAGTTCGCCTACCAGCATGGCATTTTTTTTTTCTCTCGGCGCCACACCAGTCGGCTGCCTTTTGCAACAGCGGCTCGATTCCGAGTCTTTTTCCCTTCCTCTCTCTTTTGATCCGTCTTTTTTTTTCACCCCACTTATATCACGGACACACAGATCGTCCTAAATGTCTCCTGAGCCGGTGGACGGAGCCACTGTTTATAGCAGGATACGATACAGCAGAGAACAGCTGCTAGCATTCAACCGCCACCCGGTCCCATTGGAAAAACTCGACATACCGAGAGAACTGAGGCGAAAACGCCGCGGCTGCCGGGCTGGAGTAAGGCGGAGGACAAAAAATATAAGGTACAGACCCTCCCTTCCATCTGTTGTCATGGGAAATGTACGGTCGATACTGGGAAAGTTAGATGAGCTAGCGGCTATCTCCCGTTATGATAGCACATACCGGGAGTGCTCTCTCCTTTTGTTTACTGAGACGTGGCTAACTGAACTAGCAGCAGATGCTAACATTGAGCTGGAGGGTTTTCACATGATACGAGCTGACCGAACACCAGACAGTGGCAAGGCTAGGGGCGGTACAGTGATAATGTATGTTAACAACAACTGGTGCAGACCGGGACATATCACTGTTAAACGACGACACTGCAGCAAAGACATTGAGTTGCTAGCTGTTAGCATGAGGCCTACATATCTCCCGAGAGAACACTCACACGTGATCTGCATTGTTGTTTATGCAAATCCGACGGCGAACGCTGGGACAGCGCGTGACGTCATCCATTCAGTAACCAGCAGGCTGCAGACAGAACACCCAGATGCTCTTCTCCTCATCTCAGGCGATTTCAACCATGTTTCACTGTCTCCCATTCTACCCACATTCACCCAGTATGTCACATGCCACACTAGAGACAATAAAACACTGGATTTATTCTACGCAAACACTAAGGAGGCGTACACCTCATCACAACTCCCCCCACTCGGGAGATCGGATCACAACTTGGTTCATCTCCGGCCGGTGTACAAACCCCTAGTGCACAGACAACCTCCGGCCATGCACACTGTGGAGTTATGGTCTGAGGAGACAATGGACACCCTAAAGGGCTGTTTTGAAGCCACCGCCTGGAAGCAGCTCTGCGATCCACATGGTGAGGACATCGATGGCCTCATTCACACCTTCACGGGCTACCTCAGCTTCTGTGTGGACAAATCCGTTCCCACCAAGACCATACGGCGTCACTCAAACAACAAACCCTGGATCAACCCTGAGATAAAAACACTTCTGAGAGAGAAGAAGAGGATCTTCAGGTCAGGGAACAGGGAGATGCTGAAGTCCGTACAGAGGGAGCTGAGGAGAAAGATCAGAGAAGGCAAGGACAGCTTCAGGAAGAAGATGGAGGACAAGCTGCAACAGAGCGACATCAGCGGGGTCTGGAGAAACCTCAAAACCATCTCGGGGCTCCAGAATACCTCCCCCCAGGCCACAGGGGGCAGGGAGTGGGCGAACAACCTGAATCTGTTTTTCAATAGATTTGACCAACCGCCCTCCCCCCTGACTGCACAACAACCATTGCTGCCTCTAAAGAAATCAAGTCCTGCTGCCCACTCCCCACTCCACCAACACCCCCCCACTCCCAACACACAGCCCCCCATCCTGACCCTGACCAGGACCCAGGTGAGGACGGAGCTGAGGAAGATCAAGGCGAGGAAGGCACCGGGACCGGACGGCATCAGCGCAAAGCTCCTCAAGTCCTGTGCAGACCAGCTGTGTGGGATTGTGACGTATATCTTCAACATGAGCCTGAAACTGGGGAGGGTACCACAGCTGTGGAAAACATCTTGTGTGGTACCTGTACCAAAAACTTCCCACCCCAAAGACCTGAACAGCTACAGACCGGTGGCCTTGACGTCCCACTTGATGAAGACCCTGGAGAGACTGCTCCTTGCTCACCTCCGCCCCCTGGTGGAACCAGCGATGGATCCACTCCAGTTCGCCTACCAGCATGGCATTGGGGTGGAGGATGCGGTGATCTTCCTCCTTCACCGTTCTCTGTCCCACCTGGAGAAGCCCGGGAATATGGTGAGGATCATGTTCTTTGACTTCTCCAGTGCTTTCAACACCATCCAACCGATGATCCTGAAGGACAAGCTGCTGCGCGCAGGGGTGGACCAGCACCTGTCATCATGGATCCTGGACTACCTCACGAACCGGCCTCAGTTTGTGAGAACCCGGGACTGTGTGTCCGACACGATCATCAGTAGCACGGGGGCCCCCCAGGGAACGGTGCTGGCTCCCTTCCTGTTCACTCTTTATACTGCGGACTTCTCACACAACACAACACACTGCCATCTACAGAAGTTCTCTGATGACTCTGCGATCGTCAGCCTCATCTCCATTGAAGATGAGGCTGAGTACAGAGGGCTTATCCAGGACTTCGTGGACTGGTGCCATCGGAACTGCCTCCAGATCAACGCGAGGAAAACTAAGGAGCTGGTGGTGGACTGCCGCAGGCATGGGCAGCCCCTCACAGTACCAGTAAATATACAGGGAACAGACATCGAGATGGTGACATCCTATAAGTACCTGGGTATTCATCTGAACAATAAACTAGACTGGTCACACAATACTGATGCACTCTACAAGAAGGGACAGCGCAGGCTGTTCCTGCTGAGGAGACTCAGGTCTTTTGGTGTACAAGGGGCGCTGCTGAAGTCATTCTATGACACGGTGGTGGCATCAGCCATCACTTTTGGAGTGGTCTGCTGGGGCAGTGGCATTACTGCAGCCGATAGGAAGAGACTGAACAAACTGATTAAGAAAGCTAGCTCTGTCCTGGGGCAGCGCCTTGATCCGATGGAGGAGATAGGAGAGAGAAGGACGGTGGCTAAACTGTCATCTCTGCTGGAGTCCGAGTTCCACCCTATGCAGGACATACTGAATGCACTGAGGAGCTCATTTAGCAGCAGACTACATCATCCCAGGTGCACAACCGAGAGGTTTCGTAGGTCCTTCCTACCAACGGCTGTCAGACTGTACAACCTAAGCAGGGCTGCTCGCAGAGATAGCAAAAAGACGTAACAAACTAATAGTTTTTTGAATGCAAAAGATGCAATAGACTTACACAATGGTCCCCTCCGGCATACAACTAGGAACTTACCGGTCGCTATGGAGGGTGAGAATATGTATGGGCACATAATCATACCATGTAGGATAACTAAGTAGACGGTTATGCTGTTTCATTCCATCTAGCAACAATGCTCTGCACTGTGTGTGTTTATATATTTACATATTTATTCCATCTAGCTACAATGCTCAGCACTGGGTGTGTTTATATATTTATATATCTACATATTATTCCATCTAGCTACATTGCTCCGCACTGTGTGTGTTTATATACTTGCATATTTATTCCACCTAGCTGCAATGCTCCGTACTGTGGGTGTTTATATATTTACATATTTATTCCATCTAGCTACAATGCTCTGCACTGTGTGTTCATATATTCATATATTTATTCCATCCAGCTACAATGCTCTGCACTGTGTGTCTGTGTGTGTGTGTATATATATATATTTTATAGTAATACGTACATATGTATATTAGCTGCTCTTGCTTGCTTGTTTTGTTTTTTTTTTTTTTTTCTTGCCTTCTGATTGTTGCTCTGAGTGTTGCTATCCCTGTGCTGTTGCAATCCTGGAATTTCCCCGTTGTGGGACTAATAAAGGCTTATCTTATCTTATCTTATCTTATCTTATTGGGGTGGAGGATGCAGTGATCTTCCCCCTTCACCGTTCTCTGTCCCACCTGGAGAAGCCCGGGAATGCGATAAGGATCATGTCCTTTGACTTCTCCAGTGCTTTCAACACCATTCAACCGATGAGCCTGAAGGACAAGCTGCTGTGTGCAGGGGTGGACCAGCACCTGTCATCATGGATCCTGGACTACCTCACTAACCGGCCACAGTTTGTGAGAACCCGAGATTGTGTGTCCGACACGATCATCGGTAGTACGGGGGCCCCCCAGGGAACGGTTTTGGCTCCCTTCCTGTTCACCCTTTATACTGCGGACTTCTCACACAACACAACACACTGCCATCTAAAGAAGTTCTCTGACGACTCTGCGACTGTCGGCCTCATCTCCAACGGAGATGAAGCTGAGTACAGAGGACTTATCCAGGACTTCGTGGACTGGTGCCATCGGAACTGCCTCCAGATCAACGCGAGGAAAACTAAGGAGCTGGTGGTGGACTGCCGCAGGCAAGGACAACCCTTCACAGCACCAGTAAACATACAGGGAACAGACATTGAGATGGTGACATCCTACAAGTACCTTGGTGTTCATCTGAACAATAAACTAGACTGGTCACACAATACCAACGCACTCTACAAGAAGGGACAGCGCAGGCTGTTCCTACTGAGGAGGCTCAGGTCTTTTGGTGTACAAGGGGCGCTGCTGAAGACATTCTACGACACGGTGGTGGCATCAGCCTTCACTTTTGGAGTGGTCTGCTGGGGCAACGGCATTACAGCAGCCGATAGGAAGAGACTGAACAAACTGATCAAGAAAGCTAGATCTATCCTGGGGCAATGCCTTGACCCAGTGGGAGAGATAGGAGAGAGAAGGATGGTGGCTAAACTGTCATCTCTGCTGAAGTCCGAGTCCCACCCTATGCAGGACATACTGAACGCACTGAGGAGCTCATTTAGCAGTAGACTACATAATCCTAGGTGCGCAACCGAGAGGTTTCGCAGGTCCTTCCTACCTACGGCTGTCAGACTGTATAACCTAAGCAGGGCTGCTCGCAGAGATAGCAAAAAACGTGACGACCTAATAGTATTGAATGCAAAAGATGCAACAGACTTACACAAATGGTCCCCTCCAGTATACAACTAGGACAATATCAGTCGCTACGGAGGGTGACAATATGTATGGGTACATATTCATACTATGTAGGATAACTAAGTAGATAGTTATGCTGTTTATTCCATCTTGCTACAATGCTCCACACTTTGTATATATATTTATATATTTATGTGTACGTATGTATATCCACTGCTCTTATTTATATTTTTCGTATCTTCTTAATTATTGCTCTGAGTGTTGCTATCCCTGTGCTGTTGCAATCCTGGAATTTCCCCATTGTGGGACTATTAAAGGCTTATCTTATCTTAAAAATAATTCACAAGACTTTGATTTTAGAGAATGTATAAATTAAAAACTTTAAAAAACACAGAAAGATGTAAACATCCATAAAAACAAAAAAAACAAATAAATAGAAAAGTATGAAACCAATTCACAAATCTGGAATTGTGTAAAACAAAAAATAAGATATAGAAAGTTGAAAAATACATAAAAATTAATATTTTTTTCATTCTGTATTTTTTATTTTTGTTTTATACACTTTTTTCAACTAAAGATGTGAATTATTCATGTTTCCACTGGTTTTTTCAAATTTTTATTTATTTTTTTCAACTTTTTATATCTTTTTTAAAATTTTATGAATTTTCTACAACTCCAGAATTATTTGTGCTTATATATTGTTATCCTATTTGTTTGTGTTTCTGTTATATTGTAGCGTCAATAGCTTTTAACAGGAGGTTCATCAGACTTCAATGGTCAAACCAGCAGCCATTTTTGACTGAGTTCAATCTCTCCCCACAACAGTGCTCACACTGAGGGTACTGGCATTAAAACTGCAACACAAGAAAATCTCAACAGAACAACTTTATGACAGTAACTGACCATTTAACTTGTTTTCAAGCAATCTGCTTAAGGAGAACATGCTATATTTAGACATTAATCATCTCCCACCATCCCTTGTGGTTACAGTCCCCAAAATGCTACAGTATGTTTTCAACTTTCTAAATCAAGAATACAGTAAAGATAGATTTAAATTTTTATGTCAATTGAAGTCATTTCAAGTCTTCTTCTCACGTGTAGACATGATTTCTGATCCTGCAGTGAGGAGACTCTCACATGCAGGGCATATTTACACCTACCTGCATATTCAAATGGAGGTGTGTCAATGGAGAAGTCCGGTATTTCCTCATGTGTGCTCGGTTCCAGGTAGATTGGGATATACAAAGGAAATATGCTTGGATTCCTGCATACACACTGTTTCATACATCTGGACTTTTTTTGTGCATACGCTATTCTCTTGATTTTTTAATCATCTTTTAGTAGGAAATCGACACAAGTCCCAGGTTTCTCCCACAGTCCAAAGACATGCAAATTACATTAAATGGCATTAAAGACTGAATGGTTATCTGTCTCATGTGTGTGTACGTATATGCAGTACTTCACTCGTGTGACATTTGAATGTCTTGTTTTGAAACACCTTAACTCTTGCACTTTAGCATATCCACTTTGTACAGTTTTACTGCAGTTGTTCCTCTCGTGTATGATTGTTTGTGTGTGTTTGTGACCTGCCGGGGGACTACAGATGCAAATCAGCAGTATTGCTAAATCTGGAATACTTACATTTGTATTAATGTTCATTGGTATGTATTGTCCTTTTCAAATAAACATTAAACTAAACTAAACTAAAGTCTATGTGTTGCCCTGTGATGGGCAGATGATCTGTCCAGGGTGTAGCCTGCCTCTCCCTCAAGGATTACACGATTAAGACCTTATTATTTGAAAGTTTGGTCCTGTCTAAACATCCTCCATTTTAACAGCATTCAGACAAAAGAAATAAAATGTCTGATAATTTCCTTTCATTGATTCATAACATACCTTGATGTGTATTTGGATGTAATGATTTATATTTTCTCATAGCTAATGTTCAGGTCAAGTGAGAATGTAATGTCCATCCATCCATCCATCCATCTTCTACAGCTTAATCCTTTTTGAGTTGCCGGGGGGGGGGGGGACTGGAGCCTATTTCTATTTCTGTCAGAATCCACCCTCTGGGTAGATGAAAATATAAAGACAGGACTCATTGCGCAGGCAGGATTTAGTGCAAAATGATAATTTATCAACAAAAAACAGAACACAAATAAATGGCTGCACAGGGACAGAAAACAACTCAGGAAATAACGCGGCAAAATAAACTCACAGAGAATCGCTGGAGACACGTAGGCGCACAGGAAATCATGGGAGTAAACAACAATGAGGATGCCAGACAGAGCACATGTAAAAACTGACATAAATAGGGAAATAACTAATTGCAAACATGAGACAGCTTGGGCACACAATCAAGGGCAGCAGGTGAGGAAAACAGAATGGGCGGGGCTACACTGACAGACAGGGGATGTACAGGAGACATGAAAATGAACATTCAGGACAACAATACCAAACAATAAAAATAAACCGAGATCATAAAATATAACCCAATACAAAGGACAACCAAAAGACACAGACAACAGGGGATGACATGATATGACAGACAATGATCAGGGAACATGGGAGCACTTAATAATAATGATAATCATAACCAGAGTAATAATACTGTGGAAAAAAAGCAAAGACTAACATGAACATAAAGCGTGGGTACGGTTCCTGGCCGTGCCCTGATTGTGACATCATCCCCCCTTTAAGGGGTGGCTTCCAGACACCCCTAAACAAAAAAACAACATTGTAACACCAAGACGGGCAGGAGGAGGGGGGCAAGGCACGGTGGGAAAAACAAAAACATTAATAAAGGCAACAATGTCCATCAGGTGGTTGGCCAGAGTCCCATGACCACCAAGAGGAAGAACATGATGGATCTGGTGGCCTGCCAGAGTCCAAGGCCCACCAGACAGAAAAACACATCGGGTGGCCTACTAATGTCCAAGGGCCACCAGATGGGTGAACATGGTGTGTCAGGTGGCCTACCAAAGTCCAAAGGCCACCAAACAAGTGAACATGGTGCAGCGGGAGAGCAGGGATCAGATACCAGATGCAAAAGAGCCTTTAACAGGGGGATGTATGGAAGCTCCTTGCCCAGAAAATGACATCAAAGGAACATTAAACACCAAGACGGGCGGGACGAGGGAGGCAAGGCACGGTGGGGAAAAACAAGAACATAAACAAAGGCAACAATGTTCATCAGGTGGTCGGCCAGAGTCCCACAACCACCAAGATGTAAAATGTGTGCAAATGTGTGCAGCTGTCTGTGACTGAAGTATTCCATCCATCTACTACCACTTCTTGAACTCCTCTCAACCTGTTGAGACAGTCTCCGGTATTTAGCTTTGCAACTAAAGCCCAATGTGCAGTGGAGCATCACTGTAAAACTGCAAAAGGATTTATTGAAAAGCATGTGCCAGGGAGGGTAATGTGTTTTATTTAGCCTCTTTGTTTCCTCACGGTGAACCCTGGATTTAAATGTAAATTTGCTTGCATTAAAAGCTCCACTCAAGTGTTTCCAGGGGAGGAAACTCACCTGCAACCACAAAGCACAAGAAAAAGAGCAAAATTTGAATGCAAGAGTTTCCAGACCCACTTTTTTTTTTTTTTTTTTTTTTTTTTTTTTTTAAAGGATATTACTGGAAAACCCAAGAAGCACAGTAAGGTCCTTTTTGACATACACAACACTACAAATGGGAAAAGAAACTGAATCACTAAATCACAAAGACTTTTACTTGCAGGCTTTGCTTTCCTCTATTTTTAATAAGTGGCAGGGCTAACAACACTCCACAAGAAGATGCTATGCCGAGTGTCTACATGTGCCTGCACTCTAATAGGCATCTGTCAGCTGTTTAATGGGCTATCACTAACAGGAATGAGATGAAGGGCTCAGGAGAAGGGACACCTATCCTCATTCTCCTTCTGTTGCTATGGCAGTGTAGGTGAACACCCCCCCACACACACACACAAAAAAAAAGTTGGGTACTCAAGTCATGGATGCTTTATTTGTACTGTATCTAAATATTTCATTATCTGGATATTCCTTCGCAATGTTGGTATTTGGTTGTTTAAATTAAAAATCTGGATATTCATCTTCTCCCCCCACAATGTCCAATTTTAGTAAACATCAAAAAGACCAAACTCTGGAATTTTAAAAAAAAATCTAAAATGTAGAACAAAAAAGCTGATTATATAAAAAGTCACCAATTTACAAGAATACATTTAAGAAAGCTAACTGGCATTTCTAATGTTAACTTGTTTTACAGTTCACTGTAAAGAGTGGCACTAAGGTAAAATAGCTGTGAGAATATGCTGCACACTCCAGAGTAAATATACACATATCCTTCACACTGACACCTGTCAAGAGTCTTACAACAAGAAGAAAGTTGTTGTTGTTTTTTTCCCACAATCATCTTCTTCTCCTTTTGGCTGCTTTCCGGCAGTGCCAGGTCTCACTACCATCCTTTAAATCTTCCCTTTCATTTTAGCTGCTAACCGGTGTGGTGGCTTAGTTGGAAGAGCATTTGCCCCAAAACCGGTAGGTCATGGGTTCAAATTCTGGCTGGGTCATACCAAAGACCATATAAAAATGGTACCTTCTAGCTTGGTGCTCAGCGTAATAGAATAGGGAAAGTAAAGTTAACACACAGATCTACCAGAGGACTGACCCCCCCCCCCCCCCACTGTAGTTTTCACTACTCACAGTAGCTGTGGGGCCTAGGGACAGAGATAGGTGTCCCACATGCTGTGGAGGGGATTAACTTCACCTTTAGCTGTTATCACAAATCACCCCAGCACTCATCTCCACACACTCCACCCTTCCTGTGCTCTCTTCTTCACCTCTCTTGTGCACTGTCCATTGCATTGGATGGTTGGCCCCAGATATTTAAAGTCACCTACCTTAACTACCTCTACTCCTTCATAATTACACTTGCCTCCCTCTCATTTACACATATGCACATCTTACTTTTACTGGCTTTCATTAATCTTCTCTCCAGCGTATACCTTCACCTCTCCAGATTCTCTTTCACCTGCTCCCTACCCTCACTAGAGAATAGAATAGAATAGGTTTTATTGTCATTGTACAGTACAACGAAATTGTGGGTTCTCCACCAGGCTACTGCGCAATACAGTATGAGAGAAGGATTAGATAAAATCGCAGAGATCACAATGTCATCTGCAAATCACAGAGGCCTCTGCTTGATCTCGCCTGTCAGCCTGTCCATCAACATAGCAAACAAGAAGGAGCACAGGGCTGATCGCTGGCTTAAAAAATGATAAATAGTTCAAGTGTAAAGGGTGCTTTTTACAGCACAATTTAAACAAACAGCAAATGGAACTTTCTACTTGTCCAAACTTTAAAGTAATTATTATTAAAAGGCCCCCTCATGGATCGTCACCTTATCGTGGCGGGGGGTTTGCGTGCCCTAGTGATCCCAGGAGTTATGCTGTCCGGGGCAATCTGCCTCTGGTAGGGTCACCCAAGACAAACTGGTTCTGGGTGAAGGGCCAGACTAAGAACAATCCAACAGACTCTCATGATGAATGCTAGAACAAGGATTCAGTGTACCCCACCCAGTATGGGGTTACCGGGACCCCACCTTGGAGCCAGACCTGGGGGAGGGGCTCAATGGCTAGCGTCTGGTGGCCGGGTTTCCGCCCATGGGACCCAGCCGGGCTCAGCCCGAAGGAGCTATATGGGTCAGCCCTCCAGTGGGCTCACCACCTGCAGGAGGGACCATGGGGGTCCGGCGCTATGTGGATCAGGTGGCAGTCGACGGTGGAGACCTTGGCAGTCTGATCCCAAGCTTCCTAAACTGGCTTTTGGGATGTGGAATGTCACCTCTCTGGTGGGGAAGGATCTTGAGCTGGTGCATGAGGTTGAAAGATACCGGCTAGATATAGTCGGCCTTACCTCAACACACAGCTCCAGTTCCGGAACCAGTCTTCTGGAGAGGGGCTGGAGCGTGGCCTACTCTGGAGTTGCCCTGGGTGAAAGGCGGCGAGCAAGGGCGGTATTCTTGTATCCCCCCCACCTTGCTGCCTCTATATTGGAGTTTTCCCCGGTGGAGAAAAGGGTTGTTTCCCTGCACCTTCAGGTTGGGAAACGGGTCCTGACCATTATTTGCCTATGCACCAAATGATAGTTCAGAGTACCAACCCTTTTTGAAGTCTCTGACTGGGGTGCTGGAGAGTCCTCTTGGAGACTTCAATTCAATTCAATTCAGCTTTATTTATAATGCGCCACATCACAACAAAAGCCGTCTCGTGGCGCCACAGTGCAGATTAAAAAAAAAAAAAAAATCACACAGTCACAGAAAGACCCAGCAATCAGACGATCCCCTATGAGCAAGCACTAGGCGACAGTGGAGAGGAAAAACTCCCATTTGGAAGGAAGAAACCTCTAGCAGAACCAGGCTCAGGGAGGGGCAGTCGTCTGCTGCGACTGGCTGGGGATGAGGGGATAGGGAGGATGGAAGGACAGACATAAAGAACATAGCAGTAAGATGCCAAGTACAATATTGGAGGTCAACCAGCAGTATGGATCAGATAACAATAGAACAAGAGTGGGGTTAAAAGACACAAATACCCTCCTTAAACAAAAGCTATATTAAAAAGGAAGGCTTTTACCCTGTTCTTAAGGACAGAGACCGAGTCTGACTCCCGGACCCAGAGTGGTAACTGGTTCCAGAGAGAAGGGGCTTGGTAGCAGAAGGACAACTTCATTGTCCTACTGGGGGACTTCAATGTGCACATGGGCAATGACAGTGAAACCTGGAGGGGGGTGATTGGGAGGAACGGCCTGCCCGATCTGAACCGGAGTGGTGTTCAGTTATGGGACTTCGTGCTAACCACAGTTTGTCCGTAACGAACACCATGTTCAAGCATAAGGGTGTCCATATGTGCACCTGGCACCAGGACACCCTAGGTTGCAGGTTGATGATCGATTGTGTTATCATGTCATCAGACCTGCAACCACATGTCTTGGACAATCGGGTAAAGAGAGGTGCAGATCTGTCAACTGATCACCACCTGGTGGTGAGTTAGATCCGATGGTAGGGGAGGATGCCATTCAGACCTGGTAGACCCAAACCTATAGTGAGAGTGTGCTGGGAACGTCTGGCTGAGGCCCCTATCCGGGAGGTCTTCAACTCCCACCTCCGGAAGAACTTTGACCACATTCCGAGGGAATTTGAATGGGCCATGCTCTCTACCTCCATTGTGGAAGCGGCTGCCCAGAGCTGGGGCCCCAAGGTCGTCGGGGCATCTCATGGTGGCAACCCCGGAATCAAGTGGTGGACACCAGTGGTGAGGGGGGCCATTAAGCTGAGGAAGGAGTCCTATCAAGCTTGGTTGGCTTGTGGAACTCCCGAAGCAGCTAAGGTGTACCGGCAGGCCAAGAGGTGGAGCTCAGGTGGTTGCTGAAGCAAAAACTCGGGTATGGGAGGAGTTCGGTGAGGCCATGGAACAAGACTTCTGGTCGGCCTCAAAGAGATTCCGGCAAACTATCCGGCGGCTCAGGAGGGGGAAGCAGCTCCCTGTCCACAATGTGTATGGTGCGGATGGGGCACTGCTGACTTGACTGGGGATATCGTCAGGTGGTGGAAGGAATACTTCAAGGATCTCCTCAATTCCACTGACACGCCTTCCACAGAGGAAGCAGGGCTTGTGGGCGAGGGGGACGACTCGCCTATCATAGGGGCTGAGGTCGCCAAGGTGGTTAAAAATCTCTTTAGTGGCCGGGCCTCGGGGTGGACAAGATTCGCCCTGAGTACTTCAAGGCCCTGGATGTCATAGGGCTGTCATGGTTAACATGCCTCTGCAACATTGCGTGGAGGTTGGGGGCAGTGTCTTTGGCATGGCAAACTGGGGTGGTGGTTCTTCTCTTCAAAAAAGCGGACCGGAGGGTGTGCTCCAACTTTAGAGGGATCACACTCTTGGGAAGGTCTACGCCAAGGTACTGGAGAGGAGAGTCCGGCCGTTGGTTGAACCTCGGATTCAGGAGGAGCAATATGGTTTTCGTCCTGGCCGTGGCCCACTGGACAAGCTCTTTACCCTCTCGAGAACCCTTGACGGTTCGTGGGAGTTTGCCCAACCAGTTTACATGTGTTTTGTGGACTTGGAGAAGGCATTTGACCGCATCCTTCATGGTTTTTTGTGGGGGGGGGTGCTTCGGGAGTATGGGGTATCGGGCTTGTTGTTACAAGCTATTTGGTCTCTGTATGACCGTTGTGAGAGTTTGGTTCGTATTGCTAACACTCAGCTGGACTCATTCCCAGTGAGAGTTGGACTCCGCCAGGGCTGCCCTTTGTCAACGATCCTGTTCATAATTTTTATGGACAAGATTTTTAGGCGCAGCCAGAGAATGCAGGGTGTCATGCTTGGTGACCACAGAATCTCATCTCTGTTGTTTGTAGATGATGTTGTCCTGCTGGTTTCATCCAGCAATGACCTACAGGTCTTACTGGGACGGTTTGCCGCTGAGTGTGAAGCGGCTGAGATGAGAATCAGTACCTCTAAGTCCGAGTCCATGATCCTCAGCCGGAAAAAGGTGGATTGTCCTCTCTGGGTTGGGGACAAGCTCCTGCCCCAAGTGGAGGAGTTTAAGTATCTCGGGGTCTTATTCATGAGTGAGGGGAGGATGGAGCGGGAGATTGACAGATGGATCGGAGCAGCATCTGCAGTGATGCGGATGTTGTACTGGTCTGTTGTGGTGAAGAGGGAGCTAAGCTCTAAGGCAAAGCTGTCGATTTACCAGTCAATCTACGTCCCTACCCTCACCTATGGTCATGACCTTTGGGTAATGACTGAAAGAACGAGATCGCAGATACAAGCGGCTGAAATGAGCTTTCTTTGTAGGATTGCTGGACTCACCCTTAGAGATAGGGTGAGGAGCTCAGTCATCTGTGAGAGGCTCAGAGTAGAACTACTGCTCCTCCACATTGAAAGGAGCCAGTTGAGGTGGTATGGGCATTTGATCAGGATGCCTCTTGGATGCCTCCCACCAGACCCCAGGGCAGACCCAGGACTTAATGGAGAGACTATGTCTCCCAGCTGGTCTGGAAATGCCTTGATATCCTCTCTGAAGAGCTGGAGCAGGTGGCTAGGGAGAGGGAAGTCTGGGCTTCTCTGCTTGAACTGCTGCCTCCGTGACCCGGACCTCCAGAAAAGTGGTAGAAGATGGATGGATGGATTATTTAAAGCCCATATGGTGAGAAGAAGAAACCCAGCAGTTTGACAGGAAATAATCTTAAGCGACAGGAAAAATGAGCACTCATAGCAAAAAATGTGTTATTTTGCAAAATCACTCCATCTGTTGTCCCAACATTGTTACCGAATCACTGAAAAATCTATTAAAAGAAATGTCACCATTGTTCAGACATGCCTTGATTTGAGATGATGGAAACAGCAGATGTGTGAAGCAAATGTGTTTCCTCCAAGAATATGTGCTGGCACGTCAGTTCAAGAGACAGAATCACTGACAGGCTCAGTGCTGATACATCCTGACCCTTGATGGCTGCTGGGCACTTTTAATGTGTGCCATTAAATCTCTACCACCTGCTATGTACCCGACCCTGTGCTCTGATCTCTCTACAAGACCAGCCTGTGAAAAGAATGTTTTATAGCTTAACCAGTGGTCACTAAGGAAAGGTACCAGGTTAGATAAATATTACCTGTATGTGCCATGGCTGTACCAAGTAACTGCAAGTCTATCAATAACAGATGAGGATGCTGTTTGGGAATTATGCGGAAATTCAAAAGCTTTTTCGAGATGTATATCTACTTGGTTTTTTTGTTGTTGTTTTAAGTACCTGCAGAGCTTTATCTGGGTCAGACGCAAAGAAAACTATTCTCAATTGCGCTAATTCTAAGATACTATATTTTACTATAGTGGAAAGTTCCTGGAGAAAATATTTTAATTATGGAGTACATTGATTTTTTTTGTCTCAATATACAGTTATACAGTACATGCTCTTCTCCTCATCTCAGGCGATTTCAACCACGTTTCACTGTCTCCCATTCTGCCCACTTTCACCCAGTATGTCACATGCCACACTAGAGACAATAAAACACTGGATTTGTTCTACGCAAACACTAAGGAGGCGTACACCTCATCACAACTCCCCCCACTTGGGAGATCGGATCACAACTTGGTTCATCTCCGACCGGTGTACAAACCCCTAGTGCACAGACAACCTCCGGCCATGCACACTGTGGAGTTATGGTCTGAGGAGACAATGGACACTCTAAAGGACTGTTTTGAAGCCACTGCCTGGAAGCAGCTCTGCGATCCACATGGTGAGGACATCGATGGCCTCATTCACACGTTCACGGGCTACCTCAGCTTCTGTGTGGACAAATCCGTTCCCACCAAGACCATACGGCATCACTCAAACAACAAACCCTGGATCAACCCTGAGATAAAAACACTTCTGAGAGAGAAGAAGAGGATCTTCAGGTCGGGGAACAGAGAGATGCTGAAGTCCGTACAGAGGGAGCTGAGGAGAAAGATCAGAGAAGGCAAGGACAGCTTCAGGAAGAAGATGGAGGACAAGCTGCAACAGAGCGACATCAGCAGGGTCTGGAGAAACCTCAAAACCATCTCGGGGCTCCAGAATACCTCCCCCCAGGCCACGGGGGGCAGGGAGTGGGCGAACAACCTGAATCTGTTTTTCAATAGATTTGACCAACCGCCCTCCCCCCTGTCTGCACAACAACCACTGCTGCCACTAAGAAATCAAGTCCTGCTGCCCACTCCCCACTCCACCGACACCCCCCCCACTCCCAACACACAGCCCCCCATCCTGACCCTGACCAAGACCCAGGTGAGGACGGAGCTGAGGAAGATCAAGGCGAGGAAGGCGTCGGGACCGGACGGCATCAGCGCAAAGCTCCTCAAGTCCTGTGCAGACCAGCTGTGTGGGATTGTGACGTATATCTTCAACATGAGCCTGAAACTGGGGAGGGTACCACAGCAGTGGAAAACATCTTGTGTGGTACCTGTACCAAAAACTTCCCACCCCAAAGACCTGAACAGCTTCAGACCGGTGGCCTTGACGTCCCACTTGATGAAGACCCTGGAGAGACTGCTCCTTGCTCATCTCCGCCCCCTGGTGGAACCAGCGATGGATCCACTCCAGTTCGCCTACCAGCATGGCATTGGGGTGGAGGATGCGGTGATCTTCCTCCTTCACCGTTCTCTGTCCCACCTGGAGAAGCCCGGGAATATGGTGAGGATCATGTTCTTTGACTTCTCCAGTGCTTTCAACACCATCCAACCGATGATCCTGAAGGACAAGCTGCTGCGCGCAGGGGTGGACCAGCACCTGTCATCATGGATCCTGGACTACCTCACGAACCGGCCTCAGTTTGTGAGAACCCGGGACTGTGTTTCCGACACGATCATCAGTAGCACGGGGGCCCCCCAGGGAACGGTGCTGGCTCCCTTCCTGTTCACTCTTTATACTGCGGACTTCTCACACAACACAACACATTGCCATCTACAGAAGTTCTCTGATGACTCTGCGATCGTTGGTCTCATCTCCAGCGGAGATGAAGCTGAGTACAGAGGGCTTATCCAGGACTTTGTGGACTGGTGCCATCGGAACTGCCTCCAGATCAACGCGAGGAAAACTAAGGAGCTGGTGGTGGACTGCCGCAGGCATGGGCAGCCCCTCACAGCACCAGTAAATATACAGGGAACAGACATCGAGATGGTGACATCCTACAAGTACCTGGGTATTCATCTGAACAATAAACTAGACTGGTCACACAATACTGACGCACTCTACAAGAAGGGACAGCGCAGGCTGTTCCTGCTGAGGAGACTCAGGTCTTTTGGTGTACAAGGGGCGCTGCTGAAGTCATTCTATGACACGGTGGTGGCATCAGCCATCACTTTTGGAGTGGTCTGCTGGGGCAGTGGCATTACTGCAGCTGATAGGAAGAGACTGAACAAACTGATTAAGAAAGCTAGCTCTGTCCTGGGGCAACGCCTTGATCCGATGGAGGAGATAGGAGAGAGAAGGACGGTGGCTAAACTGTCATCTCTGCTGGAGTCCGAGTTCCACCCTATGCAGGACATACTGGATGCACTGAGGAGCTCATTTAGCAGCAGACTACATCATCCCAGGTGCACAACCGAGAGGTTTCGTAGGTCCTTCCTACCAACGGCTGTCAGACTGTACAACCTAAGCAGGGCTGCTCGCAGAGATAGCAAAAAGACGTAACAAACTAATAGTTTTTTCTGAATGCAAAAGATGCAATAGACTTACACAATGGTCCTCTCCGGCATACAACTAGGAACATACCGGTCGCTATGGAGGGTGAGAATATGTATGGGCACATAATCATACCATGTAGGATAACTAAATAGACGGTTATGCTGTTTCATCCCACCTAGCAACAATGCTCTGCACTATGTGTGTTTATATATTTACATATTTATTCCATCTAGCTACAATGCTCTGCACTGGGTGTGTTTATATTTATATATCTATATATTTATTCCATCTAGCTACAATGCTCAGCACTGGGTGTGTTTATATTTATATATCTATATATTTATTCCATCTAGCTACAATGCTCCGCACTGTGTTTTTATATATCTACATATTATTCCATCTAGCTACATTGCTCCGCACTGTGTGTGTTTATATACTTGCATATTTATTCCACCTAGCTGCAATGCTCCGTACTGTGGGTGTTTATATATTTACATATTTATTCCATCTAGCTACAATGCTCTGCACTGTGTGTTCATATATTCATATATTTATTCCATCCAGCTACAATGCTCTGCACTGTGTGTCTGTGTGTGTGTGTGTGTATATATATTTTATAGTAATATGTACATATGTATATTAGCTGCTCTTGCTTGCTTGTTTTTTTTTTTTTTCTTGCCTTCTGATTGTTGCTCTGAGTGTTGCTATCCCTGTGCTGTTGCAATCCTGGAATTTCCCCGTTGTGGGACTAATAAAGGCTTATCTTATCTTATCTTATCTTACATGTATGAAACAAAATTTCAATGCAATACTTACAGTAGTTAACTTTCACTACTAGAATATTTTTTGTCAGGAAAACAAGAAAAAAATTATGTAATCTGTCCATTTAGGATACTATGATGCCCAAAATGCTATTTTAATTTTTTTTACATTGTTCAAATTTTTTTAGAAACACTTTTTCGGGACATAAAAACACACACACATACATACGTGCACATATACAGTATATAAAGATTCTTTTTTCTAAAGCCCATCCAGGGACAAGAGTTGCAAATTAGCTAATAGCTATACACTCTATGTGCAACACATCAGATTGATTGTCTTTGATTAATTGTCTATGTTTATTGCACTGTCCCTGTCAAATAAACTAATCTACTACATAATAAACATAACACAAAAATAATACATACCTTGATGAACTGATGTCAATATTATCACAAAATTCTGCTTTATTCACATGAAATATTACAAGAATTGTTGAAAAAATTCCAGGATCCTGTATATTAGTTACACTTTAGTTCCTACTGATGTCATATGACCTTCACATAACAGATAAAAAGTGCATCCTGAATCATAGTAGTATCAGTGGGATGTAAAATTAATGCTTTTACATGGTAAATTTGGTGTTCTGTTGGCAAACTGGTTCCTCATTCATCTCTTAAGTTATTGGTAGACACATGGCACATGGCAGATTAGCAATACAGGGCAGCACGGTGGCGGAGTGGTTAGCACTGCGGCAGCACAGCAACTCACCCTTGGCCGGGGGATCCTGGGTTTGATCCCAGCCCCCGACCAACAGTGATCTGTGTGGAGTTTGCATGTTCTCCCAGTGTCTGCGTGGGTTTACTCCGGGATTTCTCCGGTTTCCTCCCACATTCCAAAAACATGCAAGTTAGGTTAACTGGCATCAAACTGGGGATTATAAATTGTCCTTAGGTATGGATGTGAGAGTGAATGGTTGTCTGTCTCTCTGTGCTGGCCCTGTGATGGACTGGCGATCTGTCCAGGGTGTACCCTGCCTCTCGCCCAAAGATGCTGGGATAGGCTCCAGCCCCCCTGCGACCCGAAAAGGATTAAGTGGAAGAAGATGGATGGATGGATGTTCCACCACAGTGATGACCACTTGTCCCCACGCTAAAGGCTCATCCAGCTAGAGAACCTTCACTCAGAGTAAAGGTTTAGCGGGGCCATGTCTCTGGGATTAGCGGGGCCTGTTAACATCACAACTAGCATCAATGGGCTGCACGGTGGCGCAGTGGTTTAGCACTGCGGCAGCACAGTTTACCCTCGGCCGGGGGATCGCGGGGATCGTGAGATCGTGGGTTCGATCCCAGCCCCCGACCAACAGTGAGCTGTGTGGAGTTTGCATGTTCTCCCCGTGTTGCGTGGGTTTACTCCGGGATTTCTCCGGTTTCCTCCCGCATACCAAAAACATGTAGGTTTAGGGCGCTCGCGCATGCAGCGACCGGCAGCCGGTGGCTTGTCACCAGACTGCAAACCAAATCTACCTACGGGTACAAATAAGTAACAAAAAAAAAAAAATGCCAACAGGATGACTAAAACAGAGTTTTTGCTTTGTTGTGAAATTACTTCGAATTATCCATGAGCACTAGCTTAGCCAGTTGTTGTTACTTTTTATTAGCCTTTACTGCATTCATCAAGAGAAAAAAAAAAAGCCCAGATAAAGGGGCTAAATGTAATGGGCAGACAGGAAACACAGTGCTTGAAAATGAGGGACACAGTGGCCATTTTTAATGAGATATAAAACAACACAGGAATGACTTTTGATCGCTAAAACTGTGTTGTTAAGCCACTAAGGATATCAAAACCTCAAACTAAAACTTAGAAATGGCAAGACAGGAACCCTTGAAAATAAAAACATTAATATGCAATATTGCTTTCTTGACCTTAACATATGAAAAACAACAGGCAACAAATTTTAGATTAAAAAATATACAAGGCTGGTATAAAATATAATAAAAACAAAATGAAGATCACACCACTGGTGCGACAAGGTCAGGTCGATCCATCCATCCATTTTCTAACACTTTTCCAGGGATCCAGGTCACGGAGGCAGCAGTCCAAGCAGAGAAGCACAGACTTCTCGCTCTCCAGCCACCTCCTCCAGCTATTCAGAGGGGAGACCAAGGCATTCCCATTCCAGCTGGGAGACAGTCTCCCAGAATGTGTCCAAAACACTTCAAGTGGGAGGCATCCAGGAGGCATCCTAATTAGATACCCAAACCACCTCAGATGGCTCCTTTTGATGTGGAGAAGCAGTGCCTCTAATCTGAGCCTCTCGCAGATAACTGAGCTCCTCACCCTATCTCTGAGAGTGAGTCCAGCAACCCTATGGAGAAAGCTCATTTTAGCCGCTTGTATCCACAATCTCATTCTTTCGGTCATTACCCAAAGTTCATGATCATAGGTGAGGGTAGGAATATAGACTGAGTGGTAAATTGACAGCTTTGCTTGAGTGCTCAGCTCCCTCTTCACCACAACAAGACCAGTATCACATCCGCATCACTGGAGATGCTGTTCTGATTCATCTGTCAATCTCCTGCCCCATTTTCCCATCACTCGTGAATAAGACCCCAAGACACCTGAACTCCTAAACTTGGGGCAGGACCTTGTCCCCAACCCGGAGAGAACAATCCACCATTTCAAGCTTAGCACCATGGATTCAGACGTGGAGGTACTGATTATCATCCTGGCCGCTTCACATTCAATAGCAAACCGTCCCAGTAAAACTTGTAGGTCATTGCTCAATGAAGGAAACAGGACAACAAGGTCCTGTGGTCACCAAACATGAAACCCTCTATTCCTTGGCTGTGCCTAGAAATTCTGTCCATAAATATTATGAACAGGATTGTTGAAAAAGGGCTGCTCTGGTGGAGTCCAACTCTTACTGGGAACGAGTCTGAGTCATAGTTGGCAATACAAACCAAACTCTTGCAATGGTCGTATAGAGACAGCACAGCTCACAGCCTGATACCCCATACTCCCAAAGCACTCCCCACAAGAAATCACGAGAGATGTGGTTGAATGCTTTCTCCACATCTACAAAACACAAGTAGACTGGTTGGGAAAACTCCCACAAACCCTCGAAGATCCTTGAGAAGGTGAAAAGTTGGTCCAATGTGACATGATCAGGATGGAAACCACATTGTTCCTCCTGAATCCAAGGGTCAACAGCCAGACTCTCCTCTCCAGCACCTTGGCATAGACCTTCCCAGGGAGGCTGAGTGTGATTCTGCTAAAAATGGAACACACACTCCAGTCTCCCTTCTCGAAGGGGGAACCACCACCCAAGTTTGCCATGCCAAGGACACTGCCCCCACCTTCCATGCGATGTTGCAGAGGCATGTCAACCAAGATAGCCCCACAACATCCAGAGCCTTCAGGTACTCAGGGCGAATCTCAACCACCCCCAGAGTCCTGCTACTAAAGAGGTTCTTGTCCACTTTGGCGACCTGAGCCCCTGTGATGGAAGAGTCATCCTCCTCATCCTCAGCCTCTGCTTGCACTGTGGAAGACGTGTCAGTGGGATTGAGGAGACCCTCAAACTATTCCTTCCACTGTCCAACACTCTCCCCAATCGAAGTCAGAAGCTGTCCATCTGCACCATTCACAGTGTGGACAGGGAGCTGCTTCCACCTTCCAAGTCGCCGGACAGTTTGCCAAAATCTCTTTGAGGCCGACCGACACAGCCTCCTCCCACACCCGAGTTTTAGCCTCAGCAACTGCTCAAGCTGCACTCTGCTTGGTCTGCCGGGACAACTCAGCTTCTTCAGGATTCCCACAAGCCAACCAAGCTTGGTAGGGCTCCTTCTTCAGCGTGATGACCCCCCCTCACCTCTGGCTTCCACCATTTGGTTCAGGGGTTGCCACCACAACAAGCCCCGACAACCTTGCAGCCAAAGCTCTCAGCAGCCACTTCAGCAATGGATGTGGAACCATTGTCAGTTCAGATTCCATGTCTCCAGTCTCCTTTGGGATGTGGTCAAAATTCTTCAGAAGGTGGGAGTTGAAGACCTCCCGGATAGGGGCCTCAGCCAGACATGCCCAGCATACCCTCACTATACGTTTGGGTCTACTGGGTCTTGACTGGCATCCTTCCCTGCCATCGGATCCAACTTACCACCAGGCGGTGATCAATTGACAGCTCTACACCTCCCTTTACCTGAGTGTCCAAGACATATGGTCGCACATCTGACGACATGATAACAAAATTGATCATCAACCTGCGACCTAGGGTGTCCTGGTGCCAGGTGAACAAATGGACACTCTTGTGCTTGATCATGGTGTTGTTTATGGACAAAGTGAGGTGAGCACAGAACTCCAATAACTGAACACCACTCAGGTTCAGACTGGACAGTCCGTTCCTCCTAATCACTGCCATGCCCCTGTGCATGTTGAAGTCCCCCAGTGAGATAATGGAGTCTCCAAAAGGAATACATTCCAGTACACCAAACAGAGACTCCAAAAAGGGTGGGTACTCTGAAACATCATTTATCTTAAAGGCACAAATGAGGGTCAGGACCTGTTTCCCAATTTGAAGGTGCAGGGAAACAACCCTTTCATCCACTGAGGAGAACCCCAACATAAAGGAGGTCAGACGAGGGGATATGAGAATACCCACCCCCGCTCGCTGCCTCTCACCCAGGACAACTCCAGAAAAGGTCCAACCCCTCTCCAGGAGATGCTGAATATTGAGGTGAGTGTGACTATCGACTAGTCTGTATCTCTCAACCTCATACACAAGCTGAAGCTCATTCCCAGCCAGGGAGGTGATGTTCCACATTCCAAAAGCCAGTTTAGTAAGCCGAGCATTGGACCGCCAAGGTCTCTGCCTTCAACTGCACCTCAATCCACATAGCGCTGGACCCCCATGATCCATCATGCAGACAGTGAGCCCACTGAAGGGCAGACCCATGTGGCTTGTTTGGGCTGAGCCTGTAGTGGATCCAGAGTGCGGGTCTGTCCCGTGCTCGAGTCACTTATTACTTTTCACATTTTCTATCTGTTATTTGGTCTCATTTATTATGGGGATTATTTGTGCTTTTATTTTGACAGCACCACGGCAGGACTTCCGGCTGTCAAGCCTGCTCGTGGCCTGTCACAGCTGAGTGTGTTTAGTAATTACTTTCAGTCCTCACCTGTTTGTAGTCTGAGTTTCTGTTGTACTATTTAAGATCACTAGCAAGTTCATTCCTCGCTGCGACCTTGCCCAACTCAGGCTGGAATCGCCAACACTGATTCCAGCCGTCTCTTCAGCATAAGGGTTCGCCCTCACTATATTTATGTAAGTGTTTATATTGACTCTCTTTATTTCTCTTGTTACTCACCCGTCAAGGTCGCATGTTTAGTTGTTTGTATTTCGCCCCTCGTGGTGCATTCTTTTGTTCCTGTTCACTAATAAATAAGCAAACTCACTACTGGCGTTTGGTGCCTCATTTACTGTATGCCCTGAAAGGGGCATTCATAACAGTAGGTCGCAGCCAGCTGGTGCCAGTCACAGTGAGTTTGTTTTTTTGGCTCTAATTTTTTCCCTTTTTTGGGTGCTAGCATTTTTTGGGAGTTATGGCGTCTTTCACAGGTGGTATCCTATGAGCCTGGGTTTTGAGCTCATCCAGGCTCTTATGGAGATAGACGACCTCCTGGCCATAGCCCCTCAATATTCCACTCCCAAAAATGGTCTGTGGTACCTGGACTTTGTGGAGGCGGCTGTGAAGTGTCATCCTCACCTTGCTGAGCATGCTAAAGGCAGGAAGAGGATCTCTGAGTTATTGGTGCTTCAGCAGAAGCCCAGTGAAGATGAACAGTGGGCAGTTGAATTCATCAGGGGCGATATGGCTGAAGCGCTCTCTTCCTGCAACCCGGACAAGGTTCTAAAGAGCGTGGTGGCAACTGTTCGGATTGTGGAGGCACATCTCGGGCTGAATAATTATCCTGAGTTCGCCAAACTGCTAGCCACCGTCTCCACACAGTAGCGATGTTCTCCTGACTTGACAATCGGTTTGTCTCCAGCCTGAAGACACCGCCGCCCGGCACAAAACCCTTCTCCTTCCCGTGACACGGCTGTCTCGAAGCGGAAGGAGGAGAATCACCGGGTCAACACGCTGCGAGGCTCCCGTTTGGATCCAGCTACGGGTCGCCACAAAAATTCCTTCGTCTCCCAGCCAGCTGTTTTTTCTTCGCCACTGCAGAGAGATAGGACAGCAGCTTCAGCCTCCGGGTCTTCTTTGTCAGCTGTTTCGTCAGCTCCCCTTCCCCAGATTGCCTCGGTTGCTCCTTCCTCCCCTACAGCGCTTTCTCCAGCTGCTGCGAGCCCAGTGGTTTCTTTGCCGGCTGATCACATCATCGATCTTCCAGGAACGGCTCCTCCTTGTCTTCCCGAGGGGCCCACCATCACCGTTACAACGGGAGAGGGAAGAATTGAGCCTGCTGCAGCAGTCACCACCATACCCCAGGAAAACAGACAAGTGTTTTTTCATTCTATAGCACAATTTGGTGAATTACCTTGTCTGATTCCTGGGGGTGAGGTTCAGGTTTTACAGTCCACTGAGCTCTCACCACCTGCTGCAGCCACAAACATATTACCTGCTTCCTCTGTGTCTCCTCCTATACCCCCCCCCCCCCGAGTGTCCGCCAGTGCCAGGATCAAACCGCCGGACGGAGGAGGAGCCTGAGGCCCTGGTGAACCTGGTCCCAGCCCCACAGCCACAGTACGGACAGAGGAGGAGGGCTGCCTGCCATTGGGAGTCTGAGCCGACGATGAAGCATCCCTGGGTCTCCCTTGAGCAGAGTTCAGTCCCAGCTGGTACTGGATCTCCGGTCACCACACAGAGCGAGCTATCTGCGTGGGTTATGGCGCCAGGGGATCCAGAGAATGCCGAGACCATCATGCCTGCTGTGGGGGCTGCCACAGCAGAGTTGGAGTTGGACCTCCAGGAGGCTGGGCCAGTGAGATCACCATCCGGATCGACGGCATCCTGGATGGCGGTGGAACTTGAGCTCAGGCAAGTACTCTCCTTTGTTTTCATTATTTCTGTATTGGAGAGATCTTGTCTGGCTCTTGGAGGGGGAAGCCGGGTGCTGCCGTCAGCAGCATCTGAGCTCGCTTCGCCGGGTTTCACTGCTGCTGGTGACCCTGACCCTGTTCCTCTTGTTTTTGAGTCTTCTCTCAGGGTCCCCGGGGGAACATCCATCTACACCAGAGAGCTCCATGGGTTCCAGTCCGCTGCCTGTGATCTTCGTGGGTCCAGCTCCTCTGACCGAGGGTGCAGCTACACATCAATCCGGGGCCACTGAGGGTGCAGCTACACCACAATCCGGGGCCACCGAGGGTGCTACTGAGCTCCAGTCTGGGGTCACCGTGGGTGCCACTAAGCTCTGGCCTGAGGTCAATGTGGGTGCTGCAGATTCATCGCTGCTAGATGCCGTTGGGGCTCCTCTCCTCTCTCCACCACCAGACACCATTGGGATTCCCCTGCTCCGGTCTGGCTTCCTGCCACTGAGCCTCCCGGTGGGAAAGCAGACTCCCAGTTCACCCCTCCGGTCCTGGTGGCTCAAGGACGCTGGCCGACCACCTGAGCCTTCTGGGCTACTAAGGTGGTTTTGGGACTCTGGTAGGCCACCCAATGAATTCTTTCTTTCTGGTGGGGGTCTCTGGAGACCTGGTAGGCCGCCCGACCTTTTCTCCCTGATAGTCGGGTGGAGCCAGGATTTTGGAAGGCCACTCAAATAGTCTCTTTGTTTATTATGTATGTTCTGGTTTTCTTTGTATCCTGCTCTTTAGTATGTGGTTATGGGGTTTGAGTTTGGCTCCATGTCAGTATCTCTCCCTCCAGGCCTGGATTCCCCCTCCGCCCTCCCGAGTCTGGTTTTGGTAGTCTTTCTGGTTGGGGGGTGGGTGTTCTTTTTCTCCCTTGATGTTACGGTGGGATGCCTGGAATCCATCCCTTAAAGAAGGGGGGCACTGTAGTGGATCCCGAGAGCGGGTCTGTCCCGTGCTCGAGTTACTTATTACTTTCCACATTTTCTATCTGTTATTTAGTCTTATTTATTATGGGGATTATTTGTGCGTTTATTTTGACAGCAACGCGGCAGGACTTCTGGCTGTCAAGCTTGCTCGTGACCTGTCACAGTTGAGTGTGTTTAGTAATTACTTTCAGTCCTCACCTGTTTGTAGTTTGAGTTTCTGTTGTACTATTTAAGATTGCTAGTGAGTTCATTCCTTGCTGTGACCTCGCCCAACTCAGGTTGGAATCGCCAACACTGATTCCAGCCCTCTCTTCAGTGTAAGGGTTCACCCTCGCTATATTTATGTAAGTGTTTATATTGACTCTCTTTATTTCTCTTGTTACTCACCCGTCGAGGTCGCATGTTTAGTTGTTTGTATTTCACCCCTCGTGGTGCATTCTTTTGTTCCTTTTCACTAATAAATAAGCAAACTCACTGCTGGCATTTGGTGCCTCATTTATGCCCTGAAAGGGGCATTCATAACAGAGCCCAACTGGGTCTCATGGGCAGAAACCCAGCCACCAGGCGCTTGCCGTTGAGCCCCTCTCCCAGGCCTGGCTCCAGGATGGGGCCCCGGTAACCTCATACCGGGTGGGGTACACTGAATCCTTGACTGGACATTCATCACGAGAGCCTATTGGATTGCTCTTAGTCTGGCCCTTCACCCAGGACCTGTTTGTCTTGGGAGACCCTACCAGGGACAATGTCCCCGACAACATAGCTTCTGGGATTACAAGGGCTTGGAACCCCCCCCCCCCCTTCCCAACCACGATAAGGTGACAATTCATGAGAAAGAAGAGGTGAGGTAGGGTTTCAAATAGTCATGAAACATGAGAAGGACAAAACTGGTATTGATTTACAATACTGCAGATATGGGTAATGAAATGGTTTCAAAATAATTATGTTTGTTCATGTTATACTGGACAGACATGAATGTGTGTGTGTAACTTTTATTTTGGAGTATGTAAATCCCAAGTGGGAGTTACCCCTAATTTTTACTGACTCTGAATGCGGTCCGTTATGGCTGTGATCCGGTCTCTGCAGCAAATAGCTCGCTCGCCGGATCCAGATCGCTAAAAATATGCAACAAGTCTATTTTTGACAGATGCCAGATCCAGTCAGCAAGGGAATGCTGCAGTATCTACTGTGTTTAATAACTGTACATTAAAACTAATTTAAGGGACTTCCGGTCTGGACGCCATGGCGACTGCAGCTTAACACTGAAGCTCTCAGACCCAATCCAGGATAACACCTTGAAAATCAAACTTAACGGATTTTTGGAGGAGTGAAAATCAAAAGACAAAATCATCATGTCTAAAGGAAAACAGAAGAAACTGAAATTCTCCAGGCCAGGACACATATCGGCCGGAGAATCTGAACTGGAAGATCTCCGTTCAGAAGACGAGGAACTGGTGATAGCTAACAAAAGGGTTAGCCTGAAATCACTATTTGAGGAGCTACGACGATTTCGCCGAGATGTTACGGCCGAATTTCGGGAATTCAGAGAAGAATTGAAAAGGACAAACAGCAGAGTGGACCAGGCCGAGAACCGAATCTTGGAAACAGAGGATCGAATAAAAGTGCTCGAAGATTCTGTGCTAGACCTACGCAAAAGACAAGCAGCTATAGAGGCTAAGCTAACCGACCAAGAAGGAAAACAAAGAAGAGACAACATAAGAATTCATGGTCTGATAGAAGGAACCGAAAATGGTTTTAACTCAATGGCAGAATGCGTGGAATCCTTACTAAGAGAGAAATTGGATATTCCACAAACCACCGACTTGAAGATAGAAAAGGCACATCGTTCATTAGCCGCTAGGCCGGCGGCGGAAGCGCCCCCACGTTCGGTGTTGGTAAGATTTTCCAATTTCAAAATAAAACAAGAGGTTGTAAGACTGGCCTGGCAGAAAAAAGGATTTATGCACCAGGAGAGAAAAGTCTACGTGGAACACGATTACGCCCCGGAGGTCCTTAAAAAGCGCAGGGAATACAATGACGCGAAAAAGGTGTTAAGAGAGAAGAAATTGCGCTTTCAGACACCATTTCCTGCGAAGTTAAGGGTCTTCTACAGCGATGAAACGTGTCTCTATAATTCGGCGGAAGAAGCAACAGCTGACATGGCGAAAAGAGGGCTCCCGGTAACGGTATTTAAACCCGCAGCAGACCCGAGTGAGAAGATCAAAGCGCAAACATGGTCAACACAAAGACCCTCAAAATCCACGGACCAGCAGCGGGAAACCCAGCACCAGAGCGTCGCGGATAAACTATCCGTTTTCAGGTTGGAATAGCGACCTTTTTTTTTTTTTTTTTTTTTCTTTTCTCTTGAATCAATCCGCACATCCAACCCCCCTCATACAAGGTAACAAACATTAAAGGAGATGCATATTCAGCATGTGGTAAAACATTTCATGGAACAATCATATTATTTGAAACAAATAAGTCTTTGTAATAAAAAAAAACAAAACAAAAAAACTTGTTAAAATAGAAATGTGACAATAATCCACATGTTCTCCTCATACTAACAAATACTGTTTTTGCGTGAATGTTTGATGTGATGGGGGTGGGAGGGTGCACACAATTTCACAGGGTTTAGGCATAAAAGGAAAAAAAAAAATCATTACAAGTTTGGATTGGGTTCTGAAACTCACGTTAAAAGCATGGGACTACTTTCAGTGGTAAGAGAGGGCCCTCAACACGTAACAGAGTTTGAGGAATTTCCCTCAGAGCCTTCACTCCATCAAGGCTCTTACAGGGTCTTTAAAAAGACCTCAGCTCAGGAAGTTCTTATGACAGCTTTTTGTTTTAAAGTTTTTTACACTATGTTCTTAATGTTTTTCTTGTTTTTAATGTTCTTTCAGTTTCTGAGTAGCACAAAAGAGGGCCACCACACAGTTATACTAAACAAAACAACACAATGGAGAAACAGGGTGTAACCAAAATAATTTCATATAATGTAAAAGGAATCCTGAATCCAGTTAAAAGATCCAAGATTCTAGGCAAAATGAAAAAAGACAAAGCAGGAATAATACTTTTACAAGAAACCCACCTAACAGACGTGGAACACAATAAACTCAGTAGACAAGGGTTTAAAATGATCTCTTCATCTTCATATAAATCAGGGAGGAGGAGGGGAGTAGCGACATTGATATCAACCAAAATTACATTTGAAAAAAAATCAGAACACAAAGATAAAGAAGGGAGATACAGTTTGGTAACTGGGCGGCTAGAGGGAGAAGATGTCACCCTGCTGAATGTGTATGCTCCCCCAGGGGCTAACTGGAAATTTTATAAAAATGTATTCGACCTAATGATAACTAAAGCTCAAGGTTTAGTGATATGTGGTGGGGACTTCAATCTTAGACTGAATCCATACTGGGATGCTTCTGGTAATTCCCCACATCAAAATAACACCCAAAACAGGAAGACTCGGATGCTACTAAAAGAATTGGGAATCTGTGACGTGTGGAGGGAACTCAACCCCAGTGTAAAAGACTATACATTTTACTCAACTCCACATTCATCTTACTCAAGGATTGACTATTTTTTTATGTTTAATAGAGACATTGGAAGAGTAAAAACATGTAAAATAGGACTGATGGATCTCTCCGACCACAGTCCGATCTACATGGACTTAAATATCCAAAAATACACAAATAATACATTTTCTTGGAGGTTAAATTCAAATGTCCTGAAAGGACCATTGAAAGATGAATTGGAATCAGATATTCTCAGATATTTGGAAGATAACGATAATGGAGAAGTATCCCCTTTAATACTGTGGGATGCATGCAAAGCTGTAATAAGAGGAAAGATTATTGCAAAACTGGCAACCCAAAAGAAACTAAGACAAGAAAAACTATCCACATTAGAGTCAGAACTTAGGAACCTAGAAAAAGAACACAAAGGCAACACTCATTCTACTGACTCGCTCAAGATTAAGGAAATTAAAAACCAAATAAATGAGATCTACACAATAGAAATCCAGAAGAAACTTACATTTCTGAAACAAAAATACTATGAAGCAGGCAGTAAATCGGCAAAATTGCTAGCCTATAAATTGAGGAAACATCAAACAGAAAGAGCAATCTACAAAATCAGAGACCCAGTATCAAAGGAAATAAAATTCAGAATTCAGGATATTCTTAAAAACTTCGAGAATTACTATAAGAACTTATACTCCCACAAAAAACATAAAAACGCATCCGAGGCATTCCTAAACACATTAAACCTTCCCCAACTTACGGAGTCACAAAATAAAACACTACTGTCAGAAATGCATCCTAAAGAATTGGACAAAGCAATTATGAAACTTAAAGCTAACAAATCCCCAGGAGCTGATGGCTATACAGCAGAGTGGTACAAAACCTTTAAACAGCAACTATCTCCTCTCCTCCTGAAAACATTTAATTATGTCCTCCACACAGGGGAAATCCCCCCCTCCTGGAGAGAAGGGGTCATTGCAGTTATACCTAAACCTGAAAAGGATAAACTAGAGTGCTCCAACTACAGACCAATCAGTGTACTAAATCAGGACTATAAGCTTTTTACCATTATCCTTGCCAAAAGGTTAGAAAATATACTGACAGACCTAATTCATTTAGACCAAACAGGTTTTATAAGACAAAGACAGACACAAGACAACATTCGACGCACTTTACACATAATTCATCATATAAAAAAATATAACTTAAATGCAGTCATATTGGGATTAGATGCTGAAAAAAGCATTCGATTCGGTTGACTGGTCTTTTCTATATAGAATCTTATCCAGTTTCAATTTTCATAACAACTTCATTAGAACTATACAGGCATTATATAAAAAACCAACAGCTAAAATAAGGATTAACGGTAATTTATCATCATCTTTTGAACTGGAAAGAGGATGTCGTCAGGGCTGCCCCCTGTCTCCACTGCTCTTTGCAATCTTCATAGAACCTCTGAGCCAATGGATAAGACAAAACCAAAAAATTCAAGGTATTACACTTGGTCAGAAGGAACATAAAATAGCACTCTTTGCTGATGACATTTTAATATACCTAGGGCAGCCGGACACTTCTTTACCAGAACTAACCTCAGTTTTTTCAGAGTATGGAGATTTATCGGGGTACAAATTAAATATGCATAAAACCCAAGTTTTAACATTCAACTATGACCCAAATCATTATTCACTAAGCAAACTCAAAACTAACTGGGAGTCGGAATCTATGAAATATCTGGGGGTCAATATCCCGAAACAACTCAACAAAATTATATCACTAAACTATGATCCACTGGTGACAAAAATAAAATCTGACCTAGCAAGATGGAATATGATACCATTCTTGGGTACTGCACAAAGAATTGAAGCAGTCAAAATGAATATACTTCCACGTCTTCTATACCTTTTCCAAACAATACCGGTAGAACCTCCCAAAAAAACATGGCAGGAGCTGGACAGAAGGATCTCAAGATTCATATGGCAGGGCAAGAGACCTAGAATCAGATATAGAACCCTACAGCTAAACAAAGACAAAGGTGGGCTCGCGCTGCCAAATATCAGGGACTACTTTAAAGCCGCACAAATTAAAACTTTAGTGGAGATGTGTAGCCCAGTCTACACTGCACAGTGGAAGGAGATCGAATGCCAAATGACGGGTGGCATCCCCCTGCAGGCGATAATAGGGAACAGTACCTTACCTAAGCTTTTGAATAGCACTGACCCGTGGATAGAGACCCCGCTGGAAATTTGGTTTGGGATAGTCGGAGAGGATCGAGCTGGAGAGCCCTGTCGACTTCTGCAATGGATCGCCTATGATCAGGACTTTACTCCTAATAGAACAGACGCCAGATTTGGAAAGTGGAAGGAGAAAGGGCTGATAAAATATTACGATTTTTTTGAAGGGCAGATCTTGGGAAGTTTTGAGGATTTGAAAAAACAAGGCCTAATAAATCAAGACCTTTACAGGTTCTTCCAGCTTAGACACCACATAAACGGTATACTTGGGAAGGGGGTTTTGGAAGGGGCCCAGTCAGGTGTTCTGAAGGTCTTCTTAATGGCATGTAAAGGGATCCCAGGGATCAGATACGTTTCTAGAATATACCAAGGTCTTCGGGACTTAAAGGGAGACAACACATCTTATATAAAAGAGAGATGGGAAAAAGAGGGGAATTTCACTTTACAACTGGAAATATGGGAAAAGCTAAATAAACAGCAATGGAAAAGTACCTCATCCCTGCAGTGGAGAGAATTTGGATGGAAAAACTTGGCAAGATTTTTCAGAACACCTGCACAAAACAAATTTACCCATAAGGGATTGAACTGTTGGCGCTTGTGTGGTGAAAAGACTGCAAATCATTTTCATGTGTTTTGGTCATGCCCAGTTATCCACCAATATTGGACCAAGGTACAGACAATATTGGGGAAAATATTCAAAATTACAGTTCCCTTTTCTTTTGTAACTTTGTATTTGGGTTTACTACCGGACTCACTGGAAAGACGAGGAGAAAAATACTTATTCAATGTTTTAATATTGGCAAGCAAAAAAGCTCTAACTAAAAAATGGATGTTGAAGGACTGTCCTACACCTGAAGATTGGACTAACGTGATCCAAGACATTTACTCGATGGAAAAGTTGACATTCGCACTGAGACAGGACATGGATGGGTTCATGAACTTTTGGCAACCCTGGACCGCATATGTGTCTTCCATTAGATCTAATCTTTGACAAATACCATTTCAATAATGGTCCCGCTCTTTGTTCCAACGCTACTCAGATGCTCTTTTATCTTTATTTACTTACTTTTTCTTTTTGTTTGTTTTTTACTGGTTTGTTTGTTTTTTTTATTTGTTTTTTGTTTTTTTTTCTCTTTAATTTCACTTTTTCTTTCACTTTAAAAAAAAAAAAAAAAGGGGGTGTTGTAAGAATTAATCTTCCAATGTTGTCAGATATCAGAAAATAAGGGAACATGTGATGAAAATGTAAACACTGCATTGCTGTAACGACCTGTATACCCTTTACAAAAACTTAAAAAAAAAAAAAAAAAAAAAAACTAATTTAAGGATTGTCCGTTATTTTCTGAGGCCTACTCCTCCACTACTGTGTCAGAGAAGATAAAAAACTTTAAGTTAAACTTGACAAAACATTCAAATTCTTCACATAATTAAAATTGATTGACTACTTACATATTATTAAAGCACACATTAATTCAGATGGAGAGCCGGTGTATCATGCTTCCTTGTTGTTATCACATGATCATGATCGGTCCTTAGTTTGTCTCACTCTCTCAAATTCGTTTATATAATTTTCACATGATCTTATCATGCAAACCTTGCCTGATCTGTGCCGCTTCAAAAACACAAATGCAGTTGGTGGGGAGGGATGCAAGGCTGGAACGGGACTGCATCCACAACGGACCACAACCATAGCCAGTGTAATTTAGGGGTCAGCGTTGAAAATTGACTATAAGTATGTACTACCAGTGTACAGTAAATGCCAATGTAATTACAGTACGCCAAACTGCACAGTCCGTAAACAAATGAAAAAACAAAAATAACTTATTTGTAGTTAAAAGACTAATTTATTCACTTTAAGTCAGTGTTTAAAGCTTGATTACAGCAGCAGCAGCAATTCTTTAAACAGCATGTAAAAGTATCTGCAAATGCCAATCCTGTCAGGTGAGATGATATACCACCTCTATACTCAGCACCACTAACAACATTCTCTCTGCCCTGGACATGGAGGTTACAGTGTGAGTTTGATCACTTTGCCACTCCTTCTGTAATGTGTAACATGAGTAAAGCAGCAGCAGCCTACCTGCTAGCATCTGTCAAACGCCAACATACCCTGAATACTGCTAAAAAGGAGGTGTTTTCTCTTGTTAATAAGCCAGGTATTACTATGATTTTATGTTTCTAGTCTTATCTGAAAGAATATACCACATTTGCTTCAGACAGCAGGAATAAAATTATTTTTCCCATGCAAAAGTTTTAAAAGCAAAACAAAGGCAACCACTATAACTTAGTGTCCATGCTGCTGCCAGTTATTCTGTCGAATACATTAAAAAATTAGCTCAGCTGTTATCTATAATGTACCATAACAGACACTAAATAAAAGTGACAATGTCTGTGGAGTATAGCAGTACCTTAAGTCCTCCACACTCTGCTGCTGACCCTTGGTCCACTCCAGTGATGTAAATACCCAAAGCATACTCTGCGCCCCCTCGGATCATCAGACCCAGAGACCGTCCATCGTCCAGAACCAGATTTACCTATTAAAGAAACAAAGAAAAAAGATAAAATGAGCCAAAGTAGCTCACATGTAAACCTCTCACTTAAATAACATTTTAAACACACTTTATTTTTTCCCCTATTCTTATTTGCTTTACAGCTGCCAGATTTGCACATTCTGGCTGCTCACAAGAAAAAAAAAAGCTGAAACGTGTACCACAGAGAGAGAATGATGTTGAAAACTGGTCAGTTTTTACACAAATCACATTCTTGTCATTTCCTATGAAAAGTAGCGTTGAAAACAGCTGGGACAGTTTAAATTCAAAATAAACAACCTAAATGAAAGAGTCATTGTCGCCCACGACAGACTGCTATGATGATGATGAAACTTGATAATCTGTGCTTTTAACTGGGATGGAAAAGTAAAAAATACACTTAGCAGTTAAGAAGAGTGGACTGTTGAAAATATTTAAAGCAACACTCCGTCAAAAATCAAGTTTTTTTTGTTATTAACATGTCTATAACAAGTTTTTTTATGACTTACAAGACATATTAAGAGTGAAATCGCTCAAATGTCTTATATCTCTGTTTTTCTGCTGTGAAGATTCACTTAAACCCTATCCCCTGCAAAAAGGTGAGTTGCGACAGAACGTTTTTGGTGACGTAACTATTCCTTGTGCTGATACTGATGTTATCCCCAGGCTGGTTAGCATTTTTTAACAAACTACTTTGAAAACTTGACCCAAATTGAGATGGGTTTTACAAATAAACTGCCTTTAAGGATCGATGCAGTTTCAGTCATTATCCTGGGCCACTGTGCATACAACTTGGCATGCCCTTCAACTGGTAAGTCTTTTTATCACAGGATTTATTCTGATAATGTAGTACTAGCTACTATTAGTCTTGTGGTATGTGGTTGGGCTTAGGAATCACCGATTCTGGGGGGGGGGGGGGGGGTTGGGGGGGAGTGAAAAAATTTTGACATGAAACTAAGAAAATGAAAGGTTTTCTGTCAAAAAATGGGGGCATAAAATACCATTTTAGACAATGTAGATTTGTTTTAATAGGGGATTTATATCCACAAGAGTGTTATGAATGTCCGTTGCAGGGCATTAGTGAAACGCCAGATGCCAACCAGTAAGTTTTCTTGTTTATTTACAAAAAGACAAAATAAACCGCCACGAGGGGGCAAAACATGAACATATACTGTAACACAAGATAACAGACTCAGAAGATAAATGAGGAGGGGCAGCGAGGACGGAGCCTGCGCTGTACCAAAACACTTACTAAGACATGCAGCAAAGAGTCCAAGACACAGGGGAAGACTGGAGTCGGGAATAGGAGCTCCAGACCATCGACAAGAAGGTAAAGATTGTGTAGGTCGCAGCAAGGAGTGAGCCTCAGCTGCTCCCTTAAATACAAAGCATAAACTAATTAGAAAAGAGGTAAAGTAATTAATGAAAATGAAAAACAGCTGTCACGATGCCGGCTCAGCCTGACAGCCGGAAGTGCGGCCGTGATGCTGTCACAATAAGAGCCCCTGAGCGGTCCTAATAACAGACCCCGGAAAAAATATGGTGGAAAAGGGGAAATACTGAGTAACTTGAGCGCGGACGGAATCAGCGCTCAGATCACCACAGTACCCCCATTCAAAGGGTGCATACCAGGCGTCAAACATGACATCCAAGGGCCCCCCCAACCAGAAGGTTACCAGGACCAACCCAGGGAGGGCGGAGGGGGAAACAGGCCAGGAGGGAGAGAACCAAAAAACAAAAGCAGCAACAGCGACCCCCAGAGGAAGAAGAAAAAAAACCCCACAAGGAACGGATAACAATATGGGTAACATAAAATGGCGTGGCTTAACACAGAAATGACCAAAACTAAATCAA
Source organism: Pholidichthys leucotaenia (assembly GCA_020510985.1). Classification (NCBI taxonomy): domain Eukaryota; kingdom Metazoa; phylum Chordata; class Actinopteri; order Cichliformes; family Pholidichthyidae; genus Pholidichthys; species Pholidichthys leucotaenia. The sequence continues at coordinate 92,320,844 of CM035846.1, forward strand.
GAGCAACAGGATGACTAAACAAAATGCAGGTACCCTTCCAACAGACATAAGTACCATGTAACATACAAACTAGAAAAAATAACGTGTAACAGAAAGAATAAAAAATATGTAAGGTCCAACCCGAAAAAACAAACGAGAGGAAACCTAAATACAGGTACATTCAAAGTACCCGAGTACCCAATAACACATCAACTAGGCAAAAAAAAAAAACCCTTTAAGTACTAAAGAATAAGCAAGAGAAAAAATGTGGTGACTGGGTCTGTATTAAACAAAAAAAAAAATCTGTCTGTGAGAAGTTGTGGATTATAGAAAAACTAGTGGCTCTTTCACAAAACTTAGAAGACGTGAATGTAACTGTGAGGTCAAGTAGCATCAAAGGTAAAGTAGGTGACAAATCACATGGGCAGAAGAAGGCAGTAACTAGTTACACTTCCTCCACTTAACTTCACAAAATTGTACTTTGGATAGCTTTATCACACAGCACTTTTACTTACTTGCAAAAACAATGTACTTTTAATCAAGTTTTACTTTTGATTTCACCGATTTGAAAACTGGTTAATAAATAATGCATTTATAGTCATTTTAGTGAATATATAATTTTCTTATATTGAAATAGTTGCACATTAGAAAAAAGGTTACAAAGTTCTGCAAAAATGTGGAAAATGCACCTGCAGACGTAGAAGAGCCACAGATGTAAAAAAAAAAACAGGACTCCCAAACTGACAAAAGTAAGGTCACAAATTTACTAATGAACGGAGTAACTAGACAAAAAACTCCACAAATTTAGGAGAAAAAAATATAAACAAGAGTAAAGTTGTTACTTAATATTCAAGTAACTTTCTCACTAGGCCAGTACACCCTCTTATTCAAGTAATTTTTGGGAGGTCTACTCTTGCGTGTAATTGAGTAATTAGCATCAAAATTTAACACCAGTCTTACACGAGTACACTTCTGGCACAAAAAAAAAATCTGCATGATGCACACAACAACTCGGGCAACGAACAGAGAATCCTTCAATATACATGGAACAAAAAATAAAAAGAACAAAAAAAAAAAAAAAACAATCCCAGGGACGCCGGCAGGTAGAGAGCAGGGAAAGGAAAACAGTTTGGATGGCCTACCCGCATCCCGATTCCACCTAAGAAAAAGGAGAAAAAAAGAAAAAAAACAACAGTTCGGGCGGTCCACCAAAGTCCCAGACCCGGGAAAACAGTACCTCAGGTGGCCGGACCAGGTCGCCGCACCAACAAGGCAGTCCTTCAGGCGGCCGACCCATGACACAGAACTGGCGACACAGTGTCTCCGGCGGCTGAACCAGGTCGCCAAACCAACAAGGTGGTTCTTCGGGCGGCCGACCCAGAACACAGAACCGGCGAAACAGTCTCTTGAGCAGCCAAACCAGGTCGCCGAACCAACAAGACGGTTCTTCGGGTGGCCGACCCACAATGTAGAACCGGCAAAACAGTCTCTCGGGCGGCCGAACCAGGTCACCAACCCAACAAAACGGTTCTTCAGGCAGCCGACCCGCATTCTTAGACCACCGGGACCAGAGGGGGAAGCTCGGAGGCGGCCTCCCTACCGAGAGGGACAGCAGGGGAGAGCCGACCCGAACAAAGGGGACCTCCGTAGCACCTGGTGGAGAAAAATAGAAAGGAAGATGAGGAACCAGTCCGGCGTCCAGCCGAAGGGAATCCGCAGCTCCCTCATCAACCTCGAACCGGACCGGTGCCACACCCTCGATTGGCCCCGATTGTGCCGGCACAGCACCCACGATGGATCCTGATTGGGCCGGCGCAGCACCCACGATGGACCCCGATTGGGCCAGCGCAGCACCCATGATGGACCCCGATTGGGCCAGTGCAGCACCCTCGATGAGTCCCGAATGGGCTGGCGCAGCACCCGGGATGACCACTGAACATGACCCTGGAGCCTTGATGACGAAAACCGGAGTTGACTCGTCTCCGGTGACCCTGCGAGAAGGCTCAGAAAGACAAAGAGAACGGGGATCAGGATCACCGGCAGCGGCAGAGCCCGGTGAGACGAGCTCGGATGCGGCAGTCAGCCGCACCCGGCTCATCTCCCCAAGAGACAGGCAAGAATGCTCCAGAACGGAAAATAAGAAAAAAAAATAGAGCACTTGCCTGATCTTGGGCTCCACCGCCGTCCAAGACTCCGGCGATCCAGGCTCAATGATTTGGAGGTCCACTCCTGGCTCCGGTTCAACTGTGGCGGGCTCTGCAGCCGGCATGATGGTCATCACAGTCTGGGAACCCCCAGGCGCTGAAGCCCACGCTGAAGGCCCGCACGGCGTGGTGGCAGGGGATCTGTGACCTGCCGGACCTAACTGCTCCTCCACAGAGACCCAGGGATGCTTACTCATCGGCTCAGGCTCCAAACAGCAGTCTGGTCTCCTCCTCTGCCCACGGCATGGCTGCAGGGCTGGAAGCAGGCTCTCCAGGGCCGCAGGCTCCTCCCTTGCCCGACGGTCAACTCCAGGCTCCGGGGGGCGCTCGGAGAGAGGGGAAGGAGACACAGAGGTAGCAGGTTCAATGTTAGTGGCTGCAGCAGGTGGTGGGAGCTCAGAGGACTGTGAACCCCGAGCTTCACCCCCAGGAGTCAGACAAGGTAATTCATTATACTGAGAGTCTGAATGAAACAACACTTGCCTGTTCTCCCGAGGGGCGATGGTGGCTGCTGCAGCGGGCTTGGTTCTCCCCTTTCCCCTGAGGATGGTGACTGAGGACCCCCCAGCAAGACGAGGAAGAGCCGCTCTCTCGGAGTCGGCGACGGCCGCAGCCGGGTCAGGACTCGTTGAACTCACAGCAGCTGAAGCGAGCGGCGAGGAGGAGGAAGGAGCAGCCGACGCAGTCCGGGGACGAGGAGCTGATGGAACAGCGGGAACAGATGACCCAGAGACTGAGGCTGCTGTCTTTCCCTTCCGTCGTGATGCAGGGACAACAGCTGGCTGGGAGGCGGAGTTCCCTCGGCAGCCCGGAACAGAATCCGGACAGGGATCTCGCAGAGGTGGATTTCGGACAGAGTGACGGCATCTTCCAGCAGAGGGCGAGGCTAAGTTCAAGTCTGGAAAGTGCAGCTGCTGCGCAGAGACGGATGCCAGCAGCTCGGCATACTCAGGATAATTGCTGAGCTCAGGATTGACCCCCACCAGTCTAACTGCCACCACCACGTTCCATAGGATCTTGCTGGGATGGGAGGAAGAGTGTGCTTCAGCCACGCAGCCCCTGATGAGCTCAGCTGCCCACTGTGTCTCTTCACAGGGGCCCCGGCTGTCCTCTTCCTCTGCTGTGGACGGAGACAGCCCTTCGGTGATGCAGAACCCTGGGCTGGATGGGTGGCAGGAACCTGATCCCGAGGCGAGAAGCGGAGATCCCTCACCATCGGCTCTGGCTTTGGCCTCCTGCTGGGACTCTTCCCCGGCCCACGGATCCTCCTCCAAAGCGCCACAATTTCGGCCATCCTCTCTCTGCCCTCAGCGTGATCAGCAAGGCAAGGATTGCGTTTAATTGCCGCCTCTGCGAGGTCCAGGTACCAGCATGCGTTTGCAGGAGTGGCAAGTATGCAAGCGTTGGAGAGGAGGCCATCAACCTCCATGAGAGCCACGATCAGCTCATAGCCCAAGTTCAAAGAATAGCCAGTTCTTGATGACGCCATCTCCCAAAGCACCCTGGTACTTAAAAAAAGGGGGGAAACTTAAGTCCAAAACAAACTCACTGAGGCTGGCGTCTCGTTTTGGCTACGACCTACTGTTATGAATGTCCCTTGCAGGGCATTAGTGAAACACCAGATGCCGACCAGTAAGTTTGCATGTTTATTTACAAAAAGACAAAATGACAAAATAAACAGCCACGAGGGGCAAAACACAAACATATACTGTAACGCAAGATAATAGATTCAGAGATAAACAAGATAAATCAGCGCTCAGATCACCACACAGAGTGCATCTTTAACATTCTTTTTGCATCCTAAAAATGTAATACTTGGGTAAGCATAGTGTTCGTGCAACAGGGACATTATTGATCAGCTGTTGGGGTAAGCCCATAGACTCTAAAATAAAAATGATGACATGAGAGCTCTCGCATATTTCTTGAAACTAGCATATTTTGATTGGCCTCTGGTGGCTGGCTGCAATAGGACAGTAGTTCCGATTTAATTTTAAGTGATTGCTATGGGTGTAGCAGGAGTGTAGTCAATATTGAGAGTGGTTGTGATTGGTAGTATTGAGAGTTCTGGGAGGAAACTCGGCACCACAGCTCTGTTTCAGTTGTTACTGCACAAACTCTGGCTGCAAATAACATCAAAAGTGCAATATGGCAGAGCTCTGAATCCAGGAAGAGTGGAGCTCTGAATCACTTTCCACAATGGAAATAAGTAGTTGCATTACATTCACTGGTATAAACAGTCCTTCGGTTAGATGTGGCAGGAAGGTTTTAGGCTAGCTGGTTAGAGACTAAACTTTCAAAACAAGGGCAATGAAAGTGTTTTCCAGTTAGCAACTTGTTCTCTCAGGGGTGAAAAAAAGAACCAGTTCTAGCTGTTGAAGACAGCAGATTATTTAATGTTATGTTCACTCATTCTCAGCATTCTAATTGGTCAAGTAACTGATAGCCCTTAGAATTCTTGGTTAAAAAAAAAACTGTCAAAGAAGGGATAATATTTGGTTAAATATTTGGATAATGCAACCTCAGTCTAACATATCTCATAATCACTCCACTGGAGGAGCACTTGACATGCAGAGGTGGGAATGACCCAGACTGAATAAATCACCTGGCCCTCTCTGCCACTTAGTTCCCCACATGCACAGTCAGCTTTCTCCTGAGATGGAAACAAATGCAAAAGTGAATAAAACCCACTCTCAACAGCTATGCAAGTGCACTAAGAGCTATTTTAATCCTATAAACAAGTGCAGCTACAAGTCTTCACTGTTTGTGATATTAATAGATGTTTTAAAATTTCAAAATGTTTTGGGATCATCCAAACAACTTGCAATAATGGACAGTGGTGCAAATCAGAGATGGGAACTTGAATCTGAGACTTGGACTCAAATCACTCTTACTGTAAGTTGAATATACAACGACTTCAGACTTGACTTGAACTCATCAGAATCAGCTTTATTGGCCAAGTATGCACAACACATACAAGGAATTTGACTTTGGCTAAAAACTTGCTCTCGTTGTTCAGGTGAAGGATTTAAATAAGGATTCAATGACAAACAGAGTATGTACAGTAAATTACAGTCTGTCCACGTTTCTATAAAAGGATGCAAATATATACAGGAATATATGCAGTTATTTACTTGGACTAACCACACTTTGCAGAAATATATGAAAAAATATACAATCACACAGTATTTCAATGTGGACTCAGATTCAGTGATATAATGTGAATGAAGTAAAAAGCAGTGTGAGAGTTATGTGCAATCTAATAATGGATGAAAAGTCATGAGTACAGCAAACAGGTAGGACTAGGTGAATGTTAGGAGTTCATCAGAGTGATGGCTTGAGGAAAGAAACTGTTCCTGTGACGGGTGGTTTTGACCTTCAGTGATCTGTAACGACGACCAGAAGATAGAAGTTCAAACAGTTTGTGGCCGGGGTGTGATGGGTCAGCACAGATGTTTCCCGCCCGTTTCCTGGTTATGGACCGATATAAGTTCTCAATGGAGGGTAGGTCGGTACCAATGATCCTCTCCGCAGACTTAATGATCCGCTGCAGTCTGGTCTTGTCCTGTTTAGTGGCAGATCCAAACCAGACAGTGATGGAAAAGCAGAGGACAGATTGGATGATGGCGGTGTAGAAGACAACCAGCAGCTCCTGAGGCAAATCACACTTCTTGAGCTGACGCAGAAAAAACAACCTCTGCTGGGCCTTTTTCCGGACAGTGTCTATATGGGAGGACCACTTCAGGTTCCGGGAGATTGTGGTACCCAGAAACTTGAAGGAGTCCACAGTGGACACTGTGCTGTTGAGGATGGTGAGTGGGGGGAATGAAGGGGGATGTCGCCTGAAATCCACAGTCATCTCCACCGTTTTGGCTGGGTTAAGTTCAAGATGGTTCTGGCTGCACCAGAGGATCAGCTGCTCCACCTCCCGCCTGTATGCAGACTCATCATCATCCCGGATCAAACCGATGACTGTGGTGTCGTCCGCAAACTTCAGGAGCTTCACCGAAGGGTCCTCTGAGGTGCAGTCGTTGGAGTAGAGGGAGAAGAGCAGTGGGGAAAGGACACATCCTTGGGGGGCGCCAGTACTAATTTTTCGGGAGCTGGATGTAAATCTCCCTAGCTTCACCTGTTGCCACCTGTCAGTCAGAAAGCTGGAGATCCACTGGCAGGTGGAGAGGGGCACCTTGAGCTGGAGGAGTTTCTGATGAAGAATGCCTGGGATGATGGTGTTGAACGCTGAGCTGAAGTCGACAAACAGGATCCTGGCGTACGTCCCTGGGGAGTCGAGGTGTTGCAGGATGTAATGTAGTCCCATATTCACTGCATCATCCACTGACCTGTTTGACCGGTAGGCAAACTGCAGTGGGTCCATCAGGGGGCCTGTGATGACCTTCAGGTGGTTCAGCACCAATCTCTCCAAGGATTTCATGACCACAGAGGTCAGGGCAACAGGTCTGTAGTCGTTTAATCCTGTAATAGAGGGTTTCTTGGGAACTGGAATGATGATGGAGCGTTTGAAGCAGGAAGGCACTTCACGCAGCTCCAGTGATCTGTTAAAGATCCGGGTGAAGATGGGGGCCAACTCGTTGGAGCAGACTCTCAGGCAGGACGGAGACACACCATCAGGTCCTGCAGCCTTCTTGATCTTTTGTCTCTGAAAGACCCGGCGCACCTCCTCTTCACAGATCATTAGTGCTGGTGGGAGGTCAGAGTGGAGGAGGGATGGAGTTCCTGGGGCTGCAGATAATCCTTTTGTGTGGGTGGGAGGAGAGAACTGTAGGTTCTTTTCAAACCTGCAGTAAAAGCTGTTTAGGTCATTAGCCAGCTGGAGGTTTTCCGTAGGGTGGGGGGATGGTCTCCTGTAGTTGGTGATATTCCGTAGGCCTCTCCAGACAGAAGCAGAGTTGTTAGCTGAGAAGTTTTTTTGTAACTTCACACTGTAGCTCCTCTTAGCAAGTTCCAACTCATGAGTTGGAACTTGTATCTTTTCATTATAACTTCACTAGGGCTGGGCCATACACCAAATATATTCAATGTTTCGGTACATTTGGCTGCCTGTGATACATAAAATGCCTTTATTGCACATATCGAATATAGTTTGTCACATTAACTCATTAACATGACAAACTACACTCGATATGATAGGACTTCACTCCATGCAGTGTCTCTCTCCTGAGCTGCCACTCCTCAGCAGCGGTTCAGTGCTGCTGCCCTGCCTCCCCTGCATGTGGCTGCCCCCAGAGGTCTGCTGCTAGCGCAGATAAAATGTAGAATAACAGAATAAACAGAATCAAAGTATGCCCATCTTAAGCACATGAAAGTGGGGGGGGGGCGAGATGAAGCTAAACATTTCCAGTCTGAACTCTGCAGGTATGAAAATCAAGCTTTCTTCGTGAGCAAACTTTCACAATAAGAGCTTCTACCCAGTCTCACAAACCTTCAAAATAAAAGCAAGCAGATGGCCAAATGAAGAATTGATGAAACATGAAGACATAAAAAAACAAAAATAAGCAACCAGTTATACTTCTGTCACTTATTAGACCACTAAGTATTAATTATGTACGATAAACTGAAATATTTCTACCTATGTGGATAAACTTGATTACTTAATAATGTGACTTTTGTTAAGGAAGGGAAAAAAGACACTTTCATTAGTTACATATTGTTATGAACTTTATCTGAGATGCGTTTTCATTTTATTCTATTATGCAGCTATTTCATAAGCGATGAAATTCTGTCCGTGCGTGTGTGTGTCAGTGTGTAAATGCATGATTTTTTTTTTCTGATAAAAATATAGGTAAAATCAAATTTAATATGTTCAGTGCAAGAAATACATATCATAATAAATATCGTGTATCACGATTAGGAAGATTCTATTGTGATATTTCTTTTGGCTATATTGCCCAGCCCTAACCTCCACCAAGGAGGTATATTGTTTGTCTGTCTGTCTGTCTGTATTTGTGTTAGCAGGATTATGCAAAAACTACAGGACGGATTTGGATGAGAGGGAGGGTCCTTGGCCTAAGGATGAACCCATTAAATTTTGGAGTTGATCCATGGGTGATATGTCTGCCAAGGCCATATTTTCTTCTTGCAATGTGTTGGCAGGATTAAGCAAAAACTACTTAACAGATTTTGATGAAATTTTCATCATAGGTGGCCCTCGGGCTATGGATGAACCTGTTACATTTATGAGGTGATCCGTGAGTGCATATCTCCTTCAAGGCCCTATCTTGCAATGTACAGAAGGACAGAGGGACGGAAGGATGAAGGGAGCTAAGGACGGACGGAGCCTTGGTCCGCCAAGCGCTCGCCAAGCGCCCTCCAGTTTTTCATGTTTTCATTTGAAACATCCAAGACACTGAATTTCCTTTAAGAATGAAAGTCAGGTGAGTTTCACTGTTAAAACAACACAGATAACTGCGTTCACAAAACATGCCTGTTTCTCAAGAAAAGAGAAACTTTGAGGTAAAAATCCAGATGTTAAATCTGTAAGGGAAACTTTCACTATGTTTTTATTGCATTTCATCAGCTTGTTTAACATACTGACATCTAACTGTTGCTAAATGCTAATAAATAAAGGATGATGTCGTAACTATTTTAAATTCCTTAGATATGACAACAATAAAGTGACTTAAGATCTGACTTGGATTTGAGATCAAAGACTTAAGACATGACTTGGTCTTGCAACTTGACTTGCAAAAAATGATTTCTAAACCTCTCTGGTGCAAACAGATATTAAATACCCAGATACTCCCTGTTATAAACCGAAGCAATCCTCTTTACAGATGAAGCAGCAGGCATTATGATGACTTCTTCAGTCTGAGAAAACTACTTTAACTCGCTGGTGCAAGCCATGATCCGATCTCTGTTTGGCACCTTCGGGTCATTTCATCAAGGCTTTCACTTAACTTCACAGCTATTTTCCCCTTGAGCTTTAAGTTGACTCAAAGCCATCTCTTTCATGACACATGCTGATGATTTCTGAATGTGATCTTAATTTGAATAAAAAACCTACACTCACCGGCCACTTTATTAGGTACACCATGCTAGTAACGGGTTGGACCCCCTTTTGCCTTCAGAACTGCCTCAATTCTTCGTGGCATAGATTCAACAAGGTGCTGGAAGCATTCCTCAGAGAGTTTGGTCCATATTGACATGATGGCATCACACAGTTGGCGCAGATTTGTCGGCTGCACATCCATGATGCGAATCTCCCGTTCCACCACATCCCAAAGATGCTCTATTGGATTGAGATCTGGTGACTGTGGAGGCCATTTGAGTACAGTGAACTCATTGTCATGTTCAAGAAACCAGTCTGAGATGATTCCAGCTTTATGACATGGCGCATTATCCTGCTGAAAGTAGCCATCAGAAGTTGGGTACATTGTGGTCATAAAGGGATGGACATGGTCAGCAACAATACTCAGGTAGGCTGTAGCGTTGCAACGATGCTCAATTGGTACCAAGGGGCCCAAAGAGTGCCAAGAAAATATTCCCCACACCATTACACCACCACCACCAGCCTGAACCATTGATACAAGGCAGGATGGATCCATGCTTTCATGTTGTTGACGCCAAATTCTGACCCTACCATCCGAATATCGCAGCAGAAATCGAGACTCATCAGAGCAGGCAACGTTTTTCCAATCTTCTATTGTCCAATTTCGATGAGCTTGTGCAAATTGTAGCCTCAGTTTCCTGTTCTTAGCTGAAAGGAGTGGCACCCGGCGTGGTCTTCTGCTGCTGTAGCCCATCTGCCTCAAAGTTCGACGTACTGTGCGTTCAGAGATGCTCTTCTGCCTACCTTGGTTGTAACGGGTGGTTATTTGAGTCACTGTTGCCTTTCTATCAGCTCGAACCAGTCTGGCCATTCTCCTCTGACCTCTGGCATCAACAAGGCATTTCCGCCCACAGAACTGCCGCTCACTGGATATTTTTTCTTTTTCGGACCATTCTCTGTAAACCCTAGAGATGGTTGTGCGTGAAAATCCCAGTAGATCAGCAGTTTCTGAAATACTCAGACCAGCCCTTCTGGCACCAACAACCATGCCACGTTCAAAGTCACTCAAATCACCTTTCTTCCCCATACTGATGCTCGGTTTGAACTGCAGGAGATTGTCTTGACCATGTCTACATGCCTAAATGCACTGAGTTGCCGCCATGTGATTGGCTGATTAGAAATTAAGTGTTAACGAGCAGTTGGACAGGTGTACCTAATAAAGTGGCCGGTGAGTGTACATAGACTATAAGAAAACTTCATGGATTCTCTTATGGAATTATGTGCATTTTCTTTTCACATTAAATGTTTTTTTTTCTCCCCAATAGCGTTTCTAATTCTGGAGTCTAGAATTTATCATCCAGCTAAATTAAAAGTGCTGTGCTTTTTCCGTCTTCCACTAATGGCTACTTGGATTCACTCAACTCAGCATTACTAAAATTTGCAAGTACATTTGCACATTGAGAAAGCAAAGAGATCAGGTTTAGTATGGCTGTAGCTGAGCCAGACTTTAAATTGTGATTCTTTTTTCCATCACAATGAGGTTCATGGTTATTGGGCTGACCTTAACGCACTTGTCTCTAGCCAAATTTTAAAAAAGGGCAATCAGTTGCACTCTGGATGGCACATGTGAAAATAAAATCCCCATTAAACAATATCAGATTCATCCCACCAATCTACCCCTCCTTGGAATATATTTAACTTCTGTCCCAGAAGTCCGACTTTCATTCTGCTGATACTGAGCTGCTGTCCCTCTATTTTAACAACTAGCTGCCTATTGGAGGGAAGCCAGCTACCTTTGCTAACTTTTGGGAATATAGAGACATTCATGTTGTCTGTGACTGTTATGTCTGGAAACCTGGAATGACCAACGGAGAGGAGAGCTGTGCTGGAACTCAAACTTTATTACATGATGCAGTGATAATACAATACAAGTTCACTGTGTACCGAGCCCTAGGTGGCTATGATACCAGAGAGCCCTAAATTGGCTGGTTCCCCTTACTTATGGCTGGCTGTGTCATCGCACCACTACCTATTATACAGTGCATCCGGAAAGTATTCCCAGCACTTCACTTTTTCCACATTTTATGTTACAGCGCATACCTCCGCCAAGGCTCCTTCAGTCTCTCATGGATCACCTCCAAAATGTAATGGGTTTGTGTGTAGGCCTAGAGCTACTTCTGGCGAAAATTGCATCAAAGTCTATCCATTAGTTTTGGAGTATTGTGGGTGACACACTGTGAAAAGCGCCTTGGCTGAGGTATGCATTCCCAGATCATCACCAAAATGTAATGGGTTCCTCTGTAGGCCAAGAACCACCTGTGGTGAAAATTTCATCCAAATCCATCCAGTAGATTTTGTGTAATCCTGCTGCACAAATACAAAAAAGCCCTTGGTGGAGGTATGCACTGTGAGATTGTCACCAAAATCTAATCATCTATTCCCCATGCCATTACACACCTTTCCTGAAAATTTCGTCAAAATCCGTTCATAACTTTTTGAGTTATGTTGGTAACAGACAGACAGACAGACAGACGCCAGTAAAAACATTACCTCCTTGGCGGAGGTAATAAAATATTAAGACATCACATGTACATAAGTATTCACAGCCTTTGCTCAATACTTTGTTGATGCACCTTTGGCAGCAATTACAGCCTCAAGTCTTTTTGAATATGATGCCACAAGCTTGGCACACCTATCTTTGGGCAGTTTGGCCCATTCCTCTTTGCAGCACCTCTCAAGCTCCATCAGGTTGGCTGGGAAGCGTCGGTGCACAGCCATTTTCAGATCTCTCCAGAGATGTTCAATTGGATTTAAGTCTGGGCTCTGGCTGGGCCGCTCAAGGACATTTACAGAGTTGTCCTGAAGCCACTCCTTTGATATCTTGGCTGTATGCTTAGGGTCGTTGTCCTGCTGAAAGATGAACCGTCACCCCAGTCTGAGGTCAACAGCACTCTGGAGCAAGTTTTCATCCAGGATGCCACTATACATTGCTGGATTCATCTTTTCCTCTATCCTGACTAGTCTCCCAGCTCCGGCCGCTGAAAAACATCCCCACAGCATGATGCTGCCACCACCACTGGCATTTTTATGAGCAGTGCCTGGCTTCCTCCAAACATGACGCCTGGCGTTCACGCTGAAGAGTTCAATCTTTGTCTCATCAGACCACAGAATTTTGTTTCTCATGGTCTGAGAGTCCTTCAGGTCCATTTTGGCAAACTCCAGGCAGGCTGCCATGTGCCTTTTATTAAGGAGTGGCTTCCATCTGGCCTCTGTACCATACACTCCTGATTGGCGGATTGCTGCAGAGATGGTTGTCCTTCTGGAAGCTTCTCCTCTCTCCACAGAGGAACACTGGAGTTCTGACAGAGTGACCATTGGGTTCTTGATCACCTCTCTGACTAAGGCCCTTCTCCCCTGATCGCTCAGTTTAGACAGTCAGCCAGCTCTAGGAAGAGTCCTGGTGGTTCCGAACTTCTTCCATTTACGGATGATGGAGGCCACTGTGCTCATTGGGACTTTCAAAGCAGCAGAAATTTTTCTGTACCCTTCCCCAGATTTGTGCCTCGTAACAATCCTGGCACGGAGGTCTACAGAAAATTCCTTTGACTTCATGCTTGGTTTGTGCTCTGACATGCACTGTCAACTGTGGGACCTTATATAGACAGGTGTGTGCCTTTCCAAATCATGTCCAATCAACTGAATTTACCACAAGTGGACTCCAATTAAGCTGTAGAAACATCTCAAGGATGATCAGTGGAAACAGGATGCCCCTGAGCTCAATTTTGAGCTTCATGGCAAAGGCTGTGAATACTTATGTACATGTGATTTCTTAGTTTTTTATTTTTAATAAATTTGCAAAAATCTCAGAAAATTTTTTTTCACATTGCCATTATGGGGTATTGTGTGTAGAATTTTGAGGAAAACATGCATTTAATCCCATTCACAATAAGGCTGTAACATAACAAAATGTGGAAAAAGTGAAGCGCTGTGAATACTTTCCAGATGCACTGTAAATCCCTTTTATAACAGTGACATCTATGGAGGACATGGGGAGTAGTTTAATTATATGATCATCCTGATTTCATTAGCACCACACAGTAGCCTCACAGTGGTCCATAGTATAGGCTGTTATTATTCAAATACATTCAAAAACCCTTCTACGTCCAAGAAGTTCCACTGGTCTACAATGTTTGTTTTGTAAGCCCTATGAAGTGACACTGATAAAGCTTTTGGTTAGGAGAGACAAGTGCATTTCATCATAACAGGGATATATTAATTGTAGTTGTTAAAGTGAGTGAGAAAAGCTAAACTGAACCACTTTGCTTTGATAAATGTAGCACTGTCAGCCAAGTTCAACTTAATTTCATCCCTTTTTCTGAGGAAGAGCTGTTTAAATTTAAGCACCAACTGGGGACATCTCTCCCAGGACAAGACTGACATACCTCCAGAAAATCTCATCGGATAACATCTCAGTGAACGTATTTTCTCCAAAGAAGGATGTGACAAGAACCAGACACATTCCAATCTTCCACGTAGGTTAACAAACTTTCACAACTTTTGTGGACCTTTACTGACCCCTATTGGACTAACTCTGAATTTCTGGTTAACGTGTCCTGACTTTTATGTAGTATATGCAATATCTGTTATATGTTTAGCCAGTTTCATTCTACAGGCTAAAGAATCACCTCAGAATCAGCACTACTCCTGAATGATTATTTATTTTACTTATTTTTTATTTATTTTACTTATTACTTATTTTTTATATTTATTTTACTGAATGATTATTACCTCCGCCAGGCCGAAAAGGCCAGGAGGAGGTAATGTTTTTGCCGGGGTTTGTCTGTGTGTTTGTCTGTTTGTCTGTCTGTCTGTCTGTTTGTCTGTTGGTTAGCAAGATAACTCAAAAAGTCTTGGACGGATTTCCATGAAACTTTCAGGCGTTGTTGGAAATGGTACAAGGAAGAACTGATTAAATTTTGGGGATGATTCGGATCACCGTCTGGATACAGGAATTTTTTAAAGCATTCTTTAACACTGTGACATACGGCTATTTTCAACATGTGCGCAGGCGCAATGGAGGGCGCTGGTCATCGTGTCTGACCAACATAAACTCCGCGTTCTTCAACGTTTTAGGCACAAAAGCACGCGGAAAACACTGGTGGGCTGGGCCCGCCACCGTGCCTGTGTTTGCGCGACGCTCCAAAAGCTGAGACGGGCAGCTGTCCGCCGCCGGATTATTTGGCAGAAATTCCCCGGCCAGCCATAGGCGCTGCGCAAAAACGAGCTGCTCGGCAGCGTGCTGTGTGCCTGTGTTTGCGCAACGCTGCAAAAGCTCAGACGGCCAGCTGTCCGCCGCTGGATTATTTGGCAGAAATTCCCCGGTCAGCCATAGTAGCTCCGCAAAAAGAAGCTCTCTGCCGGGGAAGTTTCCAAATCATCTTTGGCCGCGGAGCGCAACCCCAATAAAGATAAAGATTAGATGTACCACGAAGGTCGAGTGCAAGCAAGATGTTTGTGTCTGTGAACATTCCGTCTTTTGGCGAGTTGATACGTAACAATGTTTACAGTTTGATGAGAAGGTTGCTGCCATGTAACAATCATCTTATATCAGCAATTGTCAACTCGTCACTCACACTTCACTCCAGCATTTGGAAGTGGTGGCGTTCCATTTTATACTGAGTCCAATATTGTATGTTATTGTTGTTACAAGACCGCCGACTGTCTGCTGATCTGTATATACTTTTATTTATTTATTTATTTATTTTCTACTCCTTTTAGTTCTGCATTTAATATGAACCTTGACTTTGAAATAAACGTTTGAATTTTGAATAAAACCCACGTCAACCCGTCTACCTAATTGGCATCCGTCAGTGAAGCCCTCAGTGCTGCTTTCAGTGATCTAAAACGCTCACATAACCCATTGGCCTGTGGGTTGTACACAGTTGTGTCATGACTTCTTTTGTTTTTTCTTTTGAATTCTTGGATGGAACATGGGTGGGCAATATAAGCTGCGGATTCAGCCATCACATATTTCGGATAACTTATGTTGAACTGTATAATCAGAGGAGCTATTGTCTAATTTGACCTTGTTGGATTTTATTACCCCCTTTGTTATATTATTCACTTTCTTTTAACCTGTACTCTTAATCTATTCGAAATAAAGATTAATTCATTCATTCATTCAATTGCAACGCCCCCAGCCTGGGAGTTTGCAGATGCAGGACATGGACACAACACCAACACTTCAGTTTATTACCTCTGCCAAGGAGGTAATGCTTTTACTAATGAACCACTAATCCTATCATTGTGAATCCAATTGCTACTCAGATGTTTTCATGGTCAAGGAATCTGACAACGTACACACAAACATTGTATGGGGGGAACTGTGGCGCTTGGCGGAGGTCTGCGCTCTCCGAGTGCTTTTCTAGTTATGAGTGTGATGGACTTCTGTGGGTTGGGATGTCTTATTTATCTGCCCACAAGTACTTTTATGCATGCCTGCACTTTGAAGAGGCTTACTTATAAAAACATGTGCACACTTTTTGTAGAAGAATGTTTTATAATCACAGAAGTTTAAGAAGCTTCTAATATGAGTAAGTTTTAGAAGTTTGGTATACATTTGTATGTCATTCCACATATTTGGTCACTCTTACCAATATGTTGGGATATCAACTCACATGATTTGGAAACTGACCAATAATCTCTCCAGGGTTAAAAAAGTGTCCCTTCTAGAATTTTATTGCTCTGTTTGCACACAAAGAAAGCATTTTCCATTGCTTTGGATGATTGACCCCAGGTATTTAAACTCATCTACCTTCACAACTGATATGTCTTAATAACGGAATACATGAGCCATGTCATACCGAGCAATGAACTGAACTTTATTGAGAAACACCCAGAATATCCATACTGGCCGTAGCACGCCTGACGTCACTACGTCGACTGCCTGGCGTCGGCTACAGCAAGCCCCAAGGGCCAAATCTTTATATTACACCCCCCCCCCCCACAAAACGTGAAAGGCACCATATAGAACAGAACACACCCCCCCCACGTTAGCATGAAAGAATCCCACAGAATGCATGCAATATATATATACAGAATGTTTTCTCTCTTCTTTTTTTAACACACATAGAACAGGGTTATTCAGCTAAATGGGCACCTGGGTAGACTGCCAGGGTACCCACCCGTGTTGGAGCGGATTATTCTGCCGCCCATGCCCAACACGCTTCAGCTAAGGCTACTTGTACTACAAAGTCAACAAGGTGTCTGGATCTCTGATGCATCCTAACCGAGCACCTCACCAGAGGAGGACCTGTTGCAGGCTCCGTCAGCTGCACCTGAGAGTCCCCAACACCCCCATCAGGAAAGTCCCAACCCTCATCAGTCCAATCCGCTGTAGCTCCCGGACCCTGGGCTGGCAACGACTTCCTGAGTCGGCTGGAATGCCACCGTGACCAGTCAGAGAGCTTGAATGTGTCCCAGCCCAGCCGCCTCATGATCTGTAGGGCCCCGTCCAGAAAGGCTGCAGTTTATGCATGCCGTTGGGATGCTTGATTCAGACCCAATCCGACACATCGAGTGCATGGGTTTTTGTCCTGTGCTTCCTGTCGAAACGCTGTTTCATTTTCTGCTGCTGGGCGACGACCCAGTGTCGTGGGGGGGGTCTGTGTCCCCCAAAGGGGAGGTTGAGAGGGGCCTTAGCTGGTCCAGAAGCAGATGGAATTCACGCTCCAGCATGAGTTTTGCCAGGGAGCACCCTGTCGTGGCATGGGCCGTTGTCCTGTAGTGGAGGAGCATGTTCTGGAGGGCATCAGGGAATGTGAAGCCATCCGCCAAATGGGCTCTTAGACCGTTTTTCAGAGTCTTGTTGAAATGTTCCACGCCCCCACTGGTTTGGGGGTGGTAGAATGCAGTTCTGATGTGCTCCACGCTCCTATCACTCAAAAACTACTCAAACCTCCCCAGAGGTAAAGTCTGGGCCATTGTCTGTTGTGATGGCATCCGGGACCCCCATCTGATGAACAGCAACGAGAGGAAACCTGTGACCACATCTGTCATGACCAAGTTTGGGGGAGCTTTGTGTAGTTCACTACAAATGTCCAATTGGATGTGCTTCTAAGGGCCCTCTGGGTATGGTAGTGGCTCGGAGTGGGGTGGGGGGCACCGGTCTTTCCACTCTCCAAACATGGAACACAGTTCTTTACCATAGTTTCAATGTCCTTATCGATACCAGGTCACCAAACCGAATCCCCGCAACACTGCTTCACCCTGACCACACCCAGGTGTCCCTCGTGAAGCACTGCCAGAACTTGCGATCTCAGAGACGCCAGAATTAATGTGCAGTGCCCCCTAGCCACACACACCCCATTCCAGCAACTCAGTTCATCTCTGAACTGGTGAAAAGGCACCAGATCGCCCCGTATTTTTGTGGGCCAACCCTCCCTGATGACCGAGCACAGCTGTGACATCATGGGAACCTGTTCCAACTCCGCCTGCAGCTCCTGGAGGGACACCATGTCCCAGAGGGGTCCGTGCAGCACGTTGACAAGAGCTGCCTCCATGGGGTTGTCGTTGTCCGGTTGTGCAGTGTTGCCCGTGGCAGGGTACAGGAGATCCGCCACCACGTTCTCTTTTCCAGGGGTGAACTGGGTAGTGAAATTGCAGGTCTGCAGCTGCTCAGTCCACCTGTGGATCCCCAGGGGCCTGTGTCCTGAGCCTGTCGTTTCCAACAGTGTCGTCAGTGCCCAGTGGTCCGTTCGCAGGGTGAAGTGGCATCCGTAAAGGTAAATGTGCCACCATTTGCAAGCCCAGACACAAGCGAGCGCCTCTCTCTTACCCATGGAGTATTTCTGTTCAGCCGCCGAAAGAGACCTCGACGTAAACGCCACTGGGCACTCGGTACCGTTCAACATGACTCCGTGCTCCAGCAGTACCTCCATCATTCGTCTCAAATGACTGTTGTGTTCTCTCCGCAACGTGCTGTGGACCACAATGTCGTCCAGGTACACCACTACACCCCTGAGGCCGGCAAGAATTGTATACATAAAACTAAAAACAACTTGGTGCTGAGCTCAGACCAAAAGGCAAGCAAGAGTACCTGAAAACACCCATGTGGGTCACGAATGCCATCGGGATCCTGTTGGCTGGGTGGAAGGGCACCTGCAGATAACCCTGGCGGAGATCCAGCTTCGTGAACACCCTCAAGCCACTGAACATTGCGGTGAGCTCCTCCATCATGGGGAGCGGGTATTTGTCCGGGATGATTGCTTTATTAACCCTCCTGAGGTCAATGCATGGCCAAATGCCGCCCGTCTTCGTCTTGGCTACCATGATGTTTGAAATCCACGGCAAGACATCCATTTTCTCGACGATGCCGGCTTTAAGCAGTTTATTCAGTTCCGCTGTGACGTTGTCCTGCAAGGCAAGGGGGAGCTGCCGTAATGTTTGGATCTTGGGTGTCAAAACTGGGTCAATGAGCGGACAGTGGTTGACCACTTTAATACATCCCAGGCCCACGAACAATGCTGGCCAGCGTGCATGCCACTCGGGGGACACCATCAGCACCGTTGAGCCCACTGGGTCAGTGATGGAGAATCCTAACTTGCCCAGCAGGTCAATTCCCAACAAGTCGCCCCCTGGCATGAAACCTGGAAAGTAAATGTGGGAATAGTCCTTGACCCACATGTTACCGAGAAGCTGGCTGTGCCTGCCATGCCAATTTTAGCATGACCGTACCCAAACATTTTCACCACTCCTGCTTTAATGGCTTTGCCCGTGAAAAATCTTGCACTGTGGCCACGCGCAGTCTGGATTTATCAGTGCCCGAGTCCATCATAAGCAGCACATCGATCCTGTCAAGCTGCAAGACGTACCACTTTAATGGCCCCTTCTTAGTGCCTGCCACACACACCAACATCATGCTTTCGAGCTCCGTAGCTGTTGGTTTACTAGCGGTGGTGCAGACCCTGGCCCAGTGATTAGAACAGCCACAGCTGTAGCACTTCTTTCCTCTGGAGGGACAAGTGGATGTGCCCACCTGGTAACGAGGATAGCCACAGCCGCCACATAGACCCTGAGCTCCTGCTCCTGCCCATGCCACGGTCCGCCGCCCTTTGGGGGACTGCCCCAAGGAATTAGCTGCGCTGCTAGTGGCCTGACATGGAGGGGAAGCTCGGGTGGTTAGGTTCTCTTTAGCTAGCACTTGCAGACCTAGCTGAGTAGCGGACTCTATCTTGCTGGTTAATTCAGTCACTTGCTTCAGTGTGAAGACGTCCGAAGTTAGCATTAGCTTCTCTTGGAGCCACTAGTTGCTTGTGCCGTGTGCTAGCTTGTCATGGACTAGCTCTTCCTTGACAGGCCCGAAGGCGCACACGCTCGCTAGGTTACGGAGTTCCATTAGGAAATGTTGGGTGGACTCACCAGATTGTTGTCGGCGGTCGAAGAACCTATGTCTTTGCGCTGTAATGTTGTACTGGTCCCTAAAGAAATTGTCCATTATGTCCAAACACTCCTTCAATGAGCCTTTTCCACCCAGCGCGCGAAACACACGTTGGCCTTCCCTACCGAGGCAGTGCTCAAGCAGGGTCTTCCGTCTCTTTTCGTAGGTGCCGCCCAGGCCAGCTGCGGCAATGTATTCTTCAAACGCCTCCAACCAGTGGCGCCATGGTGTAGCTGGCACAACCGGAGACTCTAAAAACAAAGGTGGTAATTTTACGCACACTCCCATGGTTTAATCCGACATTGCCAAATGTTATGTTAAATCCCTATATTACAACAACCTCTAGTCCTTGCATCTTCACCGTTACACCTGCCTCACTCTCATTCACACTCATGTATTCGGTCTTGTTTCTACTGACTTTCATGCTTCTTCTCCCCAGAGCATACCTCAACCTCTCCAGGTTCTCTTCCACCTGCTCCTTACTCTCACCACAGATCACAATGTTGTCTGCAAACCTCATGGTCCATGGAGACTCCTGCCTGACCTCGTCTGTCAGCATGTCCATCACCATGGCAAACAAGAAGGGGCTCAGAGTCGATAACTGATGTAACCCCACCCCCACCTTGAATCCACCTGTCACTCCTTCAGCACATCTCACCACCGTCTCACTGTCCTCATACATGTCCTGCACCACCCTCACATACTTCTCTGCCACTCCTGACTTTCTCATACAGTACCACACTTCCTTTCTTGGCACCTTATCATATGCTTTCTCTGGCTCTTTCTGTTCTCTTTCTTGGCATGAAACCAGACTGCTGATCACTGTCACCTCTCCTCTTAACCTGGCTTTAGCAACTCTTTCCCATATTGTCATAGTGTTGCTGATCATCTTTATGCCTCTGTAGTTACTACAGCTCTGAGCATCACCCTTGTAACTATTTGGTTAATTTCCATGTTAGTGGAGCAAACCATTGTCCATAGTAACCAGAATTCAGGACAACGCCTGGAGTTTGTCTCAAAATTCCCTGAAGGGATTCACCTCTTCTTTTCTGCTTTCTGCAACTTTTCCCCGCTTTTTATTTAATTTCCTTCTTCATTTTCCTTTAAGTTGTATCATGCCAATAAGGCTTTTACTTTACCACAAATTTGTTTTTGTCTGGTTTGTGGGTTTTTTCATGTTTTACAATAATCAAGCCAGGTTGGAATATTATTTTTTTTTATTCTGTTTTGATTGAACTTTGGCTGACAATAAGCAGAGATTCCTTCTTAACTCTGATAGACAGGCCAGATATTCGAATTTCTTCTGATTACTCAAGCTGAGACATCTCCAAGAGCCCAGTGGGAAATGGGATCCAGCCCTGTGCCCTGCCATACTGACATGGACTATGAAGCTGCTCCCTTTCAGAGTCCCTGTGGGCAAAATACTCAACTGCAAATCCAGGCTGATCAGAACAAAATCAGAGTCCAAGGACAGCTATCAAGAAAGGCATCTCTGATTTTTATCCGTTGTTATGAATGCCTGATGTCCACTTAAATCCTAATCATTTCATTTCTAATTCCCATAAATTCAAGACAGCCAAAATTCTATTAAAACTCTTAAATGATTTATCTTTTTCAATAATTCCCGTTTTCTTTTTACAGTAACACTAGAATTATTTTTTCTTACGCAGACTTTTAATTCCCTTTCATACTATCACAATATTTTTATTTTTCTCCTAGTAGTTCCACAATTTTACTATTTTAGAAACTCCTGGTTTACTATGGTTCCATAGATGTCTGTTAGAAATTGTTTCCTCTCAGGAATGCAAATTTGATTGTCCATGCCATTTGTTGATTCTGCATTATTTCACAAAGTCAAATGTATTTTCATCCTTGCCGGTTTTATTAATAAACTATTAAACTTACTTTAAGGTTGTTGCTTTATGCGTTCATATTTTCAGAGATAAATGTTTACGGACTCCGTAAGAGACTGATCATTGTTGGTAAAACTTGCTTTCTCAGTATCAATCCTTGATAATTACTAGTAATAACTTTTCATTTGTTTGAGGTTAATTAAACTAAGGATGAGCATTATCCTTTATCCCTGATATCGCTACATAATATTGTAGCATTCTGACATGAATACCCCTTTCAGGGCATTAATGAGGCGCCAGGAGCCAGCAGTAAGATTGTCTGTTTATTAACAAAAGGATAAAGTAAACAGCCACGTGGGGCAAAACACATACATAAACTAGAACACCAAATAATAAATACCGACACGGAATGTAAGGGTGAAGCGAGGACGGAACCTAACGCTATGAAACACACACTTACAAGTGCTGAAGCAAAGATGGATCAGAACACCGAGCAGAGACTGGAGCCAGGGTTAGGGACTCCAGTCGAGGACACAAATGTAGATCGCAGTGAGGAGTGAGCCTCAGCTGCTCCCTTAAATACTAAACCCAAAAGTAAAGTGTGAACGTGTGGCAAGAAGCAGCGCGGCAAAAACTTCTTTTTCAATTAGTTCAATTTATTTTTTAACTCACAAGTAGCATCTCCAGTCTCTCAGGAAAAATCTTCTGACACAGTCTTTCAACAAATGTACTTCCTCAAAACAAGAAGCATATCAACAATACCGAATTCCTCAATAACCATTTCATCCATACAACTACTTACTCGATATCTCACACCTGTTATATAATGGAGAGATAATTAGAGGTGATTAGCCCCTACCATAATCCCAGGTAAACACTCATCATTCCTTATTCTAAACACATACCCACTAACATCTAAAAATACATAAATAGTTTCCCCTAACATACACAATATAAATATATAAATAACACACAATAAATAGTAATATACAGTAAATAGTTCAATAAATAACCTTAACCCCTATTTACAAATATTAAACCACCCCCTGACTTACCAGACATATTTGCTCCCTGCAGGTGTCCTATATAAGACCCTCAACTCCTAACGGAGTCTTTTGCCTGGACACACACAGGAAGCATGTTGGCAAAGGTATGTGCAATAAATCCTTTAATAATTATTTCACCAGATTCTTAATCATACTAATTATCTCCCAGGGCATTCAAATTAACCAAGACAAATCCTTAACTATTATGTGCATCTTACCAAACAATCATACAACAATACAGCAATACAGATACAACATAATCACACAATATAACCAGACATACAGTGGTGACATCCCATCGTCACATTTCCTCCCCCCTTTCCCGAGAATACAGTACTCTTATGAGTCATGTATTCTAGAGAGGCTATCCGCCACAAGGTTGGTTTTCCCTGCCACATACCGAACAGTAAAATTATATGGTTGGAGGGACACATACCACCCTGTAAGACGACTGTTCACATCCTTCATTCTGTCTAACCACTGTAAAGCCCAATGATCTGTCTCTAACAAAAAATGACGCCCTAATAAATAATATTTCAAAGACCCTATCGCCCATTTTATGGCAAGACATTCTTTTTCAACCGCAGAATATCTTGTCTCCTGGTCCAACAATTTACAGCTCAAAAACAGTACTGGGTGTCTCTCTCCCTTTTCCTCCTGGAGAAGTACTGCTCCAATGCCAACCCCTGAAGCATCAGTCTGTAAATTGAACGGGCGAGCAAAGTCTGGACTGAAGAGAACCTTCTCCCCAGAAATAGCCCTCTTCAGATCCTCAAACGCTCTGTCACACTCCTCTGTCCATTTTACCTTCTTCGGTGCTGCAGCTTTAGTGAGGTCCGTCAATACTGCGGCTCTTTCAACAAAGTGGGGGATGAACTTACTATACCATCCTACCATTCCCATGAATGATCGCACTTTCTTCTTAGTGGTGGGTACAGGGTATGTCCGAATGGCATCCACTTTACCTTTTCGTGGTCTAATGATCCCCTGACCAACCACATGTCCCAGGTACTCCACCTGCTGTTGTCCAAATGCACATTTGCGTGGGTTAATTGTCAGTCCTGCCCTCTTAATTAGCTGAAGGACCTGCCTAAGGTGTATCAGATGTTCTTCCCAGGTCTGACTATAAATGACAACGTCATCCAAATAGGCAGCCGCAAAGTTCGATACTCTCCTTAAAATTTGGTCCATCAGCCACTGAAATGTTGCAGGTGCCCCCTGAAGGCCAAATGGCATGACTCTAAATTGAAAACTGCCATACGGTGTTTTAAAGGCTGTAAGTTCCTTTATTTCTGGTGCCAATGCCACCTGCCAATACCCCTTACATAGGTCCAAAGTAGAAATAAATCTAGCCTTGCCCACTTTCTCTAATAATTCATCGATCCGGGGCATGGGGTATGACTCAAATTTAGATACTGAGTTAAGGTATCTAAAGTCAATACAAAATCTTAATGAGCCATCCTTTTTTGGAACCAGCACAATCGGGCTACACCACTCACTGACCGACTCCTCAATCACTCCCAGCTGCAACATCAAATCAATTTCTGTTTTCATTTTGGGGACCAATCGTTCCGGGACCCTATACGATTTTCTCCGTGGAACAGTTTCCTCTTTCAAATAAATCTTATGACGTACCAACGTGGTGAAACCAGGTCTCTCCTGAAACAAATCTGGATCCAGTAATGTCTCTAACTCTCTCTGCTGATCCACCTGCAAATGAGACACTTGAAATGAATAAGGCTCTGACACATTTGTGGGAAGGGACTGTTCCTTCTCCTCATCCACTTCCGTCGCACAGATCAAGACTGATGTGTCTCTTGAAGAGCAGGTTGCTGCTGCTGATGGCCAGGCTGCTGAAAATCTTTTAATAAGTTAATATGGAAGGTCTGATACTTTACCTTCCTGTCAGGCATATATAGTTCATATGTCACTGCACTTAGTTTTTTAGAAATTTCATAAGGCCCCTGCCATCGAGCCAACAGCTTACTGTCACACGAGGGCAGCAATAACAGAACCTGTTGTCCTGGGTGAAAAACCCTTTTCCTGGCCTTCTTGTCATACCAGGTTTTTTGTTTGACCTGCGCCGTCCTCATGTGCTCCTGAGCCAAAGCAGTCATTCGATCCAGTTTCTCTCTCATTTTAATGACATAAGAGACCACATTGTCCTGATCACTCGGTGGACTCTCCCAGTGCTCCTTTAATAAATCCAATGGGCCCCTCACCTGACGGCCATAAAGCAGTTCAAAAGGTGAGAACCCTGTTGAAGCCTGGGGCACCTCCCGGTAAGCAAACAGTAAATAAGGTACCCATTAATCCCAATCTGAGCCCGTTTCAGAAACAAATTTCCGCAGCACATTTTTAAGAGTCTGATTAAATCGCTCCACTAGTCCATCAGTCTGAGGGTGATAAGGGGTGGTCTTAATGCCCTTAATCCCCAACAGCTTATACACTTTGTAGCATCATCTCACTTTGGCTCAGCAACAATTATTCTTCTGCTTAAAGACATTTTTGTTTCACCCAGGAGTAAGACAAAAAAATGGATTTTCTTCCTCCAGGCCACAGCTGAAATCCCCTTTCTTTTGTTAAAACCAACCTAAGGAATTTCCCCAATGTCCGGCTTTGCTTTTATTGCCCCCATAAAACATGCAACAGACCTGGCCTTCACAGATCCACAACTCAGTTAATTTCCTTAAACTCTGGAAACGCTGGATTTAACCAGTGAATTTTAAAGTACATTATTACAAACTCAATTCTAAACCTTCTTCTTTTTAGGACTATGAAAGGCAAATGGACTCTGATGTCTTTAATGTGGAAAATCAATAATATGTGTGAAATGCATTAATCTGTGATTTTATATATATGCATGTTAATGTTTAAATGAATGTTTATTCCTGCATGTTGATTTAGCAGCACTGCTTTTAATTTATACTAATCACTAAAGTTATCTTAGTTGAATACATAAGGGGAAATATTAACTTCCAGTATGTATCAAAGTATTTGCCTCTAAAACCATGTGACTCCAGCAGCCAATCTCTGTATGACAACTCTTCATCCCAAAGAGCTCCAAACAATAGACTGTTTGTTCATTGGACGGAAAGTTCATCGGGCCTCCCACAAAGGACACTCATTGGCTGAGATCCCGGAAGCCCGCGAAGCTCAACAGAACTTATAAATAACAGAGAGACCCCTGCTTCAGTCTCTCTTCCCCTTTGGCTCTCTTCACGGATCGGCTCTTTTCTTTTTTTTCTCGCCACTGGTCCGTCTCTCTCTATTGTCTACACACAGCAAGGAAGAACAAAGGACCGTCTGAACAAAGACTTCGACCATGTGTCGCTTTTCTGAACACAGAGCAGATAACTCGTAATTCGTTTATGTAACTTTGTATTTTAATGCCTTTTTCTTTTTCTCTTAAATACCTAGGAATTCCTATTTCTTTGAGCTCAATTCTTAATCGGAGTTAAACTCCAATTTTTATTCATCACTTTTTCTTTGTTAAACTTTCTGTAAAATCACCGTTTGTTTAATTTAATGTAAACTTTAATCTTAATTTTTTAAAATATTTTTCTTGACCAACCACACACCAGAAGCTATAATTTTTATCTAAAGTCCGAAGCTTTTTAATTTGAGATCTGATTAGATCTAATTATTCTCGAAGACCTCTGCAGCTGCTTGTCTACCAGGAAGAAAAGACGCAGCTGAGGAATCAACGCGCAGCTGTTCATCACACACTGAAGAAGCGTCGGCACCATCTGGCTCCGAGCCCAGTTTCAACTGTGGGCCATACGGCCAAGATCCAGCCCCTTCGACCGCTTGACTCTAAAGGTCGAAATGTGGATCCTGAAATATCTGCGGGCAGATATTTACCCTAACATCCATGAAATCTTGGGCTGAGGACGACGCCGAACGAGGAATCATGTGAGCTGCAACTTTCATTCATCTGCTGAATTAAACGTCTGAGGTTTGGTAATAATTTGTGTATCTAATCAGATGCAAATTAAGAAGCCCTTAACATAACTCTTCTTTTCATTAAAATTCCGTTTTTATTTTCCTAAGATGAATCAAGGACTTTTTCATATAATTAGTAAACTTTCTCCATAAATTTGCGTTGTTTCCATAATCTGTTAACTTAAACTGATAGAAATTGGTTTCTCAGTTTAACCCTGGTTCCGAAAATATTGACATTGTTGATCTATCATTTACAAGATTGATTTTATGATTAATGAAATTACTGCAATGTCTGTTAATCATTTCGTTTAATAAATATTTAAAAATGAGAGAAGTTGTTGACAATTTATTTCATTCTGAGTCTGTTTCAAGCCCAGGTATCGAATTCACGGAAAATTTTTGAGACTGATTATTAATTAATTTGAGTGATTAAACAGGTATAAAGTGAAATTAAAGATTAAATTGCTTCTTAAAGATAGAAGCTGGTGCCCCTTACGAGTGTTATTGACTTTTCTGATGTATATGAAATGAGATTTGATCTCAGATTCCAATACATCAATATAAATTAAATAATTCATACCTGATCATATAAATATTTATTAATATCCCGTATCTATTTCCTCCTATAACTTGCTGCAACAGTCTGGACAAGAAATTTGTTCCACAGTCTGTCAGAACTTCTCTAGGTATGCCTACCCTTGAAAACAACTGGATAAGGCAGTTAGCAACCTGCCTAGCCTTAATAGATTTTAGGGGAAAGGCTTCTGGGTACCGAGTCGCATAGTCACAAATCACAAGAATGTATTTATTACCCGAGGAGCTTCTTTCTAGGGGGCCAACTATATCCATCCCTATTCTGTCGAATGGTGTTCCAATAATGGGTAATGGTTGCAGTTGGGCACGTGCTACTCCCCTAGATGCTGTAATCTGACATACTGAGCATGTCGTGCAGAAGTCCTTTACCTGGGTATACATTCCCGGCCACATAAACCTTCTAGCAATTCTCTGCAGAGTTTTTTTGGAATGCTAGATGACCTGCCCAAGGAATAACATGTCCTAGATCCATGATTTTTGGTATAAGGTCCTGTGGTAAAGCTATGGCCATAACTCCACCGTGCTGTTGATATAGAATGTCCTTTTTTATGACATACAAGGCCTCAGCCAAACAATCAGTTTTACCCTGTTTCACACCCTCAATCTCTGAGACTTTATCAAACCAGGGCTTAAGTGTTGGGTAAGCCTTCTGCAATGTAACTATGGCAGGAGGGATGTCAAACTCTACTGACTGGCTTAATTGTGGTGTTTCTTCACCCAAGTTCTTTGCTGACACTAACACCTTATCTCTTGAGATGAGATTCAACTTTATTGTCATTACACATGTATCTCTTCTCTTCTGAGCCTTGGATTTGTGTTGCTTAATAGGGCCTACCTCTATCTCAGAATCATAAAAAGGTAATTCCTGAAGAGCATTGGCAACCCTCTGTGCCCTTTGCGCCCTAGTTGTCACCATATTACAATTTTTCACCACAGGTGTATTTACTCTCAGTTCAACAGCGCCACCTGCCTGTTTCTCCTCCGTTTGTTCCTCTCTAACCTGTTGTATGATGTCTAACAAAGTTGGAACATCATTGCCAAGAATAACAGGATACGGCAAATCAGGCACAAGAGCTACAGGAAGGAGATAAGTTTGACCCCCTACTGTTAAATAAACCTCAGCGGTCGGGTACAGTTTCTTATCCCCATGGACACAACTGATGTTTATTCCTGAATCATTCCATAAATCCCTAGGGATCAAACTAGGTAGCACAACTGTTTGAAAACAGCCTGAATCTAACAGGGCCTCTTCACACTGACCATTAAGCAACACTTTTGTTTTATATACTCCACTATGTACTGAGGCTGAACACGTGGGTCTAGGAACTGAACATAAAAGTGACGGTTTCTGATTTCTTATGGCAGGACATGAGTATTGGGTGTGGCCGATTTTATTACAGTGATAACAACGTATATCTTTATTTGTAACCACACGTGACTTTTTACTATTATCATATCTACTGTTTGTGTTCTGACTGGGCCTGGAATACAACCTATTTCGAGCTAGGCCACCCTTTTCACCCTCAATAAACTCACTCCGAGTGGTGAAAAATCTGTCACGGCCGAGAGTAGGTCTCCTGCTCCCAGACCTGGCTGACAGAAAAACCTCCGCCAGACGAGCAACGTCCTCTGCAGTCTTCAGGTCCCGCTCTTGTATCCAGACTCCCAGCTCCGGGTTCACCATGCGCAAAAACTGTTCCAAAATAAACTGTTCCATAATGTCTTTTAACGATCGGGTCTCTGGCTTAATCCATTTATACAACAGGTTTTTCAGGCGTACATACAGTTCGCGAGGGGTTTCGTCCTGAAAAATGTCCAAGGAACGAAACCTCCTCCTATAAGTGTCAGAAGTTATTTCAAATTTACTTAAGATAGCTTCTTTAACTTTCCCATAATTGTCTGTGTCAGCCACATCCATCAAAACATACGTGCTCCGCGCTTTACCTGTGAGTAACGGAGCAAGATGGATAGCCCACTCTTCTTCCCTCCAGCAGCAGACTGTAGCGATCCTCTCGAATGTCGTCAGGTACTGTTCTACGTCGTCCTCGGGTGAGAGAGGCCTGGGCTCGTGGTGCACTGATGTTCTCTTCGGCTGCACCTGCAGCGGCAAATCTTCCTCCTGCGGGCCGACCCGACTGGCCGTCATCCTGGGGTCCCCCCCCGGAGCGCCGTCGTCACCACCATGCTCCGCCCGGCTCCCGTACTCCTCTCTCTGCTCCGCAACCTACGACTGTACCTGACGAATTTGTTCATTTACAGCCTGCCACCTTTGGTCATGGAGAGCGGCTTCCTCCTCCATCTGCCGATCTCGGAGCGTCAGCGAACGTACCACAGATTTTACCAGGCTCGTTAGCTCTTCGAGCTCGCCCAGTCCACTGACTCCCTGCTCCTCCTCCGTCATGCCTGTATCCAGGTCAGACTGCCCCTCCTGCCTCACTTTTCTTCTGGCCATGGAGTCCTCCGTCCACCGAACGCCACGGCGTCCACAGCACGGACCACCGCTGCCACCAAATGTGAACGTGTGGCAAGAAGCGGCGCGGCAAAAACTTCTTTTTCAATTAGTTTAATTTATTTTTTAACTCACAAGTAGCATCTCCAGTCTCTCAGGAAAAATCTTCTGACACAGTCTTTCAACAAATGTACTTCCTCAAAACAAGAAGCATATCAAGCAATACCGAATTCCTCAATAACCATTTCATCCATACAACTACTTACTCGATATCTCACACCTGTTATATAATGGAGAGATAATTAGAGGTGATTAGCCCCTACCATAATCCCAGGTAAACACTCATCATTCCTTATTCTAAACACATACCCACTAACATCTAAAAATACATAAATAGTTTCCCCTAACATACACAATATAAATATATAAATAACACACAATAAATAGTAATATAAATAGTTCAATAAATAACCTTAACCCCTATTTACAAATATTAAACCACCCCCTGACTTACCAGACATATTTGCTCCCTGCAGGTGTCCTATATAAGACCCTCAACTCCTAACGGAGTCTTTTGCCTGGACACGCACAGGAAGCATGTTGGCAAAGGTATGTGCAATAAATCCTTTAATAATTATTTCACCAGATTCTTAATCATACTAATTATCTCCCAGGGCATTCAAATTAACCAAGACAAATCCTAAACTATTATGTGCATCTTACCAAACAATCATACAACAATACAACAATACAGATACAACATAATCACACAATATAACCAGACATACAGTGGTGACATTTCATCGTCACATAAAGGAACCATACAGGAAGGGGAAACGTAATTAATGAAATCACGAACAGCTGTCGCGGCGCCGGCTCGGCTTTGACAGCCGGAAGTTCGGCCGTGACGCTAAGCCCTGGAAAGGCACTAATAACAAACCTGAAATAAAATGGGAGAAAAGGGAAAATACTGAGTAACCCGAGCGCAGATGGGATCAGCACTCAGATCACCACACATTCAAAACAGGGTAACTTGGACAATGTTTAAAACAACTTTAAAAACTTATTTCAGTATAGTCTACTGAGCTGTAATTGCTGACATAAGAACTTAATTGCTATAATAAATCATGTAGAGGAAAGCAATATGGAACCATCATGCAATTTTTATTTCCAAGACAAATATTTATACAAGTCTAAATATACAAATTAATCTGCAGTTAACAGGGTGCCTGCAGACCTTAACAACCTGTTACACACGGCTGACTGACAGGAGACATGGCCCCAACAAGAGAGCTGACAGATTAAACAATGGAAAGGATTATAAAACTCAAGAAAGTAATTCAACATGGAGCATGACAAAATTCCCCCCCAGGGTTGATGCATTCCCTCCCTTTCTCCCCCAACCTCCCCCTCACCCCCACAATTGCCTTACAACAATTATTGTCTGCATCGTTCTCTGGTTTTATTGCTTTTTTATTTTAGTTATACTACTGCTACGGAAGAGTTGCTAAACTGGATTTCACTGTTGATATTTTATAGCGACAATAAAAATTTATCTCTCTATCTAAAATATGTTGACTGTTCCCAGTCAGCTGTTTCCAAAATTTGGAGCAAGTACAAACAAAGTAGGAAGCTTGTAAAAGGGAACCATACAGGTAGACCAAGAAAGATGTCAAAACATCAGAACATCATCATCATCATCATCATCATCATCACCATCCGTATTTATTTTGACAGGACACAATTAGTCCCACAGTTGGGGTGGGTCCTCTCACAGTTGAAGCTGAGTTTTTATGCCGGATGCCCTTCCTGACGCAACTCTGCCCATTTTATCCAGGCTTGGGACTGGCGCAGGGAGTACACTTGACTTGTTGTGCACCCACTGTGGCTGGGTAACCAATATTTCCCTCCTCTGTTCCATTATTGCTGAGCACCAAGCTGGACGGCAGGAAGTTCCATTTTTACATGGTCTTTGGCATGACCCAGCTGGGATTTGAACCCCGGCCTCCCGGTTGTGGGGCAGATGCTCTACCCATTGGCCACCACTCTGGTGACACAAAACAGAAAACTCAAAGCAATATAAGCCTTGAAAATACCATCTGCACAACAGAAGAAATGAAAAAGTAATGAACAGAAACAAGAGTCAATGTCTGACCAAGCTGTAAGAAATAGGTTGAGGGAAATGAGATTTCCAAAGAGAAAAGCCCCCCCCCCAAAAAAAACAACAACTCTACCATCAATGCCTAAACAGAAGAACGCAATGTTTCAGTGGGTTAAAGAGAAGCAGTCATGGATGTGCTTGATTAGCTGAAAAGTCATACTCAGTGATGAATCACAATTCTGTATCAGGTAAAGAGATGTTGCCATAAATTTATTGTATTTTTTGCCATCCCAATGAAACATAAAGATGATTGAAGAACACAAGCAAATTTCCACAGTCACTGATGATATGGGGTTTGATGTCAGGTAAAGGACCAAGGGTGACGGTCTCTCTACAGTAAATGTATAGGCAGTCATTGACGTTTTTTGCACTTTTCTCATTCTGTCAGTCCAAAGTTGGTTTAGTGAGGATCAAGTCATTTTTCAGGATGAAAATGCATCTCCCCACACAGCAAAGACTGAAAAGAAAGTTTTCTTCAGGACATACACATCAACTTAATGATATCGCCAATAAACAGTCCGGGTCTCAATTCGACTGAAAATCTATGGTAAAAATTGGGAAACTGGCTCATGACAAGGCTCCATTCTGCAAAGCTGATCTGTTAGCTGCCATATGGTAAAACTGGACTGATAAAGAATGATGTTTTTCTATTACTGAAGTCCATTCCTCTAAGAATTAAAGCTATCACAAAAGCCAAAAGAAGGGAAGCTATAGCATTTTTTCTTGATGATTCCATCAGTTTTCTTATGATTGAGTCTTATTTTTTCCTCGACTTAATCTAAAAAAAACCATAATTTTCAGCTGTTACATAAAAATGGTACACACTTTATCAGTGAATAGATTTTAAATGGAGACAAATTTTCTCTTATCTTCAATAGTTCCCCATCTTGAATCAGCACACAGGAAGCTTTGTAAGGTTTATTTGAAAATATTATATATGGCAAAGAAGTCAAAACTGGCAACTTGACTATGGATGATTCTTCACCTGCACTGCACCAAATCAGATTGCATTGATAGAGCTGAAGCAGTTAAGATTAATGTGTAGCTTTCAGCTGCTAAAAAATTGAAAGTTCTAGCACAATAAATCTTTTAAAAAGCTCTGACAGCTCCTTCCCTGCAGGTCATAAGGTGATGAAAGGGTGGAATTTTGAGGGAGTGAAGGTCCAATTATTGTTGTTAAAACTTGTGATTTTTCTTTATTAAATCCAAAAGTTAGCGTGCTCAAGTTTGGCAAAATATGATCAATACAGAGTTTGATGATATTAAAAAAAGACAAAAAAAAATAAATTAAAATTTGAACTAGGTGTTGAAGAAATGGTGTTTCAAAGTTGTTGCCTTCAGTATACAGAAGATGCCTTCAGTGGAATGTGTTCACAAAAAGAGCTTTTAGTGTGCATGTTCAACTTCAAAGTGATGGACTGGTTAATTTTTAGGGTTATCTTCAACATTCTCCACAACCACTTAAATCCAAACACTGCAAGGTCAGTCCCAGTTGATTGAAGCAAATTTAATGAAAAAAAAAACACACATAGTCATGCAGAACAAGAAGACTCTGAGACGAGTGCAATATCCCCCGCCTCCGTTTTCTTTGAAGATCCCAATACTTACTGACGGACAGCAGTTTTCAACTTTTCAATATAATTACTGTGGCAGAACCAAATTATGATAAGCCCATCAGCCACGAATATACAACAAAGTATACAACCCATAGTTGGAGGTCAGGATCCCAAGGTGAACCTGTGTAGCAAGTATGGTGACCCTAGAGAACTTTATACGTTCTATAGTAAGAGACCATAGGGAGTGCCAACCGTGACCTTTGACATTTTGACCCCAAACCTGTAGTCAAAGGTTACGGTCTCAGAGTGAACCTGTGTACCAGGTTTGGTGACCCTAGCTTTCTTTGTTGTTGAGCTATAGTTAATAAGCCATGTTGATGTTGACCTTTGACCTTGCGAACCCAAACACACAGTCACACTTCAGGGTCACAGATTGTACCTGTGTACCGAGTTTAGTATCTTGAGCTGTACTCGTGCAGTAATAACGCATAAGGAATGTTAACCTTGGCCTTTGACCTTCTGAGTCTAAACCCATAGTCAGAGGTCATGATCCCAAGGTGAACCTGAGTAGCAAGTTTGGTGACCCTAGCTTTCTTTGCTGTTGAGATATAGTTTATAAGCCATTTTGATGCTGACCTCTGACCTTGCGATCCCAAAACCACAGTCACACTTCAGGGTCACAGGGTGAATCAATGAACCAAGTTTGGTGATCCTAACTTTACTCGCTATACAGCTCGGTGGTGCAGTGGTTAGTACTGTGGTAGCACAGTAAGAAGGTCACAGGATCGATTCCACCCCTGACCTATCGGTGACCCTTCTGTGTGGAGTTTGCATATTCTCCCTGTGTCTGTGTGGGTTTAACCCGGGTACTCCAGTTTCCTCCCATAGGCCAAAAACATGCAACTTGTGGTGTGGTGCTTTTTAAGCACAGGGTGCTTAGTATGTAGTGCTGTAGCATAGTGTTGTGTCTGCCTGCTTCTGCATGTCTCTCGCTTCCGCTGCAGCCGCCATCTAGCTCCTTGGAGTGAAAAGGAGGCCGAGTGCATAAGTCCTCTCTGATGGTTTTACATCTCTATGCATCAAGACTCTCACGTAGCCTTCCAGCGGTACACCATGTTAACTGGATCCTTGCAGCTCCAGGACAGAACAGTGAGGGATCTCGGAGCAGGTTGAAGCCCCAGAGATACAGTGTGCAGGCCCACCGGCGTGTGGATATGCCCTAACACTTACCAATCCAACCACCTGCTGCCTTGTAGGTTGTGCCCTCTTTAGGCAAAGGCCAGGAGTAGGTAACTCCAAACTCAAATCCATCTGCTGCCTTGCAGATTTGTCTCCACACTGGAGAAAGGCTGTACCCATGCATGCTGCTCATCTTGTGGCAACCTTTGCACCAGGTGGCATATGACATGCATTGGACGAGAGAGTGGGATTGGGAGTGCACAAACCTCTCTCACTTAAATCCATTCTTGTGCAGGTCATCTTGCGAATCACATCACATCTGTTACATCAAGTCCTGGGGCGACAGGCACGTGGCGACGGGAACAGGCACAGGATGATGCTGGAAGTTCTTAGCTACAAACCTGCACTCAGGCGGCTCATGTGTGACGGTCGTTTGTTGTATACTGGGGTAGATGCGGCACTCGTATCCTGCATGAGAGACAGAGCAGCCTTCTTCAGGGACAGCACTGCTCTCCCCAGATGGGGAAGGGTACTGAAAAGGGATCCTAAACATTGCCTACTCCACTAAGAACCTGCCAGGCAGCCGCACCTGACTGGTCATCCAGTACTGCGGCCGAAGACCAACACGAAAACACCAAATGATCTTTGCCTCATGGAATGTCAGAACCCTTCTAGACTGCGACAACAGACCAGCACGCTGTACTGCAATACTGGCAAAGATATTGCAGTAAGCCGGAACCTTCCGGAAAGGTAGCCGGAACCTTTCCGGTTCCGGCTCTGCCGGACCGGCGGCGCCACACGAGTCGGCTGCCTGTTGCAACAGCCTTTTTTTTTTTATCTTCCTTCTTCTTTCTACACCTTTCACTCTGTATATATATCATGGACGCACGGATCGCCCCGGGGTCTCCCGGGTCGGCGGACGGAGCC
This sequence comes from Pholidichthys leucotaenia, assembly GCA_020510985.1. NCBI lineage: Eukaryota > Metazoa > Chordata > Actinopteri > Cichliformes > Pholidichthyidae > Pholidichthys > Pholidichthys leucotaenia. The sequence goes on from CM035846.1 coordinate 92,356,178, forward strand.
ACGGTTTGCAGCGGGAGACGTTACAGCGGGGAGGAGCTAGTGCTAGCTAGCACTTGGCCGCCGCCCAGTGCTAATGGGAAACTCGACATACCGGGAGCTGTAGCGAAAACGAAGCGGGTGCCGGGCTGGAGTTTAGGCGGCGTGAAAGAAATATAAGACAGAATAATAAAGAGCGATGGCAAGAACCAAGCAGACCGCCCGTAAAATCTACTGGAGGAAGAAGCCCCCCAGGAGACAGCTAGCCACCAGGGCTGCTCGGAGAGGCGCTCTGGCCACCGGCAGAGTGAAGAGGCCTCGCCGTCACAGGTCCGTGGCTCTGAGAGAGATCCGTCGCTACCAGAAATCCACGGAGCTGCTCATCCGTAAGCTGCCCGTCCAGCGCCTGGTGAGGGAGATCGCTCAGGACTTCAAGACCGTCCTGCGTTTCCTGAGTTTCGCCGTCATGGCTCTGCAGGAGACCAGCGAGACCCACCTGGTGGTCTCTTCTTCGCTAAGGGGGTCACCATCATGCCCAAAGACTTCCAGCTGGCCCGCTGCATCCGCGGAGAGAGAGCTTAGACTTTCTGCTGCACATCCACCAGCCATAATGCTCTGCACTGTGTGTCTATATATATACATTTATAGTAATATGGACATATGTTTGCTAGATGTTGTTTTTTCTTGCCTTCTGATTGTTGCTCTGAGTGTTGCTGTCCCTGTGCTGTTGCAATCCTGGAATTTCCCCATTGTGGGACTAATAAAGGCTTATCTTATCTTATCTTAAGATGCTGGGGCAGTACAGCATTGATATTGCAGCCTTCAGTGAAACCAGACTCGCTGGTGAATCTAGTCTGGAGGAGGTTGGTACAGGCTACACCTTCTACTGGAGAGGCAAGCCAGAGGGAGAACCCAGAATTGGAGGTGTGGGCTTTGCAATATGAACATCTATTGCTCAGAAGCTCGACAGACTACCTACTGCCATCAGCGACAGAATTATGTGCATGCGTATTGGTCTCCATAAGGGATGCCACTTGACCATTCTCAGTGTATATGCTCCCACCATGACATACAGCGATGAGGAGAAGGAAGCTTTCTACAGTGACCTTGACCAAGCCATCAGGTCAACTCCCTCTAGCGATAAGTTCGTAGTCCTTGGAGACTTCAACGCCCGGGTAGGCTGCGACAATGACGCCTGGAAAGGTGTTATTGGCAAACATGGTATAGGGAAGCTAAACTCCAATGGCCAGCTCCTTTTGGAAAAGTGCAGTGAGCACCAACTCACAATCACTAACACCCTCTTCCAGCAAGCCAACAAGTATAAGACAACCTGGATGCTCCCTCGCTCAAAGCTGTGACATCTCATAGACTACATCATCGTCAGACAGAGAGATGCCAGAGATGTCAAGCTTACCAGAGCCATGCGTGGAGCCGAATGCTGGTCTGACCACAGGCTGGTCAGAAGCAAGATGGCACTCCACATCAGGCCCAAGATACAAACCAGGAGAGTAAAACCACCAGCCAAACTTCAAGTCTCCTGCATTAAGGACTCCCATATCCAAGAGGATCTGCAGAGGAAACTTCAGGAAACCAGCGTACCTGAAAATTTCGAGGGTATGGAGGTCGAGGCAGCCTGGAAGCAGTTCAAGGATGCCACCTACTCTGCTAGTACAGATGTCCTTGGATTCGTCAAACGCAAACACCAGGATTGGTTTGATGAAAATGACCCGGAAATCTCACAGCTTCTGCACACGATGCACAAAGCTCACAGGAGCTACATTGACGACAAATCATCACCAGCCAAAAGATTGACCTACTCGAACGCAAGGCACACCTTGCAGAGAAAACTCTGCCAGATGAAGGAGTCATGGTGGGACAGTAAAGCCATAGAGCTTCAGAAAGTGGCTGATAAGCATAACAGTAAGCTCTTCCATGAAGGGCTGAGGGCAGTGTATGGTTCTAAGTCCACTGATAGCGCATCCATCCGATCGTCTGACGGGAATAACCTTCATACTGACAAATCGGAAGTACTACAACGCTGGGTTGAACACTTCAACACCCTGCTCAATAGGCCATCATCAATGTGTGAGGAAACCCTGGATGCCATCCCCCAGAGGCAGATACTGGCCGAGCTGGACCTCCCTCCTTCACTGGATGAAGTCAAGCGTGCCATAAAACAGACATCTGCGGGAAAGTCTCCAGGTGCCGATGGCATCCCTGCTGAGATTTTCAAAAACGGCGGCGTGCATCTGCAGAACAAACTCCTACAGTTATTTATACTCATCTGGCAGCATGGAACAGTCCCACAAGAGTTTAAGGATGCTTCTATTGTACATCTTTACAAGCGTAAAGGAGACCGCTCTGTCTGTGATAACCACAGAGGTATTTCCCTCCTGTCAGTTGCCGGGAAAATACTAGCACGCATTGTCCTCAGCAGGATGATATGCTGTCTCACTGCTACGGTCTACCCAGAATCTCAATGTGGATTCAGACCTGGAAGAGGTACAGTGGACATGATCTTCGCAATGCGACAGATACAGGAGAAATGTAGGGAACAGAACATGGACCTCTACATGGTGTTTGTCGATCTCACCAAAGCATTCGACACGGTAAATAGACCTGGCCTGTGGAAGATACTTCACAAAGTTGGTTGCCCTGACAAGTTCATTTCCATCATAAGGTCTTTCCATGAGGGAATGCAAGCAAAAGTCCAAGGGAATGGAGATACCTCTGACCCATTTCCAGTGACAAATGGTACCAAGCAAGGCTGTGTCCTGGCCCCAACACTCTTCTCCTTTGCCTTTTCTTTCATGCTCATGGAGGCTTTTCGCGACCTGGATAAAGGAGTGCACATTTAGTTTAGAACAGATGGCGGCCTATTCGATCTGAGACGCTTACAAGCTCGGACGAAGACCATGTCAATGCTAGTCAGAGACCTTCTGTTCGCTGATGACTGTGCCTTAGTTGCACACACACTGGAAGATATTCAGCTCATCACTGACAAATTTGCCACGGCATCAAAGAAATATGGTTTTACCATCAGTATTAAGAAGACGGAGGTCATGTACCAGCCAGCCCCCGGAAAATGCCATGCTCATCCTGTGGTAACTATCAACAACAGCCCATTCAAGTCCGTAGAGAAGTTTTGTTACCTCGGAAGCACCCTCTCTTACTCTGCAACCCTTGACGAAGAGATCAACCAGCGATTAGCCAAGGCAAGTGGTTCCTTTGGCATACTTAGAAGGAGGTTGTGGGATGAACGTGGTATCAAGCTCCACACCAAGATTAAAGTATTCAAGGCTATCGTTCTTGCCTCCCTCCTGTATGGTTGTGAGACGTGGACACCATATCGCCGACATATCAAGCTTCTTGAAAAGTTTCAACAGCGATGCCTGAGATCCATATTCGGTATCAAGTGGCAGGATAGAGTGACCAATACAGAGGTATTGGACAAATGCAAGTTACCCAGCATTGAAAGCCTGATCATCAAGGCCCAGCTGCATTGGACTGGACATCTGGCCAGGATGGAGGACACTAGGATCCCAAAGGCAATGTTCTTCAGCCAACTGCAGCAAGGAAAGAGGTCAGTCGGCAGACCCCGTCTCTGTTACAAAGACATCTTCAAAGCTACCCTTAAATCCTGTGGCATGGATATCAACTCTTGGCAACATAATGCCCAAGATCGACTTGCATGGCACCATCTGTGTATGCAGGGCATCATGCACTTTGAACAGTCCAGGACCACACACTTAATCGAGAAGAGAGCTCGAAGGAAGGCTTCAGCTATGCCATCTTCCAGCAGTAATACAACTCTCATCTGCAGTGTCTGCAACAGAGTTTGTTTGTCCAAGATTGGACTCATCTCCCACCAGAAGACACACCGGTGAACTACACTTCGCAAGACTGACAGTTCCATCCTCTCTCCCTCTCTCTCTCGTGCACATGCGTAAGCATTTGTGGGAGCAGGTGTGTGGAGTGGCATCGATTGAGCACTATAAACTTTGTTTTCTAACTTTTCTCTATCTTGTGTGTTGAGGTGTGTGTGTTTATTTTATAACGGTTTGAGTGTGTGCGTGCTTGTGTGTGAGTTTTGGAGTGAGTGTGTCGGGGGATGGTAGCTTCTGCTGCCCTTTTTTTCCCGGCCGGCATCATGCCGGTAGTTGACAGCGGTGTGGGGTTTGAGCATTTGACCTGGAGGCATGGTGGGAGAATCCTCCCGACAGTTTCCTGTTCTGTGGAGGAGGCCGGCCTCGCAGTGGGACAAGTGGTTGGGCATGATAGTATAAAGTCCGCATCAAGGATGAACAGCGCAATTGTCATTTTTTTGGCTCAAACTGAAAAAGCTGATCAGGTGGTGGAACAGGGAGTTGTCATAAATGACACTTTTACTCCTGTTTTGGTGAATCCTTCTAGGAGGATCACCATCTCTAATGCTCCTCCTTTCATTAAAAATGAGCAGCTGATAAGAGTTATCCCGTTTTGACCAAGTTGTTTCCCCCATCAGAATGGTCTCTCTGGGTTGTAAATCACCCCTGCCAAAGCATGTTGTGTGTCACAGGAGGCAGTGTTCCATGGTGTTAAAAGACAGCTCTGCAGAACTGAACGTGTCTTTTAACATCAGGACTGATGGCTTTAGCTATTTAGTCTTTGCAACATCTGAAACTATGAAGTGTTTTGCATGTGGTGCAGAAGGCCATCTTATCAGATCATGTCCTGAAAAAGTGAACACGAATAACACCGGGATCAAGAAAGGTGATGCTGGTGTTTCTGGTGGTCCAGAGGGTAGCGCTACACGTGATGTGATGGGTGCTGCTGCCACATCTGTTTCTGTTGGGGTGGCGGCACCTTGCGCCGCGCACACACCACACACCACTGGTGTTGACGGGGGTGCGGTGGCTGCGGCAGGGGAGGCGTCAGCGGGCACAGTGGTTGCTTCTCCAAACAGTGATATTGGGGATTTTCTGTCTGGCGGCGTCTCTGGTCATTGTGACGAGCCTGTCACCCTAAGTAAAAAGGTGAGTATAGTTAAAGCAAAAAACGTGAATGAACAGACTTTGCAGGCAGAGGAGGAGCAGACCAAGGCTGTGACGGACACACCAAGTAAACACTGCATGACAAACACTGCAGTTGATGAAGAAATGCAGGACAATGAATTTGTTGAGGAGGATCCTTTTAAAGCTGCACAAAAAAGAAAAAGTGCTGAAAACTTGCAGAGCTCTGCTAAATCTAGTAGGGTGGGGGTTTGGAAGTGCTGGATGAGACTCTTCTGATGACAGTGAAGCTGAGTTTGAGCTGATGCAGACGGAGGAGAAGCAAAGCTCCCACTCCTTTACAAAGATCAGAAAGTTTCTTCAAGTGACTAAGGGGAGTGGAGCTGTGAAAGTAGAAAATTACTTTGCAGATCTAGAATTATTTGTTGCATCAGCTCGCAAGTTTATGAAACTAAATGATGGCAATGAGACTTTCACTGATCAGGAAATATATCGTTTAAAGAAACTTGTGCTTAAACTGAAATCACAAATCACTAACAGTCATGTTGACTCTTAGTTTGTCTTTTCCTTTTTCTGCTATGTGTGTTTTTTTTACTGTACTTTATTTTTATCCTTTTTAATGCCTAATCTTAGAATTGGCACTCTTAATATTAATGGGGCCAGGGATGACGTAAAAAGGGTCTCTTTATACAAGCTTTTTAATTTAAAGAAGCTTGATGTGCTGATGCTACAGGAGACTCACAGCACTATAGACGTTGAAAGCCAGTGGAGAAAAGAGTGGGATGGCTGTGGTTTTTTTTAGCTACAAATCTAATAGCAGTGGGGGGGGGGGTTGCTGTACTTTTCTCTAGGGGTTGTGTGCCTGTCTCTCATGAGGTAGAAGAGGCGGTGAAAGGCCATTTATTCTTATTAAAGGTACAGTTTGAAAACGTGAACTTGGTTTTTATAAACGTGTATGTGCCAACACAGACAGAAGAGAGGATCAGGGTCTTTGATGTGCTATCAGATACGGTTAGGTCCTGTAATTTGAATAGTTTTTTATTTCTTGGGGGTGATTTTAATTGTACATTAAACCACAGACTAGACAGGAACCATTAGGAGCCTTACCCTGCTTCTGTCAATAGGCTGAGAGAACCGGTGAAGGCACACGAAATGGCCGATGTGTGGTGATCACATCATGGGGACCAGAGGCAGTACACCTGGCACCATGTTAAAGATAACCTTTTATCTATGGCTAGGTTAGACCGTTTTTATGGTTTTAAACATCAAATGAGTATTTTTAAAAATAGTTGTATCTGTCCTGTTGGTTTCACTGATCACTGCCTGCTGTTTTGTTCTGTTTTTATTGAAAATGTGAAGTGTAAGAGTGTTTTTTGGCATTTTAATAATACACTTTTAAATGATGTGTCTTTTAAAGGAGTTTTTCATGGTGTATGGAAGTCACACAGCGAACAAAAAAACCTCTTAAATCTCTCCAAATGTGGTGGGATTTTGATAAGGCACAAATAAAGCAACTCTGTCAACAGTACACTCGAAATGTCACTCGTAGCTTGACCAAATCCTTGAAAGCTCTGGAGACTGAGGTGGTAGAGCTAGAGGAGTTACTTAGTTCTACAGGAAAACAAGAGCACTTAGAGGCTCTTAAATCAAAAAGGTCAGCCTTGGCTAGCTTGCTAGGGGTCACCGCACAGGGAGCTCTTGTCCACTCACGCTACATGGACGTAGCTCTGATGGACTCGCTCTCCAGTACTTTTTTTGGACTGGAGTGGAAAAATGGCCAGAGAAAGCTCATTCACTCCTTGTTGGATGATGACAGGAGAACAATCTCCACAGCAGCAGAGATCAGGAAATATGCTGCTAGTTTCTACAGCAAGCTGTATAAAGCAGAGTGGAGGGAAGACACGTCACTGGGTCAGAGTTTCCTTGGTGGTCTTCCAGTGCTCAGAGGACCTTGTTGCCGGCTTGGATGTTCCACTGTCTCTGTCTGAGCTGCATGCAGTGCTAATGAGCCTCCAGAATGGAAAGTCACCAGGCATAGATGGTCTCTCTGTGGACTTTTATCAGGAATTAATAAATTAATAAGGACCTGCTGGAGGTTCTCCAAGATAGTTTGAAAAGGGGGACCCTACCCACAACCTGCAGGAGGGCCATCATCATGCTGTTGCCCAAAAAAGGGGACCTACAGAGCCTAAAGAACTGGAGGCCAGTCTCTCTGCTCTGCACAGATTACAAAATTCTTTCTAAAGCTCTGGCCCAAAGACTGAAAAAAATGATGCTCATTCATGTAGACCAGATTTACTGTGTGCCTGGCAGACTGATTAATGACAACGTCACTTTAATTTGGGATGTTTTGGAAGTCTCTGGTTCATTGGCTGTGGAAACTGGTTTGATTTCAATAGACCAGGAAAAGGCTTTTGACCGGGTTGAACACCAGTATTTATGAAAAGTTTTAGCTGCTTTTGGGTTCAGCCCAGGCTTCATAACCAGGATACGGGTCTTGTACAGGGACATTGAGAGTGTACTGAAGATAAATGGGGGCCTGTCTGCCCCTTTAAAAGTCCGGCTGGGGGTTCGGCAGGGCTGCCCTCTCTCAGGGATGCTGTGCTCCCTCATCATAGAGCCTTTGCTTCACCATTTGAGAAGGGACCTATCAGGAGTCACGTTTCCTGGCTGTGAAGCCACGTTTAGGCTGTCGGCCTATGCAGATGATGTAGTCATTCTGCTAAACAAACAGCATGACATTGACATTTTGGTTAAGAGTGTTAATCTTTTTGGCCAACTTTCTTCTGCAAAAATAAAGTGGGGAAAAAGCGAGGCTCTGATGGTGGGGGAAAAACTAGAAAATCAGCTTACGCTGCCTGGTGGGCTGAATTGGTAAAAAGGAGGATTCAAGTATCTTGGTGTTTTTATTGGAAATCAACAGTCTGAGCAAAAAAATTGGGACGGGGTCATACAGAAAATCAATGGGAGACTAAATAAGTGGAAGTGGCTAATGCCAAAAATATCTTTTAGAGGAAGAGTGCTCATTTTAAATAATCTTGTTTCCTCATCCCTGTGGCACCGTCTCATGTGCATGGACCCCCCTGCTGGTTTGCTGTCCAAAATTCAATCTGTTATGGTGGACTTTTTTTGGGGGGGGGGGTGGACTCCACTGGGTCCCTCAAGCCCTATTATTTCTTCCCAAAGAGGACGGGGGGCAAGCAGTGGTTCATTTAGCTAGTAGAGGTGCTGCTTTTAGACTGACTTTCACACAGAGACTGGTGATGGGCCCCCAGGACCTGGTGTGGAGGCCTTTGGCCTGTTATTTTACAGAGAGTCCTTGGGCTTGGGCTAGACCTCCCAGTGTTTTTAATGGATTTTAAGGACTCTAGTGCACTGTCTTTGCCTAGTTTTTACCACAGTCTCTTTTCAGTGTGGACTCTTTTTAAAAAACAAAGAGGGCCATGCGATTCCCTCCACTGGTTGTTGAGGGAGCCGCTGGTTTTTGGTGGCCGTCTTGGTGTCCTGTCGGAAGTCGGACGGACCCTCTTTGATAGGCTATGTTCTCACTTTGAAGGCAAGTGGTAGAACTGGCTGGTCCTGGCCTCAACAACGCCTCAGCTTTAGCAGCACATCTCGGTTTTAGATCAAATCGTTTCATTGGTGGTTTTCTTTCACACTTGAAACAGGAGCTTCATGGACTTGAGCGCTCTCTACTCATGGACTTTAGTAAAGGCACGCTGCAGCCAGAAAGCACAGACCCTTTTCCCTCCCTCACACTTCATATGGACTTTGACGTTTCTCCTAGCTCCTTACTGGCAATCTCTGCTCCCACTGGTGCGGACTTTGGAGGAGCCAGTGGTAAGGCACTCTACAGACTGGTGGTGATGGCACTCAACAAGGACAGATTGAACACCTGTGTGGACACTCCATGGAGAGCCTACTTTAGACTGGAAAAAGGCCATCGGCCTGCCTGGAGGGCTCTTTATAAAGCCCCTCTCCCTAAGAGGCATGGAGATTTACAGTGGAGGGTCCTGCATGGCATTATAGCTGTCAATGCTTTTGTCTCTGTGATTAACAGCAGTGTCAGTGATCAGTGTGTTTTCTGTTCCTCTAGAGAGACAGGTTATCATTGTTTTACTGAATGTCAACGTATAAATGGTCTTTTTGAACTAGTCACAGAACTTTTTCACAGCTTTAAAGAAATTTTCTCCAAGCAGGTTTTCATTTGTGGTTTTATGTACAATCGTCATTTTAAACAGAAGTGTCAATTACTGAACTTTGTTTTAGGGCAGGAAAAGTTGGCTATGTAAGCCGGAGAAGAAAACTTGAGAATGTTGAAAATGATGTTGATGCCAAAATTTTATTTGTGAGGTTACTTAAAGCTAGAATAAGGCTGGATTTTAAGTTTTTTTTTATGGGGAATGGGGATGTGGAGGGTTTTAGAATCCTCTGGTCCCTTGAGGATGTCCTTTGTTTAGTCCGTGATGGGCAGCTCTTGTTCGGGCATTTTTTAGGGGAATAATCCTTCTTGTACTGCAGTATGGTATTGTACTCAATGATAGAAAAATGCGTTTATTAAAGACCTTTTAAAAAACAATCTCTCTCTCTCTCTCTCTCTCTCTCTCTCTCTGGGATACGTACAGTGGGGTAAAAAAGTATTTAGTCAGCCACCAATTGTGCAAGTTCTCCCACTTAAAAGATGAGAGAGGTCTCCAATTTTCATCATAGGTATACCTCAACTATGAGAGACAAAATGAGAAAAAAAAATCCAGAAAATCACATTGAAGGATTTTTAATGAATTAATTGGTAAATTCCTCAGTAAAATAAGTATTTGGTCAATAACAAAAGTTCATCTCAATACTTTGTTATATACCCTTTGCTGGCAATGACAGAGGTCAAACGTTTTCTGTAAGTCTTCACAAGGTTTTCACACACTGTTGCTGGTATTTTGGCCCATTCCTCCATGCAGATCTCCTCTAGAGCAGTGATGTTTTGGGGCTGTCGCTGGGCAACACGGACTTTCAACTCCCTCCAAAGATTTTCTATGGGGTTGAGATCTGGAGACTGGCCCGCAGCCCAGCTTACAGTTGGGAGCGTGGCTGGTGATGACGCCCAAACAGTCACTGATGGTGCGTCAGAATCTAGCTGTGAGAAAGAGCTTGTGACATCAGCGGCTGTGGTTCCGGTGGCTGCTACCGTTTCAGAGCAGCCAACGGAACAACGCCAGTCAGCTGTTATGAGTGGTGTTCAGGAAAATGTAGCTCATGATGAATCAGCTGGGCCAGCTGCATCAAACAGTCAGCTAAGTTGTGCTGACGAGGGAATGGATTCTGATTCTGACACTGCGTCTATTGGAGCAACTCGCAGTAGAAACACGAGTTTGTATTCACTGGAAGAAATAAATGCTTCTCTGGATGAAACCTATAACAGAGCCGTTAAAGTCACTGATTACTTCAGCGACGCTGATAAGTTTATTAGGTCTGTTAATGTGCTAAAAAGGCAGGTTGGTCTTGACCTCCTGGATGAAAGAAAATGTTATCGCCTTAAAAAGCACCTAACAGCCCTGCGTAAATCAGCAGGAGGACAAATGGTCAAGCACACCCGACAGATGACATAACTTACATGGGTACAGCAGTTCCTAATATCTACCTCTCTATGCAAAACATAAATTTAGGATCTTTAAACATCAATGGTGGGAGGGGCAATCATAAGAGGGGATTAATTAGTGACCTGTTTAAACAAAAAAATCTTAACATTTTGTTTTTGCAAGAAACTCCTACCACTTCAGCGGATGAAGTGGACTGGGGCTTGTGGTGGAAGGGTCCTTTTTCACTCAGTCATGGTATAAATTTTAGTGCAGGAGTAGCCATTTTGTTTGGGGACTCTGCAAATGCAACAGTTTTATCTGTAGTGGAGGTAGTGAAGGGCAGGCTGCTCTTTGTTAGGACCGAAATAGGGAATTCCGTGTTTTGTTTGATCAACGTTTATGCTCCAAATCAGAGTTCTGAAAGAGTTGCCTTTTTCAATACACTGAAAAATGAACTGCAGCGCTATCACCAAGACCAACTTATTGTTGCTGGTGATTTCAACTGTACCTTGGATTTCAATCTGGATCGCACTAATGCAGAACCTCATCTTCAGTCTTCTCAAATTTTAAAAAATATCACTGTGCAGTTCGACCTCTTGGATACGTGGAGAGTTAAACATGCAGACACTAGACAGTATACCTGGGTCAGAGTCACAGATGATATGGTCAGTGCTGCTAGATTAGACAGAATATACTGTATGTTTCTCAAACTTTTGGCCCGGGAATCCTCCACAGTAACATATGTCCCGTCGGTTTTACAGATCATCATCTAGCCTCTGTGGTGTTAATTAGCTCACCAGGAGAAAGAACTACATCTTATTGGCATTTCAATAATAAGCTCCTTCAAGACACCACTTTTTGTCAACATTTTGTGTCTTTCTGGGAACACTGGAGGACTACAAAGCCTCGTTTTAGTTCCTTGGAACAGTGGTGGGAGGTTGGCAAGGTGCAAATTCGCATTTTTTGTCAACAATATACTGCGAACTCGACTGCTACCATCAAAAGCAAAGTTTGTGAACTTGAGGACACTGTCAAGAGGCTGGAGGAGAGTTTGGTTAGGGTTCAGGTTTCTACCTCAGGTCCTTTGTTGCAGGAGAAGAGATCAGCCCTGAGCTCTTTCCTGCAGGAAAGAGCGAAGGGGGCACTTGTTAGGTCCTGGTTTACTTGGCTGCAGGACATGGATGCCCCAACATCTTTTTTTTTTTCAATCTGGAGAAGTCTGCTGCAAAAAAGAAGTTGATGACTTGCTTAAAACTCCCACATGGTCAAATGACTACAAATCCATCTGGGATGAGGAGCCATGTGGTGGATTTTTACGGGGCCCTGTTTGGTGTGGAACCATGTTGCATAGAATCTCAAAATCAACTCTTTGAAGGTCTTCCCAAGCTCAGCCCAGAGGACAGGGCTGCTCTGGACTGTGAACTGACTGGATGAGTTAACTGTAGCAGTTAATCAAATGGCTCCGGGACGTGCACCTGGACTTGACGGTCTTTCTTCTGACTTCTTTAAGCATTTTTGGGATATTATTGGATCAGACTTTTATGACATTCTACTTGACTGTTACAGAACTGGATCTTTACCTGTCTCCTGCCGGCGTGCAGTACTATCTCTGCTGCCTAAGGAAGGGGACTTGGCCTAGCTTAAAAACTGGAGGCCTGGTGCTCTTCTTTGCACAGACTACAAGGTGCTTTCTAAAGCCCTGTCAAACAGACTGAAAAATGTCTTGGATTTAATCATAGATAGAGATCAAACATATTGTATTCCTGACCGAACCATTATGGACAATATTTTTCTCGTACGTGATGTTCTTCATCTTAGTAAATGTTATGATTTAAAGTTCGGTATTATATCTTTGGACCAAGAAAAAGCTTTTGATAGGGTTAACCATTCTTATTTGTTTTCCACACTGAAGGGGTTTGGTTTTGGCAATATGTTTTTGACATGGGTCAATCTGTTATATACTGGAGCTGAGTGTTTGGTAAAGATGGGGGCAGGGCTGAGTCGGCCAATCCCTGTACGTCGGGGAATAAGGCAGGGTTGTCCAATCTCAGGTCAACTGTACAGCTTGGCTATTGAGCCTTTGCTGTGCAGGTTGCACACTCAGCTGGGTGGTTTGATTCTGCCGGGGCCCTCCAGTAGTGGTCGTCCACTCATCTTGTCTGCTTATGCAGATGACGTCAACATTTTCATCACATCCCACAGGGATGTACAGCGTTTGGTGGACACTTTATCTATTTATGAAAAAGCTTCTTCTGCACGGGTAAACTGGGGCAAGAGTGAGGGTTTATTGGTGGGGCAGTGGTCACATCAGGACATTCCTCATCTACCTGGAGGTCTTCTGTGGGGGAAAGCCAGTCTTAAAGTGTTGGGGTTTTTTTGGGGTTCTGACGACTTTGAACGCAAGAACTGGGAGGGAATTAAGGAGAAGGTGTGTGCCCGCTTTTCTAAATGGAAATGGTTGCTACCACAACTGTCATATAGGGGAAGAGTTCTGGTCGCCAATAATCTGGTCGCTTCGGCTCTTTGGCATAGGCTTACTGCTTTGACGCCGCCCAGGAGCCTGGTTGAGGAGGTCCAGAAGATCATCGTGGATTTCTTTTGGTCTGGTCAACATTGGGTTCGTGCGGCTGTTCTCTACCTGCCTGTTGCCAAGGGAGGACAGGGCCTGGTGGACATACAGTCCAGGATCACCTGTTTTAGGCTTCAGACTGCGCAACGGCTCCTTTATGGAAGTGGCCCCTGCTGGATGGACACTGCAAAACTGCTCCTGAGGAGAGTTGGCCGCTTGGGCTATGATAAGCAGCTTTTCCTCGTGAAATCCGGGGAGGTGGACTTTACTGGACTTTCTGCTTTTTATACATCTGTCTTGCATGCATGGCAGGTCTTCACCGTGGTCCGCATTCCTGAGGAGATGCCAGGCATGTGGCTGTTCGAGGAACCACTGTTTTTCAATCAATTCATGGACACTCAAGTGCTGCAGTCTGTTAGTCTGCAAACTTGTTTAAGAGAGGCAGGCTGTACCAGGCTTGGTCATCTTATGAAGATGTCAACCACGTCCATAGAAACGCTGAGGCAGAGTGCCAACATTATATCTGTCAGACTGGTGCATAGGGTGGTGGAGGAAGTGTGTGCTGCCCTGCCACGACCACTTAGAGCCTTTGCGGAAAACCGTACTCTTTCCAATCAATGGGATGAGGACACTGTGTACAACTTTCCTGCCCTTTCCATAAGTCCAGCAGTGGGAGAGTGGCAGGAAGGAGAAGATCACCTGCTGTCCTTCAGAACTCCTCGTCTGGGCAAGTTCCAGTTTGTAGGGAAGAAGACGGTGTATCACATCTGTGTGAAGGTTCTGAATCTGCGCTCTCTGACGGAGGTGAAAGAGTCGAAGTGGGCGGGGTCTTTGGGGCCGGGATTCTCCCCGAAAGGCAGCTGGTGGTCCATGTACAAGCCCCCGATTGAGAAACGGACAGCAGATCTCCAGTGGAGGATTGTACATGGGGCAATAGCTACGAATAAATACAATTCAATTCAATTCAATTCAACTTTATTTATATAGCGCCATTTCACAACAACAGTCATCTCATAGCACTATCAACTGTAGGGAGGACCCCCACAGTTGCAGAAACTGCAACTGTGGGGGAGTTGCAGAAAGACCCCAGCAATCAGGCGATCCCCTGTGAGCAAGCACTTGGCGACGGTGGAGAGGAAAAACTCCCTTTTAACAGGAAGAAACCTCCAGCAGAACCAGGCTCAGGGAGGGGCAGTCATCTGCTGCGACTGGCTGGGGGGTGAGGGGATAGAGAAGAAGAAAAGAACAGACATGTAGAGAGCAAACAGCACGATGGGGACTCAATCTATGGGAGAGAACAAACAAATGTTAATGACCAGCAAAAAAAAAATATTTCATAGAGAGTGAGGAAAGGAGTGAGGCCCAGTGCATTACTGGAGGTCCCCCGGCTGACTAAACCTATTAGCAGCATAACTAAGGGAGGGTTCAGAAAACACATGATCCCTCCCTAATTGTAGGCTATATCAAAAAGGTAGGTTTTCGCCCTATTCTTAAAAACAGAGATCGAGTCTGACTCCCGAATCCAGATTGGCAGCTGATTCCACAGGAGAGGAGCTTGATAACTGAAGGCTCTGCCTCCCATTGTACTTTTGGAGATTCTAGGTATTACAAGTAAACCTGCATTTTGGGAGCGTAGTGCTCTGTTAGGATGATACGGTAGTATCAGATCTTTTAAATAAAAAGGAGCCTGATTGTTTAGAGCTTTGTAAGTAAGAAGAAGGATTTTAAACTTAATTCTAAACTCTATGGGAAGCCAATAGAGTAAATACAGAGCACACCTGGATCCTAATGTGGGGAGGAATGTTTGTTTTGTTCCCAAGTTGAGACCCTGGAGCATTTGTTCATTAAATGTTTTCGTTTATCTGGGCTTTTTGATCTTTTGAAAGTGTGGTTTCATAATTTTGGTGAATGTTTTTCTTTTGGTTTGTTTATTTACGGTCCAAAGTATAAAGTGGCAAAGAAGTCTGTGCACACTTTGCTAAACTTCCATTCTGGTACTGCTAAATTTGCCATCTGGCTGACAAGAAAAAATCGGACTATTAACACTGGGAATGTGGATCCTGTGTTTGTTTTCAAGGCCTTGTTAAAAGTCAGACTCCAGGTGGAGTATTCTTACTATAAAATGGTGGACAATTTGGAGGTATTCACCAATAGATGGACTGTAAGGAATATTTTGTGTTCTGTGGGAGAGGGGGAAGAGTTATGTTTGCACTTTTGAAATGTGAGATGGTGTCATGGTGATCTTACATTTTTGAACTGTACAATAAAGGAATTTTTTAAACCTCTCTCTCTCTCTCTCTCTCTCTCTCTCTCTCTCATCTGTCAGACTGCTGCAACGGGTGGTGGAGGACGTGTGCACCGCCCTGCCACAACCACTTCGAGCGTTTGCGACAAACCGCACTCTTTCCAATCAATGGGATGACGACACTGCGTCCACCTTTCCTGCAATTTCCATAACTCCAGCTGCGGGGGAGTGGCAGGGAGGAGAGGATCACCTACTGACCTTCAGGATTCCTCGCCTGGGCAAGTTCCAGTTTGTCGGGACAAGGGCGGTGTATCACATCTATGTGAAGGTTCTGAATCTGCGCTCTCTGAAGGATGTCACGGAGTCGAGGTGGGCGGGTTGTTTGGGGCCAGGGGTCTCCCCAAAAGGCAGCTGGCGGTGCATGTACAAGCTACCTATTGAGAAACGCACAGCAGATCTCCAGTGGAGGATTGTGCATGGGGCAATAGCCACGAATAAATACAGGGCACACCTTGATCCGACTGTGGGGGAGGAATGTTTGTTTTGTTCCCAAGTTGAGACCCTCGACCATTTGTTTGTCCACTGTTTTCATTTATCTGGACTTTTTGAGATTTTGCGCGAGTGGTTTCGGGCTTTGGGTGAACGTTTCTCTTTTGGTCTGTTCATTTACGGTCCAAAGTATAAAGTCGCAAAGAAGTCTGTGCACACTTTGCTAAACTTCCATTCTGGTACTGCTAAACTTGCCATCTGGCTGACAAGAAAAAATCGGACTATTAACACTGGGAATGTGGATCCTGTGTTTGTTTTCAAGGCCTTGTTAAAAGTCAGATTCCAGGTGGAGTATTCTTACTATAAAATGGTGGACAATTTGGAGGTATTCACCAATAGATGGACTGTAAGGAATATTTTGTGTTCTGTGGGAGAGGGGGAAGAGTTATGTTTGCACTTTTGAAATGTGAGATGGTGTCATGGTGATCTTACATTTTTGAACTGTACAATAAAGGGATTTTTTAAACCTCTCTCTCTCTCTCTCTCTCTCTCTCTCTCTCTCTCTCTCTCTCTCATCTGTCAGACTGCTGCAACGGGTGGTGGAGGACGTGTGTGCCGCCCTGCCACAACCACTTCGAGCGTTTGCGACAAACCGCACTCTTTCCAATCAATGGGATGACGACACTGCGTCCACCTTTCCTGCAATTTCCATAACTCCAGCTGCGGGGGAGTGGCAGGGAGGAGAGGATCACCTACTGACCTTCAGGATTCCTTGCCTGGGCAAGTTCCAGTTTGTCGGGACAAGGGCGGTGTATCACATCTATGTGAAGGTTCTGAATCTGCGCTCTCTGAAGGATGTCATGGAGTCGAGGTGGGCGGGTTGTTTGGGGCCAGGGGTCTCCCCAAAAGGCAGCTGGCGGTGCATGTACAAGCAACCTATTGAGAAACGCACAGCAGATCTCCAGTGGAGGATTGTGCATGGGGCAATAGCCACGAATAAATACAGGGCACACCTTGATCCGACTGTGGGGGAGGAATGTTTGTTTTGTTCCCAAGTTGAGACCCTCGACCATTTGTTTGTCCACTGTTTTCGTTTATCTGGACTTTTTGAGATTTTGTGCGAGTGGTTTCGGGCTTTGGGTGAAAGTTTCTCTTTTGGTCTGTTCATTTACGGTCCGAAGTATAAAGTGGCAAGGAAGGCTGCCCACACTTTGATGAACTTCCTATCTGGTACTGCTAAGCTTGCCATCTGGCTGACGAGGAAAAATCGGGCAAGCAATGCTGGCAATGTGGATCCTGTGTCCGCTTTCAAGGTCTTGTTGAAAGTCAGACTCCGGGTGGAGTTCTCTTACTATCAAATGGTGGACAATTTGGAGGCATTCATCAATAGATGGGCTGTAGGAAATGTTTTGTGTTCAGTGGGTCAGGGGGATGAGTTATGTTTGCACTTTTGAGATGTGACACACTTGGACAAGTGATATTGGTCTTTTTGCAATTTCGGAATGTGCAATAAAGCCTTTTTTTAAAAGTCAAAAGTCTCTCTCTCTCTCTCTCTCTCTCTCTCACTTTCTCTCTCCCTCTCCCTCTCTCTCTCTCCCTCTCTCTCTCGAACAGATGAACACTGGCTGGTGCAGGCACAAAACTTCCGGTCCGTCCAGACCATACAGTCCAGATCTAATCAGAAGCTGCAACAACCAAGGGCGATGTAGATGCATCTGTATCTCCTGGAAGTCACAGTCAAAAGTAAAACTTGCACACTCCCTGTTCATGCATTCATTCATTCCCCTAAAAATAAACACATTAATGGCTAATAAGTCTGTGATTAAAATGAAAATGTAGATGGAATAAAAAACCATCAAGTGCATCGTCATATTACAATTAAAATGATGGGTGATTATATTACAATTGTTCAAATGCTGTCCATTAAATTCATCCATGCATCCATCGATTTTCTATCACTTTTCTGGGGATTCAGATTGCAGAGGCAGAAGGCCAAGCAGAGAAGCCCACACTTCCCTCTCCCCAGCCACCTTCTCCAGCTCTTCAGAGGAGACACCAAGGCAGTCCCATGCCAGCTGGGAGACATAGGGCCGTATTACAAGGATGCGGTCGGTCAGTCATTTGTCAGTGATGCAGAATGCATTTATGGACGTTTCCAAGTTCATTCCCTTATCACAACAGCATAGAAACAAACTCTCCGCCGGACGCATGATGCAAAAGAGGCCGGTCTACTTATTCAGAGGTGTATTTTAGATAATCCAATCCAAAGCACTCCTACCCATCCCTTTAATGCAAAGAGGTGCACTATCTAAAGTGAACTATGATCATGACAGTTTAAGGATGCAATCAAACCAGGATAGTCCGGAGGTCTTGGTTTGACTAGGTGGGGAATGCCGAGAATTTTCACACCTTTGTTTGGTTTAGTTTGCATTCACACTGCAGTGGACCAAACTGCCTGGACAACGTCCCACACTTACAACTGCTTGTTTGGGGCGCTGTAGCTGAAACCACCACTGACCAGGAAAAAAAATCTCAGCGAAGAAGAAAAATAAGGCTCATCGATTGGCCAGGACCGAAAATGGAAATCCGTTCCCTTCAGCCAGGTTGTTTGTTCTCCACAAACAAGACATTTTTTAACTTTTCTCCTCGGCTTTCTCTAGTAAAAGGACTTCTCAGATTTGTGTGGTTGTCTTTATTGTTAATTTCTACCCAAAATGTACTACGGTAAACGCCACTTCCTATTCTTAAACTACATGTTGCTATGGTTACACAAATGCCGAGGGGCACTCCCGCCCTTTGGTACGCTGGATAGTCCATTTGGATTCACAATGCAAGTGGAGCAAACCGGACTTTGTTTAGAAGTGAACTGAGACCCCCGTTTTCAAGGGGACCAGACTTCACTTGTTTTGTGCACACCATAGTACCAACACACATTCACACTGCACCAAGTGAACCAAACTATCCGCAGAGGCCACTGTTTGGTCCTTTGGTCCGGATCAAACAGTGGCCATCTGAATGCGCCCTATGATGGATTTTGCGCTGACCAAAGCCAGTACGCGTGAGCCAAAATGCACACGATAGTATTGCTACTTAGTAATAAGGAAGAAATCAATCGCAGTTGATTCACAGTTAGTTATATTATAAAGAACAAACGGGGCAGAATGCTAAGCTGCAAAATCAGCTGAATAGTTTAATGGGCTGTCATGGTTGACACACCTCTGCAACACTGCGTGGAGGACAGTGCCTTTGGCATGGAAAGCCAGGGTGGTGGTTCCTCTCTTCAAAAAAGGGGACCGGAGAGTGTGCTCCAACTTTAGAGGGATCACACTCCTCAGCCTCCCTGGGAAGGTCTATGCCAAGGTACTGGAAAGGAGAGCCCGGCCGTTGGTCGAACCTCGGCTTCAGGAGAAGCAATGTGGTTTTCATCCTGGCCATGGCACACTGGACCAGCTCTTTACCCTCTCGCGAATCCTCGAGGGTTCATGGGAGTTTGCCCAACCAGTTTACATGTGTTTTGTGGACTTGGAGAAGGCATTCGACCGCGTCCCTCGTGGTTTTTTGTGGGAAGTGCTTCGGGAGTATGGGTATCGGGCTTGTTATTACAAGCTATTTGGTCTCTATATGACCGTTGTGAGAGTTTGGTTCATATTGCCAACACTTGGTCGGACTCATTCCAGTGAGAGTTGGATTCCGCCAGGGCTGCCCTTTGTCACCGATCCTGTTCAAAATTTTTATGGACAGGATTTCTAGGTGCAGCCAGGGAATGCAGGGTGTCATGCCTGGTGACCTCAGGATCTCATCTCTGTTGTTTGCAGATGGTGTTGTCCTGTTGGTTTTATCCAGCATTGACCTACAGGTCTTACTGGGATGGTTTGCTGCTGAGCGTGAAGTGGCTGGGATGAGAATCAGCATCTCCAAGTCCGGGTCCATGGTTCTCAGCCGGAAAAAGGTGAATTGTCCTCTCCGAGTTGGGGATAAGCTCCTGCCCCAAGTGGAGGAGTTTAAGTATCTTGGGGTCTTATTCACAAATGAGGAGAGGATGGAGCGAGAGATTGACAGATTAGAGCAGCATCTGCAGTGATGCGGACGTTGTATCGGTCCATGGTTTTGAAGAGGGAGCTAAGCTCTAAGGTAAAGCTGTTGATTTACCAGTCAATCTACGTTCCTACCCTCACCTATGGTCATGACCTTTGGGTAATGACTGAAAGAATGAGATCATGGATACAAGCGGCTGAAATGAGCTTTCTTCGTAGGATTGCTGGACTCAAACTCAGCGATAGGGTGAGGAGCTCAGTCATCCGGGAGAGGCTCAGAGTAGAACTGCTGCTCCTCCACATTGAAAGGAGCCAGTTGAGGTGGTATGGGCATCTGATTATGCCTCCTGGATGCCTCCCACTTGAGGTGTTTCAGGCAGACCCAGGACCCCCGGGCAGACCCAGGACTCGCTGGAGAGACTACATCTCCCAGCTGGTCTTGGAACGCCTTGGTATCCTCTCTGAAGAGCTGGAGCAGGTGGCTGGGGAGAGGGAAGTCTGGGCTTTGCTTGAACTGCTGCCTCCGTGACCCGGACCTCCAGAAAAGTAGTAGAAGATGGATGGATGGATGGATGTAATGATAGTCATTATGGCCAAACAGTTCAATTTTAGTTTCATCAGACCACAGGACATACATCCAAAAATTAAGGTCTTTGTCCCTATGTGCATTTGCAAACTGTAATCTGTCTTTCTATGTTGCTTTTGGAGTTATGGCTTCTTCCTCGCTGAGTGGCCTTTCTGCTCATATCAGTACAGGACTCGTTTCAGTGTGGATAATGACACTCTTACTGGTTTCAGCTAGTATCTGTAAAAGGTCTTTTGCTTTTGTTTTGGGGTTGATATGCACATTTTGCACCAAAACATTTTCATCTCTTGGACACAAAACCTATCTCCTTCCTGAGCGGTATGATGGCTGGACATTCCCATGGTGTTTATACTTATGTATAATTGTTTGACCAGATGAACATGGCACCTTCAGGCATCTGGAAATTGTACCCAAGGATGAACCAGACTTGTGGAGGTCCACAGTTCTGTTCCTGATATCTTGGCTGATTTCTTTTGATTTTCCCATGATGTTACACAAGAAAGCAGTGTGATTGAGGTGTTCCTTAAAATACATCCACAGGTGTGCCTCCAATTAACTCAGATGTTGTCAATTAACCTATCAGAAGATTCAAAAGCCATGATATCATCATCTGTGTTTTCTAAAATTATTTAAAGGCATAGTAATCTTAGTGTATGTAAACTTCTGACTTTGAAGAAAGTAATGAAAAAAAATCTCTAAAAAAATATTTTTCAAATATAAAAATTACTTAGGAAATAGAAATAATTTTGGTAATTCTAACTGACCTAAAACAGGAAAAGTTTAGTCTGATTTAATGTCAGATGGTGAGAAAAAAAAAGGTTATGCATCTTTTTAAACAGTGTATGTAAACATCTGGTTTCAACTGTACATGTCTTGCCTTTTTACATTCTACATCAGTACTTTTTTTAGCATTACATTCATTTATGTTTTATTGATATTTAATATTTTATGTTACTAGTGGTTTAGGACACTATCTGCATGTCTGCACAATTTGCAAATTAGGTGCAACATCTGATACTGCAGGATAATTTCAAA
Source organism: Pholidichthys leucotaenia (assembly GCA_020510985.1). NCBI lineage: Eukaryota > Metazoa > Chordata > Actinopteri > Cichliformes > Pholidichthyidae > Pholidichthys > Pholidichthys leucotaenia. The sequence goes on from CM035846.1 coordinate 92,377,673, forward strand.
GTGGTAGTTTTCATGATTGTATATTGTTCCTTTAAGTAGTGGCCTAAGAACCAAGTTGTCACATTTTGCTGGACAATACATAGTTAAAGTGCATGACCATAACCTGCTGGGAGCAATAGTGTGTTTCATACTGAAAAAGGATAAATTGTTGGATGAGAAACCGTTAAACTATTTCTTCTCATGCCTCTGGTTTTATAATAGTTTACAAATGCAAATCGATAAAAATTTAAAGGCAAGTCTGTAATTCATCTGTAGTATTTTATTAGATTAGTCAGGACTGTAAACCCTGCTGGTTCTGTGTTTTGCATGTAGTGGATCTACCTTCTTCTCATCTCCTTCCTGCAGAAGCTGCATGTTGCTGCGACGCTGGCTGTCAGTTCTTCTCAGGGTGGCGCTCCGGTGCTCACTGAGGTCAGGAGGTGGAGACACGCTACGACCCTGGGGGTCAACCCAGGTATAAACATGGTTGGTGACGTAGCCACCTGGAATTCGGCCAACTGAGCGCACCGAGAGACAAAGCTTTTTACTGCCCTTCAGCACCTGAGGAGGAGCGAGGGGAAGAGGAATCAGACCTTGAGAAGAAAATAATGCACAATATGTAATTCTCACAATATTTCTCAGCATCCATCAGTCAGTTTAATTTGATCTGATAGCACCAAAACATCTATACTGCACATACTAGTGCTCCTCAAATAATAACATTATGATTCAGTAATTTAATTCAAAGAGACAAGTCACAACCATAATAATTTAAAACAAAAAAGGCTTGAAATAACTCACTTTGTGATCATAGAAAATATAAAGATTGACTTTTTTCACTGAATTATTAAAAAAACCAACACAATATTCCAATTTTTGAGATGCACTATACACAGTGCATACAAACAGCCGATGCTTCTGAGGGAATCCTGAAGTGGACAATAGCACTTAAACAAACTGAAATTGGGTATTTTTCAGAAAATTAAAGATAACAGAAAGAAATGACCAACATTCCCAGTGCTTTTTTGGTGTCCAAATGACCCCAAAACCTCTACACACACACGCACGCACACACGCACGCACGCATGCACACAATAACAACATTCTAACATCTCTTCTGAAAATTGCTGTTTGCTGTGCCTCATTGCCTTCACGTAGCTCACCATATGTCCCATCTCTCTGCAGATCAATGTTTTCCCACGTGCCTGGTGGTCTGGAGAAATCAAGCTATAGTAGAAGCTCTTAATGATTGAACCATCCTTGCACACCAACAACACTAAGAGAAATCTCAGCTTTAAATTGACAGAAATAATCCAAAATATTGCTGATTTTACGAGTGCAATACTGCATCTGTTAAGTTTGTAAATGAAATGACCAACTATCAAAAAATTCTTATGAGCAGAAATGAAGTATTTATGGTAAAGACATACAGTTCAAGGTCATTCCTTTTTAAAGGAAACATATGCTTTTCCTTACTCTTTAACATGCAATATTTAATATTGGCTACTGCTTGACTGTCACATTGAAGCAACATCTAAGGTAACATAATGTAGGTTTTTCGCATGCTGACAGTTCCCACAAGTTGTGATGAAATGTCTGTGACATGCTTAGGTGTTTAATTACTGCATTATCATGTTGACCCATCTTTTGCTGCCTTCTTCAGAATGAATCATTCCAGCGTGTGTCTCTTTAAATGCTCATGAGCCCACGTTCTCCCCATCCTCTCTTTTTTCATCACTTATGAGAGCAGTTGTTGACACCATATTGCTTATGTTAGCTGGCTAGCTCTAAGCTCTGGCAACAAACACAGCCTGAGCTAAGTGATGTAAATTTGTCTGAAAGAATAAATGAAATAAAGCATCACTAGTGGCCTGGGAGTGTGTGGTCTCAGTGATCAACAGGATATGACCAGTCTCTGGAGTACAATAAGCAAAAAAATAAGTGAATTTTCAAGTTCGAAAAGCAGAGTGTAATATACTATGGTAAAGATAAGCTAAAATACCATCGAAGACACAACTGACAGCTAACCTAATGCCAGACAGCCTGACCTATCAGCCTCTTCCCGTTGTGCCGAGATACAGTAGTAGACAAACCGACGCTTACTACCTAGCTACACTAATGCTAACAGTCCAATCTACCAACCATCATTACGAAAATGATAGCTCGTAGATCAGGTAATGAAGTAGAAAGAGAGTGAGTGGGAGAGTGTATTTAAGAAAACACAACAAGGACCTTTTGCTGAGTCCTATGATTGTGACGGACAGACACACAGAGATTTCTTGAATTGTATATAGAGTGATACTCTGATGATATAGAATGAAGTACGTGGCGGTAATGCACCTGTAAGTTCATTGCCAATTGCCAATCAAATCTAAAAGAAGAAGAAGAAAACACAACAAAACAGACAAGAATGATGCAAAATATATTATCTAGTGAGCTAGGTGGGAACAGGGCTATCTAGTGAGGTGACGAATTTAAAGAGCTTTTTTAAAAAAAAAAAAAAAAATGTGCTCGCTAAGCTAACTCCATAGTAGCACGGTGAGTTCTGAAGCCACTGCCTTGGGATCAGCAACTCTGGGCAAGGACTGGATCATCATCATAGCCAACAGTGTGGTGATGGGTTGTAGCTGAAGACCGGAGACCGGATGATGTGTTACTGAGGTAGGGAAATGGAACCCAGAAGAGCTATACTAGGTTCTGAAGAAATGTTAAAATATAAATATTTTTAAATGAAGAGAGAGTGTAATATTTAATATTACCAAAGAAAGCATTTTTTTTTAAAGGTAAAACTAGGGATGCATGTTATTGCATCAGCTGGAGAGGTTATGTTTTCCCACGGTGCGTGCGAGGGAATGATATCATCATGCCGGCCAAGTATTTCAAAACAAATATCTACCTCCACGACACAAGAAACAGCAGAGAGGAATTACTGCATATTGGGAGAATATGCCAAATTCCGATACTCACATGGAATACCACCAGGAATAACCAGAGCACTGGCACCTCCATGGATTGCTACACCGAGCCGTGAGCCTAGCCTTTTTGTCACAAATGCCCTGCCCCTTGGAAACAAGATTGACAAACTAAAACTGGATATATTTGTGATATTTCAGGTTTGAGCACACTCTCACACTCATTCTGTCTCTACTTGATTACCTGATCCTGCACAGCTGCATTAATCATCTCACCTGTGCTTCAACAACCCTGCCTACCAAAACTGAAACAGAGGAAATCCTTGGATCAGGTAGTTAGATGGTCCAGTCGTTTGCCTGGTGAGTCACAGCTGAGCCTGACATCCCTGTACACCAGACAGGTACAGAGGATTGCTACCTCCATTTTAAATGATGACTCCCACCCTTTGCACTGCAACTTTCAGCTTCTTCCCTCCAGACGGAGGTTTGCTGTCCCAAAAAGTAAAACCCAGCGCTACAAAAACAGCTTTGTTCCTGCTGCTGTTAGAGTTGAACAAGATGTAACAATATATTGCACATAATTTAGTTACCTACTTATTAATTTTATTTTATATTTACTTATTTTTGTAGGTTCTTTATTTGGGTTCTAAATCTTTTATTGGGTTTTAGACTTTTGAGTTTTTAACCTCTTTGTCTAGTCTTTAACTTTTTAATATGACCCTTCTCTGTTATCTCCTTGTTTTTTTCTCTTATCTCTTTGTCCTATGTCCTGATTGGTGGAGCTTTGAGTACTTTTATCATGTTTATAGTCAGCTTCATGTGTGCCTGTGTTTGTGTTCATGTTGAATGTAATTGTGGTTTGTAAATATGGATGTCACCTGACTGCAAAACAAATCTACCTACGGGTACAAATAAAGTAACCTGAACCTGAACCTACCAACAACCAAGCTTGTTATGAAGGTTGCAACAACACTGTACTCATTAAACTGTGAAATATATATATATATATACACTACCGTTCAAAAGTTTGGGGTCACTTAGAAATTTCCTTATTTTTGAAAGAAAAGCACTGTTTTTTTTCAATGAAGATAACTTTAAACTAATCAGAAATACACTCTATACATTGCTAATGTGGTAAATGACTATTCTAGCTGCAAATGTCTGGTTTTTGGTGCAATATCTACATAGGTGTATAGAGGCCCATTTCCAGCAACTATCACTCCAGTGTTTTAATGGTACAATGTGTTTGCTCATTGCATCAGAATTCTCCAGATTACCTCCACAAATTAACAGCTAGAATGCCAAAGGTCTGCAATGCTGTAATTGCTGCAAATGGAGGATTCTTTGACGAAAGCAAAGTTTGAAGGAAAAAAATATTATTTCAAATACAAATCATTATTTCTAACCTTGTCAATGTCTTGACTATATTTTCTATTCATTTTACAACTCATGGTGGTAAATAAAAGTGTGACTTTTCATGGAAAACACAAAATTGTCTAGGTGACCCCAAACTTTTGAACGGTAGTGTATATATATATATATACAGTATATTGTCATGAACCGAGCCGGTGTTTTCCTTCAGGCTCGGTTCTGGCCGGTCTCTGTGGCTCAGGTATCGGGTTATTATGTATTGTGTCATCTTTTGAGTTCTTGTTGTTTTTATGTCTTTGTCCTTTTCTTTTCCGTGCCTGTAGTCACTGTTCTGGCCGGCGGCTGTTAGGCAGCCTCTTTGACCTACATTCATGTGGGCGTTGTCTAACATTTGCCAGTCCGACCACGCCCCTTTTGACAGTCAGCTGATTCTACCCCAGTGACTGTCATTCCCGCGCCTCGCCCAGGTGTACTCAATTTGTGGAGTTAACAATGCTTGTACTTAACTCTTTGAGTGTGTTTGTCGCCAAACTGCGACATAACCCCTAGTGGTCAAGAGTGGTACATATTTTTGTCAATAAAATAGTTCAGATTTCCAAGGCTATAACTTGAAAGTGGTAAGAGATAATGGCTTACTGTCAATTAGAAAGATGTAAAATATGATCCAAAGTTTCAGACAGGAATAAATTTATGCATCTAATTTGCATAATGTCGTGGCACCTCTTTAAATTCCATAACTCAGTCAAAACTGGACTTTGAACATATTTACACAAAGAATAGTTCAGTCTTTTAACACTGGTTTTTGTACAGAGGCACCTCATCTTATCTTCAAAGTATATGAACAAGAAATCAGTACAATATTAAAAAACCCAGAAATTTCTCACTTATTTTGACAAAAGGGGGCTGGCTAGCTGGCTGGCTGGCTGGCTGGCGTGGCTGCTGCATTTTCACCCATCATGGTTGTTATTTTGCATTCTGTCGGTCATTTAAAGTCTCGATCACATCTACAAAGTCTTATGATTATCCCATATAAATTTTGCTTGTATCCCGCGGCTATTTTCCGCATACAAAGCTGATAAAAGTGACTATCACCGATCGCGGACATATTAGCTTTCTGGGCTAAAATGCTAAAAACGGGAAAAGGAAATGAGGAGTTTTTCTTCTTTGGTGTATTGCGTGTCATCCACTGAGTCCTCCAACGGATGTCTGCCACCTTTTGAAACTGGCAAATCAGTACAAATAGTACAAATCCCCAATGCAGGTGATCATGTGAGAGTGAAACGACAGGCACAGTGCCGCACTCTGCCACTAGGAGCACGCAAATTCACACACTCAAAGGGTTAAGCGGCATTTGCCAGTCAAGCATTGCTGGTCCGTTGAATGGTCTACTGAATGTATATAGTCGTGTCTTTACTGTGTGCCACGAAGTGTTTGCCACTCCACTTTAGCCGTGGTTCTCCTGCGTCCACTGAGCGATGTCGGCTCTGGAAGGCTCTTGTGGTTAATCGCTTCTCCTCATGCGTTCACTGGGCGATGCCAGCCTAGGAACGCCAATTGTAAGTTTCTTTGCCTTTTTTGTACGCTTTCACCTTTTTTGGGACTGTTTGTCATTACGTTAATAAATGTGTTGTGGTGTAACCCTGCACGCAAGTCTTTCTTTCTACCCTCTCCGTGTGTTGCGTAAAAGCGAATGGGGAGGTCTATGACAGAATGGAGCAGCCAGCGTAGGATTTAGCGGGTTGCACCCACACATCTGTTTTTCTTTTTGGACTATTTTTCTTTTTCCCACTCATCTGCTTCCCGGGCGCCATGGCTGAGTTATTGGAGAGGGAGCTGTGCTCGCTGTGCTCCCTGGAAGAGATTCTTTCATGGACACTGGAGCCCTGTTCCTCTGAGACAGCCTGACAGGCTCGGGACACGGCGGTGAGGGTGGTTAATAGGGATAGCCTTTGGAACCATCCAGAGGCGATAAAGAGTCTCCGGGACATCTTCGCTGCGCCATGCGAGGGGTCGGATGAGGATCTCTCAGCATCCAAGCCCCCTGCGGCCACTCCACCTTCTTCCTCAGACAATACGGAGCTTCTCCGCATTTGTGACTCGCTGACCAGCATGGTGCTTAGAATCCCGGATTATCTGGTTTCCGAACCCTCAGCAAAGAAGGGGAACCCTCACTGGAAGAAGCCTCCAGCCACTCCGACGACAGCCCTGCCTCCTCATCCTGAGCCGTGGCCCACTCTGTCTCCAGAGGTGCAAGAGGAACGAAGACAGGTTCTCTTGACAGAGACTGACCTCCTCCTGGAGGTGAAACCGTGGCTTCTCCCGGAGCTGGCCGGGAGACTGGAGGAGGATTCCCCGAGGAGGTCGGAGCTTCAGCCTGAGGACGAGCATGCTCCAACTGCAGAGATGACAGCTGACGTCATCACTCCCCAGAAATTCAGGCAAGTGCTTATTTAATCACTGTTAATGTCACCTGAAACTGCTTGCTTGATTCCTGATGAACTGTCAGCTGCCGATCTTGTTTGTCCTCCTGTTTCTCCCATTCCTCCTATACTATCGTTCTTCCCGGGAGGACAATTCCGGACGCAGGAGGAGCCTTCACTGGAGAAATCGGCGCTCAAGCCGCCTGCTCCCTCTCATCGCCGCCGACCCCGGAGGGCTTGCCAAAAGCACCCTGCTGGGCATAAGCAGGGCATAAGTTAAAGGTAAGCTATGCAATTGTTCACACATGTTACTTGTAAGTGACTCATAAGTTACTCATAAGTCGAAATACATCGAGACTAGAAAAGCACTCGGAGAGCGCAGACCTCCGCCAAGCGCCACAGTTCCCCCCATACAGTGTTTGTGTGTACATTTTCAGATTCCTTGACCATGAAAACATATGACTAGCAATGTGATTGACAATGATATGATTAGTGGTTCAGTAGTTATTCAGGAAAATTACATTTTCCGTAATGGCGGCCACAGTTCCCCCCATACAGTGTTTGTGTGTACGTTTTCAGATTCCTTGACCACGAAAACATATGACTAGCAATTGGATTGACAATGATAGGATTAGTGGTTCAGTAGTTATTCAGGAAAATGGCATTTTCCGTAATGGCGGCCACAGTTCCCCCCATACAGTGTTTGTGTGTACGTTTTCAGATTCCTTGACCATGAGACCATATGACTAGCAATGGGATTGACAATGGTAGGATTAGTGGTTCAGTAGTTATTCACGAAAATGGCATTTTCCATAATGGCGGTTTTCTTCTGGATGGTGATCCGGATCACCACCAAAATTTAATCAGTTCTTCCTTGTACCATTTCCAACAACGGCTGAAAGTTTCATCGAAATCCGTCCAAAACTTTTTGAGTTATCTTGCTAACCAACAGACAGTATTCCTGGATCTTAAAAAAAGCATTTGATACAGTAGATCACAATTTATTATTAAAGAAACTACAAAATTGTGGTATTAGAGGGGTAGCACTGTCCTGGTTAAGTAGTTACTTAAAGAATAGATATCAGTATGTATGTGTTAGCAACAAAAACTCACAGTTACTGAAGGTCACCTGTGGAGTCCCACAGGGTTCAGTTTTGGGACCATTATTATTCAATATGTATATAAATGATATATGTAAAGTTTCAGAAAAAATGGAATTAATATTGTTTGCCGATGACACTAATCTGTTATGCAGTGGAAACAATTTGGAACAACTTCTGGATACACTCGGAAAGGAATTAGGAAAGCTTAAACTGTGGTTTGATTCAAACAAATTAACGCTCAATTTAAGTAAGACAAAATTTATAGTCTTTAACAACCATCACAACAACCCAGTACCCAAACTCAGTGTAAATGGTGTAGAGATTGAAAGGGTATCCGAAACTAAATTTCTTGGAGTAATAATTGATAACAAACTGTGTTGGAAGGCACATATTAATTATATTAAAGGTAAAGTATCCAAATCAATTGCAATATTACACAGAGTGAAATATTTGCTGAATCAACCCATGCTATACACCTTGTATCATTCATTAATACTCCCATACATGACATATTGTAATGAAGTATGGGGAAATACATATAAAACAAACATATATCCACTCTTTATGCTTCAAAAGAGAGCTATTAGAATAATAAACAAAGCAGCTTACAGGGAACCAACAAACCCACTTTTTCTTAAACAAAAAACTCTCAAGTTGAAAGATCTGGTTGACTTTAGAACTGCAATAATAATGTTCAAAGTGAAGAATTTATCACTGCCCGCAAATATCCAAAAGTTGTTCCAAACAAGGGAGAAATGATATCACTTCAGAGGAACATGTATATTTCAAAAGCCTACAGTGAGAACAACCACCAAGCAACACTGTATTTCAGTGCAAGGAGTCAGATTATGGAACGATTTTGGACCTGAATTAAAATCATGTACAACGCTTGGACAATTTAAACAAAAACTAAAGGAAGAAATACTCCAAACATATTTACAAGACGACATGTAAACTCACATAAGGATTGACATATCCAGCCTGTGTTGTGTTGTAGCTTAGTTTTTTTTTTTTATTATTTTTTTTCTCTGTGACATTTTGTCTTAGATTTGTTTTTGAATAGTAACCGCTTAACTTAGCCTAGCTTAGTTTTCTTTTTTCTCTCAGTCACATTTTGTCTTAGCTTTGTTTTAAATTGTAATCGCTCTTGTCTTGTTTTCTCTTTTTTCTCTTTTGAATTCTTGGATGGAATATGGGTGGGCAATATAAGCTGCGGCTTCAGCCATCACCCATTTCGGATAACTCACGTGGAATTGTATAATCAGAGGAGTCTTTGTCTAATTTGACCTTGTTGTTATATTATTCAGTTTCTTTTAACCTGTACTGTACTATCCGAAATAAATAAATTCATTCATTCACAGACAAACAGACAAACAAACAGACAGACAGACAAACAAGACAAACCCCGGCAAAAACATTACCTCCTTGGCGGAGGTAATACCCCAAACTTATTTCTAATGTATGAGTCATGCTCTTTGAACCTAGTATAGCTTAGTGAACAGGTTTCTAACTTCCAGCTACCCTATAATGGTGTATTGGTAGTGTTGGTTCACAGGAGGAACCCGTAATTGCTCCACGGTGTGCAGATGTCCATGTCAAACTGGTCTTGTGCTGTCTCCTCATGGATTTTGAGTATGTCAATTACTGGGTTTCCATCAAACTTTTCTAGCATTTCTAATGCATAATTTTGTTAATATCAAATAATGAAATAACATTTCCTTAATAGCCCTGAGATAAACCGGTAAAAAAACAGCATGGGGATGAATTTCGAACTGCATGTTATGCAAAGTTGTTCTAGTAGAGTTAAATACTCTTTAATTGGAAAATAATCCCTGCTGATTCATTTTTATGAAATCAGAGGAGATAAAAGGCAAGTGTCTAAAGCAAAAATGCTGATTCTTACTCAGCGCTTCTTGTCACACCAGTATGTGATGAAAAGTGTCTCTCTCTCAGGAATTCATTCGATCATTTAGCAAGCCACAAATTAAACTACCCCTCCCATCAATCTTTTCCCATCTGTCCTCTCCCCACAATTCTTGCAAGGAACTACTAACTGTTTTTGTTGAAATGCCTATTAACATATGCTCTGAACAATAACTGAAATCACTAGTTGTCAGTACGGCTGAGGCCCCATCTCTCTGAGCCCAACAAACAGGATGAATCAATTTCACAACCGTGATTTATGTTGAGAGATAATAACTTCATATCTGATTGAACAAAACGCTGTCAGCACTGAAGATGCTTGATTGTACTGAAATGCGTGCCACCCCCACCCCCTTACATGCACCATCAATGCAGAACTGTGAATAAATATATGGCCAAATTCAACAACACATAAGCAGCTGAAGCCTTTAAAGACAAAAGCAATAGCACAGAAGGGTAAAAGGGACACAGATACACAGCATTTTAATCTAAAATGTAACACTGCTGATTAAAACAGTACACAACATGTATTACATCCCATGAGCCACTAGGCATCACTGGTGAAGGACCTTAGAGACAAAATACAGCCAGGATGGAACAGTTTGGAGTTTTGGAGATGATTTATGCGCCATGAAAACAGGAAACGGATGTAATATGAAAACACACAAACAGAAACTGAAAATATAAAGTGTTATAAAGCATTCAATCTAAGATAAATCATACTGATGCTCGAAGTTGATATTTTGATGTCTTGCAACACCTCAACAGCACACAAAAGTAAAAAAGAGATTTTCCTGTGAACTTCATACTGCATTTTAGAATAGGTTGGACAGACAGTACACTATTATGAAACTGGGACACAGTTATAATTATGTTGAGATTAGTTGATTTATAGGAGGATAAGAAAAGAAAAAAATGATTCTTTGGAATAAAGCTATCGCTGCGGAAAATTAATACTTTAAAAAGTAAAAAAGTGAGCTGGGAAGACTTTAAATGAACCACAGCCACCACATTCTGAAGCAGAAGAAAAAATATGCTACATTGCCTGGATTTTTGTATTTATTATTGATAATTGTCATGTTTATGTAAGATCTGGACAAAATTGCAGGACACAACAGGCAGAGACACAATATGAGGCAAAGGAATGGATTTTTATTAACTATACAAAAGTTACTGGCAATCCCCAAGATGGTGAACAGCAGGGCACCTGCAGAGACACAGAAAGGAAAACCGCAATACCCCCTTTGCACAGGGGTGGCGATCATTCAGAGATCACTGACAGCAAGAGGAGCACAGAGGAACATAGCTAAGATCCAGATATCCTTGAAACACAAAGGGTGTGGGTGAAAATGCATAGATTATTATTCTTACTTCGGAGCAACCAGCTGAACATGGGGTTCCAACACAGAAATCCGTCTGGATGGAGGTACAGAGATCCAGCATGGAGGGAGAAGGACAGCAGTCCTGGAGCACAGAGGATAGCCAGAATAATCAATTGGAATTGAGCTTTTAATTGGTAGGGGAAGGTGGCGGATCTCCAGAGCCCAGAGTCCACGAAGAAGAGATGACCAGGTAAGCGCACAGGAACAAGGGAGCACAGAGGCAGGGTGGCACAGCAGCAGGTAACCTGATAGTTGCAAGAAGGAGAAGTTTTCAAACAAGGAGTGGGAGTCAGAACAGATGGGCTGCAAAGCTTACTGATCAGAGTCACAAGGAGGGAACTCATGAAATTTGATGGTCCTGCATCGATCTGACAACGGCACTCCCATTCTGAAGATGCAGAAATGGCAATCAGCTGAGCACGGGACTTCATCACCTGCAGCTGATACCCTGATGAGGAGGTTACACAACAACCACAGCATAGAATGTGCCAACAGAAATCTGCACTTACCAAACCATTATAATAATATGTGGTCTGGTCTTCACATAAGTCACAATTATAGCCAAACAGAAATGGTATTTGGCTAAATAGCACAGGGCTAAACACACAGGAGTAATAGACCATTTTGTAAATGCTATGTTAATCTTTAAAACTGAACATGGAAGTTAAATGATGTGCCAAAAGAAATCCAATCCAACTTTATTTGTAAAGCACTTAAAAAAACTACAGCTGACACAAAGTGCTGTACATCAGGGATAAATAAAATATGGCAGAAATGTAAACCACAAAAATAAACAAAACAATAAAATACAGCTCAAAAATATAAAACAAGAGAGGTAAAAATGAAAACCATATAATAAAAGCAATAAAACAAGTAAAACCAATGTCTCATGCTGGGTTGAAAGACAAGGAGTAAAAATTGGTTTTAAGATGAGTTTTAAAAATGGACAGTGAAGGGAATCAGAATCAGAATCAGAATCAGGTTTATTGCCATTGTTCATGTAGTACACAAACTAGGAATTTGTCTCGGTACAATGCTGCAACATTAAACATGATAAGATAAGAGAAATAAACTATACATGTAATAAAGTGTAGGATAAGATTAAGTGATACTGGTCAACAGTTAAAATACATATTAGCCAGCAGCAGATACTGTGGAGAACTATATAGTGCAGTCGGTAATGCAGGAAGAAAACAGTGATGATTGACATGAGTCTGGTTGAGCTGCTGTACATGGTGCACGAGAGTCACTTAGTGTTCAGCAGTCTAATGGCAGAGGGGAAGAAGCTGTTCATGTGACGGGAGGTTTTAGTCTGGATGGACCGAAGTCTTCTACCAGAGGGGAGGGGGGCAAACAGTACATGACCAGGGTGTGAGGGATCGGCTATGATCCGGCCAGCACGCCTCCGGGTCCTGGAGATGTACAGATCCTGGAGAGATGGGAGCTTGCAGCCGATCACCTTCTCAGCAGTGCGCACGACGCGCTGCAGCCTTAGTCTGTCCCTGGCAGTGGCTCCTGCGTACCACACGGTTATGGAGGTGGTGAGGATGGACTCGTTGATGGCTGTGTAGAACTGCACTAACATCTTGGTGGGTAGCTTGAGCTTCCTCAGCTGCCGCAGGAAGAACATCCTCTGCTGGGCTTTTTTGATGAGTGAGCTGATGGTCAGCTCCCATTTGAGGTCCCTGGTGATGGTAGTGCCTAGGAAGCGGAAGGAATCAGCAGTGGTGATGGGAGAGCCTGAGAGGGTGAGGGGGGGCAGAGGAGTAGTGACTTTCCTGAAGTCTACAATCATCTCCACTGTCTTCAGAGCGTTCAGCTGCAGGTTGTTATTGCTGCACCAGGACGCCAGCTGGGCCACCTCTCTCCTGTAGGCGGACTCGTCGCCGTTGGAGATGAGCCCGATGAGGGTGGTGTCGTCCGCAAACTTGATCAACTTGACAGACTGGTGGCTGGAGGTGCAGGAGTTGGTGTAAAGGGAGAAGAGTAGGGGGGAAAGTACACAGCCCTGGGGTGATCCGGTGCTGATGCTAGTATAGTCTGAGACAGTCTTTCCCAGCCGCACATGCTGCCTCCGGTCCGTCAGGAAGTCGATGATCCACCTGCAGAGGGAGTCAGGCACGTTGAGCAGGGACAGCTTGTCCCGGAGCAGAGCGGGGCGGATGGTGTTGAATGCGGAGCTGAAGTCCACAAACAGGATCCTGGCGTAGGTTCCCGGGGAGTCCAGGTGCTGCAGGATGGAGTGGAGGGCCAGGTTGACTGCATCGTCTACAGACCTGTTGGCTCTGTAGGCAAACTGCAGCGGGTCCAGGAGAGGGGTGGTGATGGACTTGAGGTGGGACAGGACCAGGCGCTCAAAGGACTTCATGACTACAGAGGTGAGCGCTACAGGTCTGTAGTCATTAAGTCCAGTGATCCGTGGCTTCTTGGGGACAGGGATGATGGTGGAGGATTTGAGGCAGGACGGCACGTGGCATAACTTAAGGGAGGTGTTAAAAATGTCTGTGAATACAGGAGCCAGCTGTTTCGCACAGAGTCTCAGGGTGGAGGGAGACACGCCGTCTGGGCCGGGGGCCTTGCGCGGGTTCAGTCTGGAGAACTGTTTGAGCACATCCTGCTCACTGATGATAAGGGGAGGGGGGGAGGTGGGGGGGGGGGTGCCTTAAATGAAGTAGGGAATGTGGAGGCTGTGGAGCTGGAGGGAGGGGGGGAGTTGGACACAGATGACGAGGTGTCAAAACGGGCATAGTGTTGGGACAGTCTCTGACAAAGGGCTTTGTCATCCTGACCTTTAGGAGCCTGAGGCCGATAGTTGGTGATCTGCCTCAGTCCTCTCCACACGGAAGCCGAATCATTAGCAGTGAACTGCTGCTGGAGTCTCTCTGAGTACACAGATTTAGCCCTCTTCAGCTCTCTGTTAAACCGGTATTTAACCTCCCTGTAGCAGTCCCTGTCTCCACTTTTCAGCGCTGCTTCCTTCTCCTTCCTGATCTGTCTGAGCTTAGCTGTGAACCAGGGTTTGTCATTAGAGTAACTCACCCTGGTGCGTGATGGAAGAATGTTCTCTTCACAAAAGTGGATATATGAGTTCACAGTGTCCGTGTACTCATCCAGATCATGCGTGGCTCCTTTAAGCATGCCCCAGTCAGATATTTCCATGCACGTTTCCAGCTTCTCCTCAGCATCACTGGTCCGTATCTTCGTAGTGCTCACAACAGGTTTAGTGAGCTTCAATCTCTGTCTGTATGTGGGAATGAGGTGAACCATCACGTGATCAGATAATCCCAGCGCAGCTCGAGGGACAGCGCGATATGCGTCTTTCACTGTGGTGTAACAGTGATCCAGTGTGTTTAATCCTCTGGTGGGGCATTTAATAAACTGTTTGTAGCGGGGGAGATCGTGGCTCAGATTGCACTGATTAAAGTCGCCAGCCACAATAATCAGCGAGTCTGGAAAACTCCGCTCTGTGTGTTGAATGTGATCCGCGAGCACGCGCTGAGCTTCGCGCGTGTCCGCGTCGGGAGGGGCGTACACAGCGATCAGTATAAAAGAAGCAAACTCCCGTGGGGAATAAAAAGGCTTGCAGTTGATAACAAGAAATTCCAAGGCAGGAGAACAGTGTTTGGAAATTTCCGTTACATCAGAGCACCAGCTACAGTTGATGTAGAAGCAGACACCGCCTCCTGTGGTCTTGCCGGAAAGCTCTGTGTCACGATCAGCACGGAAGAGCTGGAAGCCGTCGAGGCGCAGCGCGCTGTCCGGTATATTTTCCCGGAGCCAGGTCTCAGTAAAGCAGAGGACAGCTGAGGAGGCGAGGTCCTTAAAACGCATCAGCAGTCTCAGTTCATCCACCTTGTTAGAGAGAGAGTTGGTATTGGACAGAAATATGCCAGGCAGCGCCGTTCGCGAGCCTCTCCTGCGAAGTCGTACGAGAGCGCCCGCTCGTCTTCCTCTCTTCCGCCGTCTCACTTTCCGAGCCAAACAATAAACCAGATCGGCGGCAGGGGCTAGAAAAACTGGGAGGAGGTCCGTGGGGGTCAAAGTCCTGATATTTAAAAGTTCTTCACGGGTATAAGTGCAAGCAGACACACAATTGACAAACAAAAACAAACAAAGAGCGCAGCGAAGCACCATGTCGACCGCTGTGGGCGCCATCTTGGATTTCTCTAGTATATTTGAGAGGTGGTGGTATGTGGTCTTGGGGAATTGTTTAATTTGCTTTGTTGTAAGGGATGCTAGTTCTAGCGCAATAAGTAGTCCCAGGGCGGTAATTAGTATAGTAAGGGGCCTGTATAATGGGCAAAGGGAGACTGTTCCACAGTTTAGGAGCAGCAACAGAAAAAGCTCTGTCCCCTCTGAGCTTCCGCTTAGATTTTGGTACTGCTAGGAGCAGCTGATCAGCTGACCTGAGAGACCAAGCAGGAGTATAAAGGTGCCTTCAGACCAAATGCGAACGGGCGGCGCAAATACTGTGCATACAAAGTCAATGGAAAGAGGCGAGCACACATGAATCTTGCACATTCGCACGTTCACATCCAAGGGAGAGCGCTAGCTCTGACATTCTGCTATCACCAGAGTGAAAGTATCAACATTGGCGAGTAAACTAGTTTGAAAATGAGACTGAGACTCACCTGGAAACAGAAGGACTGGGAGCTCGCCTCTTTCCATTGATTTTATATGCATTCGCGCCACTCGTTCATGTTTAGTCTGAAGGCACCTTAAGTATGGAGCAGCTCAAAGAGGTAAGGCGGGGCAAGGCCATTTAATGATTTAAAAACAAATAAGAGAATTTTAAAATGAACCCTAAAATGCACAGGCAGCCACTGAAGGGAAGCTAAAATGGTTGTAATGTGCTCCCTCTTACGTGTACCAGTTCAAAGACGTGCAGCAGTATTCTGAACCAACTGGAGACATGAGAGGGAAGGTTGGTTGACTCCAAAATAAGGTGCATTTCAGTAATCCAGCTGAGATGTAATGAAGGCATGGATTACTGTTTCAAAGTGCTGCTTTGAAAAGATGGGTTTAATCTTTGCCAGCTGCCTCAAATGAAAAAAGCTGCACTTCACTACTGCACCAGTTTGACGATCCAATTTAAAATCATTGTCCATCTTAAAACCCATATTAGTAACAATTGGTAGGACAAACTCTGCCAAGGGACCCAAGTCAGCAGGGAGGGACACACAGGAGCCACTGAGTACAAACACAATCACTTCAGTCTTCTTTTCATTAAAATTTAAGAAGTTTACTGTCATCCAATCTTTAATGTCATTAAGTCATTCAAGAAGTGATTTAATTGAGAAAGCCTCCTCCCGCTTTAACTGAACATAAATCTGAGAGTCATCAGGGAACAGTGGAAGGAGATACCATGCTTTCTCAGAAATGAACTCAGTGGAAGCAGATAAAGTGAAAAGAGCAAGGGCCCTAAAATTGAGCCCTGTGGGATCCCACGTGACAGAGAAGCAGAGGAGGATTCAGAGCCAGCAAGGCTTATACACATGGTTCTATCAGCCAAACAGGACCTGAACTATTCCAATGCAGTACCAGAAATACCCAAAAGATACTGCAGGTGAAATATTAAAATATCAGGGATTATGGTATCAAAGGCGTCGGTTAGGTCTAGCAGAACAAGAATCATAAACTATTAATAATAAATATATAATAAACTATTTTCTATTTTGAAAAATGTGCTAGAATTATAGTGGTGCCCCTTCCTAATAAATACAGTACTGCAATGTTTAGCTTGAAAAGAAGATGTCAATACAGATTTGATAGTGGCAAAACCTGCTTTGATATCAACAATTTCAGCAACACCCCAGAAGCCTTATTTACTTGCAAAAATCTGGACAAAAAGGCTATTAGGTCACACTGAGACAAACTTTTTTGACTGACTGGAAATTCATGACTAAAGTATTTCCCTAGCGTTGCATGTCTGGTAAAGACAACGACAAGCAAAAATGAGAAAAGAAAAAAATAAGAATGCCTTGGCCATGGCCTCCCCTCCTTGCTATTCGTTCTGTTTTCCCTTACCAGCCTGACTCATCATCTCACCTGAGACACATCCAATAGTCAAGCTCCGACAGTGTATAGTGTCTATATCTGGTTCTTGTCTTCATTCTTTGACAGGAGTTACCAGAGGGAGAAAAATGTTACAGCTATATTTATCACTGTTTCTTATTCTTACTACCTCAATTTTGATTTCCAAGTCCAGTATCTCAGTGCTTCAGGATTATTATCACCTTGAAATGGGTTAAAACTAGACCTTCAAACAGCCTGAACAGCCTGACTTGCTTGTCTGCCACTCACTCACCTCCCAACATTCACCAGCAAACCTCCCCTAAACTGCTCAGTATGACAGGTCCGAATCTTTCTTGTTGAGTTGTTGGTTTCTTGGTATAAGGACCAAACATAGAAAGTGGAATAGAAAAACTATATAATTATGATTCCCTGTTTTATGAGTTTCTTATGCAAATGCAAAAGGGAGTGCAAGTTAGTATCACTATCAATCAATTAAACTTTATTTGTATAGCACTTTTCAAACATTAGATGCT
Source organism: Pholidichthys leucotaenia (assembly GCA_020510985.1). Classification (NCBI taxonomy): domain Eukaryota; kingdom Metazoa; phylum Chordata; class Actinopteri; order Cichliformes; family Pholidichthyidae; genus Pholidichthys; species Pholidichthys leucotaenia. The sequence goes on from CM035846.1 coordinate 92,395,311, forward strand.
GCGCAAAGTGCTTTATATGTATATAAAAGCAGTAGACACATTTAGTTACATATATTTACACGATACATCCCCACCCCTTCCAACCCTCCCATAAACTTACCCACAACACACACACACACACACACACAGAGGCACATACACCACCCCTTACTTCTCTTACACACATGTAAAATAAAAGAGACATTGCTCGGCACTGAGGCACCATGTGAAGAAGCAACCATCCTGTGGATCCCCCACGCCGGGAGACCACACAGCCCATAACCACAGGGCATGCCACAGAGGCCACCACAACCAGGACAGGCCAGGGGCCACACCACAGCTATAGGCAGTGGCATAAAGCCCCCACCCGCCCAAGCTAGAGCGACCCACAAGACCGGCACCCCTGCAGATGGGCCAAGCCGCATCCGGCATGACTGGCTCCACTGAGGAAACACGGGCTAAAACACATAAAATACAAGATAAAACTAAGAACACATAAAACAAAGGGAACTAAAAACCCATACTTTTAAACTGAGCTAAGAACACATCAAAACAAGAAATTCTAAAGGCAAATGGAGCTAAGAATGTAAAACAATGGAACATAAATGACTACTTCAACAATAGTTAAACAGGTTTGTTAAAAGCCAAATTTAAAAAGGTACAGAAAGAAACTAAGAACACATAAAACAAGAGGAATTAAAAATCTATACTTCATCATCATCATAGCCGTCTGTCGTGGGTGACAATAACTGTTTCATTTAGGTCTGATCAGATTCCTCCACTCAGCTCTGTCCTTAGCCTTCCGCTGCCAGGAACTCCTGTCTACATCCAGCTTCTTCAAGTTTGAATGAATGAATGAATTTATTTATTTCGGATAGTACAGTACAGGTTAAAAGAAACTGTATAATATAACAACAAGGTCAAATTAGACAAAGACTCCTTCTACTATACAATTCTACGTGAGTTATCCGAAATGGGTGATGGCTGAAGCCGCAGCTTATATTGCCCACCCATATTCCATCCAAGAATTCAAAAGAGAAAAAAGAGAAAACAAGACAAGAGCGATTACAATTTAAAACAAAGCTAAGACAAAATGTGACTGAGAGAGAAAAAAAAAAAAGAGAGAAAACTAAGCTAAGCTAAGTTAAGTGGTTACTATTCAAAACAAATCTAAGACAAAATGTCACAGAAAAAAAAATGTGAAAAAAAAAAATTCGTTTTACAGTGTCTTTAAATCTGAGCCTTGGTCTACCCTGATTGTGTTTGCCCTTGCATAACTGTGAGTAGAGTAAATGCAGAGGGAGACGCTGGTGGTTCATCCTCTCAACATGTCCGAGCCATCTCAGGTTCATCTGTGTTAGCATGTCCTCCATTGATGGTAGACCAGCTCGTTTCAACACTTCTATGTTGGTTATCTTGTCTTTCCATGAGATGTTCATTATGGCTCAAAGGTGTCTCACTTCAACAATAGTTAAACAGGTTTGTTAAAAGCCAAATTTAAAAAGGTACAGAAAGAAACTAAGAACACATAAAGCAAGAGGAATTAAAAATCCATACTTAAAAACTGAACTAAAACACATCAATAAGAAAAGATGAGAAAATCCAAAAACAAATGGCGCCAAGAAGAACATAAAACAATGGAACATAAATGATCACTTCAATAATAGTTTAACAGATTTGTTAAAAGCCAAATTTAAAAGGTGGGTCTTTAGTCTGTTCTTAAAAACATCTATTGACTCTGCAGCCCTGAGGCTCTCTGGCAGGCTGGTCCACAGACGAGGATCATAATAATGAAAGGAGGCTTCACCAAAGGTCTTGGACTATAGGGTATGGCGACATAGCACAACCAGCGCTGCCGGGGTAGAAGTTTATGATCTTGGGAAATGCTCTCAGTGGCTATTGCTGGATTTGTGGCAGCATGTCCATGACCACACGTGTGTGTGGCATAAATTTCATAACTTTCCAGTCCACAGAGGATCAGTATGGACTGACCATGTGCAGCCCAAATTTTGTAACCGTGCAGACAGTATGCAAGAAGTCCGAACTGAAATGCTTATCAACCAGGGAAATCATGGGTTCATATTCTTGAGCAGTGCCATCCATACATCCAGCCATACTGTACCACTTTTCCGGAGGTCCAGGTCACGGAGGCAGCAGTTTAAGCAGAGAAGCCCAGACTTCCCTCTCCCCATCCACCTACTCCAGCTCTTCAGAGAGGATACCAAGGCGTTCCCAGACCAACTGGGAGACATAGTCTCTTCAGCGAGTCCTGGGTCTGCCCCAGTGTCTCCTCTCAGTGGAACATGCCCAAAATACCTCAAGTGGGAGGCGTCCAGGAGGAATCCTGATGAGATGCCAAAACCACCTCAGCTGGCTCCTTTCAATGTGGAGGAGCAGCGGTTCTACTCTGAGCCTCTCCCGGATGACTGAGTTCCTCACCCTATCTCTGAGAGTGAGTCCAGCAATCCTACGAAGAAAGCTCATTTCAGCCACTTGTATCCGCAATCTCATTCTTTCAGTCATTACCCAAAGCTCATGACAATAGGTGAGGGTAGGAACATAGACTGACTGGTCATCTGGGGCAGGAGCTTGTCCCCAACCTGGAGAGGACAATCCACCTTTTTCTGGGTGAGGACCATGGACTCGGACTTGGAGGTGCTGATTCTCATCCCAGCCGCTTCACATTCAGCAGTAAACCATCCCAGTAAGACCTGTAGGTCATTGCTGGATGAAGCCAACAGGACAACATCATCTACAAACAACAGAGATGAGATCCTGAGGTCACCAAGCACCTGGTGCTTGCAGTGATCAAATATACTCAAAGTGCATACAGAAGTCTCCAGTGTCTGAAAACTTCTTTGAACAGTGCAATGTACACAACCGCAGTCCACATCTGTGTATCATCGAGTATCATCACGAGATACTCGAAGTGTCCACTCGGGGTCCGGAACGCCGTCTTCCATTCATCGCCCTCACGGATCCGCAGATCCCAGATGATAAGCATTGCACAGGTCCAATTTGGAAAACCAGGAGGCGCCTTGGAGGGAATCAAAGGCTGAATTAATGAAAGGTAGAGTGTACTTGTCTTTGACAGTTATGTTGTTTAACTCCCTGAAGTCTATACAGGGTCTCAGTGAGCCATCCTTCTTGCCGATGAAGAAAAAGCCCGCCCCCACCGCTGACGATGATGGCCGGATTATGCCTGAGCTCAACGACTCCTTGATGTATGTCTGCATCGCTTCCCGCTTCGGGGCAGACAGGTTGTAGAGTCTGCTAGATGGTAAAGGAGCTCCAGCGTGGAGATTAATGGCACAATCATCCCCCACCGCGGTGTGGGGGGGAAGGGAAAGGGCTTGTGTCTTGCTGAAGGCGGCCCCCAAGTCGTGGTATTCGGGAGGGACCTTATCCAAATCGGGAGGGGCAGGGATCAGGGCACTTAGCGGCAGGGACGGCGAGCATGCAGCGGACTGAAGGCAGGCACTTAAACAAAAAGAACTCCAGGCACAGACACTCCCAGACCACCAGTCTATGGAGAGATTGTGCAGGCGAAGCCAGGGGTAGCCGAGGATAACTGGAGATGAAGAGATCGGCAGCACCTACATCCTCAGCTCCTCCCGATGATTGCCCGATGTAAAAACAGCCACTGGGGCAGTCCGGTGGGAAACTGTAGCGAAAGGGGCTTTAGAGAGGGTGATCAGTCTCAAGGGGGTCTCCAATAACTGAACGGGGAGCCCCAACCGGGTTGCCAGTTCCCCAGAGATGAAGCTCTGCTCCGGCCCCGGAGTCAATGAGTGCCTGTGTAGTGAATTCCTTATGTTTAAAACAGAAACGGATGGGAATCTGGAAACTAGTGAGGGGTTTTAACTGAGGCGTGTCCATGAGCCCCCCTACTGCGACACAGGACTCCCCCTTTTGGCTGTACATGACATACCTCAAGCTCGTGCTCCTCACTCCCACAGTAAACAGTGGAAAACAGAAAACAGAGTTCAAGTTCAGTTTTCCTCAGGAAGGAAGCAGACGACTCCGCGCTGATCCTTGGGTCTCACAGAATATATAGACAGAGCCAAATAGCAGACAGGTGTGTGCGCAGGTGCGCCTAATTGGCAGCCATGACATTCGCAGGATCTGGAAGAGCCCGCTTCGACTAACTAAGTCAAAGGCTTTGGTCAGGTCCACGAACGCAAGGAACAATGGCTGCTGCTGCTCTCGACACTTCTCCTGCAGCTGACGGAGGGAGAAGATCATATCCACTGTGGACCTTCTGGCTCTGAAGCCACACTGGGCACATTACAGATAGTTACATTACCAGCAATATACTATATTATATATATATAACAATATACCAGTACAGTCATGTGAAAAAGTTAGGATACCCTGTATAAGCCTTTGTGTTTTTTTTAACATCCATCCATCCATCCATCCATCTTCTTCTGCTTAATCCTTTTTGGGTCGTGGGGGTGGGGTGGGGTGGAGCCTACATATGGATATTTAATATCAATGTTAAAAATACTGGGAGATTCATGAAATACAGCTAAACAAATAAAAATTAATTAAAGACTTTTTTCAAATTTTCTGTAAAATGTTTTTCTAAACAAAGAGTGAGGAATAAATTAGGGTACCCCCCCCATCTTTTTTAGGACACCCCCACATTCATTCCCACTTAAAATGGCTAAAATAAATGTTAAAAAATGCAAATCAAAACAAAAACAAGGTTAGACATAGATATGCGAACATTTCTTAATAAAGAACTGAATATTTGACTTCCGGTTATGGCTGCCATGTAGGACGGATGTGTCTCACTCTGCTCTGCTCCTGGAGAAAAAAAATCGGCAAATAACTCTCTCATTTGGGACAGAACGTATCCCAGCGTCTGGGCGAGGATATGTCGGCGAAGCCTAAGGCTGGAAAACCAGGTAAAGGAAAAAGCGAGCCGCCGAAACAGTCCAAATTAACGGACTTTCAGGTCTGTGACGCAGCAAATAAAACTCCATATATGGCGGAGGAGGCTGGCAACGGTGCGATGTCTGCGGGAAGAGGCGCAGATGCGCTGATGGCTGCCATGAGTTCAATGAGAGCGGACTTTTCCTCTAGATTTGATGGGATTATGACAGCGTTGGAAGGAATAAGAAAGGAATTGGGTGACTGTGTAGAACGAACGGCGCAGATGGAGCTCCGTCTCGCTAGTGCTGAAGATGACGTCACCCGTCTTCAATTAAAGGTGCGCACTTTGGAAAAAAAAAATAAATCTCTGGAAAATAATATTTTGGATTTGGAATCTCGGTCGAGACAGAATAACTTGAGGCTGGTGGGTCTTCCAGAGGAATCAGAAGGTCGGGACGTATGTTCCTTTCTGGAAAAGTGGATTCCGGAGGTGCTGGGCAGCGAGGAGTTGCAATCAGCAGTGGTTCTGGAAAATGCACATCGTATTGGCCCACGGAGAGATAAGGGACCGCCGAGGACCTTAATTATGAAGTTTCTTAGCAACAGAGACAGGATGAAGATCTTCAACGCTGCACGAGCTAAAGGAGAGATTAAACACCAGGACCAGCAGGTGCGGTTCTACCCAGATTTGGCCACAGGAATCCAACAATTGAGGAAGCAGTTTGATCCCATACGTAAGGAGCTGCGCAACCTTGGGATTCGTCATGGTGTAATCTATCCTGCGAGACTGCTGACCACGTATGAGGGCAGAACCCACATCTTCAAGACCCCAGAGGAGGCGCAGGAGTTCATCAAGAAGATCAAAGAAGAAGAAGAGACTGGTGGGAGCTAAGCATGAACAAAATATAAGGTAGAATAATTAAGCATTTGCACAGGCATCTGACTGACTTGAAGTAAATAGTAAGTTTACAAAATATAGATTGTATTATATATTAAAAAAACAAACAAAAACAAAACAAACAAAAAAAAACTATGATGTACAAAGTTGTTAAAAATTTTGGAGTTAAGTTGGAAAACTACAGAGGAGAGTTAATGTTACGTCATTAAAAGCAGTAGAGTTAGGGTGATTGGGAGGATGAAGAAGGAGTGGCTTAGGCTGTTCCCCGTGGGTGTGGAACGGTCGATGGCTATATCGGGAGACAGAATTTTTCTTTTGATTTTGGGGGGTTTGCCACAAGTGTGGGAAGGGGAAATTTGTTTGTGTGTAGTTTGTAGGATGAATGTTCAACCACTCATGTTTTTGCTTCTCTGTATGAGCATGTTTACACTGCAAGGTAATCCCAAACTCTCTATTGATCATAAACCAAAGTGTTAATCTTAATTTAACTTCATGGAATTGCAGAGGTCTACAAAATTTAAAAAAACTTAAACAAGTTATGAATAAAATAAAAGACATGGGTTCAAAAATTGTGTTTTTACAAGAAACTCATTTAATAGAGGAGGATATAAAAAGAATTAGGAGTAGATGGCAAGGAAGTGTCTTCACCTCATCATTCTCATCCCAGGCCAGGGGAGTTATGACTCTCATACATAAATCAGTTCCTTTTCAAGTGAAAAATGTAATTGGAGACAAATTTGGAAGATATGTAATCATTCAAGGTTCTTTGCTATTAGAAAATATAAATCTTGTGAACTTATATGGTCCCAATATAGATGATCAGAAGTTCTTTGCTAATTTATTTCTTATCTTATCATCACTTACAGGGCAACATATAATAGCAGGGGATTTTAATTGTACATTGAATCCAGGTATAGATAGATCAACAGGACTGGATTGCACGCACATTGGATGTAGGATGACTATTAATCATTTTATGAAAGAATTGAGATTGTTAGATATATGGAGAGAAATGAAACCACAAGTTAAAGCCTATTCTTGTTATTCCAGTACCTACAAGACATTCTCACGTATTGATTATTTTTTGATTTCCACAGAATTAAGGTCCAAGATTCAAAACTGCTTTTATGATAACATCGTGATCTCTGATCATGCACCCTGTTGTCTAATACTGTATATGTAGATAAAAAATTGACAAAGGAATCAGGTAGATGGCAATTTCAGCATAAATGGCTTCAGGATGAGGAATTTGTCAAGTATATAGAAAAACAGATAGACGAGTTCTTTGACATCAATACTACACAAACATCAGCATGTGTAAAGTGGGAGGCTTTCAAAGCTTTTATTAGGGGACATATTATTAGTTATACAGGATCAAAATCTAAGAAGACTCGAGAGGAGAGAGCTAAATTGGATCATAAAATAAAAAGTCTTCAGGAAAAAGTGTATGCAGGAAGTGACCCAAGGTTGGAGAATGAATTACTGATTTTGAGAGCTGAATACGACAAAAAATCAGCGAATAGAGCTGCCTCGAGTCTTCTAAGATTGAAACAATCTTTTTATGAACAAGGTGAAAAATCAGGAAAATTATTAGCATGGCAGATTAAACAATTAGAAATTAAAACACCAATTACTAGTATTATAAGTAACGGACAGGTAGTTATAGATCCTTTAGAAATTAACAGAGCCTTTAGAGATTACTATGAAAAATTATATGATACCAAAAATGAATCTGATTTAACAAAACTAAATGGGTTTTTGAACGAACTATCTATACCGTGTATTCCAAATGAAAACAGGGAGATATTGGAGTCTAAAATTAGTCAAGAAGAAGTTGGGCTAGCCATTGATGGTATGAGGTCGGGAAAAAGTGCAGGACCAGATGGTCTTCCAGTTGACCTTTATAAAAAATTTAAGAATAAATTAATAAAACCTTTTTTGGAAATGGTTTTAGAAGCATTTCAAAATAATAATTTACCATCATACATAAATAATGCCTTAATTATACTGCTGCCAAAACCAGGTAAGCCCTCTAATAAATGTGAAAATATGAGACCAATAAGCCTATTAAACGCCGACCTTAAGATAATCTGTAAAATTTTAGCAAGACGAATACAAGAAATTTTACCAAATATTATTAATCGAGATCAGAATGGCTTTATAAAGGGTAGACAAGGCTTCCATAATGTAAGAAGACTATTTAATATTATTTATTTTAATAAAGAAGCACCGGATACAGCTCTCCTATCACTGGACGCCGAAAAGGCCTTTGATAGAGTTGAATGGCCCTTTCTTTTTGAAGTCCTACAAAGGTTTGGACTTGGAAATAATTTCATAAAATGGGTTCAAATAATATACAATAATGCTACAGCAGAAATCCTAACAAATAACAATATTTCAAAACCAATAAAAATCAATAGAGGATGTCGACAAGGCTGTCCACTTTCACCTTTACTGTTTACTATGGCAATTGAACCTTTAGCGATAGCGATACGTTTACATTCACAAATATATGGAATTAAAGTTGGACCAACAGAACATAAAATCTCCCTGTACGCCGATGACATAATTTTGTTTATGTCGAATCTAAAAAAATCAATTCCAACCTTGTTGAATTTAATAAAGAATTTTGGGGAAATATCAGGATATAAAATAAATAAAACTAAATCTTCAATATTAATGCTAAATGAGACCCAGAGAAATTACCCAGCCCCTGAGGTAAATCAATTCAATGTTGTAAATCAGTTTAAATATTTAGGAATCCAAATTGTGCCTAAGCTAGAATCAGTCGCCAGTGTCAACTATGAAGCCTTAATGTCAGATATCAATGAGTTAACTCAGAGATGGATGTCACTACCAATGTCGATGATCGGGAGAATCAATATACTTAAAAGTAATATTTTACCTAAAATACTTTATTTATTTCAATACATTCCCTTATCACCACCTTTAGATCTATTCTCAAGAATAAAAAAAAAGTTAGTGGAATTTATATGGAACAACAGGAGGGCTAGATTACGTCTGTCTTTATTATATTTACCATTTGATCGTGGAGGTCTGAAATGTCCAAATTTTATGTTGTATTATTGGTCGGCACAACTGAGGTCTATGACATATTATTTTTCATCAAATGATCTCCCTCACTGGACTGAAATGGAATCATACAATTTACCTTTACCTCTTCCCATATTCATATACTCAGATTCGGCAAAAAAATTACAAAAACAAGTTAAAAATCCATTTGTAAAGCATATGATCAAAATATGGTGTGAAGCTAAAAACTATTTAAAAGAACCACAGTTATTGTCACAATTTAGTCCAATATGGGGTAATCAATATTTTAAACCAGGGAGAGCGGACGCTGTATTTAAAGTATGGAATTTAAAAGGGATACAAAAGATTCAGGATTTATATTTGCCATGTGCAGATAACATAATGTCTTTTGAAGAGCTGAGGATCAAATTTAATCTCAATAGAACACATTTTTTTAAATATCTTCAACTTAGAAACTTTATTCGATCAAATCAAAATAAAGCTCTCACTCGACCTATTTACTCATCCTTGGAAAAAATGATGATGAAAGATAGTAAAAGAAAGGGTATTATTTCAGAGTTTTATAACTCATTGACACTATCTTCAAGTGAAAATTCACTGAAAAGATTAAACTACTGGAAAGAAGATCTGCAAACTGAAATTTCAGAGGAACAATGGGAATTGGCTTGTACAGAAGCTCAAACCAAATCAATAAATGTACGCCTTAAATTGATACATTTCAAATGGTTAATGCGGATGTATGTTACACTGGAGGAGTTAAATAGATATAACAAAAATATACCAGATACATGCACAAAATGCATGGAAAGTAAAGGAACCCTATTTCATTGTTTATGGGAATGTAGATTAATAAGAATGTTTTGGGAAGAGGTGAGGGTAACAATTGAAAAAATAATCTCAAAACAAATCATATTGAATCCTAAACTGTTTTTGTTGGGTCTGTACCCAGAAAAGCATAATTTTAATAAAAGTGAAAGAACATTCATAGACCTCAGTTTGCTTAATGCCAAAAAATGTATTGCACTATTATGGAAAAAGACTCATAGACCAGATGTGACTCAGTGGTTAAGACAGATGTTAACAAACCTTCCATTAGAAAGAATAACATATATACTGAAATCAAAGGAAATTGTGTTTGAGAATATATGGAGACCTTTTATTGATTATGTAAAAAATTTAAACATAACTCTTGAAGAAGAAGGTGAATGATGTGTGTGGACCTTGTAAATTCCAAACTGGTGAACATAATATGTATACTTATGTATTGGATTGTCTAGACTAAACAGAGGAGCATTGTTGAAGACTTGATTTTGTTGGTGGTTGTTGGTGTTTTTAGTGCATTTTTTTTTTGTAGTACTTTAGTGTTAGTGTTTGATTGTTTGTATCATGTTTGTTAAAAAAAAAAGGTTCAATAAAGATATTGTGGAAAAAAAAAAGAACTGAATATTTAATGGGGTGTCCTAATTTTTTCACATGATGTATATTACACACTTGAATGAAGTGTTGTTGCAACCCTCAATAATAACTGTAACTGTATAAGTTGTGTATTGGAGGGGACGATCTCTATTGTGCAAAGTTGTGAAGTTTAATACAGCTTCTATGAGGAGCACAGGTTAGATTGTAAAGTCTGACAGCCGCAGGTAGGAAGGACCTGCAGAACCTCTTCCTCAAGCACTTAGGACGGCACAACCTACTGTTAAATGAGCTCATCAGTGCGTTCAGCATGTCCCGCATGGGGTGGGACTCGGACTCCAGCAGAGATGACAGCTTAGCCACCATTTTGCATGAATTACTGCATCAATGCAGCATGGCATGGAGGCGATCAGCCTGTGGTACTGCTGAGGTGTTATGGAAGCCCAGGTTGCTTTGATAGTGGCCTTCAGCTCATCTGCACTGTTGGGTCTGATGTATCTCATCTTCCTCTTGATAACACACCATAGTTTCTCTATGTGGTTTATGTCACCATGGGTTGAGATGCCGTCTCGGCACTGAGCCCATGTTTTCCCTCATCCCTGCCTCCCATTGAGCAGCGTCTCAGCTGGCCCCCAGCTGGCAGCATTATGGACGGCTGGGGCCAATTAGTCTTCATCAGCTGGGGCGCTGCCAATGAGGATAAATAGGAGCAGCCTCGATGACTCGGGGCTGCGACATAAGCACTGCTAGGCTGAAGCCCCTTCGTCTGGTGTCAGTCTCTACTCCCCTTGCAGCATTCCGGTGTTTGTATCCCGCTGTGAGTATGCACGTCTTGTTACCCCCACGTCCGGTACAAGCTACCTACCCCTGCGCTGTGCAGCCTGAGAATGTACGTCTGTATGAGTGTCTGTGCTCTCCTCATCCCTTATCCCTTACCCAGAATAAAACATCTCGACTCACTGGCTTGTCCCTGGCTCTGATTGCCCGGCTCCCTAGAGCCGGATATGACAGTATGTCGCAGCCAGAAGAGTTGCCGGCGGCCGTGAGTCGCTGTGGAAATGTACCTTTCTGTCCGGGTGTCAGCGCTGCTAGCATGCCGTTTCCCAGGAGTCACTTCCGGCGCCAGGGCGACGAGCTGAGGTCCATCTCGGAGGCTGTCGACGGGACGTTCTTCACCCTGCACGACGCCTCCAACGCGAGACGCTGGCATCCGGGCCGTGCTGAGGAACTCCTGGACTGTCACCCTCACTCTCTGTACCATCTGGAGGACAGTGCCAGGATAGACGCTGCAGGTACACAGCAAGAGAAGCTCCACGGGGTGGATGGAAATCCCGGCAGGGAGTCGAAGTGGGCGACGTCTTTCCCCGCTTCGGAGTCCCGTTCCTGCCGTTATTCCAGTCCGGGAGTTCGCGCCAACCAGAGGACTTCCCCCGACCTGCGTCACGTCACTCGGGATTCCCTTCAAGGAGCCGCAGCTGACAGCAGTTATGTCCGGGGTCGAGTGGCTGTCGCGAGCTCTACTGTGTTTCCTGTCACCACCTTCAGGCATGTGGCGGCGGCAGTGAGATTGATGGTGAGGACTTCAGGGCTACGAAGCTTTCCCGTGCTCGACGCCTCCCTCGTCTCGATCTCCGATCTGGAGCGGCGAATCCTGGGTCTCCCCCTCGCTTCGTTCCCTGGGAGTAGTCGTCATCACATCGCCGAGTCACCTCTGCACGAACCTCGTCCGGATCCAGTTCTGGGTCATCGTCAGGACCGTTCCTCCCACGCAGCTGTCATCCCTTCGCCTCGTCAGTGTGGAGATTCTACAGCCTCGTCCCCTGAGCCTCGTTCCCCCGCTGTCATTCCTGGACATTCGGGCTGGCTCACCCCGGCTGTTTCCCCCTCCTCCTCGACGCGCTTCCTGACCGCTGTGTGTGCCTGGAATCCCGGCCTGGTGAGCTCTCTGCTGGAGACAACGCGAGCGATCCTCAGACGAATTCCCGGGGGGTCCTCCGTTATCGCCGGGCGGGGAGAGGAAGAAGCAGATTCCACTACAGCAGGCGATACTCAACCTCCAGGGGGCAGGCAAGTCATTGTTTTTTCACACCTGCTTAATGATTTGCTCTGTCACATCCCTGGAGGAGAAGTTCAGGGTTCGCAGCTCCCTGAACTCTCCCCACCTGCTGTAACCTGTATCCCTAATCCCGCATCCTCTGTGTCTCTCTCCGCCGAGCGGTCCCCGGCTCCGGGTCAACGTGGTGGGATATGGAGAGGGCCTGTGGTTCCGCTGCTACATTGCGGACGGAGGAGGGGGACTGACTGCTGCGTGGAGTCTACGCTGACGACTGAGCGTCCCTGGGTCTCCACGGAGGAGCGGTTCGGTCCAGCGGGACGAGATTCTTCTGGCTTCACGCCGAGTGGGTCGTCGGCGGGGTTACCTGAGCTGGAGGAATCTCAAGCTGCGCTGACCATCGTGCTGGCTGCGGGGCCCGACGCGGCTAGATGGGAGCCTGACAACGACCTCCTGACGACGGATCCTGGATCTTCGCAGTCCTGGACGGCGTCAGAACCCGAGATCAGGCGAGTGCTCTCCTTTCTTTTCTCTCTTTTTATCTTTGAGCACTTCAGCCTATCTCCAGGGGAGACGAGCAGGGTGCAGCCGCCCGCTGCGTCTGAGCTCGTCTCGCCGGGTTCTGGCGCTGCCGGTGATCCTGATCCCGGTTCTGTTTTCTCTTCTGAGCCTTCTTCCAGGGTCACCGGCGAGGAGTTGCTGTTCCTCGTGGTGCTGGAGGGTCCGGGTTCAACGTTGGAGGTCGGTTCTGGTGCAGTGTCCAACGTGGGTTCGCCCGAGACCCAATCGGGGTCCAACGTGGGTTCGCCTGAGGCCCGATCGGGGTCCGACGTGGGTGCTGCCCCAGTGTTGTCCAGGTCCGGTGAGGAGGTGGCCGTTTCCCTGAGGCCCGCCGCCCTCGTCATCGGCTCTCCCCTGAGCCTCTTCCACCGGGATCCGCTCTGACCCTTCGTCCGTCTCAACGGTCCTGGTGGTTGAGTGATGCGGGTCGACGACCCGACCCGCAAAACTTTCGGTTCGGCGATCTGGTTCCCCCCACTGGTCTGTGTTTGCCTTTGGGCGGCCTGGTTCGGCAGCCGTTGGACTGGATTCCTGGGATCTGGGTCCAGAGTTCGCCGTCCGAACATTTCTCTTCCCCTGATTCGCCAGCTGGACAATGGGCGGGGAGATCTCCGGAGCCATCTCGGCTATTTTTGGACTCTGCCTGCCATACACCTTGGGTGTCACTTTTTCTTTTATCGTTATTAAGGTCACTTGGGTGTAATGTCTGTCCTGTTGGTGGATGTGTATTTATAGTGCTGTGCGTTTTCCTTCCCTCGTACCCAGCATTTTATTTTTTGTACCATGTTTTTAGTCTCGTTTTTGCATTGTAGAGTTATGTTTTGTTCCCTTTCAGACCATACTCTGCAGTTGCCCATTCATTCCAGTCACTTTCATTTCTTTAGGTGACTGTGGGTATTTATATATTCATGTGTGTGGGTTTTTCTTTGCCTGCACTCAGTATTTCTTTTTTATGCCCTGTTGGTTCATTATAGAGTCATGTGCCTTGTTTTCCGTAACACCATGCTCTGTAATTGTCCATTTGTTCCAGTCACCTTCACTTTTCTTGGTGACTGTGTGTATGTACTTATATTGGTGCTGTGTATTGTGTTTTCCCTTTATTTGACCATACTCAGCATTTTTTGCCCTGTACCTTTTTGGTGGTTCTTTTTTTTTCTTGCTCTGGGTCACGCATGGTTGGTACTCTCTGGGTAGTATGTAACCGGCGTGCTGACCCAGTTCTTCTCCCCATCTGTACCTGGGTTAATTATTCTGTTTTGTCAGTATTGTATTTGGGTTTTTCTTTCCCGCTACCCTACATTGCCCCATTGGTGTTGTCCTTCCCTTGGCTTCTTCCCCTCCGGTCCGCCTCCCTTCCTCCCACCCTAGGTGGGGGGGGGGGGGGGGGCTGGGATGTTCCTGGTCGTTCAGGAGCCCGACCTTGAGGGAGGGGCTCTGTCACCATGGGTTGAGATGCCGTCTCGGCACTGAGCCCATGTTTTCCCTCATCCCTGCCTCCCATTGAGCAGCGTCTCAGCTGGCCCCCAGCTGGCAGCATTATGGACGGCTGGGGCCAATTAGTCTTCATCAGCTGGGGCGCTGCCAATGAGGATAAATAGGAGCAGCCTCGATGACTCGGGGCTGCGACATAAGCACTGCTAGGCTGAAGCCCCTTCGTCTGGTGTCAGCCTCTACTCCCCTTGCAGCATTCCGGTGTTTGTATCCCGCTGTGAGTATGCACGTCTTGTTACCCCCACGTCCGGTACAAGCTACCTACCCCTGCGCTGTGCAGCCTGAGAATGTACGTCTGAGTGTCTGTGCTCTCCTCATCCCTTATCCCTTACCCAGAATAAAACATCTCGACTCACTGGCTTGTCCCTGGCTCTGATTGCCCGGCTCCCTAGAGCCGGATATGACAGTTTAGGTCAGGGGAGTTTGCTGGTCAACCAAGCGCAGTGATACCATGGTCATTAAACCAGGTATTGGTACTTTTGGCAGTGTGGGAAGGTGCCAAGTCCAACTGGAAAATAAAATCAGCATCTCCATAAAGCTTGTCACCAGAGGGAAGCATGCAGTGCTCTAAAAATTTCCTGGTAGACAGCTACGCTAACCTTGGACTTGATAAAACACAGTGGGCCAACACCAGCAGATGGCATGGCTCTTCAAATCATCACTGACTGTGGAAACTTCACACTGGACCTCAAGGAACTTGGATCCTGTGCCTCTCCACTCTTCTTCCAGACTCTGGGACCTGATTTGGGGAGCCATGTAATCTGCTGGTGTTGGTCCACTGTGTTTTATCAAGTCCAAAGTCAGCACAGCCATCTGCCAGGAAATTTTTAGAGCATTTCATGCTTCCCTCTGCTGACAAGCTTTATGGAGATGCTGATTTTATTTTCAGGCAGGACTTGGCACCTAGCCACACTGCTAAAAGTACCAATACCTGGTTTAATGACAATGATAACAAAGCAACTTGGACTTCCATAACACCTCAGCAGTGCCACAGGCTGATCGCCTCCATGCCACACTGCTTTGATGCAGTAATTCATGCAAAACTAGCCATGACCAAGTATTGGGTGTGTACATCGACGTACTTTTCGGTAGGCCAACATTTCTATTATTTTTTTTTAATTGATCTTATGTAATATTCTAACAGTGCATCCTGTCCAGTGCATCCTCTAAAGTGCATCCTGTCATTATTAAATGGTACCACTCATTTTTAACTTATCGTAAACAGCAAGTTAGTGTAAATGGAACTTTAGCTAAATCCAGAACCCTCAGCACAGGAGCTCCCCAAGGCTGTGTTAGTTCACCATTTTTGTTCACCTTGTACACTGATGAGTGCAGAAGTGTCTATCCAGGCAATCAAATTATTAAATTTTCTGATGACACTGCTATTTTATCACTACTTCAAAAGACTCATGATCTGTCAAGCTATTTTATAGAAATTCAGAGGTTTGTCAATTGATGTGATGACAGTCATCTCATTTTGAATACTGATAAAACAAAGGAGATGGTGTTTGACCCTCAGGGAGTTGGTGACCACAGGCCTGTGGTCATCCACAACCACACTATACCACAGGTTAGTTCCTATAAATATTTGGGAGTATTTATTGACAATTCATTAACCTGGAGCACACACATTGATTACCTCTGTAGTAGACTACAACAGCAGCTGCATTTCTTGCATAGATTAAGAATACATGGCGTTGATAAAAGGATTATGCTAATATTTTACCAGGCTGTGTTGGAGAGCTGTATTAGATACAGCATTACAGCTTGGTTTGGCAACCTCTCTGTGAAACTAAAGAACAGAGTGTTGCGTTTAATTCATACAGCATGGAAAATTATTGGAGTTAAAGAGTATTTACCCATGCAGATCTTACACGACCAGGCAGCCTGTAGACAAGCTCAAAAAATAATCAGTGACATGAGCCATGTACTAAACAATGAATATGTGCGGCTGCCCTCAGGGAGGAGATACAGAGTCCCCAAGTGCAGGTTCAATAGATACAAGAACTCATTTATCCCGACGTCAGTAAAACTTTTAAACTCAGATAAATAGGTCAGGGACACTTACAACTCCTGTTCTTAATGACTGCTGTTATATATTTATGTATGTATGTACTTTAGATTTAGATTTAGTATACTTTATTGATCCCAGAGGGGAAATTGAGGGTCATCCACCACCTGGATGGATGAAGCAGCCACGATACGGCGCGATCCCTTAACCATTCACACACACATTCACACCTAGGGCCACTTTAGAGTCTCCAATTAACCTAACCTGCATGTTTTTGGCATGTGGGAGGAAACCGGAGAAATCCCGGGGTAAACCCACGCATACACGGGGAGAACATGCAAACTCCACACAGATCACTGTTGGTCGGGGGCTGGGATCGAACCCACGATCCCACGATCCCCACGATCCCCCGGCCAAGGGTAAACTGTGCTGCCGCAGTGCTAACCACTGCGCCACCGTGCAGCCCTTATATTATTTATTGGGTTTTATTTCATTTATTATGTACTACATCCATTGTGTATGTGTGGATTGTGTGGTTGCAGCACGGGTGACAAGCCCAAGACAAATTTCCCCTTGAGGGACAATAAAGTTTATCTTATCTTATCTTATCTTATCTTAACTTTTTGAGAAATGGAATTTTGGATTTTCATTAGCTGTAAACCATAATCATCAAAATTAAAAGAAAAATGCTTTGAATATATCACTCTGTGTGTAATGATAATTACTGAAATAAATTAACTTTTCAATGATATTCTAACTTATTGAGATGCACCTGTGTATATAGCCTAAACCTACTCAAGAAAATGGCATGTACTCATAACTTGTGACCTGTAATATTGGCCGTAAGCACAACCTGGATGTAGACCCAGCTGTGTGTGGGTTTGGTGATTACAAGGGGTGGGACAAAAGATTGATTCAATGATGGATTGTGATACTTGACACTGGCAACGATGCACCAATCCCTAAATGCTTGGATCGATCTTTTATTGATTATATATATTCATGCTGTGGGGGAAAAGGATAAGGCGAGATGCAACGAGCTGTAAGGTTGCAAGGTTTTATTTCCTCCATCATAATGAGACACACATCGTAGCTCTGTGCGCTACTGTGCTGTTGAGACATGTCACACAAGCTCTTTTATACAGTGATACAGGAAGAGAGAATGCATGGAACATTAGCATAACAGTCAATACACATGATTAGCATGACATTGGTTGGCTCGAGGACACCTGCATACAGTCCCGTCTGACTGCCTCCTGTGGCTCTTTGTCTCTCTGTGAATTGTCCTCTGTATGCAAATTGTCTTCCGTTTCCTCCAGCCCTGCTGAGTGTGAAATAGAGTCAATCTGCAGTGTGCTGGGTCACCACAATGTAAACATTACATACACTTGAGTATTAATCAACCAACTGCATTTTTAATCCACTAGATAGCGAAAAGCAAGCACCCAGTCAAGTGAAGTCATAGCTTGTGAGATTTTCAGCCAGCTTTGAAAGTTAGGAAGCAGCTGGATGCACTGAAAAGTTAGCTAATGTTGGGCTTGTTTTGGATTTTATAATAAAGCTGGAACGAAGACCTTGATATGACACACAAACCACAAGAAGCGCTGCACGGAAAAAAAAACCTGGAACGCGCAGGCCAGCACACGTCTCGGAGTAACACGAGCATGGAGCTTGCTTTTCCTCAGAGCAGCACTGACCAGCAAACTCCACACACCTGCCACCATCAACCTTGGAGCAAGCCAAGTAAGCAACACGATCCACCACCCTCCCTGTGTCCACAGAAAATGAAGCCCAGAGAATGTGGGTGGCAGAAAGGACCACAGCAACTGGAGGACTGAGAGCTAGCAGCGAGTTGAAGAGTTAAAACTTATATGAAAGAGATACTGACAGATGTACTTTAGGGACAAAATTCGATGCAGACATGGGAGAAGGGATGTATGGTATCACAATGGATCATAATAGTGATGGGACCATGATAGATTGTGATAGTGTTGGATCGCGACACAAGTTTTCGTGGTCTGAATCAGATCGGTAGGTCTCTCGCAACTACCACCCCCAGTGATTACCCAAGCAACTGCCTGAAAGGAGCGTCAATTCTTGTGAATTGTCAGTGTATGTGTAGACAGACAGCCAATGGATACAGCACCGTGCATGAGCTCATTTTGCTAAACTAAAAGTAAGAACTTGGTAAGAATGGCTGGGGTTTGGAACAGTCAAGTCCTGCCTTAAATGCTGTGCATCCAAGTACTACAGCTACCGCAGATATCACAGCACAGCCGCACAGTTGTTGTGTAACCAAAACCATCACAAAAATACTTCTAAACTAAAATACTTATTGAGGAGAAATAGCCAAAAATGGTCCATGAAGTGTCATCCAAGAGGAAACTAACGGAAAGTTTCAACTGAAAATGCTGATAAACAAATAAACTTGTATTACTGAAAAGAATTATAAACACGACTAATAATGATTTTGTCATTGTGATAAGAATAAACCTTGGGTATTCAATTAAAGAAGTCCTGAGAATCCCAAGTGGCCTTTGACAGCAACTTCTGAGGTGATGTTTTATGCAGTAGTTGTTTGGTCGAAGCACATTGGCTTGCCCGTTACGACACTTTGCCAGCAAGCATCACTTTGATTTATTGCTCTAAACAAGCTCCATCATGGTGTGTGCTGGTCTGAAAAACTTGACTGCATTTAAAGGAAATGGAGGAGGAAGGAAAAATGAGAAGGAGTGCAGGAAGTAAGGACAACATGACACAAAGGAGAAAAAGGGAAGATGGAGGGTAATGGAGGTGGTGTTGGGAGGCAGCAGGCTTAACAGGCTGCCCCGTTCTGTGAATAAGAAGCAGAAGTAATCAGTGCGCCAGCTGTGGTACACTCGTCCTAATGCCTCATCCCCAGATGAAAGTGCTGATTGTGACACTGAGCTGATGAAGCCTGCCAGTGTTCCCAAAGCGAGAGAAAAAAACGCATTAGGAATATAATGAAATATATAGCAGCGCATAATCAGAAATGGCAATGGCAGGTGAACTGCTTTCAGCCAATACCTTGAAAAAACAACACACCCTCATGACAGTCCAGGTCATCCATTCCGTACACAAACGCTGACTGCACAAAGCCCGACACTAGAGACAGTCCAATTCCATCACTTTGAACTGCAGTCATATACTTTCACTATATCTTTTTATCATATGTGGGCCCTTTGTGCAGCCTCTGACATCATCAAATGAATGAAATAAATCATTTTAGCTGCAATCCCTCTCCCTTAAAGCCAAATTTCTTCTAATGGCCTACCTTAAGTAAACACAAGATTTGAACAGTGTTAATAAGGAAAAGCTTATCGCCTTTCAATAAAACTGATGAGTGCAGTTGCAGAGTAAGTAATAACTTTTTAACCTTGTATACAGAGACACATTAAAATGCCCTATAGTTTTTTCAGCTATGGCAGGTCAAAAATACTATAATCTGATAATGCTACATTGTAGTCCATAGATCTACATAGAAATAAATATTGCTGTAACTTCAAGTTTGATAAGCGAAAGCACCGTAGAGGTAACCTAAACATGCATTTTCACATGAATGGCAGGGAGTGAGTCCTCTTGAAGCAAGAAGATGTTTAGTTGTCGTACAGTAATGTGCACAATATATAAATTACCTTCATCAAGTCGACTGTTGTTCTAATTAAAATGTCAAAGTTAAAATGACAGCCGTTTGCGTCACTTTATTACCCTTCCCTCGTGTCTCTCTGTGGAGTTAAAGTGAAAAGTAAAAATGCGGCACACTCCCTGTTCATTCGTTCATTCATTCACCTAAAAATAAACACATTAGTGCTGAATAAGTCTGAGTAAGTCCAAGATGAAAATGAAAATGTGAATGGAATAAAAATCTGACATTCCTCCCCCCATGCACCTCATCCACACCAGAACACACACATGCTCCCTGCTCATTCATTCATTCATTCATTCATTCATTCATTCATTCATTCATTCCACTAAAAAGTTCATACATTAATGCCTAATCTATAGACTCCAACAGTCAGTCCACAATTAAATTGAGAATGTGGATGGAAAAAACCATTTAGTCTATCATCATATTACAGCTAAAATGATGGGTAATTATGACTGTTACAACTCTCTCCATTAAAATAACAGAAAATCTCAGCACATGCCATTTCCTCATGAGCTCCAGAGCTGCGTGATTTGAAAACATGCCACCAAAATAGCATTAAACAATGTGCTTCTGACGACAAACCTCCTTTTTCCTGATCAAAAGCACATTGTCATAAAATGCACCATAATGCTGATGCGCATGAGATTGCACACCGCCACACCTCTTTGGAATGACTCTATACTTCCCAGCAGAAAGCGGGCGCACTGTCTACAAAAAGCGTAAAAAACAGACAGAAACTAAAAAAAACACTGGTGTATGGCGGGAAGTCCGGTGCAAAAGTCATAGGACCCTCATTGAGTACACCCTACTGTAATACAAGCACAAAACGCTCAGACATGTCTTTTTTTTTTAAATGGGTGACATGTTGTCACTCACTGTCAGTATACATGTCTATTAAGTTTTCTGATCCCATCCCACATATCAAGAAAATAAAGAGTCTTCTTGGTAAATTCATAGTTTTCATTTTTATACTTATACATCAGTTTTGAGCTTGTTTTCTGTAACAGGCAATATGCTACAGAAAGCATCTGTAGTGTGGTTTTAGTTCTAAATGGGATTAAACTCCTATTGGTCATTGTTATGAACTTTTTAAATCCAAGTCTCTGCTTCAGATCATAAGTTACTAGTGCATGCCCGTAGAAAGCAAGTATTCCTGCCTGAAACAGGTAGCCCAATCAGGCTTTACAGGCCCAAATGTAAGCTGTGTTTGAAGGTGGAATACAGACGTGTAGCCTACATATAGGCAATCGCATGTTAGACTGACAAATATGAAAGGGACTGAACTGAGATTTGATTGTGTGAATATTAATTACAGAATAATTGCAAATGAAGGGGACATGCAATATTAGCCAATGTTTAAGAACCGCTTTTTTCTTTTTTGTCAGATCAAAAAAAATTTTTGTCAAAAAAAAAAAAAAAAAAATTCAAGATGGCGCCGCGGATGGCAGCCACTGGCTTCTGCTCTCTGATGTTTTTGATAATTTTGTGTGTTTTTTTGGACTTCTGCTCTTCTGTCCGAGTCACCTATTCAAGGGAGGAACTACTTTCACTCAGACTACCTCCCAATGCAACTTCTCCGCCAGTTTCTGCTGCTGATCTGAAGTTTTTTCAGTCGATCTTAGCTGTGGGAGCAGCGGCTATTGGCGCTGGCCGGAAACGAAGGCGGCGTGGTAAACGTGCCGGTGCGCTAGTCAGGCTGAAGAAATGAGGATTTCGCACGCCGCTCCCATCGATCCATCTGGCAAATATCCGCTCTTTGGCGAACAAAATGGATGAACTGCTGCTCCTGACTCACAAAAACCGGGATTTTAGCAGATCTGGCGCCCTTTGTTTCACGGAGTCCTGGCTGAGTGAACACATCCCGGACAGTGCGGTGCGCCTGGACGGATTCCAACTGTTTCGCGCTGATTGCAGCCGAGAATTCTCTGGAAAGACTAAAGGTGGTGGAATCTGCTTCTACATAAACGAAGGTTGGTGTACTGATGTCACAGTGTTGAAGAAGTTTTGTAGCCCTAACCTAGAGTCACTGTTCATAAACTGTAAACCCTTTTATTCACCGCAAGAGTTCTCCTCATTTATTCTGGTCGGAATTTATATCCCGCCTGCTGCTTGTACAACGGAGGCACTGCAGCACCTCGCTGACCAGATAGCAGACGTGGAGGAAAAACATCCAGACTCTCTGCTTATCATTCTGGGTGATTTCAATAGAGCTAATCTCACAAATGAGCTTCCTAAATACAGACAGCATATTAAATGTCCCACCAGGGACACAAATACACTCGACCACTGTTACACAGTTTTAAGAAACGCCTATCATGCCGTCCCCCGTGCAGCTCTGGGTTTTTCTGACCACTGTCTGCTCCATCTTATTCCAACATACAGACAGAAACTAAAAACTTCCAAGTCTGTTGTAAGGACTGTGAAGAAATGGACTGAGGAATCAAAGCTGGAGTTACAAGCCTGCTTTGACTGTACAGATTGGAGTGTTTTTGAAGCTGCAGCCATTAACCTAAATGAACTCACTGACACTGTGACGTCATGGATCTGTTTCTGCGAGGACATGTGTGTGCAGACCAAGACCTTCTGCACATACAACAACAATAAACCCTGGTTCATTCCTAAACTGAAGCAGCTACGTCAGACCAAGGAGGAGGCCTACAGGACTGGTGACTGGACTCTGTACAAGCGGGCCAGAAACATGCTGACGAAGGAGATCAGGCTTGCTAAGAGGAGCTACAGTGTGAAGTTACAAAAAAACTTCTCAGCCAACAACTCTGCTTCTGTCTGGAGAGGCCTGCAGAATATCACCAACTACAGGAGACCATCCCCCCACCCTGTGGAAAACCTCCAGCTGGCTAACGACCTAAACAGCTTTTACTGCAGGTTTGAAAAGAACCTACAGTTCTCACCTCCCACCCACACAAAAGGATTATCTGCAGCCCCAGGAACTCCATCCCTCCTCCACTCTGACCTCCCACCAGCACTAACAATCTGTGAAGAGGAGGTGCGCTGGGTCTTTCAGAGACAAAAGATCAAGAAGGCTGCAGGACCTGATGGTGTGTCTCCGTCCTGCCTGAGAGTCTGCTCCAACGAGTTGGCCCCCATCTTCACCCGGATCTTTAACAGATCACTGGAGCTGCGTGAAGTGCCTTCCTGCTTCAAACGCTCCATCATCATTCCAGTTCCCAAGAAACCCTCTGTTACAGGATTAAACGACTACAGACCTGTTGCCCTGACCTCTGTGGTCATGAAATCCTTGGAGAGATTGGTGCTGAACCACCTGAAGGTCATCACAGGCCCCCTGATGGACCCACTGCAGTTTGCCTACCGGTCAAACAGGTCAGTGGATGATGCAGTGAATATGGGACTACACTACATCCTGCAACACCTCGACTGCCCAGGGACGTACGCCAGGATCCTGTTTGTCGACTTCAGCTCAGCGTTCAACACCATCATCCCAGGCATTCTTCATCAGAAACTCCTCCAGCTCAAGGTGCCCCCCTCCACCTGCCAGTGGATCTCCAGCTTTCTGACTGACAGGTGGCAACAGGTGAAGCTACAGAGATTTACATCCAGCTCCCGAAAAATTAGTACTGGCGCCCCCCAAGGATGTGTCCTTTCCCCACTGCTCTTCTCCCTCTACTCCAACGACTGCACCTCAGAGGACCCTTCGGTGAAACTCCTGAAGTTTGCGGACGACACCACAGTCATCGGTTTGATCCGGGATGATGATGAGTCTGCATACAGGCGGGAGGTGGAGCAGCTGATCCTCTGGTGCAGCCAGAACCATCTTGAACTTAACCCAGCCAAAACGGTGGAGATGACTGTGGATTTCAGGCGACACCCCCCTTCATTCCCCCCACTCACCATCCTTAACAGCACAGTGTCCACTGTGGACTCCTTCAAGTTTCTGGGTACCACAATCTCCCGGAACCTGAAGTGGTCCTCCCATATAGACACTGTCCGGAAAAAGGCCCAGCAGAGGTTGTTTTTTCTGCGTCAGCTCAAGAAGTTTGATTTGCCTCAGGAGCTGCTGGTTGTCTTCTACACCGCCATCATCCAATCTGTCCTCTGCTTTTCCATCACTGTCTGGTTTGGATCTGCCACTAAACAGGACAAGACCAGACTGCAGCGGATCATTAAGTCTGCGGAGAGGATCATTGGTACTGACCTACCCTCCACTGAGAACTTATATCGGTCCATAACCAGGAAACGGGCGGGAAACATCTGTGTTGACCCATCACACCCCGGCCACAAACTGTTTGAACTCCTATCTTCTGGTCGTCGTTACAGATCACTGAAGGTCAAAACCACCCGTCACAGGAACAGTTTCTTTCCTCAAGCCATCACTCTGATGAACTCCTAACATTCACCTAGTCCTACCTGTTGCTGTACTCATGACTTTTCATCCATTATTACATTGCACGTAACTCTCACACTGCTTTTTACTTCATTCACATTATATCACTGAATCTGAGTTCACATTGAAATACTGTGTGACTGTATATTTTTTCATATATTTCTGCAAAGTGTGGTTAGTCTGAGTAAATAACTGCATATATTCCTGTATATATTTGCATCCTTTTATAGAAACGTGGACAGACTGTAATTTACTGTACATACTCTGTTGTCATTGAATCCTTATTTAAGTCCTCCACCTGAACAACGAGAGCAAGTTTTTAGCCAAAGTCAAATTCCTTGTATGTGTTGTGCATACTTGGCCAATAAAACTGATTCTGATTCTGATTCTGATCACTTATTTGTGTGATCTTTTATGACTTACAGTATATTCATAAGATAAGATAAGATAAGCCTTTATTAGTCCCACAATGGGGAAATTCCAGGATTGCAACAGCACAGGGATAGCAACACTCAGAGCAACAATCAAGAAGACAAGAAAAACAAGAACAGCGAATATACACTACCGTTCAAAAGTTTGGGGTCACTTAGAAATTTCCTTATTTTTGAAAGAAAAGCACTGTTTTTTTCAATGAAGATAACTTTAAACTAATCAGAAATACACTCTAATATCTAATATACATTGCTAATGTGGTAAATGACGATTCTAGCTGCAAATGTCTGGTTTTTGGTGCAATATCTACATAGGTGTATCGAGGCCCATTTCCAGCAACTATCACTCCAGTGTTCTAATGGTACAATGTGTTTGCTCATTGCGTCAGAAGGCTAATGGATGATTAGAAAACTCTTGTGCAATCATGTTAGCACAGCTGAAAACAGTTTAGCTGGTTAGAGAAGCTATAAAACTGACCTTCCTTTGAGCAGGTTGAGTATCTGGAAAAAAATATTATTTCAAATACAAAACATTATTTCTAACCTTGTCAATGTCGTGACTATATTTTCTATTCATTTTACAACTCATGGTGTAAATAAGTGTGACTTTTCATGGAAAACACAAAATAATTGTCTGGGTGACCCCAAACTTTTGAACGGTAGTGTACATATGTACATATAAATATATAAACACACAGTGCGGAGCATTGTAGCTAGATGGAATAAACAGCATAACCGTCTGCTTAGTTATCCTACAGAGTATGAATATGTACCCATACATATTGTCACCCTCCGTAGCGACCGATATTGTCCTAGTTGTATACTGGAGGGGACCACTGTGTAAGTCTATTGCGCATAAATGTTATATCTTGCACTTTGGGGAATGGGAGTTGTTCAGTCATCATTATAATTTAGTTTATATGTGTAGTTTATAGTCTATCGTCAATAAACTCATGCAGTACTATAACAGGACATGTTTACAAATATTTGAGACCCACTGTAGTGCATCCTTTTATATTTTAGCAATAAGTACAAAACACCGGACATTATTTTTTTTTTTTATATTTGTATCTTGCACAGTATACTTTATTGATCCCCAGAGGGAAATTTAGTGCATCCATGTATGGCACTGATCCAGTCACCATTCACACACACACACACACACACACACACACACGCACGCACAGAGGAGAAAGCCATTTGGCTGCAAGTTTTGCATCAGTGTTGCCCATTTACCTGTAAATATTTAAATAAAAATGATTTGCACAAATATCCTTTGCACTGGTGAGAATTTGCAGCAGGTTTTAGAGGTGGTCACAACTGAAATGGAAAAATTAACGCAGTGGTTCAACAAAAATAAATTATCTCTAAATCTAAAAAAAACAAAGATTATGGTGTTTGGAAATTATAAAATAAATCATGAAATAATGGTAACGATAGATGATACCAGAATAGAAACAGTACAGGAAAATAAGTTTCTGGGGGTGACGCTAGACAATAAAATCTGCTGGAAACCTCACATCAGTCACATCCGGGCTAAATTAGCAAAATGTATAGGGATACTGGGGAAGACAAGACACATCTTGGACTATAAGCACTATGTTAAGCAAAAATCACAATATGGCAGAGGATACACAGTTAAAGTTCTGTTAGTTCTGCTACTTCTGGCAGGAGATATTCACCTTAACCCTGGACCTGCCACTATTAAACAGCAGACCACTGGGTTAGCACAAAACCGAGCTGTACAAAAGCAAAAACAACATTTATTTTTCCAAACTGTTAATCATGCACGAGTTCTTTGGGACACCAAGGCTAAACCAAAGGGGATCCTCGGCGGTCATTTAAACATACGGAGCATAATCCCCAAAAGAGATGAGATTTCGGTGTTGCTGTTGGACTCAAATCTGGACTACCTTTGTCTCTCAGAAAGCTGGCTACACAGTAACATAGACACTAATATGATCGATATTGTGGGCTACCAGTGTTTTAGAAAAGACAGGCAGGTAGGGAGGGGAGGAGGTGTTTTAATTTACATCAAAGAGAAATATAAATGTCAACTGGTTGATTTGAATACTTCACTTGAATGTTTAGCTGTTAATGTATGTCTCTCTCCGGTAATGAATTTCAACATTGCAGTAGTGTACAACCCACCGTCACACAACTCTTCCTTTTATAATGAATTAAGTGATCTGGTTAAACAACTTGAGAAGAACAGAGAAACAATAATTCATGGTGACTTTAATATCAACTGGTCTGATAAAAAAGACAAACAAAAACTGAAAAGCCTCATGACTAAATTTAATTACCAGCAAATCATCAAAGGACCCACCAGGATAACCAAACAATCCAGAACACTTATTGACATGGTATTTACTAATAAACCAGAACGAATAACCAGAACCTATAATCTTGTAACTGGTCTCTCAGATCATAACATGGTTCTTGCTGTCAGGAAACTTACTAAAAAGCGACTACAGTATTTTGGGGGAGTCGATATTGACAAATCAAATTTTATTATCCCCAAATCAAAAAATGAGGAGTTTGAACATTACTTAGAGAATCAAAATTGGGAGCAGCTCATGGCAACATGTGAAGTAGATGATTGTTGTAATTTTATAACTGCAACAATCACAAAGTCTATAGAAAAATTTTCAAAGCAAGTTAAAAGTAGACAACAGAAGATTAGCCTACCATGGTTAAATAATGAAATAAGAAAACTTATGAAGAGGCGAGACTATGCACTGAAAACATCACTAACCTCCAAACTACAAAATGATCACCTTGTGTACAAAAGTTTAAGAAATAAAGTGGTACATGAGCTGCGAAAATCAAAAATATCTTATTACAATAAACTGATAGATCATGCAAAGGGTAACAACAGTTCCCTATGGAGGCATTTAAATAACTTAACTAATAAAAAAAACGATCAGAAGGGGGTAAAGGAACTTAGAATCAATGGCAAGACCGTCAGTGACAAGGCTACTTTGGCAAATGAATTTAATTCACACTTTGTGGGCTCTGTGGAAGACTTAACAAAAATTTTTGTGCTGCCAAATGTGCTCAACAACACAAATTCCATACTCCCAACAGATACTTTTCACATCGATGAGGTAAATGAGAAGTTAATTGCTGGTATTGTTAAAACACTGTCAAACTCAAAAACTAGTGATATCTACAATATGAGCACCTCCTTTCTCAAAATGCACAGCAAAATATTAATCAAACCACTGACTCATCTCATTAATCTCTCCATTAGGTCTAGTACATTTCCATCTGGCTGGAAAAAAGCTGTCGTCATACCAGTTCATAAATCAGGCAGTAAAGACGATATATGCAATTACCGCCCAATCTCTATCTTACCAGTCCTATCTAAGGTTCTTGAAAAAGTTGTAGCTACACAGCTGATAGACTACTTACAAGACAGTCAACTTCTTCATCCACATCAATTTGGTTTTAGACCAGGATACTCAACAGAAACAGCAAATTGTTGCCTTATTGAAAACGTCAAACAGTCCTTGGACAGGGGTAATGTGGTAGGAGCTGTTTTTCTAGATCTCAAAAAGGCTTTCGATACTGTAAACCACAGTTTGCTTTTATCCAAAATGGTATCTTTTAACTTCTCCCCAAATACATTAGAATGGTTTGCATCTTATCTCCAGAATAGAGAACAGTGTGTAAAAGTTCACCAGGATAAATCCTCATTTTTAAACAACCGCATGGGTATCCCACAAGGGTCCATTCTTGGTCCTTTACTTTTCAGCATTTTTATTAATGACTTGCCGTTACACTGCTCAGCTGCAACATGCCAACTTTATGCAGATGATGCAGTTATTTACACAGCTGCCAAGACTCCAGCACAGGCTGCAGATGTACTGTCTACAAGTATGGTTGATGTCCAAGAGTGGCTCCTCAAGAACCATCTATTGCTGAACCTTCAGAAAACAGTCTCAATGTGCTTTTCAATCAAAAAATGTAACCTGCAACATTTTAAAGTTAATATACATGATCATGACATCAGTTTAGCTACAGAATTCAAATACCTTGGCATTGTACTAGATCCTCAACTCAAATTTAATCTTCATATAAAGAAAATTTCAAAAACAGTAAAAAAAAATCTGAACTGCTTTAAATTAATTAGATATTACATACCTTACGAAGCAGCTGCACTGTATATGCATTCTATGGTTTTTTCTCATATATCATACTGTTTGACAGTCTGGGCTCAAGCAGCCCCTTCCACAATAAGACATATAGGTTCATGATATAATCAAACCCTAAAAATCTTGGACAAAAAGCCCATTAGGTGGCATCACTGTAATGTTTTAAAAAAATACAACCTATTGAGTTTTGAGAGCTTCATTGACCTCTGTCTTCTGAAATTAACGTTCAAATGTTTCCATAAATCAGCACCCGAGCCACTTGCTGGTTTCGTCCAAAGACAGGACAGCAGCAGAGCCACCAGGAGTTCTGTTAACAATAACTGTAAAATATTCCACCGCAGAACCACATTTGGACAAACAGCTTTCTCTATAAAGGGCAGTCACATCTGGAACACAATGCCAAATGGAATTAAAATAATAACGGACTTTAAAACATTCACTAAAAATGTTAAAAACTGGCTGAAAAATAAACAAGAATGTACTCATGTATGAATTATTTGTCTGCAAAGTGAGAGTGAATGAAGGGAAGGAATAAATGTGTTTGTTTATAGTGAGTGACGGAGGGAGGAAGGCCTGAAATAGGCAAATGTGAGTTATGTTATATGTGTTAAATGTGAGTCAGGCTGTTATATTTGTGTATTTATAATATTTATGTTAAAGGTGAGTCAGGCTGTTATATTTGTGTATTTATAATATTTATAATATTTATAATTGTGTATTTATAATTTTTCTGCATTGATGTATGTGGTTATTGTGTATATTTTTATCTTGATTCTTTTTTCTAAAGCCCATCCAGGGACAAGAGTTGCAAATTAGCTAATAGCTATACACTCTATGTGCAACACATCAGATTGATTGTTTTTGATTAATTGTCTATGTTTATTGCACTGTCCCTGTCAAATAAACTAATCTACTACTACTACTAAATCATTGGTCTTATTGTACAATTCACTGTTTTTACCTTATCTTAACTACTGTGTAGAAGTCTGGGGAAACACCTACAAGACCAACCTACAGGCAATATGCACACCACAAAAAAGAGCTATAAGGATAATAAACAATGCAGGATATAGAGACCATACCAATTCGTTGTTCTTAAAGTCACATGTCATAAAGTTCATCGATTTAGTTAAATTTAAGACAGCACAAGTAATGTACAGGGCAATTAACAATCAACTCCCAACTAATATACAAAAAATATTTAAAAAAAGAGACAATGATCACAATTTGAGAGGAGACTTAAACTTTACAAAACCCAAGATACGAACAACCAAGAAAAGTATGTGCATATCTGTCTGTGGGGTGGATTTGTGGAACAGTCTGGAGCCGGAACTGAAACTATGTACAAACAGAAATCCATTCAAAAAGAGGTATAAGCACCATTTGCTGAAAGGATATATGTTAGAAGGGTAGTATTTATATGTACGATTCATTATGTTCACTCTGGGACATTATGGGACACTATGGAATGGTGGGTGGGACAGCACTGTGTATATCTGTGTTGTTTGAGGCTGGTTTTGATGTATGGGCTTCATTGTATGTTAGAATGGATGGGTGTTAATGTTGATTTGTAAAAAATACAGTAAAATGTTTACTTGGGGTCTTAAAGGTGGTAATTTGTATAAAATTCACATGGGTGTATCTATGGAAAAGAGGAGTTGGAATTAATAAGTGTTCACTTCTTCCTTCTTCCTTTCGATCAGTGTATACTGTAACTTTATTGCATTTGCCAGTTGCTTGTTTTTTGTTATATTTTTGTGTTCGAAATAAACTATCTATCTATCTATCTATCTATCTATCTATCTATCTATCTATCTATTTCATTATTTGGACATTTTTGCGTCTTGTCGTTTAGTCAAAGCGTGCATATGTGTCTGCATGTAATATGCAGTTGATCTGGTCCTTCCGCTCCACAATGAAGCAGCAGTCAGGACTGTCGTCTACCACTGACTGGGCAGGCTGGGCGTGCCTCCCCGCGAACGATCATGGAGCGCCCCGTCAGACACCTGTGTTGCCTGGCTAACAGGAGTCTCAGCTGCTGCTTTATCCGTGTGCCAATGATGTCCTTTGTGGCACCACGTGTCCCCGCCAGCACGCACTGACCCATCCCTATGTTCTCCATGCTGAATTATCAATCACAGCAACTTTATGGTATTTTTTAACCGAGTAACTCCATACTTGGGGATGCACATCCTCGTAACCTCAGCAGCAAAGCACTTATGATGGTGTGTGTTATCCAATCAGCGTGGTCGTGATGCCGCGTATTGTCCAATCAGCATGGCCGTGATGCAGCGTATTATCCAATGAGCATGGAGTCAATCTGAAACCCCGCTCACACTCCTTGAAGCCAGGACATGAAGACACAGAGAGCAGTCACAGAGCAGTGGCTAAACTTTAATTGATAAAAATTACATACTTTGACTGAGTGACTCCATATTCAGGGATGCACACCCTTGTAACCTCAGGAATCCACGTTAAAAATCTGAGGCCAGTCTGACAAACGGTTCAAAAGATATGCATGGAACAGACAGACAGACAGACAGACAAACACACAGACAGAGATTTCTTGCATTTACAGTATAGACAGATATATAAAAGAAGGGCTTGACTCTGATGCCGTCATTCAAAAGCATCAACTTTGGTCTTTGGTTTTCACTAATGTCATCCGGTGTGAAAATAAAGTCATTCTCTAACAGACTCCCTGAAATGTATGGCTCAGGTGAGTTTAGGGTTTGAGTAGTTTTATGATAGTAGAAACTGTTCCTCTCATCTTCTGTTTCTGCTTTGAAGATAATTTGGTTCTGAAGTTGAAAAGTACTTTAGGATAATTGCTCCTGCTAATTTCAAAGGCTTGAAAAAGATTGCCATGAACACTCCTAACGCAGAAGCGGTGTATCAAAGAGCGTAACCCCAAAACACAGTCACACAAACAAAAACAAAAAGTTGCAGATGCACAGATCCAATGTATGAAAGTGAAACAGAGAAAATAAGACAAAACAGAGCACACAGGTATATTGGCTTTTACACTGTTTATTTACCACTGTCGCAAAAAATCGCTCAAATCAGAGGAGGTCTGCTTTGCACACTGAACTCCAACTACATACTCCATTCTTTGTAACATCTTTTTTTGAATGTTAGGAATTTTATCAAGTGGTCAATATCCTGGCCCAGATGTCCCCTTTCAACTCCTAGTTATTTAGAAATTCACATAGTAGATTTAAAATGAACTTATTTAGTGAGAGTGAGAGTTGGACTCCGCCAGGGCTGCCCTTTGTCACCGGTCCTGTTCATAATTTTTATGGACAGGATTTCTAGGCGCAGCCAGGGAATGGAGGGTGTCATGCTTGGTGACCACAGGATCTCATCTCTGTTGTTTGCAGATGATGTTGTCCTGTTGGCTTCATCCAGCAATGACCTACAGCTCTTGCTGGGACGGTTTGCCGCTGAGTGTGAAGCGGCTGGGATGAGAATCAGCACCTCCAAGTCCGAGTCCATGGTCCTCAGCCGGAAAAAGGTGGATTGTCCTCTCCGGGTTGGGGACAGGCTCCTGCCCCAAGTGGAGGAGTTTAAGTATCTTGGGGTCTTGTTCACGAGTGAGGGGAAAATGGAGCGAGAGATCGACAGACGGATTGGAGCAGCATCTGCAGTGATGCGGACGT
The DNA here is from genome assembly GCA_020510985.1 of Pholidichthys leucotaenia. Taxonomy (NCBI): domain Eukaryota; kingdom Metazoa; phylum Chordata; class Actinopteri; order Cichliformes; family Pholidichthyidae; genus Pholidichthys; species Pholidichthys leucotaenia. Next base: position 92,427,932 of record CM035846.1, read on the forward strand.
TGTACCGGTCTGTTGTGGTGAAGAGGGAGCTTAGTTCTAAGGCAAAGCTGTCAATTTACCAGTCAATCTACGTTCCTACTCTCACCTATGGTCACGAGCTTTGGGTAATGACCGAAAGAACGAGATCGCGGATACAAGCGGCTGAAATGAGCTTTCTCCGTAGGACTGCTGGACTCACCCTCAGAGATAGGGTGAGGAGCTCAGTCATCCGGGAGAGGCTCAGAGTAGAACCGCTGCTCCTCCACATTGAAAGGAGTCAGTTGAGGTGGTATGGGCATCTGATTAGGATGCCTCCTGGACGCCTCCCACTTGAGGTGTTTCAGGCACGTCCCACTGGGAGGAGACCCCGGGGCAGACCCAGGACTCGGTGGAGAGACTATGTCTCCCAGCTAGTCTGGGAACGCCTTGGTATCCCCTCTGAAGAGCTGGAGCAGGTGGCTGGGGAGAGGGAAGTCTGGGCTTCTCTGCTTGAACTGCTGCCTCCGCGACCCGGACCTCCGGAAAAGCGGTAGAAGATGGATGGATGGATGGATTATTTATTCTAACACAGACTGCAGACTTTCCAACTAAAACCTGCTCAAATGTGACCTGTCAGACTACACACACAAAAATCACAAAGCTTCTGTGACCAGCAGTCTTCTCCCATCTCTGCAGATTTCACATATCTATAAAGAATGCACAAATACAATTAAAACAGTAGGGATGCACTGATGGTGAAATTGTGGTCCGATATTGATGCTGAAAAGAAGTTTGTCGATGGCAGATACCTGATGCTGATTGATTGTTTTTTATCTATTTAACTGTCATTGCCAGGGAGACAAAGAAAAATGCATATAAAAAATAACTTAACTAAAATACCTTAAAATTATTCAGTCTCTTAATGCCACACAACTGGGGCACACTAGAAAAAAAGCCATTGTCAATAGCTTACAAGGGCTGTTCATTAAAGATTTCCCCTAACCTACTTCTGGTTACTGTAGGAGACTGAAATTACACATGTATAATCATACATATCTCTACAGGCCACATGGTAATTTGCAGCTCTGAACTCCTAAGAGTTTCTTGTTAACAGATGATGAGGTGGAGTAAGATGTGATAATGGAGCCAGTTGAATGCAGAGTGGTCATCAGGCTCCTGTATTTGAGGCCACACACCACAGAAGACGTTCAATGAGATGAGACTTATAGGGAGAATGTCCCATCATGTGACATAGTCAAGTACTGGTATTGACAGTTCCAGTGTGGTTGGACACCAGCGGAAAGAACACCTATTCCCGGGTGACCACAGTGCGCCATTGATGAAGATACCACCCAGCAAGTGCAGGCCACCATTCTGGAGGATCGCGTATAACCATTTGTCAACTAGCCCAAGATATCAAGATCAGTGTGAGGTCTGTGGGAAAGAAATCATCCATGAGCATTTGCGCATGCTGAAGTTGTCTGCACGACAGATTCTGCGACTGCTCACACCTTTCCAGAAGCAGGAACAAGGCACATGCTCCCAGACTCCTTTTTTGCCATGTGCCAAGAAAACCAGGACTCCTTCGACAAACTAATCACGCAGGACGAAACATGGGTCCATCACTCTTCCAGAGACTAAAGCCCTCTCAGTCTTTTGGGATCAGCATAGAGGTTTGAAGATGGATTTCCTGGCAAAGGGTACCACAATTTCCAGGACTTACTACACTTCACTAGGGCTGTAGCTAACGATTATTTTATGACTCGGGTAATTGCCCACTCTAATTACTTGAGTAATCTGATACTTTATTTTTTAAATAAACTTGCATTGACAAACATTTGTGGAACTTTCTTTCCTAAAAAGCAGTAGTAATTGTACCAAACACTCAATAACACAGGTACACATTTATTGCAATGTTTATTGCATAGAACGTAACTTTAAATGGTACGTTACACCATAAAGTTCTGTTCACTAGCCATTAGGATCTGCTAGCGGACACCATTAGCATCTGGCTGCTAACGGCGGTGGCTATATGTTTTTTGGTCATATAAGAATAATTAGCATAACTGACTACATTCTATTCATCTTAATTTAAAATCTCAATCACGTACCTTGTCTCAGGTGCACTGGCTGTGCATGTTGTGGAATGCTTTTTGCCGAGACACTGTAACATCCGATGTTGTAGCATGCTAGCTCGTTGCTTGACTTTAACATGTACACACTGCACAATATTTTCCTTTAATTTGAGCTTGAAATGATTCCAGACTTGAGATACTTTTGTCATTTTTTAAAAATTTTCTTCATCTTTGCTGGCCCGTCACTGTGCCACTTTGACATGGCGCCGTTAAACAAATCTCCATTTTGTTTAGTTAGGGTGACCTGAAGAAGATCACACTGTAAGGTCATATAGACCAGAAGTGCTACATTAAACAACACGTCGACACATAAATTTTGAATCGAGAATTTTTTGCATTTGAATTATATGAACTAGTGCACACCCGTGCATGCCCGTAGAAACCAAGTATAAGCAAGCATTTGTAGAAAGTTACTGTTACCATGGCAACAGTAACCGTGGTGATGCCTGCCTTTGTACAGTAACCATGGCAACATCTGTGCATCTATGATGTCATAGCTATGAACACTCATAGCTCCCCTATGGACGTTCATTAAAGATTTCCCCTCCTAAACTTCCCCATATCCAGAGAGGCTGAAATTTGGGGATGCACACCCTTGTAACCTCAGCAAAGCATGTATAAAATCTGAGGCCAGTCCAACGAACAGTTAGGGAGATATGCACGGAACACACAGATAGACAGACAGACAGACAGAGATTCCTTGCATTATGATATGCTGGCATACATCGAATCAGTTATGGCTAAGTTTTATCTAAGTTAAGAGCATGCTGAAGCACCCTGAAGCACGCTGGTATACGGCATAGTTCACCAAGCTCCTCTGAAAATTTTCAGCAGAAGAAAACCTAACGTCAGACACAGCATTGTGTTTGAGCCCTGAATGATTGAGGGGGCCAGAACTTCTTCACCTTGATGCAGCGCAGCAAAATAAAATGCTACAATCATTCAGAAATGATTATGCACAAAAATAAAGGAGACCAGCTTCATTCCTCTACAGGCCAGATGACTACTGTGATCAGCTCTGCTTTAACAGAACTGATCGATTAAACAGCTCTCTTGAAAATGAGACCCCGTGTCTCAATGGGATTACCTGCATAAATAAGGTTAATAATAAATAATCCTAGCGATTACAATAGGGCTCTCACCCACTGGTGTTGTCAGTGGCTTGGGCCCTAATAAACCGCGTGTCTAGTACCAGCGGCACCGGTATCGCACAGGAAGGATAATCCACCATAGACTCCCCTCTCTTGAACTGTGGGTCCTCTGGCCATTTCGCTTAGGGATGGGCGATACCAGCATTTTTCCTTTCGATATGATAGCATTAGTTTATGGGGTGTTTTCTTCAATACTGAGACCGATACTTTTTGCCCAAAATCACATGAATGCAGTTTCATTAACAACTTTATTGCAAGGGCAATATGAAATATGAATAAAACTCATGAACACAAACAGTTGAAAGAAATGCTTATAAATAATAATAAAATAGAACAATGATCAAAGTAAATAAAAATAAAATGGCTTTTTTCAATTATAATAAAATAATTAAGACTTAAAATGAATGCAAAATTAATTCAATTTCTTAATTTGATGAAGATTCTCAACTGGATTCAAGTATTTTTTACTTCTGAAATGTTTCACCACTCCTACACATGTAATTTTTTTCACAGTGCAATGTTGTTGTTTTTTTATTTTATTATTTATTTATTTTTACACTATGTTATTTTACAAACTTAAATAGTGCTTACTTTGTTTAGTTTTCAAATTTTATGCTGCTTGGTATCACCACAGAATTTGGATGAATGGTGTAACATTTCTGCCGGCCCCGACGCTGCTGAGCTCACTCTGCACGGGAGTGCTTGGCTGCGCAGTGCGCAGAGTCTGATAGGCTGCCAATGTGCTTGGGCTGGTTTTTCACCGGTTTTCACACATAAATTTAATGCCTAAAACTCTCAGAAGTGAAAACAAATTGCATGTTTTGTATTAACATAGTGGTATCACAACATTTTAAAAACTATTGACTCCAAAGTATCAACCAGCTAGTATCGAAGTATCGATACTACCTAACTTGTTCAAGTATATTGTTGCACTGTTGGAGCTCTTATTTGGGTGGTATGGGATGGCGGCTCTGGTTTCCAGTTCCGCCATCTCTGGTGATGTAAGAGGGGCTGCTGGTAGAATGGTGGTCCCTTCCGCCTTTCCTCTACCAAGCGGCTGCATGTACGGTCAGGTGTACAGAGCCCTGATCATTAATAAAGTAGTGTTCAGCTCCACTTCTGGCCTCGTTCTTGTCTATGAGTTACGACATAACATTTGGTGACGAGAAGTGAACTCATGGAGGCGTGTGGAACGCCAATTCGTCCATTCCTGGAGCCTCCGAGGGAGCCGCCTGTGCCATGGCCTCGTTGGTATGAGACTTTCCAGACGTACATGGTAGCGCTGGACCTGGGAAGAATGGAGAAACTGCGAGCTTGTGCGTTATTAGTACACAACTTGGGAATGGAGGGACAAAGAATTCTGGGCACGCTTGGAGATGCAGACATGTATAAAGAAATTGTTGAGTTAATGGCCCGCCATTTCAGAGCATCAGACAATGTCATCATTCGGCAGATTAAGTTCAGACAGCGCCAACAACAGGTAGGCGAACCAATCCAGCAGTTCGTGTCGGACTTAAGGCAGTTGGCCGTTGAGTGCCGGTTCGGGCCGTTAGAAGAAGAAATGGTGCGCGACCAGTTGGCAGAACACACCAACTGTGCCGCTGTCCACTCCAAGCTGCTCATGTTCTGGAGGACGCTGACGAGGACTGTTGAGTTAGTGCTACACCTAGAAGCAGCAGATAAGCTAACTCGGGAACTGAACGAGTGCCTTTCTCTGGGAGGTTCAAGATCTCCCATGGCCGCACAGGTAGTGGACCCAGACAGCAATGGGAGTGTCGAAGATGACGCCGAGAGTGCCAACGCTGTACGGATGAGGTCTGCCCCGGAGAAGCCCAGGTGTATGGGTTGTGGGTCCACGAGGCACCGCCACAAGGCCAGAGAGTGTGCAGCAAGAGGGAAATGCTGTGGAAATTGTGGCCGTCTCCACCATTTCACGAGGATGTGCCAGTCAGCTGGACAAGAGAGCCCATGCAAGACTTCAACTTCTCCCGCCCCAACAGTGGTACACACGATGTCCCTGAGTACCGATGGGTGCACGCGCTGCACGGTAATTCTGGATGGAGTTCCGGTACCAATGTTGGTCAACATGGGAGCGGAGAGTTCTGTGCTGAATTGGGCTACAGTCAGACAGTGTTTTCCCCACTACAGGATTGGAAGTTTCACAGCGCCACTTTACGGCTATGAAGGAGGACGGTTGGCCACGGTAGGTACCATCCCGTTGACGGCTCGGTACAAATCGGTGATGATGGCCGCTGTGGAGTTCATCGTGACGGCCTGCGGCTCTAACATCATGGGCTGCAACTTGTTGCATGGCCTTGGATTCTCCATCAGGAGCGAGTGCTGGGGTAAAGTGGTCAGGTGGCGGACTATGGGACTGACAGGTTCCGAGGGTCCAGGACAATACAGTGTGGGATGAGCCGTTGTTCGGCACTCCGGAAAGTGGACAGGCTGCATCGTGCTCAGGGTGGCCGCAAGAGGACCCTGGTGCCAGTGTCCGAGCTGCCCTGGATGTGGGCACCAGGTGACATGGGGGAAGACCTGCAGCGACGAGCTGGGCCCAAACAATGGTCTCAGATGTTCCAGGAGCACGGCCATGGAGGACTGGTGAACATGGGACCACAAGGGCAGGGTCAGCAGTGGATCTACAAACAGTTGGGGCAGGACGGAGTGGCACTGGAAGAGTGAGTGCCAGGCGGAGACACCGCAGGCCATGCAAGGCCCCACTTGGAGTTGCAGACTGAGTTCAGGCTCGGGCGGAGGCGAGGTCCAGGCGGGTGAGACAGAAGCGGAACATGGAGCGGTACCAGGGTCGGCTGAAGGTGATGGGTGAACGGCATGATCGATACCTGCTGGTGTCGGATGGCACATAGCACCATCCCAATGAGTTACGGCGCACTCCGAAGACGATGAGTGGGCATGACTCCAGACGGTTGGAGCGCTCGGAGGTGTGGAGGAGAAGGCACTCCAAGGAGAAGGCGCTCCTAGGAGGAGGCAGCCAGCAGTGATTGGGAAGCGGACTGCCACCAGGGGTGGACTGATGGTGAAGGTCTGGGGGCGGGGGGGGGGGGGGGGCACGGATCATCCTCACTGAGTCATGGGTGTGTTGTAAGTGTTATAAATGTTCAGTTGTTCTGCGTTAATAGTTTGGGGATTATTTTGTTATTGTATTTTAATTAGGAGACACGGCAGTAGTTTTTTCAGTTATGGACTTTAGTAGTATAGGCGACAGAATAACCCGCTTCACCGTGCGGGGGGGGGGGGGGGGGGTGGTGGTAGGACGGCAGTCTACCTGTCCCCCCTAATTTTAGTTCTTTTGGTGTGAATGTCACAGACTCCTTTTGATGATTTTAGTTTGTTTATGTTTGGAGGATGATTCAGGTTCCAAATTGGGGTGGGCTGATTGTGTGTGTGTTTTGGATTTTTTCTACGGGGGAGGGGAAGATATTATGTAGTTATTGTTCATGTATATGGTTGCACTGTTTGAGCACTTATTTGGGTGGTACGGGATTGCGGCTCCGGTTTCTGGTTCCGCCATCTCTGGTGGTAGAAGAGGGGTTGCTGGTAGAGGGGCAGTCTCTTCCGCCTTTCCTCTGCCAAGCGGCTGCATGTACGATCGGGTGTACAGAGCCCTGTTTCATTAATAAAGTAGTGTTCAGCTCCACTCCTGGCCTTGTCCTTGTCTATAAGCTACGACATACGTAACACTACCCTATAATGGCATATTTGCAGTGTATGTTCACAGGAAAAACCCGTACAGAGCTCTGCTCATCTGCTGCCTGCAGAGCATACACACACACACACACACACACACACACACACACACACACACACACACACACACACACACAGAGCTAAACCCCACCCACACTTGAGGGCATGAAGAGACACAGAGCGGTGTCAGAGCACTGGCTAAACTTTTACTGATTAAAATTACATAGTTTGACTGAGCGACTCCATATTTGGGGATGCACACCCTCGTAACCTCAGGAAACCACATTTAAAATCTGAGGCCAGTCTGACAAACGGTTCAAGAGATATGCGTGGAACAGACAGACACACACACACAGAGATTTCTTGCTTTTATAGATAGATTATTCGAGTAATCGTTGCAGCCCTACACATCACTGCTGCAGAAACTGCAGAAGGCCATCAAAACCAAGAGGTATGACATGCTGACCAAAGGGGTCCACCTCTTGCATGACAACACCCAGTTTCACAACTCGCATGTTGCCCATACAGAAGAACAGTCCTGTGGCTATGAAATCCTTCCTCAACCTCCTTACTCTACTGAGCTCGCACCATCTGACTTTCATCTTTTTTCAACCATGAAGTCATTTTTGAAGAGCAAGCGCTTCCAAACACTTCCAAGGCTGATTTCTAAGGTCTAGCTGTGGCTTCTGACACAACCTGCAGACTTCTACAAGGGAGGTCTCCACAGGAACATAAAGCAATGAGGGAAGGGCGTGACCCTTGGTACCTATGTAGCAACAGACTAATAACTGTGTCAAGTTTGGTTCTTCTCAGTCCATGGGAAATGAGTCAGGGGAAATCTTTAACGAACAGCCCTGATATTTGCTGATAAGGTGAACATCAGGAAATACTGATATATTGGCCAATATATCTGTGCATCCCTAAAAAAAGAATACATGATTTTGACATATGAGTTTTATGCTTATTGTAGTAGGTATATAGGTCACATGTGCGAGATTAAAACAATCTGAAACAGTCAAAAATGTACAAATTCATAGCATTGTCCCAAATACTAGCTTTGAGGCTCTGGATATTCAGAAGCAATCCAAGTGAAAATCAAAATATTCTGTGCAGTCTTTCTTCTTCTTTAGTGGACTGTGTCAGCATCAATTCTTCTCAGAAATTGACATTTCTAGTAAATTTAGCATTTTTGTTCTGATAATTTAACAATTTCATGTAACATTGAATCATTTTCTTACATATTTTTAAATTTTTCATGTAAATTGGTTACTTTTTTGGTAAATTTCATGACTGTCATCATATTGCTGCTTTTTTCTTGTGAATAAATTAGCTTTGCTTTTTTTTGTAAAACTGATCAATGTAATCCGAATGTTTATATTTGGCTACAGTAGTGCAAATCTGTGCAAAAATTGTAGCCGAAAACAAAAATAAATCACAGCAACTGAGTTAAGCACATCTGTAAATTTAAAACATCCTGTCATGAGGCTGAGCACGGTGTTTTCACTGTGCTCACATGCTCTCACTTTTCATCTGATTATTTCCTGTATTTTCTCAGTTTTGTATGATTATTTTTCTGGATTTACGATGTGTTTTAGTTTGCCTGTTGTCTCTGTAATTCTTGTTCTTATTATTATTGTGTCAGTTCTTTAGGCATGTTTGTTTATCTAGTCCGTAGTTGTAATATTAGGTTTGACATGAGCTCCTCACCTCTTCCGCCAGTCTGTCTTGTTTTGTTTCATTCTGTATTTTAAGTCAGGCACCTTTTGTCTTTTCCTGTTGTGCTTTAGCATTCTTTGTCATTGGTTCAAGTTCTCGGGTCGTCTCAGCTGACACCTGTCAAATAATTAGGTCACTTCCCCACTCATGTGATCCACACCTGCAATCATTTGTGTTCACTGGTTTCATGCCCTAATTAAAGACCGTTGTTTCTTTCACTTGTTGTTGGAGCCTCATCGTGTTTCCCATCAGAACCCCTTCCCTGTTCTGATGCGTACTAATCTCGCCTACAACCTGTTCTCCTCGAATTGTAAATTTGTTTTTGAACACTGTTTGGACTTTATGTTTTCTTCATTAAAACACCACTAGCTAGCAGTCCAGCGCCTGGGTCTCTCTCTCTCTCTCTCTGCCCCGAAAGGGTGATTCATGACACATACACCTGCAAGCCTAAACATCAATTTTAAGTGATTTAAAACCAGCTAAATATAACATGTACAAAGTGTGTATTTTTACTATTCGTTACAATCTCCTAAATTATTTTTGGGAGTGTATGATAGCTGTGCTCTCTGTCTCATCCATATTAAAGGGGTAACCTCCCTTTTATCCTCCCGGTGGCTTGGAGCGTTCCATATTTGCATTGACTATATGATTTACATGCTCTGTTTGGGCAATGATTTTTCCATGATGCCTCCACAGTGCATAGCAATGTGGTTCATTTTCAAAGCTCCAGTGTCTTCCCCCAAATACTGTTTTTTAACACGTCCCAGAGGCTTTCTGAGTTGTTGCAGGGTAGGAGTTGAACACAGTTGTCTGTTTTCATTTCACAAAAAAAAAAAAAAAAAAAAAATCAGACTAAGCTTGATCAGTTGATTCTCTTCTGCACCAGAGGACAGTTAGAGGAACATCAAATCCAGTCTCTCGCTCTCTCTTGTTGAGCTTGGTTCAGTCTTGTAGTTGTGCAACGTCTTTGGGCTGGAATTTACATAAAGTGCATCCTATGTTGCATGATGGCTGCTGCAGGGGAAATTTATGTGTGCAATTGAATTAATTCAGAAATAGGTCAGTTTTTCAGCTTCTTCTTCACCATTTAACTGATAATTTTTGTGCATTTATTACTAGGGATGTACTGATACAGCTTTTTTTAATTTCCAATCCAATATCTTTAAATTTGGGTATTGGCCAATACGGATACAAAACCAGTATGCAGATTACGGCCTGAATAAATTCAGCATACTTCTTTCCGTGGTATTTCTGTAAGTGTTTAAGGTTGGAGTTGTTAAGTGCAGTTGTAAGAGTATAGTTTTAGAACTTTAAGGGTTTTTAATATATATACACATTTTGTCATTTATCAAGCACATTAATTCCCATTTGTCTCCATTTTAATAAAAGTAATAATATAAGATGTTAAGCTGTAACATTTATATATCAGCAACAGATTGATAGCAGAAAAGTCATTGTGTTTAAAACCAAACACCAGCATTAGGCTGCGTGTCCACCAATCGCATCTTTTGTCACCCGACTGCCCTGAGCGATTTTTTTCAGCATTTGTGCGCTACGCTCTGGGAAAAAAAAGTCTGTGCCCTGTATCCCAGCAACAGCTTGTCACTCTCAGCTCAACACTTCCGCTTTTCCTATGGTCAGACTTTCTACATATTTTTTAATAGTAGTCTCTAAATAACAATGGACAGGAAATGTATTCTAGCAGCTCTGGATGTAAAATATGATGACACGGAAAACAGGAGTCTAAGTAGAGACTGTATCGGCATCCTATGTCCCGCCCTTCCTTATTCTGATTGGCTGCTTAGAAAGGTCTGATGGACGAGCTCAGCTGCAGTCTGAAAAGTTGAACTTTTTTCAACGGTGAGTACCCTGAGCGCTGCGACAAAAAACGGCCACCGCTCAAAGTGTTTCAGCGCCAAGGGCGCTCAATGCTGTAAACACTGGACTACATAGTGAATAAATAGAAAACAGTTGCCCGGAGTGGAAAAAACGCATTTGGTGGACACGCAGCCTTAATGTAACTGATTACAATTTAGACTGATCATTAGCATATATACATAATGGACATTAATATCAAATAACACCTGATAAACTTTATCATTTAAAAAAAGTTCGTTACTAAATTTCAAAGGACAGTTTGAACTCACGAAAAATATATTTATAAAAGCTGTGTTTATGTCCAGTATGATTTTGACATCTGTCCTCCATCACAGCTCTAGCATAAAGTTAAATTACATTTGTCATTTTCTGTAACAAATGTTAGGTTAATTGGTTGTTCTAAATTGTCCCTAGATATCTGTTTCCTATAGGTCCTTAGAATAGAGGGTTAGTACTAGTGAAAGCACTTTGAGTGGTCTTTGTGACTAGAAAAGCGCTATATAAGTGCAGGTTAGTAACATCTAATTATGATTAAGAAAATACTATGAGGAGAAATGTCTGCTGTATTACACCTAACTAACTAACTAACCTGCACTTATATAGCGCTTTTCTAGTCACAAAGACCACTCAAAGTGCTTTCACTAGTACTAACCCTCTATTCTAAGGGCCTATAGGAAACAGATATCTAGGGACAATTTAGAACAACCAATTAACCTAACATGCATGTCTTTGGATTGTGGGAGGAAACCGGAGCCCCCGGAGTAAACCCACGCAGCACAGGGAGAACATGCAAACTCCACACAGAAAGGTTCCAACCCCTGCCAGCCTGGGGATTCGAACCAGGAACCTTCTAGCTGTTAGGCAACAGTGCTAACCACTGCACCACCGTGCTGCCCGTGGTCAGTACCAAAGACTCACTGCGCACTGGCAGCCTCAGCACTCACTACTCTGGTGCAGAGTAAGCAGAGCAGCATCACAGGTAGCAGAAGTATTGCTTCTGAAATGTTACACCATTCTTCCAAATTCTATGGTGATACCAAACAGCATGTTTGAAAAATAAACAAAATAAGCACTATTTAAATCTGTAAAATGATAGTGTAAAATAAAATAAATAAATAATTAAAAAAAAACATTTTTTAAAAACATTGCATTGTGAAAAAAATTACACATATATGCTGCTTGGTATTACCATAGAATTTGGATGTATGATGAAATATTTTCTTCCATCCATCCATCCATCCATCCATCCGCTACCTCTTAATCCTTTTTCGGGTTGCAGGGGAGCTGGAGCCTATCCCAGCATCTTTGGGCGAGAGGCAGGCTACACCCTGGACAGATCACCAGTCTATCGCAGGGCTGATGAAATATTTCAGAAGTAAAAAATTCTTGAATCCCACTGACTTGACTGAGCTTTCATACAGCATACTTACCCACCTGGATGACTGAGAATCTTCACCAAATTAAGAAATTAAATTAATTTTGCATTCATTTTAAGTCTTAATTATTTTTATAATAATTGAATTATATTTCATTTTATTTTTATTTACTTTGCTCATTGTTCTATTTTATTATCACTTTATAATCATTTCTTTCAAGTATTTATGTTCATGAGTTTTATTCATATTGCCCTTGCAATAAAGTAGTTAATGACACTGCAATCATGTGATTTTCCTTTAAGGGGCAACAAGTATCAGTATCGAAGAACAAGTCCTATAAATTAATGGTATCGTATCGAAAGGAAAAATGCTGGTATTGCCCATCCCCAGTAGGTTACAGATTAATACTGAACTAGACTGCTTACAATGTCTTGAGGTTTTAGCAGTATGTTAATATACAATTGAGTATTTTATGAATGTGTGTGTGTGTGTGTGTGTACATATATAACATGCAAAAATTACACCCAAGTTCAGCATGTATATTTTCGTGATTGCTGAAATAACAAAATTGTGCAGTTGTTTCTAATCACTTCAGTATTCTATTAATACTGCTTTTATTTATATTATCTTTTCAGCATTTAAACATTACAAATGTTACAAGGCACAAATGCCCATTTTTCTAAGGAAAGCATGTTTACATGTTTACAATCTTTTATATTTGATTTTGTTATACCTTTTTAAGAGAAGAAGCATTGTGTAAAGTCAAAAACAAACAAAACTCCTGCATTGATCCTGAAATCCTTTGAAGGTCTGCTTTTGTTCCACATGGAAAACTGATCAAGAATTGATAAGGGAATCAATAAAGAATTGGATCGATAAGCAAAAACAACAATGCCATTGATATTGATAAATCTTATCAATTTCCATACTGCCCATACTGCCAGAAGTAACAAAACCTGGTTTAATGACCATGGTATCACTGTGCTTGATGTGCCAGAAAACTTGCCTGACCTAAACCTCTATAAAGAATCTATGGGATATTGTCAAGAGGAAGATGACAGACACCAGACACAACAATGCAGGTGAGCTGAAGGCCGCTATCAAAGCAACCTGGGCCTCCATAACACCTCAGCAGTACTACAGGTTGACCGCCTCCATGCCACACCACACTGATGCAGTAATTCATGCAAAAGGAGCCCCGACCAAGTATTGAGTGTGTACATGGACATACTTTTCACTAGGCCAACATTTTTATTAAAAATCCACTTTTTAAAATTGATCTTATGCAATATTATACAACAGTTAGTTCCGACAAAGCAATTTGATGGGATAATGCAGATTCCAGGAGTTACTATAATCCGCAATAAATGCACTCCAGTTTCACTGGATATGTGTCACTCCACTTCAAAGGTGTTCTAGTAACCGTTAAATGGTAAACGGCATTCCCTTATATAGTGCTTTTTCTCACCTCTAGATGACCAAAGCACTTTACAGATCCTCCTATCCACCCATTCACACACTGATGGCGGCAGAGCTGCCATACACAGGCGCTTACCTGACCCACCAGGAGCAGCTGGGGGTTCAGTGTCTTGCTCAAGTACACTTCGACAAACAGACAGAGCGGGAATCAAACCCCTGACCCTCCGATCAGTAATCAGCCACACTACACCTGTGCCACAGCCGTTAAATTACTAACAGTAATTTTCTATCAACTCTCTGACAATTGCAGTACTGTTTTGGATACCTTAATTTCCACAGTGAGGTGCTGTTTGACAAGAAATTATACAGTCATGTGAAAAAAAATAGGACACCCTCTATAACCCTGTGTGTGTGTGTGTGGGGGGGGGGGTTAACACATTTGGACATTTGGATATTTAATATCAATGTTAAAAAAAACACTGGGAGATTCATGGAATAAAACTAAACAATTAAAAATGATTTAAAGACTTTTCAAATTTTCTGTAAAATGTAATTCTAAACAAATCATCATAGCAGTCTGTCGGGGGTGACAATGACTGTTTCATTTAGGTCTGATCAGGTTCCTCCACGCAGCTCTGTCCTTCGCCTTCCACTCCCAGGAACTCCTGACCTTGTTAACCCGGGCGACGTCCGAGCCAGTATGAGCTGCTCTCTGACTGACCAGTTCATGAAACTGCTTGCAAAGTATTTGAGTACCGCTAGCTTTTGCTGGACTAGTGGCACATTCTTGGCAGATAGAGGCATTATCAGTGGCAAGGACAGGCCAAGACAAACTGACTCCAGTATCTGTTGCAATGACAGACCAGAAGATAGGTTTGTTTATCTCTGCTCTGTGTGTAGTGCATGTCACAATGCACCGACTGGCAAAAGTCCACCACAGACCTTGCGACAGATGTGCTTATCTGCCAGGATGTCCAGTCTCACCCCATGTAACTGGGAGTGGTCCACCACGAACCTGTGACAGATATTGTTTTTAGTTCTGCCAGGATGCCAGGTTTCACCCTCCACGCCCTCGGAAGGGCAGGGTAGCCGGGTGAGTCGCCAACGGCCCGACCCATGAGACAGGTAGTGCCGGTTTTCATGGTTATCCGGTAGCAAGCAAACCAATGCCTGACCTGACAGTTGAATAAATAAATGTGTGTGCGTGTGTTTATATATATATATATATATATATATATGTGTGTGTGTGTGTGTGTGTGTGTGTGTATAAATATACAGTATATATATATATATATATATATATATATACGTATATATATATATATATATATATATATATATATATAGAGAGAGAGAGAGAGAGAGAGAGAGAGAGAGAGAGAGTGGAGTGTCATTTAAAAATAATACATCAGCAAAGAGTCCAGAAAGGTGCAGAATTAAAGCCTTTTTATTCTTGAAAAAAAATAAAACACACACACACTACTCACAAAAAATTAGGAATATTTGGCTTTCGGGTGAAATTTATGGTAAATGTTAAAAGTTCACACTACAGAGATATTGCATCATGAAAGTAGGGCATTTAAGTAGAAGCACGCAATGGTGATTCCCTCATCTCAAACAATTTATTGAAACAAAAGCCAACAACAGTGGTGGGTATACCACAACAAAAACTGTCAATGTCTCAATAACTTGTCATGTGCCCTTGAGCATCAATTACAGCTTGACAACTACGTCTCATGCTGTCCACAAGTCGACTTACAGGTGCATCTCAATAAATTAGAATGTCATCAAAAAGTTGATTTATTTCAATAATTCAATTCAAAAAGTGAAGCTCATATATAGATTCATTACACACAGAGTGATATATTTTTTTAAATCACCCTTATTGTCATTCAACTGTACAACCAATCATGTACAGTAGAACGAGATTGTGCTTTACCTATCTACTGTGTTAATCACACACACCCCAAGTGTAGAATCAGAGGGCCGCTGCCATGCAAGGCGCCGCCACAAATTTCCCTCCTCCATTCCATTATTGCTGAGCACCAAGCTGGATGGCAGGAAGTTCCACTTTTATATGGTCTTTGGCATGACCCAGCCGGGATTTGAACCCCTGCCTCCTGGGTGTGGGGCGGATGCTCTACCAACTGAGCCACCACTCTGGTTCTTTTTCACAGCCGCTACGCATGCTCACAGAACGAAGCCGCGAGAGGAGTCAGAGACAATTTTTTTCTTCTCACAGCCGCTGTGGATCGCCGCCAAGTTTAACAGGAAAGTCCCTCAACATCGCGGATCCACAGGCAATTTTTGCACGGCCCGGACAACTTTGCTGTCCCGGGCCGGCACTTTCGACCCCCACCCCCCTCCACCTCCTCCTGCACAGAGCTTTTCCCACACCTCGCTTCCAAGCCGGCCGATCGCAGTCTTGTTCCATTACGCATGACTGCACTCCTGCCCGTGCGCCCACGATCCACGGCCGTTCAACGTGCTGGAACTCGGAGCGGAGCACACTGCCCTTTCCACCCCTCCCCCGTCCCCCTCACGGACTGACATGCCCTCCGACACTCCTCTACAGCAGAACAGTTTTACCGGAGCTGGAGCCAAACGGCGGGGGGGGGGGGGTCACAATCCCTGCTGAGTGCTCTGGGGGGAGTGGTGTGGTGACCCACCACAATCTACTTGGACAGGCAGAGCACTCAGCTTGAGCAATTAACAGAACAATGAGATGTAGGGACTGATATCAATATGTAGATGCGCCTTGCAGCCTCTTTTGTCCTACAGCCCCGGAGCAGAGAGGAATTCCGGCGCCAGTAATCCTGCTATTGATATGTGTGACTCTCATGTAAATGTCCATGCATTCCTGCTTGACTGTTATGCTAATATGCCATGCATGCACAGTCTGTAGCTCAGTATAAAAGAGCTGACTGTATATGCCTCACTCTCTCACTCGCATTCTGACACTCTAGAGACGCAGGGCTCACACCAGCGCACTGCCACAGCGCTGAGTGAGCCTCGTGATGGAGGAAGAATAAAGCACCCTTTTAACCTTCAGTTCGCCATGTCCACCTGCACTTATTTGATCCTTGCCTCCACACTGGTGACCCTTATTCATTTCCTCCACACTGGTGACTCTTATTTCGTTCCTCCACACTGGAGGAACGAAATATACTATATTTCAAGTGTTTATTTCTTTTAATTTTGATAGTTACGGCTTATAGCTCATGAAAACCCAAAATTCAGTTTCTCATAAAATTAGAATATTACATAAAATTAATTTAAAAAAAAGATTTTTAATAGAAATGTTGGTTGACTGAAAAGAATGTCCATGCACACACTCAACACCTGGTCGGGGCTCCTTCCGCATAATTACTGCATCAATGCAGCATGGCATGGAGGCAACCAGCCTGTCCCACTGCTGAGGTGCCATGAAAGCCCAGGCCGCCCTGATAGTGGCCCTCAGCTCGTCCGCACTATTGGGTCCGGCGCACCTCATCTTCCCCCTGACAATGCAGAATAAATTAGGCCACCCCCCATCTTTTTTAGAACACCCCCACATTCATTCCCACTTAAAATGGCTAAAATAAAAGTTAAAAAATGCAAATAAAAACAAAAACAAGGTTAAACACAGATATGTGAACATTTATTAACCCTTTGAGTGTGTATGGTGCAGAACTGCGCCATACCCCCTAGTGGTCAAGAGTGGTAAATATTTTTTGTCAATAAAATAGTTCAGATTTCCAAGGCTATAACTTTAAAGTGGTAAGAGATAATGGCTTACTGTCAATTAGAAAGATGTAAAATATGATCCAAAGTTTCAGATAGGAATAAATTTATGCATCTAATTAGCATAATGTCGTGGCACCTCTTTAAATTCCATAACTCAGTCAAAACTGGACTTTGGACATATTTACACAAAAAATGGTTCAGTCTTTTGACACCATTTTTTGTACAGATGTACCTCATCATCTTATCTTCAAAGTATATGAACAAGAAATCAGTACATTTAAAAAAAACAACACAAATTTCTCACTTACTTTTGACAAAGTCAGAGTGAAAACGTAGGCGCAGTGCCGCACTCTGTCACTCGGGGCACGCAAATACTCACACTCAAAGGATTAATAAAGAACTGAATATTTAATGTGGTGTCCTAATTTTTTCACATGACTGTACATCCGTGACCTGGAAGTCCCAGTTTTGAAAAGCCCCGGCCCTGCTGTCATTTTAAGGTCATTAAGCAATTTCACATCTGTTTAAATAAAAATAGGCAGTGCTAGAGTTTGATTTATTGTCTCAATTAACAAACCACAATACCTTTGTGGTGATGGACTCGTTGTTTCATCTGAAAATGTGAAGAAAAGTGAGCAAAGTGTGCTAAATCGCTAGCATACTAACTACTTGCTGCCGACTAACTGCCAGTGTTTCTAGCAACTATCACTGGACACTCTGATCTGGGATTTTCTGAAGTACAACAGGTACGCTTTATAAACGCTTATTACTTTTGCACTTGACAGTATTTAATTTGTTTACATGTGTGTGAAATGACAATAGATGTCGTCATGCTGACTGAGATGTTTAGCAGTAGTTACTGCGGCTACAATCAGAAGGGACTATTTTTTTTTTCAGCTGTGCAAAATAGCTGGTTAAATAAACAAACCATAACATTTTGTCCAGTATTGCTGTCATTTAATAATTTGTGCTTGCGAAACGGTTGCATAAAAGCAATATTACACTTGAGTTCATTACGGTATCATGAATATACAAACTCCAGGTGTGACCCTCTTGTGCGCGCTGTGTAATATTGCTTAATTCTAACTTTGTTAGAAAATAAATTTTGGGTTTTCATTAGCTGTAAGCCATAATCATCAAAATTAAAAGACAAACACTTGAAATACATCACTCTGTATCTAATGAATCTATACAATACATTATATGCGTTTCCCTTTTTTAATAGAATTACTGAAATAAGTTAACTTTTCAATGACATTCTAATTTATTGAAATGCGCCTGTATTTTATGTTTTAATGGATTTTTTTCTGTTTTGTTTTTATTTATTGCTCCCCGATACCAATCCAGTCATTTTGCCTGGATCAAACCTGATAAGGATACTGAATATCGGATCAGCCCATCTCTATTTATTACTTGGAAAGTTGCAAAGACAGTAAACTTGCATATACACGGAAGTAAAGAGGTGCTTGGAAGGACATAAGGAAGATGGACACAGTGCCATAGCATTAGCTAATTTCACCTCATTTCACCAAGAGCTAAAAGTGTTTTTGCTACCAAAGTGTTTTTCACAGCACCTGAACCAATAAACAAAGAAAATCTTATTTTAATTGCTACGGCTCCAGTTGACCCGTCTGGGGCAAGAGGTTCAGGTGTGGTTGCCAGATGCACTTAGTTTCCCACAAATTTGGTGTTGTTGGCATTTGTTTGTTTGTTTTTCCTGTAAATATAATCACGACTGAGTTTCTCTTCTTTTGGGGGGCAAGGGGTGAGGACATTCAGAATTTTGTTTGGAAGTCTGCTGCTTTTTAAAAATTAATCTAAATTTCAAATGTGAAACACTTTATTTCACAAAATAATGGGCTGTTTTTATTTTCATATGAAACCCATATAAGGTAGTTTATTTTACAAAATCAATGGAGTGTTTTTCATTCATAATTAACTTACAGGTAGATTTTTTAAGCACTGAACTTTAGGAATTGATTGAATGATGATCTTGAGCATTTTTCATTGTTTTTGCCCACATGCTAAAAACATGCAAGTTAGGTTAATTGGCATCAAACTGGGGATTCTAAATTGTCCTTAGGTATGACTGTGAGAGTGAATGGTTGTCTGTCAGTCTGTGTTGGCCCTGTGATGGACTGGCGATCTGTCCAGGGTATACCCTGCCTCTCGCCCAAAGATGCTGGGATAGGCTCCACCGAAAAGGATTAAAATCGATCAGTGTTCATTAAATCTAGATTATTTTCCGATTTAATGGTTGACTTTTTTCTATCCTCCACAAGATCAGACACTCCACAGGTGACAAAATTGGGATACAACATAAAACAAAGAATTCAGAAATTCAAATTAAAAAATTGAGTTTGGGGAAAAAAATGTAATTCATAGAGCCCTATACATGTAGCTGTAGGTAGTTCAATTCTCTTAATTTTTTTTACAATAACTGCTGATTGCTTTAACTTTTTTATCCGTTTGAGCCTTTGTGTGCCCTGTTGATCAGCACATATAACTTACTGTGCATTCCTACTGACTTCCACATAGACTCGCTCAAGCTTAAAGCAGCACAATGTAAAATTTTCACCTTAAAATGATGTTTCCAAAATAATTTTGATGGAACAGCAACCTTTGCCCAGGTGAATGCCATTTCCACCATATTCTGATCGGGTCACATCACCTGCAACAGCATATAACCTTTCTGTTCGGGGTAGGAATGCTGACAAGGCTTCAACAGGCATGTTTTATGACCTGAATACCACTCACAAATCACAGGGTGCTTTATTATTCTGAGGCTAAAGTTGCGTCCTATGATTGGCTAATGGGACTCAAGCTGTGAAACCTGCCAGTTTGTAGTCTTTTCACTGCTCCTACTCACAACAGGAAAGGTACATAGCACCATTGCATTTACAGTGCATCCAGAAAGTATTCACAGCGCTTCACTTTTTCCACATTTTATGTTACAGCCTTATTCCAAAATGGATTAAGTTCATTTTTTCCCTCAAAATTCTACACACAATACCTCATAACTACAACATAAAAAAGTTTGTTTTTTGTTTTTTAGATTTTTGCAAGTTTATTAAATAAAAACTAAGAAATCACATAAAATTCAGTTGATTGGATATGATTTGGAAAGGCACACACCTGTCTATATAAGGTCCCACAGTTGACAGTGCATGTTGGAGCACAAACCAAGCATGAAGTCAAAGGAATTGTCTGTAGACCTCCGAGACAGGATTGTCTCAAGGAACAAATCTGGGGTAGGGTACAGAAAAATTTCTGCTGCCTTGAAGGTCCCAATGAGCACAGTGGCCTCCATCATCCATAAATGGAAGAAGTTCAGAACCACCAAGACTCTTCCTAGAGCTGGCCAGCTGTCTAAACTGAGCGATCAGGGGAGAAAGGCCTTAGTCAGGGAGGTGACCAGGAACCTGATGGTCACTCTGTCAGAGCTCCAGCGTTTCTCTGTGGAGAGAGGAGAACCTTCCAGAAGGGCAACCATATCTGCAGCAATCCACCAATCAGGCCTGTATGGTAGAGTGGCCAGACGGAAGCCACTCCTTAGTAAAAGGCACATGGCAGCCCACCTGCAGTTTGCCAAAAGGCACCTGAAGGACTCTCAGACCATGAGAAACAAAATTCTCTGATCTGATGAGACAAAGATTGAACTCTTTGGCGTGAATGCCAGACGTCATGTTTGGAGACAACCAGTCACCACTCATCGCCAGGCCTATATCATCCCTACAGTGACGCATGGTGGTGGCAACATCATGCTGTGGGGATGTTTTTCAGTTGTAGGAACTGGGAGACTAGTCAGGATAGAGGGAAAGATGAATGCAGCAATGTACAGAGACATCCTCGATGAAAACCTGCTCCACAGCGCTCTTGACCTCAGACTGGGGTGACAGTTCATCTTTCAGCAGGACAACGACTCTAAGCACACAGCCGAGATATCAAAGGAGTGGCTTCAGGACAACTCTGAATGTTCTTGAGCGGCCTAGCTAGAGCCCAGACTTGAATCTAATTGAACATCTCTGGAGAGATCTGAAAATGGTTGTGCACTGACGCTTCCCATCCAACCTGATGGAGCTTGAGAGGTGTTGCAAAGAGGAATGGGCGAAACTGCCCAAAGATAGGTGTGCCAAGCTTGTGGCATCATATTCAAAAAGACTTGAGGCTGTAATTGCTGCCAAAGGTGCATTAAAGTATTGAGCAAAGGCTGTGAATACTTGTGTACATGTGAGTTCTTCGTTTTTTATTTTTAATAAATTTGCAAAAATCTAAAAAAAAAACTTTTTTCATGTTGTTATTATAGGGTATTGTGTGTAGAATTTTGAGGAAAAAAAAAAGAATTTAATCCATTTTGGAATAAGGCTGTAACATAGCAATATGTGTAAAAAGTGAAGTGCTGTGAATACTTTCTGGATGCACTGTAAAACAAGGTCATGATTGAATGACCGGGGACCCAAAGTGCAGACACAACCTACAACACCTTGGACTCTATTTTGACGGTCTTCAGTGGATTTCTGCACCAGACTTCCCACGTACAGCAGTGTTTTTGTTAGTTTCTGTCAGCCCATGGTCTGTTGTTTACCAGTGCCCTGGTGCGTTCAGGTTTTTGTGGGAAATTATCTAATTTCACTTCTTAATTGGTACAAGAAATGCAAATAATTTGCTGTTGTTGTGCATGGGTTCTTGGTCGCCTACAGAACACATGCACAACAATGGCAAAGTATTTGCATTTCTTGTACCAATTAAGAAGTGAAATTAGATAATTTCCCACAAAAACCTGAACTTACCAGGGCACACTGGTTGAAAAACACTGGTTTAGGCTTTGCATCATGCCATCTAACTACCAGTAGTCAATGTGCCCACTTTATGCTGGGAGGAGAAGAGTCATTTAAGAGAGGTGTGATGGTGCATAATCTCATGCACACCAGTATTATGGTGCCTGTTATGACAATGCACTTTTGATCAGGAAAAAGGAGGTCTGTTGCCAGAAATGCATTGTTTAATGCAATTTCAGCGGTGTGTTTTGAAATTGTGCAGCTATGGAGCTCATGAGGAAACAGCATACACTGGGATTTTCTATTACTGTATTTTAATTAGGGATGAGCCGATACCACTTTTTCAAGTTCACTACTGATACCGATATTGTGACTTTGAGTATCGGCCAATACCAATCCAAACCCGATACCATCTCTCTTATTTAATACAACAAAAGTACAGAACATACTTTGTTGATGACTAGTTGCATTTTGTACACATATAAAAACAGAAATCTAAAAGTCAAAGAATATATTACAAATCTGACTCAGTTCAGCAACGCTGCTGCTTTTTTATTTTAAACTTTGCAACATTGCAGCATTTTGCTGGTCAGCACCATGTAAACATGCATTCTGAAGTTTTAAGTGCAAGTTTATACATAACTTTAAAGCTGAGTATTTAAGTAAACATTCAGATGAAATTCAAAGTGCCATTTTATGCATGACATAAAAAATGCCGTAGATCTGAAAATAAAGGAACTAACCCTTTAAGCTGTATTTCTGTCATCCATTATTGTTATTATCGTAAGCTTTCTCCAGGTCCTCGGTTTATTTAGTAGTGTTTCTGATATTATTCTCTGTTCATTCTTGGATTTTAGGTTTGCTCTTATTTTGAAGTAATTCCTGTTCCATTTCATGTTCATGCAGCCTTGCACCTTCTGGGATTAATAAAGTATACAATATACAAACAAAATACAAAAAAAATGCTCTTTATGTTTCTGTCACCTACATCTCATCAACTGTTAACTCTCCCCCAAAAGGTACACTCTAGTCTGGTTTTTACTTTCAGCTTCATTCTTTTTAGGTTTCACTTTGAGCGTTGAACCTCCTGAGCTGGAAAAGCAGCAGCTGCTGCTGCAATACACACATCCTTCTGCTCAGTTCTTAACAGAAATCAGCATACTCCTCTGCTGTGATACTTTTGCAAGTGTTTTATCAAGTTGGTGGTGTAAAATTGTAAATGCTGGTACCACACAGCAACATACAGAGGCAAGTCCCACAGATAGCCTCCAGTGATGTGACACTCTTTGCCTGCATTTACAGAAGCCACGCACAGCGTGGCTGAGAACATGATCGCACCTTCATTTTATTATTATTAATGTATTGAATCGGCAAATTACTTTTATTCCTTACCGATACCGAGCCAGCCATTTTGCCTTGATCGAACCCGATACTGATACGGCGGATTGGATCGGCTCATCCCTAATTTTAATGGACAGAGTTGTAACATTTATAATATAATCACTCATCATTTTATTTATATGATGATATACTAAATATTTTTTATTCCATCCAAACTCTTATTTTAACTGCTGACTTACTGTTGGAATCTATAGATTAACTAATTTATAGATTAACTAGATTAATTAACTATAGATTATAGGCATTAATGTATGATTTTTTTTAGGGGAATGAATGAATGAACAGGAAGCATGTGTGCATTCTGGTGTGGATGTGGCATATGGGGGTAGGTGTGTCAATCTGATGATTTTTATTCCATCCACATTTTCGTCTTCATCACGAACTAGACATTAATGGGTTTATTTTTAGGGGAATGAAGGAATGAATGAACAGGGTTTTGATTTTCACTGTAACTCGCCAGAGAGACAGGAGATGTGTCTACATCTGCCTGCAGTTACACGCCCCCCAGTTTCCAGCTGAGCCGAGGCAGCCCACACCACGTTTATACAGTTGGGGTTCTCGAGCTGTGGGTGTGCCCACAGCCACCCGTTAGTTCCCGGGAGAGGCTGCCGAGAGTGGGCTTGCATCATGGCGGGGGTCAGCAGCAGACAGGACGCTGCTCTGGATCTCCCCCCTCTCACCCAGGAGGGACTAGGACAGAGAGCCACAAACCTCGGCAGACCCCCACACAAGACAGGGAAGACCCTTGGTTGGCAAAAGCAACAGGAGAGGGAGCACTCCATCTCTCCACGGGCCAGGAGTGACTTCTGCACCACCGTTAATGATCCTTTTATTTGCAAAGGCATCATTCTCTTTTCCTGAAGTTTCAAACTCATTCATATCTGTGTGTTACATCCATGCTCACTATGTTAAACCATTCAGCTAATTTTTCAACCCAGCATTATGTATTCCCTGTTTGCTCCCTCTAAAAAAACTAACCGGGACTCAAATGTGATTGATGTCTTTATTATTACAAAGCAGCGATACTATCACGTTCATTTTCGCTCACATACATGCCCTTTGGCCAGTGCAAAACCCATCTTAAACAAGCTGTCATAATCAGAGTTCACTTTAGATAATGCACCTCTGTGCATTAAAGGGATGGCCAGGAGTGTTTTGGATTGGATTATTGAAAACACACCTCTGAATAATAAGTTAATCCCTTCCACAGCATGTGGGACACCATGTGGTGTATGGGGCAGCACCTATCTCCATTTCCCTGACCCTAGGCCACACAGCTACTGTGAGTAGTGAAAGCTACAGTGGGGGTCAGTCCTCTGGTAGCTCTGTGCGTTAACTTTCCTTTCCCCGTTCTATTATACTGAGCACCAAGCTAGAAGGTGGAAAGTACCATTTTTATATGGTCCTTGGTATGATCCGGTTTAGACCAGCCTCTTTTAGAATAGAACAGAACAGGCTTTATTGTCATTGTACAGTTGTACAGTACAATGAATGTGCCCAGCGGTAAATTCATTCACTGATTCACTGATAATGGACCATGTCATTGTAATATGGCCCTTACATTTCAACCAGTTGATTTTTCCATCCATTAGATAATGCTAATGTCTCAATACTTCAGAATCAGAATCAGAATCAGAATCAGGTTTATTGCCATTGTTCATGTGATACACAAACTAGGAATACTTGACACTTGCAATGATGCATCAATCCCAAAATGCACATACTGATGATATATATCATACTGATCATACTGATATGTGTATATATATATATATATATATATATATATATATATATATATATATACACTCACCGGCCACTTTATTAGGTACACCTGTCCAACTGCTCGTTAACACTTAATTTCTAATCAGCCAATCACATGGCGGCAACTCAGTGCATTTAGGCATGTAGACATGGTCAAGACAATCTCCTGCAGTTCAAACCGAGCATCAGTATGGGGAAGAAAGGTGATTTGAGTGACTTTGAACGTGGCATGGTTGTTGGTGCCAGAAGGGCTGGTCTGAGTATTTCAGAAACTGCTGATCTACTGGGATTTTCACGCACAACCATCTCTAGGGTTTACAGAGAATGGTCCGAAAAAGAAAAAATATCCAGTGAGCGGCAGTTCTGTGGGCGGAAATGCCTTGTTGATGCCAGAGGTCAGAGGAGAATGGCCAGACTGGTTCGAGCTGATAGAGAGGCAACAGTGACTCAAATAACCACCCGTTACAACCAAGGTAGGCAGAAGAGCATCTCTGAATGCACAGTACGTCGAACTATGAGGCAGATGGGCTACAGCAGCAGAAGACCACGCCGGGTGCCACTCCTTTCAGCTAAGAACAGGAAACTGAGGCTACAATTTGCACAAGCTCATCGAAATTGGACAATAGAAGATTGGAAAAACGTTGCCTGGTCTGATGAGTCTCGATTTCTGCTGCGACATTCGGATGGTAGGGTCAGAATTTGGCGTCAACAACATGAAAGCATGGATCCATCCTGCCTTGTATCAATGGTTCAGGCTGGTGGTGGTGGTGTAATGGTGTGGGGAATATTTTCTTGGCACTCTTTGGGCCCCTTGGTACCAATTGAGCATCGTTGCAACGCTACAGCCTACCTGAGTATTGTTGCTAACCATGTCCATCCCTTTATGACCACAATTTACCCAACTTCTGATGGCTACTTTCAGCAGGATAATGCGCCATGTCATAAAGCTGGAATCATCTCAGACTGGTTTCTTGAACATGACAATGAGTTCACTGTACTCAAATGGCCTCCACAGTCACCAGATCTCAATCCAATAGAGCATCTTTGGGATGTGGTGGAACGGGAGATTCGCATCATGGATGTGCAGCCGACAAATCTGCGCCAACTGTGTGATTGTATACACCGGTGAGTGTATATATATATATACTGTATATATATACTGTATATATACAGTGGGGTAAAAAAGTATTTAGTCAGCCACCAATTGTGCAAGTTCTCCCACTTAAAAGATGAGAGAGGTCTCCAATTTTCATCATAGGTATACCTCAACTATGAGAGACAAAATAAGAAAAAAAAATCCAGAAAATCACATTGAAGGATTTTTAATGAATTAATTGATAAATTCCTCGGTAAAGTAAGTATTTGGTCAATAACAAAACTTCATCTCAATACTTTGTTATATACCCTTTATTGGCAATGACAGAGGTCAAACGTTTTCTGTAAGTTTTCACAAGGTTTTCACACACTGTTGCTGGTATTTTGGCCCATTCCTCCATGCAGATCTCCTCTAGAGCAGTGATGTTTTGGGGCTGTCGCTGGGCAACACAGACTTTCAACTCCCTCCAAAGATTTTCTGTGGGGTTGAGATCTGGAGACTGGCTAGGCCACTCCAGGACCTTGAAATGCTTCTTATGAAGCCACTTCTTCATTGCCCGGGCGGTGTGTTTGGGATCATTGTCATGGTAAAAGACCCAGCCACGTTTCATCTTCAATGCCCTTGCTGGTGGAAGGAGGTTTTCACTCAAAATCTCATGATACATGGCCCCATTCATTCTTTCCTTTACACGGATCAGTCGTCCTGGTCCCTTTGCAGAAAAACAACCCCAGAGTATGATGTTTCCTCCCCCATGCTTCACAGTAGGTATGGTGTTCTTTCTCCTCCAAACACGACAAGTTGAGTTTTTACCAAAAAGTTCTATTTTGGTTTCATCTGACTATATGACATTCTTCCAGTCCTCTTCTGGATCATCCAAATGCTCTCTAGCAAACTTCAGACGAGCCTGGACATGTACTGGCTTAAGCAGGGGGACACGTCTGGCACTGCAGGATTTGAGTCCTTGGCGGCGTAGTGTGTTTCTGATGTAGCCTTTGTTACTTTGGTCCCAGCTCTCTGCAGGTCATTCACTAGGTCCCCCAGTGTGGTTCTGGGATTTTTGCTCACCGTTCTCGTGATAATTTTGACCCCACGGGGTGAGATCTTGCGTGGAGCCCCAGATCGAGGGAGATTATCAGTGGTCTTGTATGTCTTCCATTTTCTAATAATTGCTCCCACAGTTGATTTCTTCACACCAAGCTGCTTACCTATTGCAGATCCAGTCTTCCCAGCCTGGTGCAGGCCTACAATTTTGTTTCTGGTGTCCTTTGACAGCTCTTTGGCCTTGGCCATAGTGGAGTTTGGAGTCTGACTGTTTGAGGTTGTGGACAGATGTCTTTTATACTGATAACGAGTTCAAACAGGTGCCATTAATACAGGTAACGAGTGGAGGACAGAGGAGCCTCTTAAAGAAGTTGTTACAGGTCTGTGAGAGCCAGGAATCTTGCTTGTTTGTAGGTGACCAAATACTTATTTTACTGAGGAATTTACCAAATAATTCATTAAAAATCCTTCAATGTGATTTTCTGGATTTTTTTCCCTCATTTTGTCTCTCATAGTTGAGGTATACCTATGATGAAAACTGGAGACCTCTCTCATCTTTTAAGTGGGAGAACTTGCACAATTGGTGGCTGACTAAATACTTTTTTGCCCCACTGTATATATACTGCATATATATATGGTATCACAATACTTAAGGAATTGTAGCGTAATAGTAGTAGCAGTATTGCACTGTAAATGGTAAATGGCATTCACTTATATAGCGCTTTTATTCTCATCTCTTGATGACCAAAGCGCTTTACAGATCCTGCTATCCACCCATTCACACACACACACATTCACACACTGATGGCGGCATGCTACCTAACATGGTGCTTCCAGACCCACCAGGAGCAATTGGGGTGAAGTGTCTTGCCCAGGGACACAACGGCAGGATACCTGGGGAGAGTGAGATTCGAACTGCCAACCTTGTGGTTACTGGACGACCTGCTCTACCTCCTGAGCCTCTGCCACCCCCCCAATGATACGTTCCCACCCTGAGCAGTAGGGGTATGTCATATCATATCGTTCAAGATAATATCAGTATAAATTCTGATACTAGTATAAAAATTAATATTGCAATATTTGGGGTCTGCTGCATGATGATGTCACACCGTTACGCTACTGATGTGTTACCATAGGAATGACAAAACAAACATGGCACAGGAAGCTGATGCTCCGTGGTCAGAGCATCTGCGTCTAGTTATGTGGAATTTTTAAGTGTCAAGGCTCTTTCAGACTGCTGCCATGTTTTCTTTTTAAAAAAAAATGGTGCAACAATGTGAATAATCTGCCCGCATTCTTTTCTGCACATCAACAACACCGCTCCGGTGTAGTACCATTAACACATGTTAATGTCCGACAGTGCTGACATCCCTGTGTCTGGAGTTCTATTTTTGTTCCGTTTCAGCTGCTTCCACTTAATTTTATTCAACTACTTAAAGCAGGGGTGGGCAATCATGTGCCATGGAGGGCCATTCCACTGCAGGTTTTCTGTTCCATCCAGTCTCTTCAGCAGGTGTTTTCACTGATTAGCAATCCTTGAAGCTGCTCAGAGCAAACAAATGCTGAAGAGACTGGGTGGAACAGAAAACCTGCAGTGGAATGGCCCTCGCTGCACATCCTTGACTTAAAGGAAAAAACAAAAAACAAACCATCGGCTCAGTGCGACGAGCCAAAAAATCTCAGGACATGTCCACGCAACGGACATTTCTAATGCAGGTAAACTGATTCAGCTTAAAACTCCGACATCAGTGTGCACTTAATATGTGGTGGATCATAATATTTTCTTGTAATATTTGATATAGAATAAAAAATATTATAAACTCAATCTGAGCTGCTGTTTATAATCTGAAGAAAAAAGAGTTTTTGTTTTGTTTTTACTGAATATGTTGAACTGCTGGCCTCTGAAACTGTCCTTTCTAAATTGAGAAAAAAAAAACATCTGTATTTTTGTGATATCGTGAAGAATATGGTTGTCATGAAAATTCACAGAAATATTAATTATTCCCAGTTTGGGATCAATAAAGTACATCTATCTATCTAAATACCGTGATATCATTTTAGGCCATATTGCCAATTCCTACTCAGCAGGCAAGCAGGTAGTGAGTGAGCACAGCCAGGAGTCTGAGAAGGAGGAGTGCAGCAATGAAGAAACACATACGATTCCAACATAATGATCCCACAGCATCTTCACTTTTCACTGAGGCTTGAATGTGCAGAGAAATCTAAACACCAGGTGGAGGAGATAAGCCAGCTGTGGCCAAATAACTCTCCCCAATAGGGGTGGGCGATATGGCCCAAAAATGATATCACAATATTTCTGTGAATTTTAACAATAACGATATTCTTCACGATATCACAGAATACAGTTTTTTTTCTTTTAAATTTATAAAGTACAGTTTCACAGGCCAGCGTTAATTATGTTCAACATATTCAGTAAAAACAAAACCTCTTATTTCTCCAGTTTATAAAGAGCAGTTTAGAATGTGTTTCAAACTTTTTTTTTATTCTGTATCAAATATTACCAGAAATGATCATAAACCACCACATCTTAAGTGCACTGAGGGGTGGACTGGGATAAAAATCCAGGCCGGGAATCTGGCTTCATCCTAGGCCACCTTGTTGTTGGCAACCAGAAACCACCACAGTTTTAGTAGGGCAACATTGTAAAATAACAGGTATAAAATTAGTTATAAATGTAATTATAACCTTCAGCTGGGAGTAAACTTATAAATTTGAATTTTAATAGTCAACTGATCTATTATTAAAACAACTGATTGACTAATCTTAATTTTAATCTGGTGCTGCTTCTGATTTCTTTACTTTTTCAGAATAAAAACACAAGGTAAGAAGCTTTAGGTAAAAAGTTACAATTCTGCATGAAAAAGGTCACGAATTTGTCACCAAAAACATTCAATTTTTTTTTTTAAAAAATGTACCTTGATGAAAAGATGTTTAAAAAATGAGAAAATAAAATAACTTTAGGAGAGAACAGTAACAAGCAGACGAGAGTAAAGTTGGTACTGCAGACTACATATAGCCCATAGTTCTGAAAATGATAAAGGTTTTCCTTTAAACATCTGAATAGTCCTGAAAACATTGCCTTTTAAATGTAAGAGCAATTTAGCTATGGTTAATGCAGCCTATTTATTACATTAAAAAAACGTAAACCCTAAATTACAGTATAATCACCTACAGCAGTATAATATAACCACATACACTCATTCACCACATTTCTTCTGTCTTTATCTCATTTCTACGCTCTGGGGCATGAAGGGGTTTTGGTCATTTTAACATATTAAATTAATTTAGTCTAGTATGTTATTTCACCGGGTCAGGAAGAAGGTCTAAATAAAACAGGGAGGGAGTGGGCTTATTTAAAAGTATTATTTCATCATTTGGCCTGTCTGCTGTTTCGCCAAACAAGACCACCAGTCATTCTCTCTTTCTGTCAGTTTACCCACGCTAGAAATCTACGTTGCACAGACAACTCCTCGGGCTGTTGATGGATTTTTCTTTCTTTCAGTTGGTTGAATAAATCAATCTGGAGCAGCCACAAGGTAATGAAAATAAACCCCTGGACACTTCGGAGTCCGGACGTCAACAACACTGCTTCAAGGTGAAGTAAAACTTTTCACCAAAGCCGTGTTATTGGCATGCGGGAAAAAATGCAGGCAGATTATCCGCATCGCTGCACCGTTTTTTTTTGTTGTTGTTTTTTTTTTAAAGAAGGCAGCAGTCTGAAACAGCCTTAAAACTAAATTACTTCCTCACAACTAGATGCAGACGTTCCAAGCACAGAGCGCTGCTTCTTGTTTTGTTTTGTTTTTCTCGTTTCTATGGTAATGTGTAACTTCTGTCGGCAGCGTAATGGAGCCCAAATATCACGATATTCATTTTTACACTGGTATCAAAAATTATAACGGTATTATTGTGAACGATACAATATGGCACACACCTACTCCCAAATTCTTGAAACAGAAGGATGGGGGGATGGGGTTACACTGTCTAAGGGCACATTCAGAGGGCCACTGTTTGGTCCGGACCAAAGGACCAAACAGTGGATTCCGTGGATAGTTCGGTTCGTTTGGTGCTGTCTGAATGCACGTTGGAACTCTGGTGCGCACCAAACAAGTGAAGTCTGGACCCCCTAAAAACGGGGGTCTCGGTTCTCTTGCAAATGAAGTCTGGTGTGCTCCACTTGCAGTGTGAATCAAAACGGAGTATCCAGCAGACCAAAGGGCGGAAGTGCCCCTTGCCGTTTGTGTAACCATAGCAACATGTAGTCTGAGAAGAGGAAGTGGCGCTTACCGTAGTACATTTTGGGTAGAAAATAATAATAAAGACAACTCCACAAATCTGAGAAATCCTTTTACCGGTGAAAGCCAAGGAGAAAAGTTAAAAAATGTCTCGTTTGTGGTGGACAAACAACCCAGCTGAAGGGAACGGATTTTCATTTTCGGTCCTGGCCAATCAATGACCCTGATTTTTCTTCTTTGCCGAGATTTTTTCTTCCTGGCAAGTGGTGGTTTCGGCTACAGCGCCCCAAACGAGCAGTTATTGTAACTGCGTGACATTGCCCAGGCAGTTTGGTCTGCTGCAGTGTGAATGCAAACCAAGCAAAGGTGTGAAAATTCTCGGAATTCCCCACCCAGTCAAACCGAGATCTCCGGACTATCCTGGTCTGAATGCAGCCTAAAGATAAGTATTGTTCAAGATATGTGCTGTGCTCCCCCGGGTCCATGACAAAACAGGTCAGTTCAGACTATAGTAGAAGTGACATCCGCTCAGTAAAATGCTGATGTACCATCAAAATAATTAATAATTACTAATAATAATTTTAGGTAGTGTTGCTTTAAAGCCAACTTTCTTCTGATTGGCTGGCTGTAAAGACAAGATTAGGACAGCAAGTAGCCAAATGTACATTGAAACTATGACCATGTTTAATATGATCATCTTCCACTTTAAAGCAGCATTATGTAAGATTTTCTCCTTAAAATAATGTTTCCAAAATTATTTTGATGGTACATTAGCCTTTTACCAGGTGAATGTCACTCTCCCATAGCCTGAGTGGGCCTGCATTGTCTACAACAGCTCTCTTCCTTGTAGAAACACTGAAAAGACTACAACTATGGACGCTATGACCTCAGTCCCAACAGCCAATCACAGGGCAGGACTTTAGCCACCAACAAAGCCCCCTGTAATTGGCTGTGGGGACTGACATCACAATCATAGTTTTAGTCTTTTCAGTGTTCCCACCTGACACAAGAAAGTTCTATTATGCTGTTTTAACAATATATAAACGACAGAGAAACACAAACCCTACCACACCCTATTTAACCAAATGGAAAAAAAAAAAAAAAAAAAAACCTATGAGAAATACAGTACATTGGTAATCCTCCTCTGGTTGCACTTTTTATGGGCACAAATGCCCAAGTGTCAGAAGTACAGCACACACTACAAAGACAACAAACTCCCATTAACTTCGAAAGAGTTAGGAGATTAAAATGAATGATTACCCTTTGCTGCCGCTGCCTGCATTGTGCGTTCGTACAGTGCATGTGTCTTTGTGCACGTTCAATTATAACAGGCAGCATTGATGCAAGCCTGAGGACCTTTGGAGAACAAGCAGTGTGTAACAAAAGTGGAAATGTGTTTGTTTGATGGCTTGCTGGAAATCTGTGCGGGCTGGTAGGAAAAGCGGATCTGTCAGCGATGTGAATGGATCATAGCCATCAGTGGTGTGCAGCGCTGGCAAAATTTTCAAAGTCCAATACATCAGCTGCATGCGTGTGTTAGTGCCTTGGAGAGAAAAAGGTGTGAGCATCCAAGTGTTGCCACAGCACTGAGCAGGAGCAGGGATAAACGCAGGAGTCACATGAGCGCATTTTCATATCATCTGAGCTTGCACGCATCTCTCTGACAGGTACACAGTGTACCAACTTCACAGCCCTCACTGCAGCCGCTCAACATTTTATGGTAGGAGCTTCCTGCCTCCTGCGAATTCAGTCCAGACCCTCATAATCCCTGCCATTCTTTCTCATCAAAAGTGTGTGTGTGTGTGTGTGTGTGTGTGTGTGTGTGCGCGTAATAGTAGACCAGGGGTGGGTGGGGGGCAGGGTGTCATCACAGGTACACCAAACACATGATAGGCCAGCCTTTGGTTCCCAGCCTGACATTCTAGTCCTTATAGGTGAAGCATGTGACAGGTTTGGGCATTTTTTTAAAACTGCTGCCAAAATTATAATAATAATGGGTTAGATTTATATGGCTCTTTACATGCCAAGTGGCATCTCAAAGCACTTACACTGAGTCCATTATTCATTCACTCCAGACAGACATTGATAGTGGTAAGCTACTACTGTAGCCACAGCTGCCCTGGGGCAGACTGACAGAAACGTGGCTGCCAATCCACACCAACAGCCTCTCCAACCACTACCGAACATTTATACACATTCATACCCAGTGTCATGGACACTGGAGGCAAGGTGGGTAAAGTGTCTTGCCCAGGGACACAACGGCAGGATGGCTGGGAAGAGCGGGATTTGAACTGCCAACCCTCCAGTTATTAGGCGACCCGCTCTACCTCCTAAGCCACTGCCGCCCACATTTCCCTCCTCCGTTCCATTTTTGCTGCGCACCAAGCTGGACAGCAGGAAGTTCCATTTTTATATGGTCTTTGGCATGACGCAGCCAGGACTTGAAGCCCGACCTCCTGGTTGTGGGGCGGATGCTCTAAAATTAAATTTTACATGGGAAAATTAGATTTTCCCACATTAACATCAACCATAAATAATGTTTAAATCATTAGAATGGAGACATTGATCCACTATAAGGAGTACAGCATTAAAAAATGGACTCTTTTTTTCACAATTGTTAGCAATCAGTTTGTAAATCAAATGGATGTCCACTGTTAATGCTTGGACATTTCCATAAAAACAATTCAAGCTTTACAATTGTGAAGGTGAATGGTCACAGTATGAAAATGATGATGTAATATATCACACCAAAACATCTGTTACAACTGTACAGTTAAGATCAAAGTTCACATACAACTGTAAAATGCACATAATAGACAGTCTTGCGCTTCCAATGACTCCTAGAAATCTTAATCTTTGATGAAGGATTGAAACACATATTTTGTTCACCATGCATTTTAGCTTTCTCATGAATTTATTATAGAGCTTTTGGAAATATAGCAAACTCTGCAAGGTCAAAAAATTTGTACACATAAAAACACTAATGCAGCAATTAGATAAATGTACCTCAGCCATTTTCAGCTCAACCACTTTTGGAAGCTATCCACAAGCTTCTGGCAATATCTTTGCCAGTGCTGTTAAACTAAATTTGTTGCCTTTCTGGTACATACTTGTTTCTTCAGCACAGTTCAAAGGCTCTCAATAAGGTTTAAGTTGGGATTTTGGGAAAGCCAGCATAAGGCCAGTCTAGATCCTAAAGAAACAAATGAGAAAAAGCTATTAAACTAAGAGGTGAGAAAACAAAGCTAAAAAGCAAATCCAGGCTAACCACACTGCAATGTTAAAACATATTTGAAATGAAAGAAACTTAGTGAGCAAACTCACATACAGCCACACATCCTCAAAGCTGGAACATCAGGGACATCATAAAATGGACTGAAAAAGTACAAGTTCCCCTCCCCCCAAAATGGAACCCATCAATAGATGTATCTCAAAATCAACTAATGTATTGATGAGTTAAAGCTTCTGTATAAATTTGGAGTCATTTCAGTCAGAAATATAGATGGTACTTATAGTGGTGAACAAATGGATGAATGAGCGGATGAGTCAAAAACATGACAGGTGCAGCTCAATAAATTAGAATATCATGTTCGTATGGTATTGTCAAGAGGAAAATGAAAGACACCAGAGCCAACAATGCAGACGAGCTGAAGGCCGCTATCACAGCAACCTGGGCTTCCATAACACCTCAGCAGTACCAGCGGCTAATTGCCTTCATGCCACGCCACACTGATGCAACAATTCATGCAAAAGGAGCCCCGACTAAGTACTGAGTGTGTACAGGGGTATACTTTTTAGTCGGCCAACATTTCTATTAAAAATCAATTTTTAAAATTAAAAATGAGAAAAGAAAGAAAAGAGCTTTCTTTTTTGAGAAAAGAAAGAAAAGAGCTTCACTTTTTAAACTGAATCACTGAAATAAATCAACTTTTCAATGACCAGTGTTGGACAAGTTACTAAAAAATAGTAACTAGTTACAGTTACTAGTTACTTCTTTTCAAAAGTAACTGAGTTACTTTTGAGTTACTGCATGATTAAGGTAACTAGTTACTTGGAAAAGTAACTTTCACATTACTTTTAACCCTCTAACTGTCCACATTGCATGGACGGGTTGCGCGCCCCCAGTGACACAGTGCAGCAACTGCACCTGTCAACTTATTGACGTCGTATTTTTTATAATTTAATTACTGCTTTACCTACTGGTAAGTACTTACTGGTTTTTAATTACTGGTAAAATTTTGACTTTTTTCTCATATAATTGAAACTTCTGATCATAATTTTGCAGCGTTAAAATAGAGCAATAATTTCAACTCTGATTTCAAAGAAATAAAAGTATTAATAAAAATGTATTTAATGAAATAAAATTAACTAAAATGACCAAAGATGCAGCTATTTCTGTTATAATATTTCTATATATGTACAATTTTATAGAACACTCCTGGCCAACCAGACAACAGGAAAAACCTCCCGTATTTTGAAATCCAAAAGCTGGCAGGTTTAGTCTGTCTGAAGGATGGAGGATGTCAACAGATTTAAGTCACTGACTTTGTGACTTTCGGTCATCATAACTGTCCAGGTACATAATAATGAACATAAATTAGTTAATATTGTAATAGATGATGAAGAAAATCCTCAACAATTCAGTCATCCTTGCCTCTGCCTCAGTTATCCTGCATATCAAGCCTAACCACACATGTTAGCTAAGCGAATATTATTGTCCCTGTTAGTGGGTTGAAACCACGACAAAAGCCTCCACAGTGGATAAAAAATAAAATGAGGCAATAG
The DNA here is from genome assembly GCA_020510985.1 of Pholidichthys leucotaenia. Lineage (NCBI taxonomy): Eukaryota > Metazoa > Chordata > Actinopteri > Cichliformes > Pholidichthyidae > Pholidichthys > Pholidichthys leucotaenia. Next base: position 92,464,123 of record CM035846.1, read on the forward strand.
GCTTGATAATCACTATTTAATAACGGTGGAAAAATCTGTCAGAATGATGGACAGTTTTTTTCTGTCACTGTGACAGAAATAAATGACAGCCATAAGAAGGGTAAAATGTTGGTTCAGGTTCAATTAGGAACCTTTATTTAAAAATTAGACTGTCTACACAGATAAGATGCTTTGAGCCAATGAAGCATGAAGTGAAGCATATTGGTGTTTTGCTACAAGCTCTGACAGTGTTTCGAATCACTCTGCTTCAGGAAGCATGCGAGAAGAACAAAGCCTCTGTATCATTTACCTATCACTACCTCCACTGCTTACATACCTCTTCTGCTTCTTTCTCCATTGAAAGTACGCTCATGCTACACTCTACATGGATTCAGTTTAGTGTCTCAGATAGCGACGCTTGGCTGGAACTGTCAGGAGAGCAGCGCGCTCATAAACTCCAACCGCACCCAATGCCAGGAGTGACTGTTTTGACTTGTGCTATTTACATGCTTGCAGAGTGACAGTCCTATTTCCTTCACAAAAATATTTATATGTCAGGGGTGGCAAATATGCAGCTCTCGCACCACATGTGGCTCTGAGGCATCTCCTTTGCAGCTCTTTTCTCTCTCTCTCTCTTTTTTTTTTTAAATTGGCTCCTGTGTGGCTCTTTTTTTTAAATTTTCTTTTCATAGCATGGTGGCTCAGTTTTTTTGCATAGTGGGCCACCATGCAGAATTGTTACCAGCAAAAACCCTGAATATTATATGGGAGGGAGTGCAATATCAATGAATAAAGTAACTGCGGTGACTCGTCGTAGGCCCGACATGAAAGGCTCAAGACATCATCGCAGTAATATATTCATGATACAGCACAACCTCGAGTGTAATGTTGCTTTTATACAACAGTTCCACAAGCACAGTTTATTAACTGTCAGCAATACAGGACAAATATTATGATTTGTTTGTTTAACTAGGTATTTTGCTCGCCGAGAAAAACAGTCCCTTCTGAATGTACCCAGTTAACTGCTGCCAGCACCTCAATGAGCAGAATATAGAAAAGGATAGGCATATTATCATTTCATACACATGCAAACAAACTAAATATTGTCCAGTGCAGAAGTCAGTGTTTATAATACATACGGTATTGGTCACCTGCTGAATAGGTTGATGGTCACTGTGACATTATGCCAGTGGCCAGTTATCATGCTAGCAATTTGGCTTCAGCATATTGTGCTCACTTTTCCTTGGAATTTTCAGATGAAACAAAGAGTCTATCACCACACAAGTATTGTGGTTTTCTAATTGAGACATTAAATCCAACTCTAGCTTGTCTATCTTTTTAACAGACATTAAATATCTTGAGGATGTTTACAAGGGCAGATCGTGAAGGTATGAGTTCTTTTCAAACAGCACATCACTGTGGAAATTAAGGCATCCAACAAGTATTAGAATTCTCACATATGTAAATAACACATAATGTAAATAACAGTTAATAATTAATGTTTACTACAAGACCTTTGAAACAGAGTGATACATATCCAGTGAAACATCAGAGTGTGATTACTGGGGAATATAGTAACTCCTGGAATCCCTATTATCCAATCAAATTGCTCAGTCCAAACTTGTAGAAAGGGTTTTAATGCACACCTTCCACCCCAGTCTTCTATTTCTTCTTTACTTCGATCTTCATTACGTTTTACCTTTTCACTGTACAATTTCAAGTTTATAATACAATTATTTCAATGGAAAATATCTTGATAAAATTTGACTGCTCCATGTGTGTTTGCACATGTACATTTGTTACATGTATAAAAGCAGTTTAGACTGCAAATGAAGTAGGCACTTTAAGGATTAATGAGCAACTGTCAAGGCCACAAACACAGTGACTTAATGGAGCCAAGGCATCCCTCACAGGGATTTGCCAGACGAAAACATCTACAATGTTTCCCCCAAGTCATCCCCGCTAATCCTCCTATTCCCAAATCCATCTTGTCCTACCAGATCCCTCTATTTAATTTGAATAAATACCTCAACCACCTGCACATGCACAGGCATATGTCCCTATCTCTGAAATTTACACAGAATACAAAAATATATGCAGTTGCTTCATTCAAGTTCTGTTCAGTTTATATATTTCATGCTGTAAAGTTCATCTTCCTTAACATACAGTAATTGTATCTCATAATTCTTAACACTACTGCCATTTGATCACCATGAATAGCAATATTTTGAGGTAAACAGAAATTTAAAAAAAAATGGGGCCAACCTAAATCAACCAATTAAAACAGGAAGAGAAAAACTAGACCGTCATAAAAATACAAAATGGGTGAGATTTCTTGAAGGCTGCCTTCTTTTGCACCTCACACGGCTATTTTCAACTCACTTCCTCTGTCTCCTTCTGACCATTAGTGTGTGGGCTTTTCTGATTTCAAGATGCTCCCTGCCTGTCATATCCTGAGATAATGGAAAACTTACAGTAAACATGAGCAAAATAAGGCATATCAATGTGACCCCAACATGCCCTTAAATCCTGTGTTTTATCAGAGCTGCTACGTATTTCACAAATCTCACAGCAGATTGCCATATTAGTTGCATTAGCCTGCCCACAGTTGTTGTGCACTTGTACACCACAGTGGTTCCACCGCATCTCCTCCTGATACTGTGCTTTGTCAGTGAGCTGAGTAGTCGTGTATATCAAACACTGGAAAGATGTACATAGTCTGATATAAATTCTTTAGCATTTAAGTGCTTTTTAAAAAATTGACAGTGCCATATTTACTGCACCCTGCAACCATGTTTGAATCCAGCTGTCACAAACATTTGACTTCAACTACTTCATCTGAGTTTTAGCAGGTCATACTGGCCAACAGGGTTTTTTTTTTCCAATTTACCAGGACTTTCCAGTCTATGAGCACGAAGGTTAACATATCAGGTCAGGGTACAGACAAGAATATGTTCCTCATTTTTCCACCAATATAAAAAGGGCTGTGCTCTGTGAATCTCTGTAGTTCAACTGTCAAAAAGAAGTTCCATGGTAATACATGGACATGTCTGACAATTCAGGCTCACTACAGCACTTGCAACTTTGTCATCTTCCACAAAATGAAAAAAAAAAAAAAATCAGATCAAGGGCAGCCATAGATGCAAGGCTGTCATGAGTCTATTAAACCTTTGCAGACATTCTAAGCCTACACAGAGTAGATGTTAGCAGAATGCACACAAACTAAAATCAAAAGCTTTTAAGGACTACTGTTCTGAAGTAGAGATACATCAATGGTTAATGAGCTCTAATTGTGTAGTATTCAACACAAACACTGTTAAAGCACTTGAAACTGAGAAAATAAAGTGTCAAGATGGCATGAGTGGCTATGGATCAATCTTCCCCCCCATTCATTCCTCTTCACTACCTCATGAATCAAACTCACCTCCTAAAGCTCCCCTTCTCCCCCCATAATCCTGAATCTAACACCATAGCTCTTACTGGCTGTTATGGATGGTGCCTCCTCCAGGACACCAATGTCCAACGTTTGTCAATGATATTTACTCAGACAGACAGGGAGCAAGAAAATGGAGAGGACAGATAAGAGTCCAGCAAAGGTTGGTCCATTGCCCAAACTGTTTGAGTCACAGTCTCGTTGCTCCGGATAGGCTCTTGATTTACAAAAAGAAAAAAAAAATATGCAGAACAAATTTATTTACTATTCATGCTTTGAGACATGTGCAATCAGCTTTGATGCATTTGTCTCTTTGTTATCACAGCTTATCACACTAAACTTTGAAATGAAGCAGAAAAACAGAAAAATTAAAATAATCAAACATGTTTAGAGCCCCAGTGGAGCCTGTTTATTCTGCATGGTCCTGATTTGATGTCCAACACTATCTGGTACTGGCTCCCTATCACGCGCGCATGTTCTGAACCAGACAACAGCAGATTATATGCCTGCAGGTTGCTGCTGAAGGCTTCTGTTTCCACCTCTCGCACAGCATCAATTAATGCACTCACAGACACATTGATATATCTCAGTGCTAAAACCAGAACTCTGCCTGAAGCCATCGGGAAAATGTCCGGGGTATCAATTGGGATGATTCTGAGTAATTACCACTGCGGCTACAAGGAGGAGGATATGCCAAGACAAACTGAGTTACAGCAACTACAGCACTGAATTTAGAGCATGGTAAAGAAGTCCTGCTTAGGCAAAACACATTTATTCATGAAGCTTAGTGGTGCCTGACTACATTGCCTTCATTTTTCATTATGTGGCATAGAACCAATCATTATGTTTTCTGTTTGTCTTAATCATCTGAAAATGAACTCCTAGACTATAACTCCTAATACAGTATTGATGTACCAGTGTTCTCATGTTAGCATTGTCCTTTATGTTTCTTTTATGTTTCGTCAACCTGAACTCGTTCTTCAACATATTTGATCAACCATCTAATCTTTCCCCTTCCCTGCAACCCCTGCTGCGTCCACCTTCATCTACTCCCCCGTCCACTGCCCCCCCCATCACCCAGCTCTCAGCGAATATCCTCTGCTATTTTCCCCTCACATACCCAACACCCCCACCCCCTCCTCCCAGCACATAGCCCCCCTACCCCAGTCTGTCCCTCACTAAGGCCTGGTGCACACAACAGTGTTTTCATTTAGACCCAGTGATAAACATCTGCGTGCGCACGAAATGTTACAGAAGCAACCACATGTGCACATGGATCCACCAAAGGTGTGAAGACTGCTGTTGTAATGAGCGGAGGACAAGTAGAGGTTTTACTAGGGACTTTGGATTATAACTATAAATGCCCCATTCCATCTGCAATGAATATTTATATTCATTTTTTAAGCTGAAAGAATGAGGGAGTCATAAATAAATAGTGCACTGAGATGACTTTTGTTGTGATTGGGCGCTATACAAATAAAGTTGAATTAAATAAATAGGCTAAATAAACAAATAACCTCTATAATAGCAGGCAATAAAAAAATCTGACTTACTGACAGCTGGTTTGGATATTTGATAAGGAGTCTTCAGTCATAACTTTTACAAAAGTATTACAAGTAAGAAAGAAGTGCAGCCGACTGATCATTTTTTGCAGCAGCGCAAAACTGGATTGGAAACATTGGCAGCTCCACAGCGATTTGTTCATTCAGCAAAGGTAGGCGCCCTCCTTGGTTATAATTTTGATGATTATTTTTCTATATAAGGCTGCATCTACTGTGTAAAACAAGGCATTTTACAGACACCATTAAGGCACCTGCTTTGAAGACCAAAACAAATTACAGACTTTTCCACTGAGACTAAAAAATGGATTTTAAGTAATCAAATCTGCCAGCATTGACTCTCTCCCTTAAAACTAAGTATGAAATTGTACTCTTAAATTGTTTTTTATGTGTGCTGTCTCTCTTACCTTTTTACCATTGTAGCAGATTTATGGGTTTTATAGGTATTTATTGTTGGTACAAGTATTAATGTAAATATGAATGTGAGTAGGAATGATTTCTTCTCTTTACACAAACAAATCCTCGTAGGGCACCAGTCCAGATAATGGACAATTTTATTAACAATTCTTTATTTGTACCAATTATGAATCAGTCTAAAAAACAAAACAAAACAAAAAAAAATCCCTTGTGAGTTCTTGTCTACTGATAATCAAGAAGATGGACATGAAATCAAACAATAACTCCCATATGTCTTCCAATAGTTTAATAAGAAATGTCAGAATAGGTTAACATATTTGGATAACTTTAAAACAGAGAATTCAACATGTATCATGGGCACCATTGACTATTACTGAGTTACTTGTGAATCAAGCATTTGTGGAACCGAATAAACCGTAGTTTAACTTGGCGATATACTGGAAATTGGAAAACCATAAACTAGCATTGGTCAAGAAAAGTGGACGCAATTTTATGAAGAAAACGATGAGTAAACTATTTATGAAAATAGAAAGTTGGTATTACTCTGAAAAAGAACGTAAATTAATGAAAGGACAAAATGCATTTTGAAATTCTGATGGGGGTTTGCATGAAATTAAGTTTAAAGAACTTATACCAGGAATATTCTTAAGAATTAAGTTTAAATTAAACAACAGACCGTTAGCCACAGAATCAGATCACGTCCCTGGTGGCAGCACGTCCACGTGCCAACCTTGATTCAGCTGGATGTCCGTGGATTCTGTTCATGGAGAGGCTGATAGACAGATTCTCCCACAAGGTCGTGCTCCTTAAATCGCAATCAGGCTGTTCTTCAGCAAGCTGGGCGAGGTATCTTCTTATGCACTGAAAAGGAATTTGGTATTGTACAAAGTTCCATCAGAAATTCAATCTGAGGCAAAAACACATAATAAAATTTCTTCCGATGTTGGTGGTTTAAATGAGTTGGTTTAAGCTTAGAAAAAAATCAAACAAAATCTTGCACGGTGATTTAAAGAAAAGGATTGAAATAAGGAAAAAGTGAACTTTAAAGAAAAGAAAAATAATTTTCGTACAGCATGGGAGATTCTGGGCCTATTTGAAGATAGAAAAAAACAAAATGGAAGAGCAGAAAATGCTCCTTACAGCTTGACCACCACCAAAAAACTGAAACAAAGAAAAGTTTTTTTCAGGTGTGGCAGAACGTCACTGGATTTCATGGATCTTGAGCTGAACCAATTACATGGAGTTTTGTTCAACAGAAGTCATAAACTCGACCTAAAAAGGAGATACAGTGAAGCCTGGAGCTCTATTGGTCAGTTAAAGTTATGGTCTCCCAAAGAGCAGCGAGAGGAGGGGGAAGAGACATTTGATATGTGAAGTGTGGACCCCCGTCCCCCCAAGACACATATGTTGCTGAATAAAGCATAAATTCCTTAAACTTCAGTGACTAAGATATTCTACTCAATAATAAGGGAACATACAATGTCTCTATATTGTAACTGTAATTAATTTGTGATAGTAAGCATGCAAAAATTAATTTCTTCCTGAAAATAAAGCAACACACATTAAATCATGTCGATAAAAGCATTTGAAACCACATTGTCCATCCCAAGAGTTCAACAATGTCTTCAGTAGCGGATACTGTCTTGAGAGAAAGAATATGAATTAATTTATTTGTCCATAATGCATAAAATCCACTGCAAAGAGAAAAAAAAAATAAATATTCCTGATTCGTCCACCAGATGACACTGTGAAACTGTCTGGTTGTTTACTGGAGAATCTTGACTCCCAAGTCTGGATTATATCAACCATAAATCTGTCAATTTGAAACATTCCTTTGCCAAAGAGCAGAAAAGGGAAAATGACTAAGTCCTGGAGAAGGAATTAACTTCCACTTTATGGCCGATGGATAGTGTTACAGTTCTGGTTCTTGGGTGACAGAAGCAGTTCATGACCAGACTTTTGAGTTGAAACAATTTTTCTTCAGCAAAGAATGATTTTATAGATTGGAACCCAAGGGCAACACTACACCTTTAAACTTACTCCCTGCTTGTTTCAGGATCAACAGTTTCTGAAACCCGACCTGAATTGCCTTCTATATGTGTTGTTTTTCTTTTAATATCTTCCTGCCTGCCCCAGGGACTACAGATGGAAATTAGTGAGATCTGGTACAGAGCATCTTTACCCTGTTTGTTTATTTTTTTCTGTACATTGTCCCTGACAAATAAATCAATAAACTAAACCATTAAGACTTAAACTTTAATCATGGAGCTTGTATTTCTGTGAGAAATAATTCCAGAGGGAAATTACAGATTTACAGAATTACACCTGGATGGATGAGGCAGCCACAGTGCAGCACCAATCCCTTCCCTACACACACATTTACACCTAGGGCCACTTTAGAGTCTCCAATTAACCTAACTTGCATGTTTTTGGCCTGTGGGAGGAAACCGGAATACCCAGGGTAAACCCACGCAGAAACGGGGGGAACATGCAAATTCCACACAGAAGGGTCACCGATGGTCAGGGGCTGGGATCAAACCCACGATGGTAAGGGGTGGAATCTATCCCTTGGCCTTCTTGCTGTGCTGCCAAGTGTTAACCACTGCACCACTGAGCTGCCAATATCATTTCAATACCATTCAACCAGTGCTCCTGAGGGACAAGCCGCTGTGTGCAGGAGTGAACCAACTCCTGTCATCGTGGCTCTTGGACTACCTTACAGACCAGCTACAGTTTGTGAGGACCAAGGACTGTGTGTCTGACACAATCATCCGCAGCATGGGGATTTTCCCAGGGAATAGTTCTGGCTCCCTTCCTGCTCACCCTCTACACTGCTGATTTTTTCTGCACAAGTTCTCTGACGATGCTAATCATCAGCCTCATCTCTGATGGGGATGATTGTGAGTACAGAGGACTCATCCAGGACTTTGTGGACTGGTGCCTGTGAAACTGCCTCCAGATCAGTGCAGGGAAGACCAAGGAACTGGTGGTGGACTGCCACAGGCATGGACACCCCCTCACAGTACCGGTAAACACCCAGGGACACTGACATGGTGACATCTCACAAGTACCTGGGTGTTCACCTGAACAATAAACTGGACTGGTCACACAACACCAATGCGCTCTACAGGAAGTGGCAGCACAGGCTGTTCTTCCTGAAGAGACTCAGGCCTTTTGGAGTACAGGGGATACTCCTGAAGACCTTCTATGACTCTGTAGTGGCATCAGCCATCACGTATGGAGTGGTCTGCTGGGGCAGCAGCATCATGGCAGCCAACAGGAAGAGACTGAACAGGCTGATCAAAAAAGCCAGCTTTGTTCTGGGGTGCCGCCTTGACCGAGTGGAGGAGAGAGGAGGATGGTGGCTAATCTGTCATCTCTGCTGAAGACATGCTGAAATGCACTGAGGAGCTCCTTTAGCGGCATGCTTCTCCATCCTAAATGCTCAAGGGAGAGGTTCTGCAGGTCCTTCGTACCTGCTGCTGCCAGACTTTATAATCTCTGCTGGTCAGAGAGACCATACATAACACCACTACTTTGCACAGTAGGGATCATTCCCTTCAATTACACTACTTCTACAATTATAATTATTACTTAAGGTGGCAACAACACTGGTCATTTAACTGGGAAAGATACTATCTATATAGCGGGGTAATTTAACTGTAATGCTGTAAATACTATTTAATGGGCATCATGGCAGGGTGTACAATATCTGTGGCTTTGTTCGTGGCTGCTATGAATTTGTTACTGAAGGTAGGAGGTATACAATGCAGAGGCCCAAAAACAGATGATGGCACTAGACATCCAGCTTGTACAGCCTTTATGGATGACATAACCATAATGACCCCATCAATGCAAGGAATGCGTTGGATCCTAAGCTTACTGGAGAAAATGGCAGCTTGGTCACGAATGCACTTTAATACAGGAAAATCCAGGAGTCAGCATTATGAAAGGAAAGCTGATGGAAAACACCTTCAGCATCGAGGGGTCTGTAATTCCATCAATTCAAGAACAAGGTGTACGATGCCTGGGAAAGTACTACGATTGTACCTTGAATGATAGAGGGAACTTAAAGCAGACCATGGCCCATTTGTATAGCTGGCTTAAGACAACTGACAGAAGCCACCTGCTCAGGAGGTTCAAGGTATGGTGCTTTCAGTATGGCATCATACCCAGGCTGCAGTGGCCATTTCTGTGATACAACTTTACTGTCACCAAAGTAGAAACAATGGAAAGACTCTTTAGCAAATTTATCGATAGATGGCTAGGAGTTCCCCTATCCTACAGTTCAGTCAACCTTTACAGCAAGACTTCAAAGCTTCACTTACCAATCTCATCAGTGGTGGAAGAGTTCAAGGCCACTAAGGCAGGGTCTGTCTATTCTTTGCTCTATTCTGAAGACAAGAAAGTCAGACATTCCAACACAACCATTAAGTGCGGTACGAAATGGAGACCCCAGAAAGCTGTCAAGGAAGCTGAAGCATACTGGAGACATGACGAAATTGTCGGTGTAGTTTGTCAAGGATTACTTGGGCTTGGAAACTACAATGCCAAAAGTTGGAGCAAAGCTGACACCAAAGGCAGGAGAAGACTCGTAATGCAGAGGGTCAGAGAGGCAGTTGAAGAGGACCACTGTGTAAAAGCAGTAGGGCTTGCCTCTCAAGGGCAGTGGATGCAGTGGAACCAAGCACCTAAGCAATCATTGTCCTGGAATGATATTTGGGGCATGGTCCATGGCAAGTTTACCTTTCTTCTCCGGGCAGTGACTGACCTTTTACCATTGCCAAGCAACTTAAAATTTTGGTACAAAGATGAGGATCCATCCTGTAAGTTGTGTGGCATGACCCCTTGCACTCTGAACCACATTTTGACTGGGTGCTCTATAGCACTTGGAGAGGGGCGTTACCAGTTGAAACACGATAAAGCCCTAACAGAAATTGCAAAATGGACTGAATTCCAAAGGGTTAGAGCCAATAACCATCAGGCACCAACATCTAGGGTCATCAGCTTCCAAAGGCCAGGAAATAATTCTCTGAAGGCAAAAACAATTGCCAGAACTTGGTTCTCCATTTTGCATAAGGCATCAGACTGGGAGATGCGTGTTGACTTAAAAAAGAAGCTTGTCTTCCCAGAAGAAGTAGCAACAACCACATTCCCCCCGGACATGATTCTTTTCTTTCGGAGTGCAAAATCCATTGTAACAGCTGAGCTTACAGTGCCTTGGGAGGAGATGCTAGCTATATCTCACGAGCTCAAGAAAGGAAAATACCAGGACCTAGTTGATGAGGCTTGTATCAGAGGGTGGGCCACTACTTTATTCCCCATCGAAGATGGTTGTCATGAGTTCACAGCTGCATCTTTGCACTGCTTTCTACACAAGATAGGTTTGGAACCTAAACACCTAAGGAAAGCTAATCGGGACATAGCCTCAGTGACCGAGGCTAGCTCAAGGTGGTTGTGGCTCACAAGGACATACAGTGGGGTAAAAAAGTATTTAGTCAGCCACCAATTATGCAAGTTCTCCCAATTAAAAGATGAGAGAGGTCTCCAATTTTCATCATAGGTATACCTCAACTATGACAAAATGACAAAATGAGAAAAAAAAAATCCAGAAAATCACATTGAAGGATTTTTAAAGAATTTATTTGCAAACTATGGTAGAAAATAAGTATTTGGTCAATAACAAAAGTTCATCTCAATACTTTGTTATAGACCCTTTGTTGGAAATGACAGAGGTCAAACGTTTTCTGTAAGTCTTCACAAGGTTTTCACACACTGTTGCTGGTATTTTGGCCCATTCCTCCATGTAGGTCTCCTCTAGAGCAGTGATGTTTTGGGGCTGCCGCTGGGCACCACAGACTTTCAACTCCCTCCAAAGATTTTCTATGGGGTTGAGATCTGGAGACTGGCTAGGCCACTCCAGGACCTTGAAATGCTTCTTACAAAGCCACTCCTTCGTTGCCCGGGTGGTGTGTTTGGGATCATTGTCATGCTGAAAGACCCAGCCATGTTTCATCTTCAATGCCCTTGCTGATGGAAGGAGGTTTTCACTCAAAATCTCACTATACATGGCCCCATTCATTCTTTCCTTTACACGGATCAGTCGTCCTGGTCCCTTTGCAGAAAAACAGCCCCAAAGTATGATGTTTCCACACCCATGCTTCACAGTAGGTATGGTGTTCTTTCTCCTCCAAACACGACAGGTTGAGTTTTTACCAAAAAGTTCTATTTTGGTTTCATCTGACCATATGACATTCTCACAATCCTCTTCTGGATCATCCAAATGCTCTCTAGCAAACTTCAGACGGGCCTGGACATGTACTGGCTTAAGCAGGGGGACACGTCTAGCACTGCAGGATTTGAGTCCCTAACGGCGTAGTGTGTTACTGATGCTAGCCTTTGTTACTTTGGTCCCAGCTCTCTGCAGGTCATTCACTAGGTCCCCCAGTGTGGTTCTGGGATTTTTGCTCACCGTTCTCGTGATCATTTTGACCCCATGGGGTGAGATCTTGCGTGGAGCCCCAGATCGAGGGAGATTATCAGTGGTCTTGTATGTCTTCCATTTTCTAATAATTGCTCCCACAGTTGATTTCTTCACACCAAGCTGCTTACCTATTGCAGATCCAGTCTTCCCAGCCTGGTGCAGGTCTACAATTTTGTTTCTGGTGTCTTTTGACAGCTCTTTGGTGTTGGCCATAGTGGAGTTTGGAGTCTGACTGTTTGAGGTTGTGGACAGGTGCCTTTTATACTGATAACGAGTTCAAACAGGTGCCATTAATACAGGTAATGAGTGGAGGACAGAGGAGCCTCTTAAAGAAGAAGTTACAGGTCTGTGAGAGCCAGAAATCTTGCTTGTTTGTAGGTGACCAAATACTTATTTTCTACCATAATTTGCAAATAAATTCTTTAAAAATCAGACAATGTGATTTTCTGGATTTTTTTTTCTCATTTTGTCTCTCATAGTTGAGGTATACCTATGATGAAAATTGGAGACCTCTCTCATCTTTTAAGTGGTAGAACTTGCACAATTGGTGGCTGACTAAATACTTTTTTGCCCCATTATAGTTGGAACCCTTCTGCAAGTGAAGATTAATTTTCGCTGCCCCACTCGAGGTGTACGGATTCAGGGGCGAAACATCTGCGAACTTGAGGCACCTGCTGATGATGCAGACAAGAACCTCTAACAAAGCTCTGACCACCCGGCAACCAGGACTATTAAGAGGAGAAACTAACATTTCATCCATTTTGCTTTTGAAGTTTCTGCTTGTAGCAAAGAATCTTTGATGTTTACTTCACCTAAATGCAATGCTCTTACACTGTGTATATATACTGTTTTCTACCCATTTCTTAAATCTCATTTCTTATTGTTGTAAGTGCTGCCACAATACTGTAAATTGTGGGACAAATAAAGGACTATGTTCCATCCTTCTATTTTCTACCGCTTTTCCGGAGGTCCGGGTCATGGAGGCAGCAGTTCAAGCAGAGAAGCCCAGACTTCCCTCTCCCCGGCCACCTGCTCCAGCTCTTCAGAGAAGATACCAAGACGTTCCCAAACCATCTGGCAGATGTAGTCTCCCCAGCGTATCCTGGGTCTATCCTGGGGTCTCCTACCAGGTGGACATGCCTGAAACACCTCAAGTATGAGGCGTCCAGGAGGCATCCTGATCAGATGCCCATACCACCTCAACTGGCTCCTTTCAATGTGGAGGAGCAGCGGTTCTACCCTGAGACTCTCCCGGATGACTGAGCTCCTCACCCGATCTCTAATGGTGAGTCCCGCAATTCTACGGCGAAAGCTCATTTCAGCCGCTTGTATTCACAATCTCATTCTTTCGATCATTACCCAAAGCTCATGACCATAGGTAAGGGTAGGAATGTAGACTGACCGGTAAATCGACAGCTTTGCTTTAGAGCTCAGCTCCCTTTCACCACAACAGACTGGTACAACGTCCGCATCACTGCAGAGGTTGCTCCGATCCGTCTGTCAATTTCTCACTCCATTCTCCCCTCACTTGTGAATGAGACCCTGAGATACTTAAACTCCTCCACTTGGGGCAGGAGCTTGTTTCCAACCTGGAGAGGATGATCCACCTTTTCGTCCGGAGGTGGAAGTTGAAGACCTCCCAGACAGGGGCCTCAGCCAGATGTTCCCAGCACACCCTCACTATACATTTGGGTCTACCAGGTCTGAGTGGCATCCGCCCCTGCCATCGGATCCAAATCACCACCAGGTGGTGATCAGTTGACAGCTCTGCATCTCTCTTTACCCGAGTGTGCAAGACATGTAATCACAGGTCTGATGGCATGATAACAAAACTGATCAGCGACCTGTGACCTAGGGTGTCCTGATGACAGATGCAAATAAGGACACCCTTATGCTTGAACATGGTGTTCATTATGGACAAACTGTGATTGGCACAGAAGTCCAATAACTGAACACCACTCAGGTTCAGATCGGGCAGGCCGTTTCTCCCTATCACGCCCCTCCAGGTTTCACTATCATTACCCACGTGTGCATTGAAGTCCCCCAGTAGGACAATGGAGTCTCCAAGAGGAGCACTCTCCAGCACCCCATTCAGAGACTCCAAAAAGGGTGGATACTCTGAACCAGCCAGTTTTGAAAGCCGGGGACCAAACCAGTGCTTTCACCTGCCACCTGATACGCATAGCACCAGACCTCCATGGTCCCTCCTGCAGGTGGTGAGCCCACTGGAGGGTGGACCCTTCTAACAATTTTGGGCTGAGCCTGGCCAGATCCCATGGGTAGAAACCCGGCCATCAGGCGCTAATCATCGAGACCCACCCCCAGGCCTAGGTCCAGGGCGGGGCCCTGATAACCACATACCGGGAGGGGTACACTGAATCTTTGATTTTTTATTCATCATGGGAGTCTATTGGATCACCCTTAGACTGGCCCTTCATCCAGGACCAGTTTGTCTTGGAAGACCCTACCACAAATTGCCCCAGACAACATAGCTCCTGGGATCACTAGGGCGCGGACCCCCCCCCCCCCCCCCCACCACCACCACCACCACCACGACAAGGTGGTGATCCATGGAGGGGAAAGGACTATCTTTTTTTTTTCTTATCTTTGCTTTGTGGTCTGTAACAAAACTGCCCATGGCTTGTGAAAATGCTCTGTTAGGGAGGTTGTTTAAGCCCTTAACATCATTAGCCTGAGCATGTGAACCTGAAAGACAAACTGCAAGTGTGTGTTTAGTTTTAACTAGGGATGAGTCGATCCAATCCCATACCTGCCAACTTTTCAAAACTGAAAAGCCTAGTAGCTAGCCGGGGTCCAGGGGCCGATGCTAATGCTAATAATGCTAATGCTAATAATAATAATGCTAATATTTGCCAAACAAATATTAGCATTAAATCTAGTTAAGTGTAGCTAACAACCTCATATTTCTTCAACTTTCAAACCTGAAAAGCCTAGTAGCTAGCCGGGGTCCAGGGGCCGCAGGCCCCGGTAGGTCCAGGACAAAGTCCTGGTGGGGGGTTCAGGGGGGCGAAGCCCCCCCGACGCCAAACAGATAGCTACATTCTAACTTGATTTAATGCTAGTAACAACTTCATATTTCTTCAACTTTCAAACCTGAAAAGCCTAGTAGCTACCGGGGTCCAGGGGCCGCAGTGTCAAACAAATATTAGCATTTGACATAGAAGTCACACATTAATTATATTAAAGGTAAAATATCTAAATCAATTGCAATACTACACAGAGCGAAATATTTGCTGAATCAACCCACATTATATACTTTGTATCATTCATTAATACTCCCATACATGACATATTGTACTGAAGTATGGGGAAATACATATAAAACAAACATATATCTGCGGCGGCATGAAATAATGCGGCGTTGTTGGAGGTTTTAAGTAGAGTTTTATTATCATACCACCGTCACGAGCTCCTCTCCCGGCGCCGTGCGTGCGCGCCGGGCGCGAGCCCACAGCTCTCAGTGAAGAAGAAGAGAGGCGGACATGTGTGTGTCTACCAGTTGCAGGATCAGAGTGAGAGAGAAGGCATGGATTTCAGTCAGCTTAAATACCAGTTACAAACAATGCATGAAAGGCATTCACAGCAGGGAGTATGGCATTTGCATTTGAGAGGCATACATCACAATAGGCAGATTTGCTAGACTGTGCTCTAGGTGCAGAACAAAGGGGTTAACAGGCACATCTACATATTGATCTGAGTCTCTAGATCACCGTAAGGACAGGACGCATGAACACAATACATGAAAGGTGACATTATCACAGTAGTGTAGCGGAAAAAACCAGGAGTAGCGAGTTGTCTGTCCTTCGTCTGTTTGTGGAGGTTTTCCCAAACCGCCACAGCTCCCCCCCAGAGGGCTCGGCAGGTGGTCGAGACCTCGATAGTGCAGCTTGGGCAGCGAGCAGGGAAAAGCTCTGTGCAGGAGGGGGTGGAGGGGGGTGGGGGTAATAAAAGCTGGCCGGAGACGATGAAAACGTCCAGGCCGTGCAAAAATTGCTTGTGGGTCCACGATGTCGAAGGGCTGGTCCCGTTGAACGTGCAGAGGTCCACAAGAAGAAAAATTAGTCACTGGCTCCTCTCGCGATTAAGTCCTGCAAGGATTAATAGCGGCCATGAAGAAAAGACGAGGCTGCGTGGCGGCTGTGGTGAGGGCAGAAGGACTGGTGTGTTGACTTAAGGTTCAGGCGTAACCCTAAAGCCTCGGGAACCGTAGACAGCTGAATTCCCCTTGTGTGCCGTGGCTAAGACCATAAAATCCAGTGAGCAAGCTGCGTGCCTCAGGTGAACGAGCAAGCCTGAAGGGCCAGTGTGCAGCGGAAGGAAGGCGGTCAGAAAAGCCGTATTTGTCCCGTGCGTGGTGTGCGCTGTCCTCGTAACTCCCCGGTGCGTGTGCCGGGGTCCCATGCGTGGGTGGGCCGCTGGAGAGGAGAACCAGGGTCAGGGAGCTTGCTGGAGATCATCCCTGTTGTCTGTTGCGTTGTTCGGTCGTGGTGTGTTGGAGCGGTGCGAGGAAAGTAGACGCTCTTGTCCCTCGCTCGGTCATGGTGCGTTCAGGTCCACGTGTGCTCCGTCGGCCATGGGAGTCGCCGTCGCGGAGAAAGGACGAGGTACATGCGCTCTCGAGTGGAGGAGCTGTGAGCGCGGCCGGTCCAGCGTGGATGTGCCGATCTAGGCGTGCAGATCTCACCATGAAACGTTGCTCAGCTTTCCCGGTCGTGGGTGTTCTCCGTGGAGTTTCGCCTGGAAACTCCGCGTTGCGGTCTCCCTGGAGCAGAAGGGAGGGCAGATCAGTCAGGCTGCCGCGTTCGCTTGTCGTCGGAGAATCACCGCCGGGTGTTGCGTTCGCTGGCAGCGTGTTCTTTGCAGCCTCGGGTCACCAGTGCGGCGGCATGAAATAATGCGGCGTTGTTGGAGGTTTTAAGTAGAGTTTTATTATCATACCACTGTCACGAGCTCCTCTCCCGGCGCCGTGCGTGCGCGCCGGGAGCGAGCCCACGGCTCTCAGTGAAGAAGAAGAGAGGCGGACACGTGTGTGTCTACCAGTTGCAGGATCAGAGTGAGAGAGAGAGCATGGATTTCAGTCAGCTTAAATACCAGTTACAAGCAATGCATGAAAGGCATTCACAGCAGGGAGTATGGCATTTGCATTTGAGAGGCATACATCACAATAGGCAGATTTGCTAGACTGTGCTCTAGGTGCAGAACAAAGGGGTTAACAGGCACATCTACATATTGATCTGAGTCTCTAGGTCACCGTAAGGACAGGACGCATGAACACAATACATGAAAGGTGACATTATCACAGTAGTGTAGCGGAAAAAACCAGGAGTAGCGAGTTGTCTGTCCTTAGTCTGTTTGTGGGGGTTTTCCCAAACCGCCACATATCCAGTCTTTATGCTTCAGAAGAGAGCTATTAGAATAATAAACAAAGCTGCTTACAGGGAACCAACAAATCCACTTTTTCTTAAATTAAAAGCAACGATATCCCCAGTGATTGAAAAAGTGGTATCGGCTCATCCCTAGTTTTAACACCATCAATATAAAACGTATTCATACATTCAAATCTATTGTTACTACTTTTATATTGTTTGCTACTTTATTATTACTTCAGTATTGTTTATTATTTCCTCTGGCAAGGAGGTAATGTAATCGGGGTGGTTTGTCTGTCTGCCTGTTTGTTAGCAGGATTACACAAAAACTACTGGGCAGATTTTGATGAAAATTTCACCACAGACAGCCCTCGGGACAAGTATGAACCCATTAAATTTTGGTGATGATCTGAGACTGCATACCTCCACCAAAGACCTTGTTTTTATTAGTGCAGCAGGATTACACAAAAACTAATGGATGGATTTGGATGAAATTTTCACCAGAGGTGGTCATTCACCTAGAGACAAAGCCATGAATGAATGAATGAATGAATTTATTTCGGATAGTACATTACAGGTTAAAAGAAACTGTATAATATAACAACAAGGTCAAATTAGACAAAGACTCCTTCTACTATACAATTCCACGTGAGTTATCCGAAATTACATTACATTTTGATGATGATCCCAGAATGCATACCTCTGCCAAGGCTTTCATCTTCTCACAGTGTGTTAGCCCGAATACTCCTAAACTACTGGATGGACTTGGATGAAATTTTTACCGGAGGTGGTTCTTGGGCTAGAGAGGAACCCATAACATTTTGGTGATGATCCCAGAATGCATACCTCTGCCAAGGCTCTTATCTTCTCACAGTGTCTTAGCAACAATACTCCAAAACTACCAGACAGACTTTGATGCAATTTTCACCCGAACTGGCTCGTGGCCTACACACGAACCCATTACATTTTGGAGGTGATCCATGAGGGACAGAAGGAGACTTGGTGGAGGAATGCACTGTCGGAGAGCTTTTCTAGTTCTTGATGTGTTATATATAATTGCGCCCTCCAGTCCTTTCTCCCTGCAAGTCTATCTAACCAGTTCCAAAATAATTGACACCGTCTTCTCCAATAATCTATACCACTGCACAGAGCTTGACCTCATATGAAGATCACAGATGGAGCAAATATGATGTTTTTACATCCATGACGGTGTTCTAAAAAAGTAGCAGATTTACAAGTAAATTGCTACTACATGTGCTGATTAAATAGATGAAATATTGAAATTTTAATGGGGTATTCCCTCATGTCAAACGTACGTGATGCAGTTCTATTAATCCATCTGGAAACACACAGGGGCAAAGCCAGGTCCACTCATGAAACTGGCCGGTGGAGCATCTCAGTCCACCTCAATACTCTAAAATGATGAGCTTTATCATTGTGTGCTGCCCTTTATCATATCCTCCAAAGACTGAATAGGGATCATTGTTAGCTTGTTTAACTTGCTCACAGTTGCAGTTAAATGAATCTGCAAGCCACTTCACAATCCACTTCTCCCAAAGCTCCTCCTAATATGTTCCATCAGTGATCTAAACCAGAGGTTCTCAACTGGTCTCACCCTGACATTTTCCCATGGTCATTAACTCGCAACCCACTTAATGTATATAGAATTCAAAGCATGCAAATGTATTTTTCAAAGACAGCCTTTGAAAACATGTACATCATTTTTTTAAAATGTTAATACACATTTTATTTATATGTGTAAAGTGCATTTCAGGACACATTATTAAAAAACTGAGGACTGACAAACTAAGATAACTGCCTTAGTGAATAAAATAAAATTGAATATTAAAACTGCACAAAATATGTAAGGCTACAACATTAGATATTTCACTTTTTTGGTTACTTCTCCATCCAGAACACAAACTGAGGAGGAAAATGACAACTGCATGTATAAAAAGTGAATAAAATAAATATCAAAACTGCACAAAATCAAGAAGGCCCACAAAATGAGATGCTTTTACCTAACCAGTCATTTAAGGAAGTCAGTGACACAATTGGGCCTGTGCTTTATTCTTGATCAGAGTTTCAAAGTCTGGGGTGACAGTGGAGAGGACAACTCTCAGATCATGCTCACTGTCCAGTCTGTTTCTGGACCAAAGTAGAGACGCCACGTTCACACCAATAGGTTGTGCTGAATGGTAGCATTATTTTGACTGCATGGATGGCGAGAGATGGATGCTCAACCATCGCATCGCTGCACCAAAAGTAGGATAGGCTTACCTTGCCAAATTTCTCTGTGATGTCCTCAGCTCCTGGAGTCGTCTCTGAAAAAACTCCACCGGCTTGTCTTTGCATGCGGGATGTTTAGTTTCTAAATAGTATTTATTTTGGATGGTTTCATGCTCTCATGTGCAAACACTTCACAACAAATTACACATTGCGGTTCTGTCCCTTTTCATCCTCAATGTATGAAAATCCACATTTCAGATACTCTGGGTCATATTTGCACTTTGCCATCTCATCTTTGAATAGCAACACAAACTTGAAGTAAACATCAATCAAATGATGGATACCATGCCTACGGCACCAGAGAGCTCCACTTCTCTGACACATGCCTGTCAAAATAAAGGTTTTTTCAAAATAAGTCTGACTTCAGATGTAACTGAACTTCAGAATATTATTTATTTATTGACCTGCTGTCCTCGACCCACTCAAAACTGGTTTGTGACCCATCAGTTGAGAATCACTGATCTAAACAGTGGTGTATATCAGACAACTGACAAGATGCAGGCCAAATTAAATGCTGAATTACTGTTAGGCTGGGGTTTTTGAATTATAAGGAATATATTCACTGAATCTGTGGCCATTTTCAGATCCCGTCAGTGAATCTTTGTCCATTTGCTTCATTTATCTAACTGTGGCACTACTGAGCCAACAGTTTAAGAAATTTATTTCCCTGCCTCAGGTAAAGGGCTTTGACAGCATGGTGGATCAATGGTCACCACTGCTGTCTCACAGAAAGAGGGTCAGGGATTGAACTCATTTTCTGAACACAGAGTTTGCATTTTTCCCTGGGCTGTGAGAGATCCCTCCCACAATTCAAAGATGTGCTGCATGCCGCAATTACTCCAGATGCAATTACCATCATAAATAGGAGAAATATAATTTAATTCTACTATACTATACTGTACATTGACTGAATGATAAGGAAGCTGTCTGGCAACTAAAATAAAAAGTAATTCAATTCAACTTTATTTATATAGTGTCATTTCACAATAACAGTCATCTCCGTGGCTGCACGGTGGCGCAGTGGTTAGCACTGCGGCAGCACAGTTTACCCTCGGCCGGGGGATCGCAGATATCGTGGGTTCGATCCCTGCCCCCGTCCAACAGTGATCTGTGTGGAGTTTGCATGTTCTCCCCGTGTTGCGTGGGTTTACTCCGGGATTTCTCCGGTTTCCTCCTGCATGCCAAAAACATGCAGGTTAGGAATACGGGGCGCTTGCGCACGCAGCGACCGGCAGCTGGTGGCTTGTCACCAGACTGCAAAACAAATCTACCTACGGGTACAAAAAAAAAAATCTCAAAGCACTGTACAGTAAAATCTAGTGCTCAAAATATGTTTATTTTGAGAGCAGTATCATGACAAACTGTTTTCAATCCTCCAAACTGTCTGTGTATCAAACCAACATTACAAATTTAGCTGTGACAGGACAGCATCAATGTTTATATCCTGTCACAATCTCTCATTGTAGATGGATGGAGGCTTTCTTGTACACAGTGCTACAGCAGGGAGATTGAGTTTGTTAAGAGTAAAACAGCTTGTAAAGTCCCAGCTTACACAATGGTTGTCAAATTCATTTGAGCAATTTGGTCATTAAAATCTGGAAAGGCAAACTGGTGCTGAGTTTTGGCACCAGGCTTTGAGTCTTTTTGCTAGCATATTGAGTTACAGTATTTATAAGTAATGAACTGGTCCAGTTTTGACAGTCAAGGCACAAAAATATTTATACAACTGAAAAAATGTATTTAACCTCTTGCACTCCGGTGTACCGCGGACGGGCACGTCTCTGCGTCCCAGAGCGCACAAGGGCGCTGCGTCCAAGCGCGCACTGAAAAAAAAAAAAAAAGTTCTTCCACTACAGACACAGCCGCGAACAGATCAGATATGATTGACCTCTCATTCGACTAATAAGAGCCTTGAATTGGGTTTCTGAAACCTTGAAGAACCAATAACTGAAAACCTAGCAAGAAGGACCCGCCTACCAACGCTGTGAATGCAGCGAGCCAATTGAAGCACAGAAGTTCGGGCTGAGTGAAGAGAGCCTGACTGCTGCAGCAGATGAAAAAAAGGACCCGCAGGGAGAACCTGCTACAGACCCAGCAGCACGGAGACCACCCACAAGTGCGACCTGCACTTATTCCAGCAGAATAGACGTTTAAGATTCTCTTCCATGGTCATCACAGACCGATGAAGGCCGACAACAAAGGTCGTAAATCATTCGCCAAAACCGCAATCATGGAATTATGTTTTGACCGGTAACCACGAGCGGACCAGCGTCGCGTTCGTCTGACAATGAGGAAGAGAAGTTCGCCAGGACAGTGCTGCTGTGAAGAGGTAAGTGTTATAAGCTAAATTATTCTTTATCCCTGAAAATTGTAATCAAAAAATGACTTTTGACCGATCGGTAAATTACAACTGTGTGGCGCACGAAGTCCGAAGTGCGTGCGCCGCGGTACACGGTTCGTTCGCCGCGTCCGGACCATGAACGTCCCCCCCCCCCGCGCTACTCTTCTGTAGCGGGGGGGGGGGGGACCGCGGTGACTGTGCCACGGTCGCAACATAACCACATGAGTCTATTCCGTCATGTAGCAATGGCCGATGTCCGTCCTCTGTAGCGAGGGGGGGGGTACAACCCCCCCCCCCACACACACACACAGCCCTGAGTGTCACCTTTCATTAGAGCCCAAGATCAAGCTTCTATATTGAATCATTCAAAAGTTACAGACGTTTTTCCAAACTGTGCCATTTGGCACAATTTGGCACAGTTCAAAAACGCCTGGGAACTACCTGAGGAAAAAGCTGTGTAATATATTCATTTTTTGTGGTATTGTTACAAAATTTTGACCTCAGCTGGATAACACTTGGTTCTACATTTCTGTTGCATTTTCCAGCCCGGATCTGAAGCTGTGTGTTATTTGCAAGCATTTGTATCCAAAAAAACACCCAGGCCAAATTTATTTTCTTCAAGTTCAGTATGTTTAGATGACTGTAACTCAGTGGCCGGAGCATTTAGAGAGATTATGACTGTTTTGCCAAAAAATTCAAAGTGTTTTCTTTTAAATGAGACCAACCGCATGAAGATGCTGCAAAGGGTTGAAGAACAGCTTTCAATTACTTTGGGCACGTTATTTTTTGGCGTTTTTAGGGAAATTGACCGGAGTGCAAGGGGTTAACTGTAAAATTCTGACACCAATACTCAAGTAAACATTGGCTTCAAATATGTTATGGGTTTGCTTTCATAGTTCAAAAAAAAGACATACAGCGGAGAAAATAAGTATAGAACACGTCAACATTTTTCTCATGAAACATATTTTTGATGGAGCCATTGACCTGAGATTTTCACCAGATATCAAGAACAACCCATGTGTTCTGTAGGTACCCTTACACCCATGCATAACACAGCAAATTATTTGTAAATCTTTGGACTAATTAAGAAGTGAAATTAGAAAACTTCCCACAGAAACCTGAATGTTCCAGGAGGCCCATGTTGGAGACCCCTGCTCTAGATCCACAAAGACACAGTGCAGCTCCTCATGACCTTCTCTATACTTCTCCATCAAACACTCGTAGAGCAAACATTGCATCTGAAGTACTCTTTCTTGGCCTGAAACCATACTGCTGGTCATTGATTGTCACCTCTCCTCTTAACCTGGCTTCAACAACTTTTTCCCATATCTTCATAGTGTGGCTGATAAACTTTATGCCTCTGTAGTTACTACAGCTCTGAGCATCACCTTTGTTCTTGAAAATTGGTACCAAAACACTTGTTCTCCACTCCTCAGGCATCCTCTCACTCTCCAAGATTATGTTAATAAATCTTGTTAAAAAGTGCACTGCCATCTCTCCTAAATCTCCATACTTCCACTATATGTCATCTGAACCAACCGCCTTTCCATTCTTCATCCTCTTCAAAGCTGCCCTCATTTCTGCCTTGCTAATCCTTGGGACTTCCACGTGGACAAAATTGTTGGTACCCCTCTGTTAATGAAAGAAAAACCCTCAATGGTCACAGAAATAACTTGAATCTGACAAAAGTGGTAATAAATAAAAATTCTATGAAAATCAACCAGTTTAGAAAGCTTGGGATCAGTCCGCCAAGGTCTCCGCCTTTGACTGCTACCTAATCCACATAGCACCGGACTTCCATGATCCCTCCTGCAGGTGGTGAACCTACTGGAGGGCGGACCCATGTAACTCCTTCGGGCTGAGCCCGGCCGGGTCCCATGGGTGGAAACCTGGCCACCAGACGCTAGCCTTCGAGCCCCTCCCCCAGGCCTGGCTCCAGGGTGGGGCCCCGGTAACCCCATACCGGGCGGGGTACACTGAATCCTTGATATACAATTTATCATGAGAGTCTGTTGGATCGTTCTTAGTCTGGCCCTTCACCCAGGACCAGTTTGTCTTGGGAGACCCTATCAGAGGCAAATTGCCCCGGACAACATAGCTCCTGGGATCACTGGGGCACGCAAACCCCCCCACCACGATAAGGTGACGATCCGTCCTATCAAGCTTGGTTGGCTTGTGGGACTCCCGAAGCAGCTGAGGTGTACCGGCAGGCCAAGCGGAGTGCAGCTCGGGTGGTTGCTGAAGCAAAAACCCGGGTATGGGAGGAGTTCGGTGAGGCCATGGAACAAGCTGAAGAAGGAGTCCTATCAAGCTTGGTTGGCTTGTGGGACTCCCGAAGCAGCTGAGGTGTACCGGCAGGCCAAGCGGAGTGCAGCTCGGGTGGTTGCTGAAGCAAAAACCCGGGTATGGGAGGAGTTCGGTGAGGCCATGGAACAAGACTTTCGGTCGGCTTCAAAGAGATTCTGGCAAACTGTTCGGCGGCTCAGGAGGGGAAAGCAGCTCCCCGTCCACACTGTGTATGGTGCGGATGGGACACTGTTGACTTCAACTGGGGATATCGTCGGGCGGTGGAAGGAATACTTCGAGGATCTCCTCAATCCCACTGATACGCCTTCCACAGAGGAAGCAGGGTTTGGGGACAAGGGGGATGACTCGCCTATCACAGGGGCTGAGGTCGCCAAGGTGGTTAAAAATCTCCTTGGTGGCCGGGCCCCGGGGGTGGACGAGATTCGCCCCGAGTACCTCAAGGCCCTGGATGTTGTTGGGCTGTCATGGTTGACACGCCTCTGCAACATTGCGTGGAGGTCGGGGGCAGTGCCTTTGGCATGGCAAACCGGGGTGGTGGTTCCTCTCTTCAAAAAAGGGGACCGGAGGGTGTGCTCCAACTTTAGAGGGATCACACTCCTCAGCCTCCCTGGGAAGGTCTATGCCAAGGTACTGGAGAGGAGAGTCCGGCCGTTGGTCGAACCTCAGATTCAGGAGGAGCAATGTGGTTTTCGTCCTGGCCGTGGCACATCGGACCAGCTCTTTACCCTCTCGAGAATTCTTGAGGGTTCGTGGGAGTTTGCCCAACCAGTTTACATGTGTTTTGTGGACTTGGAGAAGGCATTTGACCGCGTCCCTCGTGGATTTTTGTGGGGGGTGCTTCGGGAGTATGGGGTATCGGGCTTGTTGTTACGAGCTATTCGGTCTCTGTACGACCGTTGTGAGAGTTTAGTTCGTATTGCCAACACTCGGTCGGAGTCATTCCCAGTGAGAGTTGGACTCCGCCAGGGCTGCCCTTTGTCACCGGTCCTGTTCATAATTTTTATGGACAGGATTTCTAGGCGCAGCCAGGGAATGGAGGGTGTCATACTTGGTGACCACAGGATCTCATCTCTGTTGTTTGCAGATGATGTTGTCCTGTTGGCTTCATCCAGCAATGACCTACAGCTCTTGCTGGGACGGTTTGCCGCTGAGTGTGAAGCGGCTGGGATGAGAATCAGCACCTCCAAGTCCGAGTCCATGGTCCTCAGCCGGAAAAAGGTGGATTGTCCTCTCCGGGTTGGGGACAGGCTCCTGCCCCAAGTGGAGGAGTTTAAGTATCTTGGGGTCTTGTTCACGAGTGAGGGGAAAATGGAGCGAGAGATCGACAGACGGATTGGAGCAGCATCTGCAGTGATGCGGACGTTGTACCGGTCTGTTGTGGTGAAGAGGGAGCTTAGTTCTAAGGCAAAGCTGTCGATTTACCAGTCAATCTACGTTCCTACTCTCACCTATGGTCACGAGCTTTGGGTAATGACCGAAAGAACGAGATCGCGGATACAAGCGGCTGAAATGAGCTTTCTCCGTAGGATTGCTGGACTCACCCTCAGAGATAGGGTGAGGAGCTCAGTCATCCGGGAGAGGCTCAGAGTAGAACCGCTGCTCCTCCACATTGAAAGGAGTCAGTTGAGGTGGTATGGGCATCTGATTAGGATGCCTCCTGGACGTCTCCCACTTGAGGTGTTTCAGGCACGTCCCACTGGGAGGAGACCCCGGGGCAGACCCAGGACTCGGTGGAGAGACTATGTCTCCCAGCTAGTCTGGGAACGCCTTGGTATCCCCTCTGAAGAGCTGGAGCAGGTGGCTGGGGAGAGGGAAGTCTGGGCTTCTCTGCTTGAACTGCTGCCTCCGCGACCCGGACCTCCGGAAAAGCGGTAGAAGATGGATGGATGGATGGATGAAAATCAACCAATGAAAATCAGACAATGCTTTTGAATTGTGGTTCAACAGAATTATTTTAAAAAACAAACTCATGAAACAGGCCTGGACAAAAATTATGGTACCTTTAACTTAATATTTTGTTGCACAACCTTTTGAGGCAATCACTGCAATCAAACGATTTCTGTAACTGTCAATGAGACTTCTGTACCTCTCAGCAGGTATTTTGGCCCACTCCTCATGAGCAAACTGCTCCAGTTGTCTCAGGTTTGAAGGGTGCCTTCTCCAGATGGCATGTTTCAGCTCCTTCCACAGATGTTCAATAGGATTTAGATCAGGGCTCATAGAAGGCCACTTTAGAATAGTCCAATGTTTCACTCTTAGCCATTCTTGGGTGTTTTTAGCTGTGTGTTCTGGGTCATTATCCTGTTGCAAGACCCATGACCTGCGACTGAGACCAAGCTGTCTGACACTGGGCAGCACATTTCTCTCTAGAATACCTTGATAGTCTTGAGATTTCATTGTACCCTGCATAGATTCAAGACACCCTGTACCAGATGCAGCAAAGCAGCCCCAGAACATAACAGAACCTCCTCCATGTTTCACAGTAGGGACAGTCTTCTTTTCTTGGTATGCTTCATTTTTGTGTCTGTGAACACAAAGCTGATGTGCCTTGCCAAAAAGTTCCAGTTTTGTCTCGTCTGTCCATAGGACATTCTCCCAGAAGCTTTGTGTCTTGTCAACATGCAGTTTGGAAAATTCCAGTCTGGCTTTTTTAGTATTTGTTTTCAACAGTGTTGTCCTCCTTGGTCATCTCCCATGAAGTCCACTTTGGCTCAAACGACGACGGGTGGTGCGATCTGACACTGATGTACCTTGACCTTGGAGTTCACCATGAATGTGTTTAGCGGTTGTTCTGGGCTGTTTTGTTACCATTCGTATTATCCGTCTCCTCCTGCAGCCATGTCCAGGGAAGTTGGCTACAGTCCTGTGGATCTTAAATTTCTGAATAATATGTGCGACTGTAGTCACAGGAACATCAAGCTGCTTGGAGATGGTCTTACAGCCTTTACCGTTAACATGCTTGTCTATAATTTTCTTTCTAATCTCCTGAGACAACTCTCTCCTTTGCTTCCTCTGGTCCATGTTTAGTGTGGTAAACACCATGTCACCAAACAGCACAGTGACTACTTGTCACCCTTTAAATAGGCCGACTGACTGATTACAAGTTTGTAGACGTTGAACATATCCCTATGGTCACATTATTTTCAATCTTTTCTAGGGGTACTTTTTGTCCAGGCCTGTTTCATGAGTTTGTTTTTTAAAGTAATTCTGTTGAACCACAATTCAAAAGCACTGTCTGATTTTTATTGGTTAATTTTCACAAGAATTTTTATTTATTACCACTTTTGTCAGATGAAAGTTATTTCTGTGACCATTGTGGGTTTTTCTTTCATTAACAGAGGGGTACTCCTTCCATCTTCTCAACACATCCTCATCATTTGTTAGTACATTACCATTTCTGTCCTTAACCTCTTGCACTCCGGGATACCGCGGGCAGTCACGTCTCTGCGTCCTAGGGCACCCTGAAAAAAAAAGCTGCAGACACAGCCGCGAACAGAAAGCCAAAGGAGTGCTTTGATTGGTTTAGATTTGATTGACCTCTCATTTGACTAATAAGAGCCTTGAATTGGGTTTCTGAAACCTTGAAGAACCAATGACTGAAAACCTAGCAAGAAGGACCCGCCTACCAACGGCTGCGAATGCAGTGAGCCAGTTGAAGCAGAGAACTTCGACAACTGAATGGGTACGTCCCATGCGTAAAATCTGTTCTGTGTAAGCCACTGGGTGACACACACGTGTTCGCCAGTCTTTTTTTCTTACTACTGTTCTTATTTGTTTTGAAAAATCGTTCGCCAAAACCGCAATCATGGAAGCGCAAAACCGCAATAATGGAATTATGGTTTAACCGGGTCGAAATGTTCGGGTCGTCATGTTCGCTGCGCAAATGGCGCAGCGAGCATGACAATACCTCCTCATTCCACCACCAAGTCTCCTTGTCTTCCTTCCTCTGTCCACTGGATACACCACATACCTTTCTACCCGTTTCCCTCAATATTTTTGCTGTATTTTCCCAGTCATCTGGTAATTCTTCCCTACCACCCTGAGTCTGCATCAACTCCTTCCTGAACTCTGTGCGACCTTCTTCCTTCTGTGACTTCTCCCACTTAAACTTTGACTCTGCCTTCACTCTCTTCCTCTTCTTGCATTCCAAAGTCACCCTACAGACTACCATCCGATGCTGTCTAGCTACATTCCCCCCTGCCACCACCTTGCAGTCGCCTATCTCTTTCAGATTTCTCCTTCTGTATAGGATGTAGTCCACCTGTGTGTGCCTTCCTCCACTCTTGTAAGTCACCCTATGTTCCTCCCTCTTCTATGTACGTATGTGTTCACCACAGCCATTTCCATCCTTTTAGCAAAATCCACAACCATCTGTCCTTCCACATTTCTCTCCTTAAGACCATACCTACCCAGAATCTCCTCAGCACCTCTGTTCCCTTCACCTACATGTCCATTAAAGTCTGCTCCAATCACCACTCTCTCCCCCCTGGGAACACTCTCTACCACTTCATCCAACTTACTCCAGAATTCCTCTTTAGCTTCTACCTGACATCCAACTTGTGGGCCATACGCACTGACAACATTCAACATCACACCTTTGACTTCTAGCTTCAAACTCATGATTCTGTCTGATTCCCTCCTTACCTCCTGAGCACTTCACATACTCTTTCTTCAAGATTACTCCTACTCCATTTCTCTTCCTAGCTACACCATGGTAGAACAGTTTAAATCAACCTCCAGTGCTCCTAGCCTTGCTTCCCTTCCATCTGGTTTCTTGAACACAGTATATCTACCTTTCTTCTCTCCATCATGTCAGCCGACTATCTATCTTTACCAGTCATAGTCCCTACATTTAACATCCCTACTCTCGCCTCCACACTTCTACCCTTCCTTTTCTCTCTCTCCCTCCTGACACGCCTTCCTCCTCTCCTCCTCCTTGATCTTCGACCAACAGTAGCCCAATTTCCACTGCCACCTTGTCGGTTAACAGCACCAGTGGCAGTCATTGTTAACCCAGGCCTCAACTGATCCGGTATTAAAGTCTCATTTGTCATGATTCACATGTTTGATTTGGCAAAGGTTTTACGTCAGATGCCTTTCCTGACACAACTCTCCCCCAGTGGACTAGGAGTACACTGGCTTGTGCACCCCCTGTGGCTGGGTTCCCCTGACCTTTGACATTGCGATCCTAAAATCATAGTCATAGATCAGGGTCACAGGGTGAACCTGTGTACCAAGTTTGGTGACCCTAGCTTTACTTGTTCCATAATAATCCAAGATGGCGCCCACAGCGGTCGACATGGTGCTTCGCTGCGCTCTTTGTTTGTTTTTGTTTGTCAATTGTGTGTCTGCTTGCACTTATACCCGTGAAGAACTTTTAAATATCAGGACTTTGACCCCCACGGACCTCCTCCCAGTTTTTCTAGCCCCTGCCGCCGATCTGGTTTATTGTTTGGCTCGGAAAGTGAGACGGCGGAAGAGAGGAAGACGAGCGGGCGCTCTCGTACGACTTCGCAGGAGAGGCTCGCGAACGGCGCTGCCTGGCATATTTCTGTCCAATACCAACTCTCTCTCTAACAAGGTGGATGAACTGAGACTGCTGATGCGTTTTAAGGACCTCGCCTCCTCAGCTGTCCTCTGCTTTACTGAGACCTGGCTCCGGGAAAATATACCGGACAGCGCGCTGCGCCTCGACGGCTTCCAGCTCTTCCGTGCTGATCGTGACACAGAGCTTTCCGGCAAGACCACAGGAGGCGGTGTCTGCTTCTACATCAACTGTAGCTGGTGCTCTGATGTAACGGAAATTTCCAAACACTGTTCTCCTGCCTTGGAATTTCTTGTTATCAACTGCAAGCCTTTTTATTCCCCACGGGAGTTTGCTTCTTTTATACTGATCGCTGTGTACGCCCCTCCCGACGCGGACACGCGCGAAGCTCAGCGCGTGCTCGCGGATCACATTCAACACACAGAGCGGAGTTTTCCAGACTCGCTGATTATTGTGGCTGGCGACTTTAATCAGTGCAATCTGAGCCACGATCTCCCCCGCTACAAACAGTTTATTAAATGCCCCACCAGAGGATTAAACACACTGGATCACTGTGACACCACAGTGAAAGACGCATATCGCGCTGTCCCTCGAGCTGCGCTGGGATTATCTGATCACGTGATGGTTCACCTCATTCCCACATACAGACAGAGATTGAAGCTCACTAAACCTGTTGTGAGCACTACGAAGATACGGACCAGTGATGCTGAGGAGAAGCTGGAAACGTGCATGGAAATATCTGACTGGGGCATGCTTAAAGGAGCCACGCATGATCTGGATGAGTACACGGACACTGTGAACTCATATATCCACTTTTGTGAAGAGAACATTCTTCCATCACGCACCAGGGTGAGTTACTCTAATGACAAACCCTGGTTCACAGCTAAGCTCAGACAGATCAGGAAGGAGAAGGAAGCAGCGCTGAAAAGTGGAGACAGGGACTGCTACAGGGAGGTTAAATACCGGTTTAACAGAGAGCTGAAGAGGGCTAAATCTGTGTACTCAGAGAGACTCCAGCAGCAGTTCACTGCTAATGATTCGGCTTCCGTGTGGAGAGGACTGAGGCAGATCACCAACTATCGGCCTCAGGCTCCTAAAGGTCAGGATGACAAAGCCCTTTGTCAGAGACTGTCCCAACACTATGCCCGTTTTGACACCTCGTCATCTGTGTCCAACCCCCCCCCTCCCTCCAGCTCCACAGCCTCCACATTCCCTACTTCATTTAAGGCACCCCCCCCCCCCACCTCCCCCCCTCCCCTTATCATCAGTGAGCAGGATGTGCTCAAACAGTTCTCCAGACTGAACCCGCGCAAGGCCCCCGGCCCAGACGGCGTGTCTCCCTCCACCCTGAGACTCTGTGCGAAACAGCTGGCTCCTGTATTCACAGACATTTTTAACACCTCCCTTAAGTTATGCCACGTGCCGTCCTGCCTCAAATCCTCCACCATCATCCCTGTCCCCAAGAAGCCACGGATCACTGGACTTAATGACTACAGACCTGTAGCGCTCACCTCTGTAGTCATGAAGTCCTTTGAGCGCCTGGTCCTGTCCCACCTCAAGTCCATCACCACCCCTCTCCTGGACCCGCTGCAGTTTGCCTACCGAGCCAACAGGTCTGTAGACGATGCAGTCAACCTGGCCCTCCACTCCATCCTGCAGCACCTGGACTCCCCGGGAACCTACGCCAGGATCCTGTTTGTGGACTTCAGCTCCGCATTCAACACCATCCGCCCCGCTCTGCTCCGGGACAAGCTGTCCCTGCTCAACGTGCCTGACTCCCTCTGCAGGTGGATCATCGACTTCCTGACGGACCGGAGGCAGCATGTGCGGCTGGGAAAGACTGTCTCAGACTATACTAGCATCAGCACCGGATCACCCCAGGGCTGTGTACTTTCCCCCCTACTCTTCTCCCTTTACACCAACTCCTGCACCTCCAGCCACCAGTCTGTCAAGTTGATCAAGTTTGCGGACGACACCACCCTCATCGGGCTCATCTCCAACGGCGACGAGTCCGCCTACAGGAGAGAGGTGGCCCAGCTGGCGTCCTGGTGCAGCAATAACAACCTGCAGCTGAACGCTCTGAAGACAGTGGAGATGATTGTAGACTTCAGGAAAGTCACTACTCCTCTGCCCCCCCTCACCCTCTCAGGCTCTCCCATCACCACTGCTGATTCCTTCCGCTTCCTAGGCACTACCATCACCAGGGACCTCAAATGGGAGCTGACCATCAGCTCACTCATCAAAAAAGCCCAGCAGAGGATGTTCTTCCTGCGGCAGCTGAGGAAGCTCAAGCTACCCACCAAGATGTTAGTGCAGTTCTACACAGCCATCATCGAGTCCATCCTCACCACCTCCATAACCGTGTGGTACGCAGGAGCCACTGCCAGGGACAGACTAAGGCTGCAGCGCGTCGTGCGCACTGCTGAGAAGGTGATCGGCTGCAAGCTCCCATCTCTCCAGGATCTGTACATCTCCAGGACCCGGAGGCGTGCTGGCCGGATCATAGCCGATCCCTCACACCCTGGTCATGTACTGTTTGCCCCCCTCCCCTCTGGTAGAAGACTTCGGTCCATCCAGACTAAAACCTCCCGTCACATGAACAGCTTCTTCCCCTCTGCCATTAGACTGCTGAACACTAAGTGACTCTCGTGCACCATGTACAGCAGCTCAACCAGACTCATGTCAATCATCACTGTTTTCTTCCTGCATTACCGACTGCACTATATAGTTCTCCACAGTATCTGCTGCTGGCTAATATATATTTTAACTGTTGACCAGTATCACTTAATCTTATCCTACACTTTATTACATGTATAGTTTATTTCTCTTATCTTATCATGTTTAATGTTGCAGCATTGTACCGAGACAAATTCCTAGTTTGTGTACTACATGAACAATGGCAATAAACCTGATTCTGATTCTGATTCTGATAATAGGGTATAGGGAATGCTAACCTTGACATTTGACCCCAAACTCCTGCAAAATTCATCTGATCTGAGCCAAATTGCAATATCAGCATCATCAGTATATATCAAACCTTGGTACCAAGTTTTAAAACATTTGGACCAAAACTGCAGGAGGAGTTGATTTCAAAAATGTGGGACAGACAGACAGACAGACAGACTTCCCCATAACATTATAGCAACAAAAAAAGTAATTGACAAAGAAGTCAAGGAATCTATAGATGGACATTTTCAATGACTTGCTTAGGATAAACACACAAAAGGTGGGAAGAGGTGACATGTTAGAGTATTTTCAACGAGCAGACCACGTCACTGCCCACAAATATAGCCTTTCAGTCTGAAGGCTCTATTCTTCAGCCCTCATTTCCTTAAAAGACATTTCCACAGACAAGCCACATGAATTATTTAACACAGCAACTACAGGCAAGAGCAAGTGCATGTCTCAATAGTGTATGACATGGTATTACTACGCACTAGTAAACTGAGTCAGAAAGTGTGTATATGAGAATGTATGTTTGTGTGTATATATCTTTGTTTTCAGGCAAGTTTATTTGCGTGGGAAGATCAAAAGAGCATGAAGGCATTAGTTTCTACTCTGGTACCTGGGAAGGAACTTTTTAATGCCTTTGTGTCCCTATGCCTGTATGTTCCCTGCACATGAGACTGTGAAAACTAGACTCTAAACTTCACTTTGAAGTCAAATGATCAAAAATAAATTTCAAATATAGCTGCAAGCGGCGATCATCAGATTCCAACCAGATGTCGACTCCAAGGTCTTGTATTGTTTAGCAACAGCACTGAAAACCTAAGCTGTGCTACACATTAGTTTTCAAGGAGCACTATGAAACGTTCTTGTTCCTTATAGGAACATTGAAAAGGCCACAACCACGGCGACCAAGACTCCAGTTCCAACAGCCAACCACAGGGCTTTTTGTTGTTGGTGGCTAAAGTTGTGCCTTGCGATTTGCTGCTGGGACTGAGGCTACAGCCACTGCCCCCCCACCCCCTAATCCCCAGTGATAACACAAAAAAAGGAGCTGTTACAGGCAATGTGGGCCCACTCAGGCTATGTTAGAAGTGATATTCACTCGGTCAAACCTTGACAGGGTGTCCTCTGGTAACATTTCCGGTGGTGGCCCGCTACGCCAGAACAATTTCCGCCACTCTATCAGGACATAAATTTAAGAAAAATTTATGAAGGAATGACGATACGCAAGCGCGCACACGAACAACGCGCGTGACCGTCATCCACGTGGAGAGAAGCGTCCCACCAGCGTGTTCTAGTCGCCAGCCAGGCAGAGTGTCTCGCTACTAGCGTGACTGTCCGAGAGAAACACAAGCTTATTAAAGTACTTTAAACGTGGAAAAAAAAATCAGAAGAGGTATGCAAGCACTGGAGGCATTTATCCTGGTTTTAACCCGCTGGGAGCAATAATGGAAGAGTCGCTTAACTAACAGGTGTGGTTAAGAGCTCGAGTTGGTTAATTTTGAATAATTATTGTTTTTTTGTTTTTCTTATTTTAGACAAGAATGAAAAGAAGCCGTTTTTAACCTTTATCTTAGTTAATATTAACTAATTTATGTTCATTATTATGGACCTGGCAAATTAAGATGACCGAAATTCACAAAGTCAATGTTTAATCCATCAGCAGCCTTCAGAAAAACTAAACGTGCCAACATTTGGATTTCAATGTAAGGGAGGTTTTTCCTGATGTGTGGGTGGTGAGGAGATTTCTAAAAAAAACTATAAATATATAGAAATATTATAACAGAAATAACTGCATCTTTGGTCATTTAAGTTAATTTATTTCATTAAAACCAATTTTATTAATATTTTTTCTTTGAAATCAGAGTTAAGTTATTGCTCTGTTCTGGCTCTGCAAATTTATGGTAAAAATGTAAATTGTTATAAGGAAAAAATAAAAAAAAAATACCACAGTCTGTTTCAAATTTATTTAAAAAAAACCAGTAATTTTATTTTTAAAAAACAGACAAAAATTAGCCATAAAATAATCCACAAATTTATAATATAGTCTCAAATGTACAAGAAAAGTCAATTTTATAACAGAAAATTACAAATTTGAAGAAAATGGACATATAAATTTAAGAAAAATTTATATGTCCAATTTTTGAGAAAAACCTCAAACCTTCAAGACTGAAGTCATTACTCAAATTTTTAAGTGGGTGCTCTTTGTACCCTTAACTCAACTAGAAATTTTTGGTTGTCTACTTTTAATTATTGATTTCAAAGCACTGCTTTTACACGAGTAGAATTTCTGGTTACAATACCCACTTGATCATATAATTTAAATATGCATGAGTAAATAATTATTATGAATGGGTTTTTTTTTCCCTTCCCTACTCTCTCAATGGAAAAAAAAGAAACACTAGAATAAAAAATACAAAAAAATACACATATTTTTGTCATTTATGTAAACCATGACAAAAAAAAAAAATCCTGCAGGACAAAACATGACACTTCATATTTTCTAACCTGTTTGGATACCAGCATAGACAGAGAGAATGTGAATTAGACAGAGCTCAGAGAGGGCAAGATGAGACAGAAAAGAGGAGCCAAGGAGAGGAAAGTGTTCAGGCAGAGGGTCCAGGAGAAGTGAGAGCAGAGGATCAATAAAGTACATCTATCTATCTATCTAGGAAGGAGAGAAGGATAACACCACTAAAAAGTCCTAAACACAGGACATCTGGGTGGGATCCCAACTGGCCCAATATTCCAATATTCAAGCCTCAGTTGCACAATACTTCAAATGGTAAGTTCCAAATGCAAAGATACTGTGCAAAATTTAAAAAAAAAGAAATAAATAGTATAAAATTAACATATTCCAGTAACAATAGTGTCATGTGTTTACTCTCTTTCCCCCGGAAAAATATGTTGCCACCACGCCAAGGTCTTTAAGCCAGAGGACACGCTGCTTGGTGTACCATCAAAAATAAATTTGCAAACATTACATTGCGGTAGCACAATGGTATAGTGGTTAGCAATGTTGTTTAAGCGCTAGAATGTTCCAGGTTCGAATCCCCAGGCTGGCATGGGTGTGAACCTTTCTGTGTGGAGTTTGCATGTTCTCTCTGTGCTGTGTACAGGTGCATCTCAATACATTAGAATGTCAACAAAAAGTTGATTTATTTAGGTAATTCAAAAAAATTAAACTTCTGTAGCGCCCATAATAGTAACATTATGTAGCTCACATATTTCACTGCAGAGACCCAAGCATAGAAGGACTTTAAGCTTGCGGTGTGTATTGACATCACACCTCAGATGGACAATGAGTCTGGACCACCTGCGGACTTGGGAGGAAGTCAGAGGATCTGGAGCAAGAGCCTGAAAGGACTGTCTGACCTCCTGGGGTCAGACAGAAGAGCAAAGAGGACTTTGAAGTGATTGAGTGTAAATAGAAGGATTTGACTTGATTGCGTGATTCTGTGTTTGATGTGTGGGTATAAATGTATGTGGGTTTACCGCAGCTCTTTCTCCTTTTTCCTGACTGAGAGAGAGAGAGCTGGGGACTTGAGATGAATAAACCATACTGAGAAATAATCCAGTCTCATCATTTCATGATTCCCACACTTCTATATTATATAGTCATTACACAGAGAGTGATATATTTCAAGTGTTTATTTATTTTAATTTTGATGATTATGGCTTACAGCTCATTAAAACCCCAAATTCAGTTTCTCAGAAAATTAGAATATTACATAAAATTAATTAAAATAAATAGTTTTTTAATAGAAATGTTGGCCGACTGAAAAGTATGTCCATGTACACACTCAATACTTGGTCAGGGCTCCTTTAGGATTAATTACTGTAT
The DNA here is from genome assembly GCA_020510985.1 of Pholidichthys leucotaenia. Classification (NCBI taxonomy): domain Eukaryota; kingdom Metazoa; phylum Chordata; class Actinopteri; order Cichliformes; family Pholidichthyidae; genus Pholidichthys; species Pholidichthys leucotaenia. The sequence goes on from CM035846.1 coordinate 92,500,657, forward strand.
CAATGTGGCATGGCATGGAGGTGATCAGCCTGTGGCACTGCTGAGGTGTTATGAAGGTTCAGATTGCTTTGATAGTGACCTGGCATGACATGGTTCCTCAAATCATCACTGACTGTGGAAACTTCACACTAAACCTCAAGCAACTTAGATTCTGTGCCTCTCCACTCTTTCTCCAGATTCCGGGACTTTGATTTCCAAATGAAATGCAAAATTTACTTTTATCTGAACAGAGGTCATCTGCTGGTGTTTGTCCACTGTGTTTTATAAAGACCAAAGTCAGCGAAGTCATCTACCAGGAAATTTTAGATCACTTCATGCTTCCCTCTGCTAACAACCTTTATGGAGAATCTGATTTCATTTTCCAGCAGGACTTGGCACCCCCCCAGAATGCCAAAAGTATCAAAACCTGATTTAATGACCATGACATCACTGTGTTTGATTGGCCAGCAAACTCTCCTGACCTAAACCCTACAGAGAATCTATGGAGTATTGTCAAGAGGAAGATGAGAGACACCAGACCCAACAATGCAGACGAGCTGAAGGTCACTATCAAAGCAACCTGGACCTTCAAAACACCTCAGCAATTCCACAGGCTTATCACCTCCATGCCACACCACATTGATACAGTAATTAATCCAAAAGGAGCCCCAACCAAGTATTGAGTGTGTACATTGACATACTTTTCAGTCGGCCAACATTTCTATTAACAAACTATTTTTTTAATTAATTTTATGTAATATTCTATTTTTTTGAGAAACTAAGTTTGGGGTTTTCATGGGCTGTAAGCTCATAAACAGTTGAAATAAACCACTCTCGGTGTAATGATTCTATATAATATAGAAGTTTAATTTTTTTGAATTGAATTACCTAAATAAATCAACTTTTTGTTGACATTCTAATTTATTGAGCTGCACATGTAGGTTTACTCTGGGTGCTCCGGTTTCCTCCCACAATCCAAAGACATGCATGTTAGGTTAATTGGTGACTCTAAATTGTCCCTACATATCCGTCTCTGATAGGCCCTTAGAATAGAGGGTTACTACTAGTGAAGCACTCTGAGTGGTCTTTGAGACTAGAAAAGTGCTATATAAGTACAGGTCCTTATTCCTAAAATCTTACCTAGTGTTGCGTTAAAATGCACAAAACAGCCATGCTGTATTTCAGTTGTTGTTCAGAAGAATAAGACCTCCCTGACAAGATTTGAATTTGGGACCTCCTGCAAACCAAGCACTCACCTACTGCTGGGTTCACACTATAGTGTTTGGACTGACTTTTATAGATGTTTTGAGAAATTAGTCCAAACATTGGTGAAATTACATTCATGAGCAGTTTTTTTTTAATCTAGCACACACCAACTTTTACGAACTTTTACAAATTTTTGCTAGCATTTGCAATGTTGGCAAACTTTTGCCAGCTTAGACTAGTGTATGTGTAGCTGTGAACAACTCAGGTTAACTTAAGCAAACGAATACTCAGCGCAGGTCAGCTGACATAAGCGTCAGGTGACACTGATACAGAGGATCAGCATTTGTGGAGGCTTCCTCCTCTTTATAAGAAAGCGACTGGGCAAAAATGGCCTGCATGGCAGAGTTCCAAGAAGAAAACCACTGCTGAGCAAAAAGAACATAAAGGCTCATCTCAGTTTTGCCAGAAAACATCTTGATAATCCCCAAGACTTTTGGGAAAATACTTTGTGGACTGACGAGACTAAAGTTATACTTTTGGAAGGTGTGTGTCCCATTACATCCGGTGTAAAAGTAACACAGCATTTCAGAAAAGGAACATCATACCAACAGTAAAATATGGTGGTGGTAGTGTGATGGTCTGGGGCTGTTCTGCTGCTTCAGGACCTGGAAGACTTGCTGTGGTAAATGGAACCATGATTCCTGTCTACCAAAAAATCCTGAAGGAGGATGAACGGCCATCTGTTCGTGACCTCAAGCTGAAGTGCACTTGGGTTCTGTAGCAGGACAGTGATCCAAAACACACCAGCAAGTCCACCTCTGATGGCTTAAGAAAAACTAAATGAAGACTTTGGAGGGGCCTAATCAAAATCCTGACCTGAATCTGATTGAGATGCTGTAGCATGACCTTAAAAAGGCAGTTACTGCTTGAAAACCCTCCAATGTGGCTGAATTACAACAATTCTGCAAAGATGAGTGGGCCAAAATTCCTCCACAGCACTGTAAAAGACTCATTGCCAGTTATCGCAAACACATAATTGCAGGTGTTGCTGCTAAGAATGGCCCAACTAGTTATTAGGTTTAGGGGCAATCACTTTTTCACACAGGGCCATGTAGGTTTGAATTTTTTTTTTTTTTCCCTTAATAACAAACACCTTCATTTAAATAGAGCTGCCTCGAGTCTTCTAAGATTGAAACAATCTTTTTATGAACAAGGTGAAAAATCAGGAAAATTATTAGCATGGCAGATTAAACAATTGGAAATTAAAACACCAATTACCAGTATTATAAGTAAAGGACAGGTAGTTATAGATCCTTTAGAAATTAATAGAGCCTTTAGAGATTACTATGAAAAATTATATGATACCAAAAATGAACCTGATTTAACAAAACTAAATGGGTTTTTGAACGAACTATCTATACCGTGTATACCAAATGAAAACAGGGAGATATTGGAGTCTAAAATTAGTCAAGAAGAAGTTGGGCTAGCCATTGATAATATGAAATCAGGAAAAAGTGCAGGACCAGATGGTCTTCCAGTTGACCTTTATAAAAAATTTAAGAATAAATTAATAAAACCTTTTTTGGAAATGGTTTTAGAAGCATTTCAAAATAATAATTTACCATCATACATAAATAATGCCTTAATTATACTGCTGCCAAAACCAGGTAAGCCCTGTAATAAATGTGAAAATATGAGACCAATAAGCCTATTAAACGCCGACCTTAAGATAATCTGTAAAATTTTAGCAAGACGAATACAAGAAATTTTACCAAATATTATTAATCGAGATCAGAATGGCTTTATAAAGGGTAGACAAGGCTTCCATAATGTAAGAAGACTATTTAATATTATTTATTTTAATAAAGAAGCACCGGATACAGCTCTCCTATCATTGGACGCCGAAAAGGCCTTTGATAGAGTTGAATGGCCCTTTCTTTTTGAAGTCCTACAAAGGTTTGGACTTGGAAATAATTTCATAAAATGGGTTCAAATAATATACAATAATGCTACAGCAGAAATCCTAACAAATAACAATATTTCAAAACCAATAAAAATCAATAGAGGATGTCGACAAGGCTGTCCACTTTCACCTTTACTGTTTACTATGGCAATTGAACCTTTAGCGATAGCGATACGTTTACATTCACAAATATATGGAATTAAAGTTGGACCAACAGAACATAAAATCTCCCTGTACGCCGATGATATAATTTTGTTTATGTCGAATCTAAAAAAATCAATTCCAACCTTGTTGAATTTAATAAAGAATTTTGGGGAAATATCAGGATATAAAATAAATAAAACTAAATCTTCAATATTAATGCTAAATGAGACCCAGAGAAATTACCCAGCCCCTGAGGTAAATCAATTCAATGTTGTAAATCAGTTTAAATATTTAGGAATCCAAATTATGCCTAAGCTAGAATCAGTCGCCAGTGTCAACTATGAAGCCTTAATGTCAGATATCAATGAGTTAACTCAGAGATGGATGTCACTACCAATGTCGATGATCGGGAGAATCAATATACTTAAAAGTAATATTTTACCTAAAATACTTTATTTATTTCAATACATTCCCATATCACCACCTTTAGATCTATTCTCAAGAATAAAAAAAAAGTTAGTGGAATTTATATGGAACAACAGGAGGGCTAGATTACGTCTGTCTTTATTATATTTACCATTTGATCGTGGAGGTCTGAAATGTCCAAATTTTATGTTGTATTATTGGTCGGCACAACTGAGGTCTATGACATATTATTTTTCATCAAATGATCTCCCTCACTGGACTGAAATGGAATCATACAATTTACCTTTACCTCTTCCCATATTCATATACTCAGATTCGGCAAAAAAATTACAAAAACAAGTTAAAAATCCATTTGTAAAGCATATGATCAAAATATGGTGTGAAGCTAAAAACTATTTAAAAGAACCACAGTTATTGTCACAATTTAGTCCAATATGGGGTAATCAATATTTTAAACCAGGGAGAGCGGACGCTGTATTTAAAGTATGGAATTTAAAAGGGATACAAAAGATTCAGGATTTATATTTGCCATGTGCAGACAACATAATGTCTTTCGAAGAGCTGAGGATCAAATTTAATCTCAATAGAACACATTTTTTTAAATATCTTCAACTTAGAAACTTTATTCGATCAAATCAAAATAAAGCTCTCACTCGACCTATTTACTCATCCTTGGAAAAAATGATGATGAAAGATAGTAAAAGAAAGGGTATTATTTCAGAGTTTTATAACTCATTGACACTATCTTCAAGTGAAAATTCACTGAAAAGATTAAACTACTGGAAAGAAGATCTGCAAATTGAAATTTCGGAGGAACAATGGGAATTGGCTTGTACAGAAGCTCAAACCAAATCAATAAATGCACGCCTTAAATTGATACATTTCAAATGGTTAATGCGGATGTATGTTACACCGGAGGAGTTAAATAGATATAACAAAAATATACCAGATACATGCACAAAATGCATGGAAAGTAAAGGAACCCTATTTCATTGTTTATGGGAATGTAGATTAATAAGAATGTTTTGGGAAGAGGTGAGGGTAACAATTGAAAAAATAATCTCAAAACAAATCATACTGAATCCTAAACTGTTTTTGTTGGGTCTGTACCCAGAAAAGCATAATTTTAATAAAAGTGAAAGAACATTCATAGACCTCAGTTTGCTTAATGCCAAAAAATGTATTGCACTATTATGGAAAAAGACTCATAGACCAGATGTGACTCAGTGGTTAAGACAGATGTTAACAAACCTTCCATTAGAAAGAATAACATATATACTGAAATCAAAGAATCAGAATCAGAATCAGAATCAGAATAAACTTTATTGCCAAGCATGTAAAAAAACACACGAGGAACTTGACTTGACATTGGTGCGCATGCGCGCGACACAACGACACGGCAGCCATAAAGGCGCCTCATCAAACAGAGATAGATAAGAAAGGGAGGGGAAGGGAGGGAACGACACAAGGGGGGAGGAGAAAAAAAACTTCGTTATCAAAATACAGCTTATTTTTAAGCAGATTGTGATTACAATGAAAAAAAATCTCTCAATAGCACAGAGCAACAACTCAGAATTCACGAGACACAAGAGAGCAGTGTACAGTATATCTTTAATCAGCTCATGAATCAATGTGTGTGCGGTGTTGAGCAGTGTTGATGATAATAAGAGAGACCCAAGGACCCTTGGCAGAAGATGTTTTGTCTGTCTGGCGCCCAGTCTTATCTGGCGCTGCAGCTGGCTGTCCAAGGCCTTGTGCTCATGATTTTGAAAAAAAAACACAGTCTGCAGACAGCCAGGAGGAATTTTCATGGGGAATAATAATGCCAAATAGGACTGATCACAGAGAAGACTTGTATTTCTTCTGTAGATTCAGTACATTAATCCTTCATTGCGCAGCTTGAACTCGTCGTGGAAAGACCTGAGCGAACCCATGATGTAATCCACCTTACGAGACAGTTCTCCAGTAGTCGCTATCAGGGTCTTCTCCAGTTTCTCAATTTGTTGGATGCACCTCGCCTGGCCAGCATTTTGATAGGTTGAATCCATCTTCAGCAATTTGCGGTAAACCAAGACAATTCCCGTCCCAATCAGAATTATCCCAATCACCAAGATTACGAAGATAAACAAATCTTCAATATCTTCGATAGAGAGATTAGAGAGACACAGCATTTTCCAAATACCTGTGTCACATAGATAGCCCACTGGAGCCGTTCCAGCGGGGCAAACAGCTTCCCCCGGAGCACTTTTCCTTGTTGAAAAAATAGTGTCAATTGTGTTCAAAGCCCAGCTTATTAACTCCATAATTTCTTTTCGGCGGTCGCAGTCAGACGCAGACAGACAACAGCAAGCTGGGATCCAGTAGGAGGGGAGGAAAAAATCAGCAGGAGAGAAGAAAAAAGCGTCTGCTCTCTTGGGAGGGCGGAAGTGAAAGGAAATTGTGTTTGAGAATATATGGAGACCTTTTATTGATTATGTAAAAAATTTAAACATAAATCTTGAAGAAGAAGGTGAATGATGTGTGTGGACCTTGTAAATTCCAAACTGGTGAACATAATATGTATACTTATGTATTGGATTGTCTAGACTAAACAGAGGAGCATTGTTGAAGACTTGATTTTGTTGGTGGTTGTTGGTGTTTTTAGTGCATTTTTTTTTTTTTTTGTAGTACTTTAGCGGTAGTGTTTGATTGTTTGTATCATGTTTGTTAAAAAAAAAAAAAAGGTTCAATAAAGATATTGTGGAAAAAAAAAACACCTTCATTTAAAAACTGCATTTTGTGTTTACTTGTGTTATCTTTGTGTAATATTTAAATTTGTTTGATGAGCTAAACATTTAAGTGTGACAAACATAAGTCAGGGGCCATAACTCCTGCAAAAATCATCTGATCAGAGCCAAATTGCAATATGCACATCATCAGTGTATATCAAAACCTAGCACCAAATTTCAAAACAATCCGAATAAAACTGAAGGAAGAGCTGAATTAACAAATGTGGGACAGATGGACAGACTGCCCCATAACATAATCCCCCTTCAGTCTTCAACCAGTGGGGGATAAAAATGCCTGTACTAAATGTTCTGTAGTACTACAGGTAATTTTGTCTTTGAAGTAGTACAGTAAGTAACGTATACTGGAAATCTTTGCCCTTGCTATTATGTGCATATACTGGCTCTCTCCCTCAGCAGCCCACAGCTTATACTGAGTGTAGTTTATTTTTTGAGTTCTTTTGAAAACTTCAAACGTGACTAGCCGTTCAATTTATAAAGGAAGGGATCAGTTTCACATCTTGAATTGGTCTTGTCATCTTGATTTAATAGTTTCAAACAGGCACCAAAACCTTCCCCTTTGCTCCAAACAGCAGATACAAATCAAGTTGCTTCAGGCCTCACATCAGCATGCGTGTGAAAAAGTAAGCAAAGCCCTGGGAAGTCCCCTGAGGTCTGACAACACCAGGGAGAATTGAGCCTAGACACACTCAATCCCTGAAGCACACACCAACATAAAATTTCTCCTTCACAGTATTGCTTAAGCCAAGCACGCACACACATGTGAGCCACACATACATACAGTATGGAGCGTGGGCCAGCTCTTAAGTGCACACAAGTATTGCCAAAATACAACAATACAAGGCAATGAACAATAAAATAATCAAGGTGTCCAGGATACTGAGCACAATTATGTGCTTCATTTTAATCAGTGTTCAAACAGCACTGGGTCTCTGTTTCAACATGATAAATCTATTTTAGACCATGTTAACACAAAGTAAGAAACCACAAATACGCAGCTGCACACTGTGACGATTGCTTAATGATAGTGACAGCAAAATAATTTATTTGTTTTTAGTTTAATGAGGGCTGCTCTGGGATTCAGACCTGGGCTCTGTTCCAGAAAGCAGGTTTAGTGGCTTATCTGGTTAAGTTAACTCAGAGTTTGAGGTAACTGAGTTTTTGGTTACAAAAAGTCAGAGTAGCTTTGCAGCCATGGTTACAAAGGCTGTGAACATAACTTGCTCCTGACTAGGTTATGTTGGGGTATGTTTAGAGTATTTAAACTTAAGAGGAATCAGAAGTGTGATGGAAGAGAATCAGAAAACTTATCACTCAAAATAACTTTTAATAAAACACACCATCACTAATTTGTTTTTAACATTCCTTCTTTATTGCTTCAACAAACATAATTTTCCATCTATTTTTATATGCGGCTATTTCATCTCCAAATCTATTTCATTAATTTTTTTCTATTGAGATAGATTTTGTACAGATCTTTTGCTGGCAAATACAATGAAATTCTTAAATTTAGCGACCACAAAGGTAAAATATTTAGTTCTGTTTAGCAGCAATCTGTCTCACATTAACATACCTGTAAATAAAATCACTTTCTGACATTGTTGGATCGTTGCATAGAGGTTGGAGGAGGATCAACCACACTGCACTGTTCAGTCTGTTATGGAACAACAGTACGTTCTGACGCAAAACCTCCAGTCTTCAAACACCATAGTCACATATTGATGTTTGGCACATACTTTCTCCAGCAGATTGCTACAGCTTTGCTGGCGAATGGTTAAGTACATGAAATCTTTCCTGCCACATGCCATTTCACTGTACAATAACTCACTCTGATGTTGAATTCTGGTCATAACTATGCTGCCATATTGCACCTTGCAGTCTACAGTGGGGCAAAAAAGTATTTAGTCAGCCACCAATTGTGCAAGTTCTCCCACTTAAAAGATGAGAGAGGTCTCCAATTTTCATCATAGGTATATCTCAACTATGAGAGACAAAATGAGAAAAAAAAAATCCAGAAAATCACATTGAAGGATTTTTAATGAATTAATTGGTAAATTCCTTGGTAAAATAAGTATTTGGTCACCTACAAACAAGCAAGATTTCTGGCTCTCACAGACCTGTAACTTCTTCTTTAAGAGGCTCCTCTGTCCTCCACTCGTTACCTGTATTAATGGCACCTGTTTGAACTCATTATCAGTATAAAAGACACCTGTCCACAACCTCAAACAGTCAGACTCCAAACTCCACTATGGCCAAGACCAAAGAGCTGCCAAAGGACACCAGAAACAAAATTGTAGACCTGCACCAGGCTGGGAAGACTGGATCTGCAATAGGTAAGCAGCTTGGTGTGAAGAAATCAACTGTGGGAGCAATTATTAGAAAATGGAAGACATACAAGACCACTGATAATCTCCCTCCATCTGGGGCTCCACGCAGAATCTCACCCCGTGAGGTCAAAATGATCACGAGAACAGTGAGCAAAAATCCCAGAACCACACGGGGGGACCTAGTGAATGACCTGCAGAGAGCTGGGACCAAAGTAACAAAGGCTACATCAGTAACACACTACGCCGCCAGGGACTCAAATCCTGCAGTGCCAGACGTGTCCCCCTGCTTAAGCCAGTACATGTCCAGGCCTGTCTGAAGTTTGCCAGAGAGCATTTGGATGATCCAGAAGAGGATTGGGAGAATGTCATATGGTCAGATGAAACCAAAATAGAACTTTTTGGTAAAAACTCAACTTGTCGTGTTTGGAGGAGAAAGAACACCATACCTACTGTGAAGCATAGGGGTGAAAACATTATACTTTGGGGCTGTTTTTCTGCAAAGGGACCAGGACGACTGATCCGTGTAAAGGAAAGAATGAATGGGGCCATGTATCGTGAGATTTTGAGTGAAAACCTCCTTCCATCAGCAAGGGCATTGAAGATGAAACGTGGCTGGGTCTTTCAGCATGACAATGATCCCAAACACACTGCCCGGGCAACGAAGGAGTGGCTTCGTAAGAAGCATTTCAAGGTCCTGGAGTGGCCTAGCCAGTCTCCAGATCTCCACCACATAGAAAATCTTTGGAGGGAGCTGAAAGTCCGTGTTGCCCAGTGACAGCCCCAAAACATCACTGCTCTAGAGGAGATCTGCATGGAGGAATGGACCAAAATACCAGCAACAGTGTGTGAAAACCTTGTGAAGACTTACAGAAAACGTTTGACCTCTGTCATTGCCAACAAAGGGTATATAACAAAGTATTGAGATGAACTTTTGTTATTGACCAAATACTTATTTTACTGAGGAATTTACCAATTAATTCATTAAAAATCCTTCAATGTGATTTTCTGGATTTTTTTTTTCCTCATTTTGTCTCTCATAGTTGAGGTACTGTATACCTCTGATGAAAATTGGAGACCTGTCTCATCTTTTAAGTGGGAGAACTTGCACAATTGGTGGCTGACTAAATACTTTTTTTCCCCACTGTAATTGGTACCTCACATTTCACACTGCACCTGATAGTCCTGCATTGTACAGTGAGTAAGATTCATGTGTCTATACAGGTCACCATCTATTCATCTACAATGTACAATATATAAGTTATTAAGGCAGTTTTACTTTCCATGGGTAATCCCTTTGTCTATTATGCTGTGTGTGTTTCTGTCGTTTTGGTCGTCTACTGTCTTGCTGCTGTTACAGCGTAACTTCCCAGTTTGAGATCAATAAAGTACATCTATCTATCTATCTATCTATCTATCTATAGTGGGTATAAAAAGTCTACACACCCCTGTTCAAATGCCAGGTTTTTGTCATGTAAAAAAATGAGACCAAGATAAATCATTTCAAAACTTTTTCCACCATTAATGTGACCTATAACCTGTACAACCCAATTGAAAAACAAACTGAAATCTTTTAAGGGAAAAAATAAAAAATAGAAAGCTTACAATAACCTGTTTGCATAAATATGCACACCCTGTTATAACTGGGGATGTGGTTGTGTTCAGAATTAACCAATCACATTCAAACTCATGTTAAATGGGAGTCAGCACACATCTGCCACCATTTAAAGTGCTTCTGATTAACCCCAAATAAAGTTCAGATGTTCTAGTAGGCTTTTCCTGACATTTTGGTAGTCACATCTTACAGCACAAGCCATGGTCCGCAGAGAGCTTCCAAAGCATCAAGGGATCTCATTATTCAAAGATATCAGTCAGGAGAAGGGTACAAAAGAATTCCAAGACATTAAATATACCATGGAACACAGTGAAGACAGTCATCATCAAGTGGAGAAAATATGGCACAACAGTGACATTACCAAGAACTGAACATCCCTCCAAAATTGATGAAAAGACGAGAAGAAAACTGCTCAGGGAGGCTGCCAAGAGGCCGACAGCAACATTGAAGGAGCTGTAGGAATTTCTGGCAAGTACTGGCTGTTTAGTACATGTGACAACAATCTCCCATCTAGGATGGCAAGACGGAAGCCTTATCTTGCGAAGAAAAACATCCAAGCCTGGCTACATTTTGCAAAAACACATTTGAAATCTCCCAAACACATGTGGGAAAATGTGCTATGGTCTCATGAAACCAAGGTTGAACTTTTTGGCCATAATTCCAAAAGGTATATCTGGCACAAACACAACACTGCTCATCGCCAAAAAAACACCATACCTACAGTGAAGCATGATGGTGGTACCATCATGCTTTGGGGCTGTTTTTCTTCAGCTGGAACTGGGGCTTTAGGCAAGGTGGAGGGAATTATAAACAGTTCCGAATACCAGTCAGTGTTGGCACAAAACCTTCAGGCTTCTGCTAGAAAGCTGAAGATGAAGAGGAACTTCATCTTTCAGCACGATGATGACCCAAAGCACACATCCAAATCAGCAAAAGAATGGCAAGAAGATTAAGGTTTTGGAATGGCCCAGCCAGAGTCCAGACCTGAATCTGATTGAACATCTGTGGGGTGATCTGAAGAGGGCTGTTCACAGAAGATGCCCTCATAATCTGACCGATTTGGTGCATTTTTGAAAAGAAGAGTGGGAAAATACTGCCACATCAAGATGTGCCACGCTGATAGACTCCTACCCAAAAAGACTGAGTGCTGTAATAAAAGCCAAAGGTGCTCCAACAAAGCATTAGTTTAAGGGTGTGGATATTTATGCAAGAGGTTATTGTAAGTTTTTTATTTTTTATTTTGATTCTTAAAGAATTTCAGTTTGTTTTTCAATTGAGTTGTATGGGTTATAGGTCGCATTAATGGTGACCTTAATTGAAATAATGTATCTTCGTCTCATTTTTTTACATCACAAAAACATGGCATTTGAATAGGTGTGTGTGTGTGTAGACTTTTTATATCCACTCTATATAGCTATCTTGTCCATAGACCTTAGTGGACCCTCTGGACCCTCCATGTCCACTTCTGTCACAGCTGATGCTGTTTCCTCTTCAGCCTTTTAGTTGTATTAATAATCAGGCAGCCTTTGGCCTAATGAAGGAAACTATTTAGATTACAAGACGAGGACACCATTTTGAACCATGAAAGTGTAAAAAAAAAAAAAAAGCTAAAATAAAAAGCCCAAATTCATTCAATTCAAGAGGGAAATGGGTTGAACAGAAAAATCCCTTTAAAAGGTTTGTATAAATTAACATGACAATATGCCTTTCATATTCAAGTCTTATCAGTCGCATATGGGAAAAAAATTAAAAATCTATACTGTATAATCTGATTAAAGTGATTAAAATAAAGTGATTTATAAAGAATCACTTTATTTACATAAATTTCCATATTCTTGACTTTGTTTCATTTTTTGTTATGTTTTGTGGTTATCATGCCAAAGACCATGTAAAAGGGGAACTTCCTGCTTGGTGCTCAGCAATAATGGAACACAGGAGGGAAATGTTGGTTACCCGGCCACAGTGGGTGCACAAGTCAAGTGTACTTCCTGCACCGGTCCCAACCCCGGATAAAATGGGCAGGGTTGCGTCAGGAAGAGCATCCAGAAAAAACAACTCAGCTTCAACTGTAAGAGGACCCACCCCAACTGTGGGACTAACTGTGTCCTGTCAAAATAAATACGAATGATGATGATGATAATGATGATGATAATGATGATGATGATGACTGTATTAAGCAAAAGGGATAGGCATAAATAAGCTTTGCTTCAGTCTACACCCTTTTCTTTTTGTGCTTTGAAATGTTTTTTTGACTGAAAGTTTGATGTTTACTTTTGTAAGATGATGATTATTTACCTTGCTTTAATTTTTGATGAATGCACAAAAAGAAAATTAACTAAATTAACTAGGTATGTGGGAAGTTAAAAAGCCTTAACAGAGCTTCACAAAATACACAATGAAGGACGGAATCATCAGACTTTCTTACATTTTACCAGGGCAGTACCCAAACACAGTTGTGTGAAAAAGTGTTTGCCCCCTTCCTGATTTCTCATTTTTTTTGTATGTTTGTCACACTTAAATGTTTCAGATCATCAAACAAATTTAAATATTAGACAAAGATAACACAAGTAAACACAAAATGCAGTTTTTAAATGAAGGTGCTTATTATTAAGAGTAAAAAAAAATCCAAACCTACATGGCCCTGTGTGGAAAAAGTGCCCCCCCCCCATTAAGACATAAATTAACTGTGGTTTATCACATCTTTGGAAAGCTGAGTTCAATTTCTCTAGCCACACGCAGGCCTGATTACTGCCACACCTGTTCGCAATCAAGAAATCACTTCAATAGGACCTAGCTGACAAAGTGAAATTGACCAAAAGATCCTCAAAAGCTAGACATCATGCTGCAATCCAAAGAAATTCACGAACAAATGAGAAAAAGTAATTGAGATCTATCAGGCTGGAAAAGGTTATAATGCATTTCTCAAGCTTTGGGACTCCAGCGAACCACAGTGAGAGCCATTATCCACAAATGGCAAAAACATGGAACAGTGGTGAACCTTCCCAGGAGTGGCTAGCCAGGTTCAGGTTCAGGTTACTTTATTTGTACCCATAGGTAGATTTGTTTTGCAGTCAGGTGACATCCGTATTTACAAACCACAATTACATTCAACATAAACACAAACACAGGCACACATGAAGCTGACTACAAACATGATAAAAATACTCAAGGCATGTAAGTTTAGGGCGCTCGCGCACGCAGCGACCGGCAGCCGGTGGCTTGTCACCAAACTGCAAACCAAATCTACCTACGGGTACAAATAAGTAACAAAAAAAAAAAAAAGGCTCCATCAATCAGGTATAAGACAAAGAGATGAGAGAAAACCCAGAGATAAGAGAGAAGGATCATATTAAAAAGTTAAAGACATACGTAAGGAGCTGCGCAACCTTGGGATTCGTCATGGTGTAATCTATCCTGCGAGACTGCTGACCACGTATGAGGGCAGAACCCACATCTTCAAGACCCCAGAGGAGGCGCAGGAGTTCATCAAGAAGATCAAAGAAAAAGGAGAGACTGGTGGGAGCTAAGCATGAACAAAATATAAGGTAGAATAATTAAGCATTTGCACAGGCATCTGACTGACTTGAAGTAAATAGTAAGTTTACAAAATATAGATTGTATTATATATTAAAAAAAACAAAAAAACAAAACAAACAAAAAAAAACTATGATGTACAAAGTTGTTAAAAATTTTGGAGTTAAGTTGGAAAACTACAGAGGAGAGTTAATGTTACGTCATTAAAAGCAGTAGAGTTAGGGTGATTGGGAGGATGAAGAAGGAGTGGCTTAGGCTGTTCCCCGTGGGTGTGGAGCGGTCGATGGCTATATCGGGAGACGGAATTTTTCTTTTGATTTTGGGGGGTTTGCCACAAGTGTGGGAAGGGGAAATTTGTTTGTGTGTAGTTTGTAGGATGAATGTTCAACCACTCATGTTTTTGCTTCTCTGTATGAGCATGTTTACACTGCAAGGTAATCCCAAACTCTCTATTGATCATAAACCAAAGTGTTAATCTTAATTTAACTTCATGGAATTGCAGAGGTCTACAAAATTTAAAAAAACTTAAACAAGTTATGAATAAAATAAAAGACATGGGTTCAAAAATTGTGTTTTTACAAGAAACTCATTTAATAGAGGAGGATATAAAAAGAATTAGGAGTAGATGGCAAGGAAGTGTATTCACCTCATCATTCTCATCCCGGGCCAGGGGAGTTATGACTCTCATACATAAATCAGTTCCTTTTCAAGTGAAAAATGTAATTGGAGACAAATTTGGAAGATATGTAATCATTCAAGGTTCTTTGCTATTAGAAAATATAAATCTTGTGAACTTATATGGTCCCAATATAGATGATCAAAAGTTCTTTGCTAATTTATTTCTTATCTTATCATCACTTACAGGGCAACATATAATAGCAGGGGATTTTAATTGTACATTGAATCCAGGTATAGATAGATCAACAGGACTGGATTGTACGCACAATGGATGTAGGATGACTATTAATCATTTTATGAAAGAATTGAGATTGTTAGATATATGGAGAGAAATGAAACCACAAGTTAAAGCCTATTCTTGTTATTCCAGTACCTACAAGACCTTCTCACGTATTGATTATTTTTTGATTTCCACAGAATTAAGGTCCAAGATTCAAAACTGCTTTTATGATAACATCGTGATCTCTGATCATGCACCCTGTTGTCTAATATATGTAGATAAAAAATTGACAAAGGAATCAGGTAGATGGCAATTTCAGCATAAATGGCTTCAGGATGAGGAATTTGTCAAGTATATAGAAAAACAGATAGACGAGTTCTTTGACATCAATACTACACAAACATCAGCATGTGTAAAGTGGGAGGCTTTCAAAGCTTTTATTAGGGGACATATTATTAGTTATACAGGATCAAAATCTAAGAAGACTCGAGAGGAGAGAGCTAAATTGGAACATAAAATAAAAAGTCTTCAGGAAAAAGTGTATGCAGGAAGTGACCCAAGGTTGGAGAATGAATTACTGATTTTGAGAGCTGAATACGACAAAAAATCAGCGAATAGAGCTGCCTCGAGTCTTCTAAGATTGAAACAATCTTTTTATGAACAAGGTGAAAAATCAGGAAAATTATTAGCATGGCAGATTAAACAATTAGAAATTAAAACACCAATTACCAGTATTATAAGTAAGGGACAGGTAGTTATAGATCCTTTAGAAATTAATAGAGCCTTTAGAGATTACTATGAAAAATTATATGATACCAAAAATGAACCTGATTTAACAAAACTAAATGGGTTTTTGAACGAACTATCTATACCGTGTATTCCAAATGAAAACAGGGAGATATTGGAGTCTAAAATTAGTCAAGAAGAAGTTGGGCTAGCCATTGATAATATGAAATCAGGAAAAAGTGCAGGACCAGATGGTCTTCCAGTTGACCTTTATAAAAAATTTAAGAATAAATTAATAAAACCTTTTTTGGAAATGGTTTTAGAAGCATTTCAAAATAATAATTTACCATCATACATAAATAATGCCTTAATTATACTGCTGCCAAAACCAGGTAAGCCCTCTAATAAATGTGAAAATATGAGACCAATAAGCCTATTAAACGCCGACCTTAAGATAATCTGTAAAATTTTAGCAAGACGAATACAAGAAATTTTACCAAATATTATTAATCGAGATCAGAATGGCTTTATAAAGGGTAGACAAGGCTTCCATAATGTAAGAAGACTATTTAATATTATTAATTTTAATAAAGAAGCACCGGATACAGCTCTCCTATCACTGGACGCCGAAAAGGCCTTTGATAGAGTTGAATGGCCCTTTCTTTTTGAAGTCCTACAAAGGTTTGGACTTGGAAATAATTTCATAAAATGGGTTCAAATAATATACAATAATGCTACAGCAGAAATCCTAACAAATAACAATATTTCAAAACCAATAAAAATCAATAGAGGATGTCGACAAGGCTGTCCACTTTCACCTTTACTGTTTACTATGGCAATTGAACCTTTAGCGATAGCGATACGTTTACATTCACAAATATATGGAATTAAAGTTGGACCAACAGAACATAAAATCTCCCTGTACGCCGATGACATAATTTTGTTTATGTCGAATCTAAAAAAATCAATTCCAACCTTGTTGAATTTAATAAAGAATTTTGGGGAAATATCAGGATATAAAATAAATAAAACTAAATCTTCAATATTAATGCTAAATGAGACCCAGAGAAATTACCCAGCCCCTGAGGTAAATCAATTCAATGTTGTAAATCAGTTTAAATATTTAGGAATCCAAATTGTGCCTAAGCTAGAATCAGTCGCCAGTGTCAACTATGAAGCCTTAATGTCAGATATCAATGAGTTAACTCAGAGATGGATGTCACTACCAATGTCGATGATCGGGAGAATCAATATACTTAAAAGTAATATTTTACCTAAAATACTTTATTTATTTCAATACATTCCCTTATCACCACCTTTAGATTTATTCTCAAGAATAAAAAAAAAGTTAGTGGAATTTATATGGAACAACAGGAGGGCTAGATTACGTCTGTCTTTATTATATTTACCATTTGATTGTGGAGGTCTGAAATGTCCAAATTTATGTTGTATTATTGGTCGGCACAACTGAGGTCTATGACATATTATTTTTCATCAAATGATCTCCCTCACTGGACTGAAATGGAATCATACAATTTACCTTTACCTCTTTCCATATTCATATACTCAGATTCGGCAAAAAAATTACAAAAACAAGTTAAAAATCCATTTGTAAAGCATATGATCAAAATATGGTGTGAAGCTAAAAACTATTTAAAAGAACCACAGTTATTGTCACAATTTAGTCCAATATGGGGTAATCAATATTTTAAACCAGGGAGAGCGGACGCTGTATTTAAAGTATGGAATTTAAAAGGGATACAAAAGATTCAGGATTTATATTTGCCATGTGCAGATACCATAATGTCTTTTGAAGAGCTGAGGATCAAATTTAATCTCAATAGAACACATTTTTTTAAATATCTTCAACTTAGAAACTTTATTCGATCAAATCAAAATAAAGCTCTCACTCGACCTATTTATTCATCCTTGGAAAAAATGATGATGAAAGATAGTAAAAGAAAGGGTATTATTTCAGAGTTTTATAACTCATTGACACTATCTTCAAGTGAAAATTCACTGAAAAGATTAAACTACTGGAAAGAAGATCTGCAAACTGAAATTTCAGAGGAACAATGGGAATTGGCTTGTACAGAAGCTCAAACCAAATCAATAAATGTACGCCTTAAATTGATACATTTCAAATGGTTAATGCGGATGTATGTTACACCGGAGGAGTTAAATAGATATAACAAAAATATACCAGATACATGCACAAAATGCATGGAAAGTAAAGGAACCCTATTTCATTGTTTATGGGAATGTAGATTAATAAGAATGTTTTGGGAAGAGGTGAGGGTAACAATTGAAAAAATAATCTCAAAACAAATCATATTGAATCCTAAACTGTTTTTGTTGGGTCTGTACCCAGAAAAGCATAATTTTAATAAAAGTGAAAGAACATTCATAGACCTCGGTTTGCTTAATGCCAAAAAATGTATTGCACTATTATGGAAAAAGACTCATAGACCAGATGTGACTCAGTGGTTAAGACAGATGTTAACAAACCTTCCATTAGAAAGAATAACATATATACTGAAATCAAAGGAAATTGTGTTTGAGAATATATGGAGACCTTTTATTGATTATGTAAAAAATTTAAACATAACTCTTGAAGAAGAAGGTGAATGATGTGTGTGGACCTTGTAAATTCCAAACTGGTGAACATAATATGTATACTTATGTATTGGATTGTCTAGACTAAACAGAGGAGCATTGTTGAAGACTTGATTTTGTTGGTGGTTGTTGGTGTTTTTAGTGCATTTTTTTTGTAGTACTTT
Organism: Pholidichthys leucotaenia; assembly: GCA_020510985.1. Taxonomy (NCBI): domain Eukaryota; kingdom Metazoa; phylum Chordata; class Actinopteri; order Cichliformes; family Pholidichthyidae; genus Pholidichthys; species Pholidichthys leucotaenia. The sequence continues at coordinate 92,519,038 of CM035846.1, forward strand.
AGTGTTAGTGTTTGATTGTTTGTATCATGTTTGTTAAAAAAAAAAGGTTCAATAAAGATATTGTGGAAAAAAAAAAGTTAAAGACTGGTCAAAGAGGTTAAAAACTCAAAAGTCTAAGACCCAATAAAAGATTTAGAACCCAAATAAAAAACCTACAAAAATACAGTAAGTAAATATAAAATGAAATTAATAAATAGGTAACTAAATTATGTGCAATATATTGTTACAACTTGTTCAACTCTTTGACAGCAGCAGGAACAAAGCTGTTTTTGTAGCGCTGGGTTTTACTTTTTGGGACAGCAAACCTCCTTCTTGAGGGGAGAAGCTGAAAGTGGCAGTGCAAAGGGTGGGAGTCATCATTTAAAATGGAGGTAGCAATCCTCTGTACCTGTCTGGTGTACAGGGATGTCAGGCTCAGCTGTGACTCACCAAGCAAACGACTGGACTATCTAACTACCTGATCCAAGGATTTCCTCTGTTTCAGTTTTATCTGACCAAACCATGACACTAAAGAAAAGGATAAAACAGATTCAATAAAAGCCCGATAAAACACTGTCATTATGGTTCGGTCAGTTTGGAAGCGTGCAAGTTTCCTTAAACAATGCAAATGTTGCTGACCCTTTTTGCACACCCTTTCACAGTTCTCTTCAAAGTTTAAATTACTATCAATAATCGTCCCAAGATATTTGTAGGATTGTACACATTCAGTGGTCTGGCCTTTTAGTACGGTGACTTCGTGCCTGGGAGTTTTCCTCCTAAAGTCAATAATCATATCTTTAGTTTTTGTCGTATTCAGCTGCAGGTAGGAATCCTCACACCAGTGAACAAAATCATCAACTACTGGGCCATGGCCACTCTCACCATCCTGGAGGAGACTGACAATAACTGAATCATCAGCATACTTTATAATGTGTCTGTTGTCATATCTGCTCCGACACATGTTTGTGTACAGGAAGAGTAGTGGTGACAGCACACACCCCTGAGGAGAGCCAGTAGAAAATCACTTTTGGTCAGACAATGTATCATTGACCCTTACTCTCTGTGTCCTGTTGGTTAAAAAATCCAGAATCCAACCCACCAGATTATTGCTCAAATCAAATTGTTGCAGGAGCCTTTCAACTAAAATATGAGGTTGGATTGTGTTAAAGGCGGAAGAAACGTCCACAAATAAAAGCCTGGCGTGTGTCCCGTTAAAATCCAGATGTTTAAAAAGCATGTTAAACAGAGTGACAGTGGCGTCCTCCACTCCTCTGTGAAGCCTATAGGCAAACTGCAGAGGATCCAATGCATGCTCAGTCTGCTTTAGGACCTCAAATCTGACCAGTTTTTCAAAAATTTTCATTAAAATTGAAGTCAAAGCAACTGGTCTAAAGTCGTTTACCATTTTAGGACAGCTGGATTTTGGAACGGGGACAACCACGGCATCTTTCCAGATCTTAGGCACATGTGTCTGTAAGGACTTATTGAAAATGTAGTGAAATACAGGACTCAATTCATGTGCACAGGACTTTACCAAGCGCCCACATATATTATCAGGGCCCTGACTTTTGCTCACTTTTACAGCACTGAACACCCTTTTAATATCCTGCACCTCAATATTAAAGTGCTGATTGTCTTTGAGTTTCTGTTTCAAATCTTGGGTTTCTGTGCTAAAATCAGAAGAATCAAAACGACCATAAAAACAATTAAGAGCATTAGCCAGTTCTATGTCTGAATTAAAACCATCTAAGAACACACGATTACTGCGCTCTGTGCTCTGAAGGCCTGCAATAGTTTTCATACTGGCCCAGGCTGAACCAAGTTTCTTTGTTGCCAAGTTTCTTTGTTGCCATCTTGCTTTCCAACTCTGGTTTATAATTCTGTTTTGCTCTTAAAATTTTGGACTTCAGCTCTTTTGTGGCAACCTGTAGCTCAGAAACAGACCCCTGTTTAAAGGCAAGTGCTTTCCTCTGTAAGCAGGATTTAACTGATTTTGTAACCCATGGCTTGTTGTTGGGATATATTTTGACACGTTTACGTGGAACGATCATGTCTCTAGAGAAAGCCATGTATGAGCATGTCACATCCACCAAAGAGTCCAAATCATCCCCGCATTACAGTGTGAAAACCTCCCAGTCTGTACAGTTAAAGCATTCCTGGAGGCAGTGCACTAAATCCTCTGTCCACACATCTATGTCTCTGGTCTCCACCTTGCCTCTTCTGAGAGCAGTTTTATATGTGGGCAGCAAATGTACACAGTTGTAGTCTGAGGATCCTAAAGGAGGAAGGGGAAGTGATTTATAGGCCCTCTCAATGGATCCATAGCACAGGTCCAATGTCTTTTTTTGCCTGGTTGGGCAGGAGACATACTGATAAAAGTTTTTAAGTGTCTTCTTTAAAGAAACATGGTTAAAATCCCCAAGAATAAAGTTTGGAGCCTCTGGGGAAATTGACTGCAACCGCTGGACCACATCAAAGACGGTGCTGGAGGTGGAGTCAGCGTCCGCCCTCGGGTGAATGTACACAGTCGTTATGAAAAGTTGGAGGAACTCGCGGGGCAGATAAAAGGGGCGTAGCGATATTCACATCGGGTGTACAGATGCGCTCTCTGACCGTGACAGATGTACAGTACTGTTTATTAATATATAAACATACGCCGCCCCCCTGACGTTTCCCCGTTACCTCTTCCTGCCGATCCGAGCGAAGTGGGGCTCCAAAGCTGTCAATCCACAGGTCATGCGCCGTAAGCCACGTCTCCGTGTAAGCCATGACACAGCAGTTCTTGAAGTCCTTCTGATAGCGTATATTCCCTTGAATTTCATCCACTTTATTTCTCAGGGATTGTACGTTCCCCATAACCATGGAAGGAAGAGGGATGCTGTTAAACTGACGCCTCCTCAGGGTTAATCTTACGCCTCCACGCTTTCCGCATTTCCTCCTCTTGTCTCTCTTTTCATCACTGTGTCCATGAAAATCTCTTAAAATAAAGTCCAGCAGTTGCGGCACAGACTCACTTACAGATGCTGCATTATCCGTGTTTAAATGCAGTAACATGTCTCTGGAATACTGTATTCTTCCCGGCATGATCATGATTGCGCTTACCTCAGAGACAAAGAGCCGGTAGGAAAGAAGCAACAGAGCAAAAATAAGGAGGAGAGCCATACTGATGGAACCAGGGAGCTCTTCGTTATGTAGTCCACAAACATTCAAGGACAAAAACGACACACAGAATATCGTTAAAACACATTAAAGAGCGTAAAAACAGACACACAGACGTCAGACTTTTTTCACCAGCTGCCGGTCGCTGTGTGCGCATGCGCCCCAGCCAACCAAAATTACCCCAAGAGCGCAGCGACAACTCATCCAAGAGGTCACAAAAGACCCCACAACAACATCTAAAGAACTGCAGGCTTCACTTGTATTAGTTAAGGTCAGTGTTCATGACTCCACCATAAGAAAGCGACATATAGAGGATCAGCGTTTGTGCAGGCTTCCCCCCTCTTTATAAGAAAGAGACTGGGCAAAAATGACAGAAAAATGACAGGCATAACAGAGTTCCAAGAAGAAAACGACGGCTGAGCAAAAAGAACATAAAGGCTCACCTCAGTTTTGGCAGAAAACATCTTAATGATCCCCAAGACTTTTGGGAAAATACTTTGTGGACTGACGAGACAAAAGTTAAACTTTCTGGAAAGTGTGTGTCCCATTACATCTGGCTTAAAAGTAACACAGCATTTCAGAAAAGGAACATCATACCAGCAGCATACCTGCTGTGCGGCAGCACAGCAACTCACCCTTGGCCGGGGGATCCTGGGTTCGATCCCAGCCCCTGACCAACAGTGATCTGTGTGGAGTTTGCATGTTCTCCCCGTGTCTGCGTGGGTTTACTCCGGGATTTCTCCGGTTTCCTTCCACATGCCAAAAACATGCAAGTTAAGTTAGGTTAATTGGCATCAAAACTGGGGATTCTAAATTGTCCTTAGGTATGGATGTGAGAGTGAATGGTTGTCTGTCTCTCTGTGTTGGCCCTGTGATGGACTGGCGATCTGTCCAGGGTGTACCCTGCCTCTCGCCCAAAGATGCTGGGATAGGCTCCAGCCCCCCCCCCCCGCGACCCGAAAAAGATTAAGCGGAAGAAGATGGATGGATGGATGGAACATCATAGCAACAGTAAAATATGGTGGTGGTAGTGTGATGGTCTGGGGCTGTTTTGCTGCTTCAGGACCTGGAAGACTTGCTGTGGTAAATGGAACCGTGAATTCTGCTGTCTACCAAAAAAATCCTGAAGTAGACTGTCCGGCCATCTGTTCGTGACCTCAAGCTGAAGTGCACTTGGGTTCTGCAGCAGGACAATGATCCAAAACACACCAGCAAGTCCACCTCTGAATGGCTTAAGAAAAATAAAATGAAGACTTTGGAGGGGCCTAGTCAAAGTCCTCACCTGAATTCGATTGAGATGCTGTGGCATGACCTTGGCAGTTCATGCTCGAAAACCCTCCAATGTGGCTGAATTACAACAATTCTGCAAAGATGTGTGGGCCAAGATTCCTCCACAGCGCTGTAAAAGACTCATTGCCAGTTATCGCAAACACATAATTGCAGGTGTTGCTGCTAAGGGTGGCCCAACCAGTTATTAGGTTTAGGGGGTAATCACTTTTTCACACAGGGCCATGTAGGTTTGGACTTTTTTTTTCCCTTAATAACAAAGACCTTCATTTAAAAACTGCATTTTGTGTTTCCCTGTGTTATCTTTTGTCTAATATTTAAATTTGTTTGATGATCTGAAACAATTAAGTGTGACAAACATACAAAAAAATGAGAAATAGGGAAGGGGCAAACACTTTTTCACACCACTGTATTCGCTTATCTGGATATCTGTTCATGACAGTGGTATTCTTTTTTTTTAATTTGGTATTTGGCTATTTGCTCTTTCACTCAAACTGTTCAATTTTAAAAATACTAATTCTGATCGACTAAATTTTGATAAAAGTTAAAAAAAATACATGAATAAATTTAGAAATATTTAAAGAAAAAACTTCTAATTCGTGTGACAAAAACTGCAGATTTATGAACACAAAATTTAAATTTACAAAGAAATCTGCAAATAAAATCTTTGGGAATATGATTTCAAATTGCATGGGAAAATAGCAGATTTACTATTAAAAATAGCAAAATTACAAGAAAAAAAAGACTCAAAATTACATGAAAATCTGCAAATTTATGAAAAAAGGTACAAATTTACATGAAAAAAAATCTTCTTTATAGGAAAAGCAACTACATTTAAATGTAATGATAAAGGATCCTGCCTTGCAAAGCACAAAGATTTATAACATCACATTATTCTGAATACTTTTTTATGTAAGATATCTGTGATCAAAGGGACAGGTGGTGAAGTCCATTCAGTGACAGCCAACCCAGGGTTTGAACTCACACCAGTCTGGCACTATACGTGTGTCACCAAGTGTCTTGACCCACTTAGCAGCATAAGTAGAAATGTTTTTATTGACTTCATTACATATAGCTTGTCCACCACTGAAGACTCCATAAACTCGCTTCATGCAGTCAGCAGTTCAGCTCCCTGTATCTTTGGCTGATGTCCCGCTTTTTTCTTCTTGATGACTTTTTTCTTCTCCTCTTATGTCTCCAAGAGTGCTTGTAAGTCCCACTCAGAAAAATTCTCTCTCTTTGCCCCCAATGCTTCTGGTTTCTGCACTCAACATATGCTGTCTCAATAGGTTTGCCATAAACGTGCACATCTCTAGTTCAATCATCCCTGAGTTGATCAAACAGATTAGTAACCGGAGTTCTGGAACCAGAAACTCGGAGTAAGCTTTGGCAGGCTCACTTAACTCTGAGTTCACGGTTTATTTCAGGCTATGTTAACCCTGCTTTCTGGAATACCCCCCTGGGCTCATTCACTGTTTATCATGTTGAATGTGAATACAAACACAAATGAAAAGACTATTGCAGAAATTCAAAGGCACTTTTTAAGCAGGTTGGAGAAAATAGAAGCCTAAACAAAGGGCTAGACTGAAAAGAAAGAGTGCCAGTGTTGTGGTCAAATAGCTGATCAGGTGGGAAAAAAGAAGAACCAAATCAAAAGTCCCATTTTAAAATATTTGATCATTTTCACCATTCAGTATGTCTGCATACTCCTACAACTGGCTACTTAAAAAAACACATTAGGGCATAGAGATGAAGTAAAACCTCTTCAAAATACATAAATTATTAAATAAATTATAAAACTGTTTAGATGATTGTTCTTAAACTGTTGAACTATTTGCCCATTCACCCACGCAGTTGTTCACAAAGTGATGAACCTCGCCCCATCCTTGCTTGTGAACAACTGAGCCTTTCAGGGATACTCCTTTTATTCCTAACCATGACACTCACCTGTTTCCAGTTTCCAAGTTCATCAGTTTGAACATTACATGACTTGCTACCTCCACCAAGGAGGTTATGTTTTTACTGGTGTGTGTTTGTCAGCAGGATTATTATTTTTTTTTTTTTTGTTACTTATTTGTACCCGTAGGTAGACTTGGTTTGCAGTCTGGTGACAAGCCACCAGCTGCTGGTCGCTGCGTGCGCGAGCGCCCTAAACCTACATGTTTTGGTGTGCGGGAGGAAACCGGAGAAATCCCGGAGTAAACCCGCGCAACACGGGGAGAACATGCAAACTCCACACAGCTCACTGTTGGTCGGGGGCTGGGATCGAACCCACAATCTCATGATCCCCGCGATCCCCCGGCCGAGGGTAAAACTGTGCTGCCACAGTGCTAAACCACTGCGCCACCGTGCAGCCCAGGATTATGCAAAAATTACTGGACAGATTTGGATGAAATTTCACCAAGGTGGCCTAAGGATGAACCCATTAGATTTTGGTGATGATCTGAGAGTACATACCTCCACCAAGGCCCTTGTTTGCATTTGTCCAGTAGGATTACACAAAAACTACTGGATGGATTTTGATGAAATTTTCACCGAAGGTGGTCCTTGGGCTACAGGGGAAATCATTAGATTCTGGTGATTGATTTTGGTGACTGATTCATTGCTTTTTTTGTATGGATGATGTGAGAGTGTTAATAAAGCTTTGTCTGTTCATAAACTGGCCTCATCATTTCCCACACTCTCCACACTGGATTGTTATTTATGCAAATCCAACGGCGAACGCTGGGACAGCACGTGACGTCATCCACTCAGTAACTGGCAGGCTGCAGACAGAACACCCAGATGTTCTTCTCCTCATCTCAGGTGATTTCAACCATATTTCACTGTCTCCCATTCTACCCACGTTCACCCAGTATGTCACATGCCACACTAGAGACAATAAAACACTGGACTTAAGATAAGCCTTTATTAGTCCCACAACGGGGAAATTCCAGGATTGCAACAGCACAGGGATAGCAACACTCAGAGCAACAATCAGAAGGCAAGAAAAAAAAAAAAAAAAACAAGCAAGCAAGAGCAGCTAATATACATACTGTATGTACATATTACTATAAAATATATATATACACACACACACACACAGACACACAGTGCAGAGCATTGTAGCTGGATGGAATAAATATATGAATATATGAACACACAGTGCAGAGCATTGTAGCTAGATGGAATAAATATGTAAATATATAAACACCCACAGTACGGAGCATTGCAGCTAGGTGGAATAAATATGCAAGTATATAAACACACACAGTGCGGAGCAATGTAGCTAGATGGAATAATATGTAGATATATAAAAACACAGTGCGGAGCATTGTAGCTAGATGGAATAAATATATAGATATATAAATATAAACACACCCAGTGCTGAGCATTGTAGCTAGATGGAATAAATATATAGATATATAAATATAAACACACCCAGTGCAGAGCATTGTAGCTAGATGGAATAAATATGTAAATATATAAACACACACAGTGCAGAGCATTGTTGCTAGGTGGGATGAAACAGCATAACCGTCTATTTAGTTATCCTACATGGTATGATTATGTGCCCATACATATTCTCACCCTCCATAGCGACCGGTATGTTCCTAGTTGTATGCCGGAGAGGACCATTGTGTAAGTCTATTGCATCTTTTGCATTCAAAAAAAACTATTAAGTTTGTTACGTCTTTTTGCTATCTCTGCGAGCAGCCCTGCTTAGGTTGTACAGTCTGACAGCCGTTGGTAGGAAGGACCTACGAAACCTCTCGGTTGTGCACCTGGGATGATGTAGTCTGCTGCTAAATGAGCTCCTCAGTGCATCCAGTATGTCCTGCATAGGGTGGAACTCGGACTCCAGCAGAGATGACAGTTTAGCCACCGTCCTTATTCTATGCAAATACTAAGGAGGCGTACACCTCATCACCACTCCCCCCACTCGGGAGATCGGATCACAACTTGGTTCATCTTCTGCCGGTGTACAAACCCTTAGTACACAGACAACCTCCGGTCATGCGCACAGTGAAGTTATGGTCTGAGGAGGCAATGGACGCGCTAAAGGACTGTTTTGAAATCACTGCCTGGGAGCAGCTCTGCGATCCACATGGTGGGGACATCGATGGCCTCACTCACACCATCATGGACTACATCGGCTTCTTTGTGGACAACACTGTACCCACCAAGACCATACGGTGTTGCTCGAACAACAAACCCTGGATCAACCCTGAGATAAAAACACTTCTTAGAGAGAAGAAGAGGATCTTCAGGTCGGGGAACAGGGAGATGCTGAAGTCCGTTCAGAGGGAGCTGAGGAGGAAGATCAGAGAAGGCAAGGACAGCTTCAGGAAGAAGATGGAGGACAAGCTGCAACGGAGCGACATCGGTGGGGTCTGGAGAAACCTTAAAACCATCTCTGGGCTCCAGAATACCTCCCCCCAGGCCACAGGGGGCAGGGAGTGGGCCAACAATCTGAACCTGTTTTTTAATAGGTTTAACCAGTCGCCCTCCCCTCGACTGCACAACAACCACTGCTGCCTCTAAAGTCATCGAGACCTGCTGCCCACACCCCACTCCACCAACCCCCCCCCCCCCCACTCCCAGCACACAGCCCCCCAACCTGACCCTCACTAAGACCCAGGTGAGGACGGAGCTGAGGAAGATCAAGGCGAGGAAGGCCGCGGGACCGGACGGCATCAGTGCGAATCTCCTCAAATCCTGTGCAGACCAGCCGTGTGGGATTGTGGAGCATATCTTCAACCTGAGCCTGAAGCTGGGGAGGGTACCACAGTTGTGGAAAACATCGTGTGTGGTACCTGTACCAAAGACTTCCCACCCCAAAGATCTGAACAGCTACAGACCAGTGGCCCTGACGTCTCACATGATGAAGACCCTTGAGAGACTGCTCCTTGCTCACCTCCGCCCCCTGGTGGGACCAGCGATGGATCCACTCCAGTTCGCCTATCAGCATGGCATTGGGGTGGAGGACGCAGTGATCTTCCTCCTTCACCGTTCTCTGTCCCACCTGGAGAAGCCCGGGAATACAGTGAGGATCATGTTCTTTGACTTCTCCAGTGCTTTCAACACCATTCAACCGATGATCCTGAAGGACAAGCTGCTGTGCGCAGGGGTGGACCAGCACCTGTCATCATGGATCCTGGACTACCTCACTAACCGGCCACAGTTTGTGAGAACCCGAGATTGTGTGTCCGACATGATCATCGGTAGCACGGGGGCCCCCCCAGGGAACGGTCTTGGCTCCCTTCCTGTTCACCCTTTATACTACGGACTTCTCACACAACACAACACACTGCCATCTACAGAAGTTCTCTGACGACTCTGCGATTGTCGGCCTCATCTCCAACGGAGATGAAGCTGAGTACAGAGGACTTATCCAGGACTTTGTGGACTGGTGCCATTGGAACTGCCTCCAGATCAACGCGAGGAAAACTAAGGAGCTGGTGGTGGACTGCTGCAGGCAAGGACAACCCCTCACAGCACCAGTAAACATACAGGGAACAGACATTGAGATGGTGACATCCTACAAGTACCTTGGTGTTCATCTGAACAATAAACTAGACTGGTCACACAATACCGACGCACTCTACTAGAAGGGACAGCGCAGGCTGTTCCTACTGAGGAGGCTCAGGTCTTTTGGTGTACAAGGGGCGTTGCTGAAGGCATTCTACGACACAGAGGTGGCATCAGCCATCACTTTTGGAGTGGTCTGCTGGGGCAACAGCAGCCGATAGGAAGAGACTGAACAAACTGATCAAGAAAGTTAGCTCTGTCCTGGGGCAACGCCTTGACCCAGTGGAGGACTTAGGAGAGAGAAGGATGGTGGCTAAACTGTCATCTCTGCTGGAGTCCGAGTCCCACCCTATGCAGGACATATTGAACGCACTGAGGAGCTCATTTAGCAGTCGACTACATCATCCTAGGTGCGCAACCGAGAGGTTTCGCAGGTCCTTCCTACCTACGGCTGTCAGACTGTATAACCTAAGGAGGGCTGCTCGCAGAGATAGCAAAAAAACGTGACGACCTAGTAGTATTGAATGCAAAAGACGCAACAGGCTTACACAAATGGTCCCCTCCTGTATACAACTAGGACAATATCAGTCGCTACGGAGGGTGACAATATGTATGGGTACATATTCATACTATGTAGGATAACTAAGTAGACGGTTATGCTGTTTATTCCATCTTGCTACAATGCTCCGCACTTTGTATATATATTTATATATTTAGGTGTACGTATGTATATCCACTGCTCTTATTTATATTTTTCGTATCTTCTTAATTATTGCTCTTAGTGTTGCTATCCCTGTGCTGTTGCAATCCTGGAATTTCCCCATTGTGGGACTAATAAAGGCTTATCTTATCTTATCTTATCTTATCCCAACCCCACAAAAAATTGGGGTTGTAAATAGTTTGCACTGCAATAATAGTAGGTGCTATAAATCAAATTCCAGAGCTTAAAAGGTAATTCCAGAAGGGATACTAGATACACAAGCTTTGTCGTCGTCGGCCTCCGTCGGTCTATGATGACCATGGAAGAGAATCCTAAACGTCTACTCTGCTGGAACAGCACCGCCTGTGGCTGAACAGGCCGATGCGCACCGGTGTTCTACCTTCCAGCACTGGGCATTGGTAGGATTCAAGCCTGGGGAGGAAGATATGGAGGACAAGATGTTACCCATGCAGCATGTCCCCCCTCTCCACGTCACTGATGGATCCAAAGGAACAGCAGGGCTGCTATAGTTTGGCACCAGCGCTGTTGCAGGAGCTGCCAGAACGATGTTGAGCACAACAGAGAACTGCCTTAGGGGCTCCAACTCCGGATTTTTCCTCAAGGTTGACTCCCGAAGCCTTTCCCGTGACCGGGTGTGCCGCAAGGCAGCGGAGGTTTGAAATCAGGGTTTACCTTCCCCTAGATGGGCTACCTTCTCAGGTTGACGAGCCACCATCTACCCGAAGCATCTGGTTTTAAGGCGCCAGAGATCCGCCCTCGCCCCTTCTCCTATTAGTAAAAGCAGTTCCGCCGGGTTTAGAGACTAAACCACACGGGCAGGCTAGGAGTTGGACTTAGTTGTCAGAGGCTTTTCGAGACGCACGCTGTAAGGAGCATTTTATGAGCACTGGGAGCTTAACCCAGTACAAGCTTTGTACTGTACATATATTTCTCCTCCACAACCAGTTACATTTTACGGGCCCTTCTAACAGTATATATTAATTTTACTGATTGGTTAGCCACGCCAAAAAGTCACGTGGGAAGAGCAGTCAGTGCCTTCTGTGGTAGACCGGCTATGTCCATGCTCTAACTCTATAGGGATTGAGGCTATGGTCACCAAACTTGGTATATAGGTTGACCTTAGGACTAGCATCTATGGCTATACTTTTAAGGTCAAAAGATCAAACGTCAAAGCAAGAATGCCATATAAACTATATCTCAACAACAAAGCTATTGTCACCAAACTTGCTACACAGGTTCACCTTGACCTCTGACAATGAGTTTGGGGTCGAAAGGTCAAAAGTCAAGGTTTTAAATCTGTAGGGCTGCAAAAGATGCAAGTCTGCATCTCAGTTGAGTGCATTGTACTTCACTTAGACACCAAATTAGCAAACCAAGAACTTAAATTATATTAAAATTAGATTATGATCTTTACATTTCTCAATCAATGTTTACATCTGCTGGGGCAGTTATTTTAACAGAATCTGCAGAAAAAATAGGAAATTAAAAATAACTTTGTTTACGTTCTTAAATAAACAATGCATGCAAATGCAAAAAGTGTGCAAAAAGAACAATTACCCTTAATAAACAGGTTAAAGGCAGCCAGATAACGGATACCCCCCGCCCCCCCCCCAAAAAGTGTGTGTCAGAAGAGAACATAAAAGAGAAGCACTGTCAACAACAATGACCAACAATTTTATTTATCCAGCCCATTTGAGTTGGAGCTGATGGATTCTGTTGTTCCTGATTTATACTTCACACTTCATAGACCATGTTTCTTCCCTTTTGCCCCATATGGTAATGGGAGCATGTCATATTTCAAGAGGGACTTTGAAATTATTGCTAAACAATAACTGAGAGAACAAACAAATGGTGAGATTCCTCCTTTTCAGTGAAATTGTACAGTTTAGGTTTCATTCTGCCATGATAACAGATTTTGATTTTGCATGACAAGCAAGTGACAATGGGCCTCAAGCAATTTCTGAGAGTGGCCAGATCTCCTGACATTGACCTTGACTTTAAGCACAGCCCAAATGCAGAACCAACTGAGGGTCATTATGCAGAAGTTTGCTGGATACTGGGGCAATTTCCTAGGAGGAGTAACAATTTTCAGTAAATCCTAAACGCCCAGATCTTCTGACCTTTGACAATGACCTTGACCTTAAGCTCAACCTGGATGCCGACAAACCTGAGGATCATTGTATGTGAGTTTGGTGACCACTGGGGAAATTGCCTAGGAGACATAGCAATTTTCAGTTGGGGTATTCTTGGATCTTAAAAAAAAGTATTTGATACAGTGGATCATAATTTATTATTAAAGAAACTACAAAAATGTGGTATTAGGGGGGTAGCACTGTCCTGGTTATGTAGTTACTTAAAGAATAGATATCAGTATGTATGTGTTGGTAACAAAAACTCACAGTTACTGAAGGTTACTTGTGGAGTCTCACAGGGTTCAGTTTTGGGGCCACTGTTATTCAATACGTATATAAATGATATATGTAAAGTTTCAGAAAAAATGGATTTAATATTATTTGCCAATGACACTAATTTATTATGCAGTGGAAGCAATTTGGAACAACTTTAGGATCCACTCGGAAAGGAATTAGGAAAGCTTAAACTGTGGTTTTATTCGAACAATTTAACGCTCAATTTAAGTAAGACAAAATTTATAGTTTTTAACAACCATCACAACAACTTAGTATCTAAACTCAGTGTAAATGGTGTAGAGATTGAAAGGTATCTGAAACTAAATTTCTTGGAGTAATAATTGATAATAAACTGTGTTGAAGTCACATATTAATTATATTAAAGGTAAAATATCTACATCAATTGCAATACTACACAGAGTGAAATATTTGCTGAATCAACCCACATTATATACTTTGTATCATTCATTAATACTCCCATACATGACATATTGTACTGAAGTATGGGGAAATACATATAAAACAAACATATATCCAATCTTTATGCTTCAGAAGAGAGCTATTAGAATAATAAACAAAGCTGCTTACAGGGAACCAACAAACCCACTTTTTCTTAAATTAAAAGCTCTCAAGTTGAAAGATCTGGTTGATTTTAAAACTGCAGTAATAATGTTTAAAGTGAAGAATCTATCACTGCCCACAAATATCCAAAAGTTGTTCCAAATAAGGGAGAAACAATATCATTTCAGAGGAACATGTATATTTCAAAAACCTTCAGTGAGAACTACCACCAAGCAATACTGTGTCTCAGTGCAAGGAGTCAGATTGTGGAATGCTTTTGGACCTGAATTAAAATCATGTACAACACTTGGACAATTTAAACAAAAACTAAAGGAAGAAATACTCCAAACATATATACAAGATGACATGTAAAATCACATAAGGATTATCATATTCAGTCTGTGTTGTGTTGTTGCTTAGATTTTCGTCAAGTTTTGTCTTAGCTTTGTTCTGAATTGTAATCGCTCTTGTTTTGTTTTTCTTTTGAATTCTTGGATGGAACATGGGTGGGCAACATAAGCTGCAGCTTCAGCTATCACCCATTTTGGATAACTTACAGTGGGGCAAAAAAGTATTTAGTCAGCCACCAATTATGCAAGTTCTCCCACTTAAAAGATGGGAGAGGTCTCCAATTTTCATCATAGGTATACCTCAACTATGAGAGACAAAATGAGAAAAAAATCCAGAAAATCACATTGAATAATTTTTAATGAATTAATTGGTAAATTCGTCGGTAAAATAAGTATTTGGTCAATAACAAAAGTTCATCTCAATACTTTGTTATATACCCTTTGTTGGCAATGACAGAGGTCAAACGTTTTCTGTAAGCCTTCACAAGGTTTTCACACACTGTTGCTGGTATTTTGGCCCATTCCTCCATGCAGATCTCCTCTAGAGCAGTGATGTTTTGGGGCTGTCGCTGGCCAACATGGACTTTCAACTCCCTCCAAAGATTTTCTATAGGGTTGAGATCTGGAGACTGGCTAGGCCACTCCAGGACCTTGAAATGCTTCTTACGAAGCCACTCCTTCATTGCCCAGGTGGTATGTTTGGGATCATTGTCATGCTGAAAGACCCAGCCACGTTTCATCTTTAATGCCCTTGCTGATGGAAGGAGGTTTTCACTCAAAATTTCACGATACATGGCCCCATTCATTCTTTCCTTTACACGGATCAGTTGTCCTGGTCCCTTTGCAGAAAAACAGCCCCAAAGCATGATGTTTCCACACCCATGCTTCACAGTAGGTATGGTGTTCTTTCTCCTCCAAACACAACAAGTTGAGTTTTTACAATAAAGTTCTATTTTGGTTTCATCTGACCATATGACATTCTCCCAATCCTCTTCTGGATCATCCAAATGCTCTCTAGCAAACTTCAGATGGGCCTGGACATGTACTGGCTTAAGCAGGGGGACATGTCTGGCACTGCAGGATTTGAGTCCCTGACAGCGTAGTGTGTTACTGATGGTAGCCTTTGTTACTTTGGTCCCAGCTCTCTGCAGGTCATTCACTAGGTCCCCCCGTGTGGTTCTGGGATTTTTGCTCACCGTTCTCATGATCATTTTGACCCCACAGGGTGAGCTCTTGCGTGGAGCCCCAGATCGAGGGAGATTATCAGTGGTCTTGTATGTCTTCTATTTTCTAATAATTGCTCCCACAGTTGATTTCTTCACACCAAGCTGCTTACCTATTGCAGATTCAGTCTTCCCAGCCTGGTGCAGGTCTACAATTTTGTTTCTGGTGTCCTTTGACAGCTCTTTGGTCTTGGCCATAGTGGAGTTTGGAGTCTGACTGTTTGAGGTTGTGGACAGGTGTCTTTTATACTGATAACGAGTTCAAACAGGTGCCATTAATACAGGTAACGAGTGGAGGACAGAGGAGCCTCTTAAAGAAGAAGTTACAGGTCTGTGAGAGCCAGAAATCTTGCTTGTTTGTAGGTGACCAAATACTTATTTTACCGAGGAATTTACCAATTAATTCATTAAAAATCCTTCAATGTGATTTTCTGGATTTTTTTTTCCTCATTTTGTCTCTCATAGTTGAGGTATACCTATGATGAAAATTGGAGACCTCTCTCATCTTTTAAGTGGGAGAACTTGCACAATTGGTGGCTGACTAAATACTTTTTTGCCCCACTGTATGTTGAACTGTATGATCAGAGGAGTTATTGTTTAATTTGACCTTGTAAGATGTTTTTTTTTCTTCATTTTTTTCCCTTTGTTGTATTATTCTGTTCCTTTCTTTTAATCTTTACTTTTAATCTATCCGAAATAAAGACTCATTCATTCATTTTCCTGAAATCACGTAAGTGCTCAGATCTCTTGACCTTAAACCTTGACCGCAACCTGGATGTCAAATACCTGAGGATCATTGTAAATGAATTTGGTAAGCATCAAGGTAAGTGTCAAGAAGAAGTAATGATTTTTCTGAAATTACCTAAGTGTCCAGATATCCTGACCTTTGAACTTTTCCTTCAACACAATTTGGATGCAGACCCACCTGGGGATCAATGTGAGTGAGTTTGGAAACCATCAGGGCAAATATCTAGGAGGAGTAGCCATTCCCATGAAATGTAGACAGACAGATGGATGGCCGGATGGCTGACGGACAGTGTGTCATTGCATTAGCTCCTTCCAGCTTTGACAAAATGAACTAATAGCTTGAGATAGAAAACAAGAGTCCTACACAATGTACATTATATGCTCATCCATAGAGATTAACAATAGTGCATAACTAGCACCAACCAAAAACTGAAAAACAACTGATTCAAGATTCAATATACTCAAGATCTGTCTTAAAACTAATAAGCATGTAATTGCAAGCAGATTGATAAGTAAAGCAAACAACCTACAATTCAAAGTGGAACAAATGTAGAGAAAATATCAGAACATGTACAAACATTTTGTGAAATGAAAATGCCCTAGCTTGAAAACTGTGGGAGGAGGTCACTGGACAAATTTGCACAGACAGACGGTCAAACAGACAGACATGATCATACCATAATATGTCGATGGACAATTAAAAAGAGAAAGACAAACAATAAAAGTACACTTTTTTGTACTTAATCTTGGCACCAAATTTTACAGCAGAATTCACTCAAATGTGAACTTGATAACAGAGTAAAGGAGGCTCCAAAGTAAGAATAGTACAATTTATTATAATGCCAACAATATTTGTGATGCAGTTGATGACAGAATTATTTTATCAAAGAATTCTTTCATCCATTCATTCAAATATAATTTTGACAGAGTTGGCATTCCATACATTGTGCTTGCAACAGCAGCAGCGAACATGTCCTGGGTAGATGGTAAAGTAAAACCAGAATAAATCTACTATAAACACAGCTTTACAAGATATGAAAAACCATATCAATGCAAACATGTAATACAATGCCACAACAACCTCTGAAGCTTTAGCATTATCTGATTTACTGTCCTGCTTTACTATTTAAGAGGGGCAATGAGACAGAAAGAAGATGTGAGGAGATGCAAATGAGTCCATGTGAGAACGAAAGGAAACAAATTCATTCTGTGCTCCCCTGAAGTCTTTTGTTACAGAGAAAATGACAAGGCACACAGGACTCACAGCAGTAAACTGTAAGCCTCTGCTATATCCTGCATTAACCCAGCTTCACTGCTAAACGTGAGAAAGAAAAGTGACTACACAGCTTAAGAGATGTCATGCATATCTAAGCCCTGCAGCAAAGCAATAAACTTTGTCGATCATAAAGACATTACACGATCATTTCCAATATGACTTAGATGCATGGTCTTAAATGCAATCACTGTTCTGTGACAGGCACTACCACTATAGATATGATATTTATTGTAACATATTGGAATCGTAATCGGTCAGGCTATAAATGAATAAACATGAACTGAGCTTCAGAAAACTGTCAGCTCCCTTCTGATCCCACTGACTAGACAGACATTGGTCATTAAAATCTTCATCTTTTTGCCTCCGTTTTTCCTGCTCTTTTGTTCTTTCCTGTCAACAACAGGCTCACAGCTGTTCTAAAGCCTCAAAATTAATAAAAGCAGGTACTGTCAAATAAAACACAAGCATTTGGGTAATAACCAAATTTAATCATTGGCTGCCAAAAATCCAATCAAAGCCGATTCTATCTAGTTTCTGCTGCAACAATGAAACATTCTGGGACATGAATGAAAACCTGACAGTAAAGAAAGCACCTGCTCTAAGAATAACTTGAAATCCACCATCTCTATGTGCCCCCATTCCCTATGTGCCTGGCAAGTTAAAAGCCATTTTAACCTTTTACTCAATATGAGTTTATGAACATAGTGAAACTGTTTATGGGACTAGTAGTAGGCTGGGCAAGTAGTCAGAATACTGCAGTCAGCACCAATAAATAAGTACTGCTCACGACCAAATAGCAGTCGATGCCACACAGGTCCATGGAGGACACTTATGGGCTGAAGCCAATTAAAGTATACAGCTGAGAGAGGCAGGTGATCAGGAATAATGCTGGTCAAACCATTTCAGGTTCAGTTTCAGGTTACTTTATTTGTACCCGTAGGTAGATTTGTTTTGCAGTCAGGTGACATCCATATTTACAAACCACAGTTACATTCAACATGAACACAAACACAGGCATACATGTAGCTGACTATAAACATGACAAAAGTGCTCAAGGCTCCACCAATCAGGACATAGGACAAAGAGATAAGAGAAAAAACAAAGCGATAAGAGAGAAGGGTCATATTAAAAAGTTAAAGACTAGTCAAAGAGGTTAAAAACTCAAAAGTCCAAAACCCAATAAAAGATTTAGAACCCAAATAAAAAACCTACAAAAATAAGTAAATATAAAATAAAATTAATAAATATGTAACTAAATTATGTGCAATATATTGTTATTTTGTATTTTCTTACAGATTTAGACTGTCAATTCCCTGAATAAGGGTAACATCAACTGTTGTTCTTGATCTTGTTATTCCATTTTGGGTCAGGGTTTTTTTTGTTCCCTAAAATAAAAGAAAGTTTTTATTTCAGTTTAGTGGGGTTTTTAGGGTCATATTTAACTCTTGTAAAAGTCTGAGAAATCTTGCTGGTCCTAATTTTAGAAGAAAACATAGGAAATCTGCTCACTCTTTAACTCTTTAACATCCTTCTTTTTATGGACATAGAAAGTGTCCTCACTGTCTATGTCGTAGCTCTGCGCCTGTCATGTGATGTGTCATGTGATGTAATAAAAATCCCCAGTTGTACTAAGTATTTCACCTCACAAGGTGGCAGACACAAATAACTTACTGCTCTTGCCTTGGAGGACCAATGGCCCCCAAATACCCCCCCCCCAAAAAAAGTGACTTCTGGACACCAGAAAAGAAGAGCTTGTAAACAAATGTTTTTGTGTTCAATGGCAAGACGGAGGAGGCATTTGCTCCCAATTTTGCAAACTACGATTCTAAAAAGAGATTATTTAGCTTATGAAGGTAAATATATACATTTTGTTAGAACAGAGGGTGGGCAAAGCTGGTTGATGTGCACCTGCCATCAACCCCCAGCGCCATGTGACTGGACAGAACAATTGCACCGGTTCCGTGTCGTCATATAAGATAAATTGCGGCGGAATAAAAGCGAAATTGAGGTGGGATAATCATGAGTTTCTGGATGTGGGAGAGAAAGCGAAAATGACTGAGAGAAGACAAAATAACGACCAGGATGGATGAAAATGGACAAAGCGAGCTGCTTGGCCAGTGGTAAGTGCCGAATTTCTTTGACAACAAACGGTGACAAAAAACAAAACCATCCTTTGTGTAGATATGACCAAAGCCAGCTTTTGACTGAAAGTTATGTAATTCGATATGGCTGTCATGGCATTATGCAAATTAGATGAATAAATTTACTCCTATCTCAAACTTTGGATTATATTCTACATTTTTCTAATGGACAGTAAGCCATTATCTCTTACCACTTTCAAGTTACAGCTTTGGAAATCTCTGACATCTGAACTGAATATTTTCTTGAAAAAAATCTTGACCACCAGAGGGAGCGGCGGAAACGGTGCAATGGAGGTGAACCTAATTGGGTTAAGCTAAAGGAAAAGGTGCTGGTTACATGAGGTGGTAATTACCATTTTACTTCCATAATGTGTTGCACAGAAAACAAAAACAAAGCAAACCTAACTGGATCAAATAAAGTGTAACAAAAATATGAACCTTGGTCCACAGTGTCAAGTGTTGAAAATGTCATAAATTTCTTGAAATAAACACAGCACCTCTTAAAAGTATTCATCCCCTTAGATTTCCTCCTCTTTTGTTGCCTTTATAAATGGAATCACAGTCAATACATTTTTTGGAAAAATAAATAAAACTGTGTCAAAGTGAAAACAGATTTGTACAAGGTAATGTCAATTAATTAACCCCTTGCACTCTGGTCAATTTCCCCAAAAACGCCAAAAAATAACGTACCCAAAGTAAATCAAATGCTGTTCTTCAACCCTTTGCAGCATCTTCATGGGGTTGGTCTCATTTAAAAGAAAACACTTTGAATTTTTTGGCAAAACAGTCATAATCTCTCTAAGTGCTCCTGCCACTGAGTAACAGTCATCTAAACATGCTGAACTTGAAGAAAATAAATTTCGCCTGGGTGTTTTTTTGGATACAAATGCTTGCAAATAACACACAGCTTCAGATACTGGCTGAAAAATGCAACAGAAATGTAGAACCAAGTGTTATCCAGCTGAGGTCAAAATTTTGTAACAATACCACAAAAAATGAATATATTACACAGCTTTTTTGTCAGGTTGTTCCCAGGCGTTTTTGAACTGTGCAAAATTGTGCCAAATGGCACAGTTTGGAAAAACGTCTGTAACTTTTGAATGATTCAATATAGAAGCTTCATCTTGGGCTCTAATGAAAGGTGAAGGGCTGTGTGTGGGGGGGGGGCTTGTTTATTCATTCATAAATGAATGAATGAACAAACAAGCCCCCACACACAAAGAAGCATGCCACGTAAAAAATGTGTGGCTTTTTTTTTTTACAAGAAAAAATAACCTACGGTGCACTAAAAATTATACTAAAATATCTGTAATGTAGAAGATAACAACTCCCTCCCCCCCACTACAGTGGATGAACATCGCCCATCGCTACATGACGGAAAGCGATGACGGTGTGCCGCGGTCTACTACTACGCACAGTTGTACTAAAATATCTGCAATACATCTGCAATCCGCTACAGAAGAGTAGCGGGGGGGAGGGGGGTTCACAACATGACGGGGGGGCTGCTCCGGTTCAGGTCCGTCATGTTGCGATAACGCACAGTTGTAATTTACCGATCGGTCAAAAGTCATTTGGATTACAATTTTCAGGGATAAAGAATAATTTAGCTTATAACACTTACCTGTCCACAACAGCAGCGTAGCTGGCGAACTTCTCTTCCTCATTGTCAGACGAACATGAAGCTGGTCCGCTTGTTACGGACTCGTGGTTCTGGTCACGCGACCCGGTCAAACCATAATTCCATTATTGCGGTTTTGCGCTTCCATGATTGCGGTTTTGGCGAACGATTTTTCAAAACAAATAAGAACAGTAGTAAGAAAAAAAGACTGGCGAACGCCTGTGTGTCACCCAGCCTTACACAAAACAGCTTTCGAACTTCTGTGCTTCAATTGGGTGGCTGTATTCGCAGCCGTTGGTAGGCGGGTCCTTCTTGCTAGGTTTTCAGTCATTGGTTCTTCAAGGTTTCAGAAACCCAATTCAAGGCTCTTAATAGTCGAATGAGAGGTCAATCACATCTAAACCAATCAAAGCACTCCTTTGGCTTTCTGTTCGCGGCTGTGTCTGTAGTGGAAGAACGGAAATGCAGCTTTTTTTTTCAGTGCGCTCTAGGACGCAGCGCCCTCGTGCGCTCTAGGACACAGAGACGTGCCCGCCCACGGTACACCGGAGTGGAAGAGGT
Source organism: Pholidichthys leucotaenia (assembly GCA_020510985.1). Taxonomy (NCBI): domain Eukaryota; kingdom Metazoa; phylum Chordata; class Actinopteri; order Cichliformes; family Pholidichthyidae; genus Pholidichthys; species Pholidichthys leucotaenia. The sequence continues at coordinate 92,540,580 of CM035846.1, forward strand.
TAAAAACAACCAGACAACTGGCATTAGTAGTCTCACAGTTATTGAAATGAAAATCCCATGCATCTCAGGTGAATGCATCTTAGGTGACATTCATATAAAGACACCCGTCTTTGTGAAGGAAATGTGCCTCTTGACCATTGAAACAGTTGTTTCTTCGCTTCCTATTCAATGTCTGTGAAATGCAACACAAAGCATTTGGCTATAGAGTGGTGTGATTCAGGACGCGGTATGTCGAGTTGACTGTACCTCTCATTTGCATAAACTGGACATTTTTTTTTAACCATCCATCCATCCATCCATCTTCTACCGCTTTTCCGGAGGTCCGGGTCGCGGAGGCAGCAGTTCAAGCAGAGAAGCCCAGACTTCCCTCTCCCCCGCCACCTGCTCCAGCTCTTCAGAGAGGATGCCAAGGCGTTCCCAGACCACCTGGGAGACATAGTTTGTCCACCGAGTCCTGGGTCGGCCCCGGGGTCTCCTCCCAGTGGGACGTGCCTGAAACACCTCAAGTGGGAGGCGTCCGGGAGGCATCCTAATCAGATGCCCATACCACCTCAACTGACTCCTTTGAATGTGGAGGAGCAGCGGTTCTACTCTGAGCCTCTCCCGGATGACTGAGCTCCTCACCCTATCTCTGAGGGTGAGTCCAGCAATCCTACGGAGAAAGCTCATTTCAGCCGCTTGTATCCGCGATCTCGTTCTTTCGGTCATTACCCAAAGCTCGTGACCATAGGTGAGAGTAGGAACGTAGATTGACTAGTAAATCAACAGCTTTGCCTTAGAACTAAGCTCCCTCTTCACCACAACAGACCGGTACAACGTCCACATCATTGCAGATGCTGCTCCAATCCATCTGTCGATCTCTCGCTCCATTTTCCCCTCACTCTTGAACAAGACCCCAAGATACTTAAACTCCTCCACTTGGGGCAGGAGCCTGTCCCCAACCCAGAGAGGACAATCCACCTTTTTCCGGCTGAGGACCATGGACTCGGACTTGGAGGTGCTGATTCTCATCCCAGCCGCTTCACACTCAGCAGCAAACCGTCCCAGCAAGAGCTGTAGGTCATTGCTGGATGAAGCCAACAGGACAACATCAACTGCAAACAACAGAGATGAGATCTTGTGGTCACCAAGCATGACACCTTCCATTCCCTGGCTGCGCCTAGAAATCCTGTCCATAAAAATTATGAACAGGATCGGTGACAAAGGGCAGCCCTGGCGGAGTCCAACTCTCACTGGGAATGAATCCGACCGAGTGTCGGCAATACGAACCAAACTCTCACAACTGTTGTACAGAGACCGAATAGCTCGTAACAACAAGCCCGATACCCCGTACTCCCGAAACACCCCCCACAAAAATCCACGAGGGACGTGGTCAAATGCCTTCTCCAAGTCCACAAAACACATGTAAACTGGTTGGGCAAACTCCCACGAACCCTCAAGAATTCTCGAGAGGGTAAAGAGCTGGTCCGATGTGCCACGGCCAGGACAAAAACCACATTGCTCCTCCTGAATCCGAGGTTCAACCAACGGCCGGACTCTCCTCTCCAGTACCTTGGCATAGACCTTCCCAGGGAGGCTGAGGAGTGTGATCCCTCTAAAGTTGGAGCACACCCTCCGGTCCCCTTTTTTGAAGAGAGGAACCACCACCCCGGTTTGCCATGCCAAAGGCACTGCCCCCGACCTCCACACAATGTTGCAGAGGCGTGTCAACCATGACAGCCCAACAACATCCAGGGCCTTGAGGTACTCAGGGCAAATCTCATCCACCCCCGGGACCAGGCCACCAAGGAGATTTTTAACCACCTTGGCAACCTCAGCCCCTGTGATAGGCGAGTCATCCCCCTCGTCCCCAAACCCTGCTTCCTCTGTGGAAGCAGGGTTTGGGGACGAGGGGGACTGTTTACATTTATTTACATTTATGCAAATAAGGTTCGGGCACCCAACACACTCCCTGAATGATTAAACCAGCGGTTTGTGCTGTCAAATAATGACGGCTTCATTAACTGCCCCTATTATTTCTCACCTCAAATGTTGTTTCGTTGGTTTGTTTTAAAAGTATAAAACGGAGTCTATTCACAATACACCATATTATCCGGCAGCTGAGGCCCAAGGAAGACTGCCCACAGCTGGATGTGTTGACCAATCAGGCGCAAGGTTTGCGTTATCAGCAGCAGGGCCAATGAGAGTCTTTCCCCTGGGACAGAGCTCTTTGACTATTGGTTTTAAACTATGTTAATCATTTTCTGTCACTCCACCTGCCTCATCGCCACCTTCAACCCCACCCCCCCATATGATTCCTTCCAAAACGGACCAGTGGACACATACCATTATCGCACATCCATACACATACTGTACAATATGGCACTAAATGGACCTAGAGCAGGCAATCCTCAAGAGTAAGTGGCTGTGCAAAAAATGGGATTAGTGACAAAGACCACCAAGACACCGATGACTACTCTGAAAGAGATCAAACCTTCAGCAGCTGGGGACTCTCTGACAACAGCTATTGCTATGTCAGGGTTTCCTCTGGTAACATTTCTCGGTGGCGGGCCGCCTCGCCAGAAATTTTATCGCCGCGCCAAGGCCATATGAATCTATTACGAAAAATATATGAAGCAATGACTCCACAAGCATGCACACGAACAACGCGCGTGGCCGTTATCCGCGCAGAGTTTAGAAGCACCCTGCTCACGTGAGTTTTCTAGTCAGTCAGCAGGCAGTGTCTCGCTAAGCACGACTGTCCGACAGAGACATGAGTTTGTTAAAGTACTTTAAATGTGGAAAAAAATCACAAGAGGTATGTAAACACTGGAGGCATTTATCATGGTTTTAACCCGTTGGAAACTGGAGCAATAACGGAAGAGTCGCTTAGCTAAGAGATGTAGTTAGAATTCATATGCAGCCAGCTTCATATGAAGGGAAGGGTAAGGGGGACTGATGAATTGCTGAGGATATATTTCACCAGCCACTACAATATTAAGTTATGTTCTGTAGGAACTGCAGGAATGAAGAGACTGGCAATTTCTCTCTTTTCTCGCACGAGCAGGCGTGCCATTTTTATTCTTCAACGGCAGTGACTAAAAGCAACAGCTAAAAGCACTAGCTCTCTTCACTCTAAACTGAGGTCCTTCAGCGGCTGCCTAGAGAGGTGCCTGATGAGAAAGCCTGAGAGCACAACTATAACTGCCTAAGGAGATCATTCAGTACATGAACACATATTGTGGTGAATTATGTCTTTAGAGTCCGCTACAGTTCCCTATTATGCACCTGGCAGGTTAAGATGACCGAAATTCACGAAGTCAATGACTTTAATCTGTTGGAAGCCTTCAGACAAACTAAACGTGTCAGCATTTGATTTCAAACTAAGGGAGGTTTTTTCTGCTGTCTGGGTGGTGAGGAGATTTCTAAAAAAAAACCAAAACTATAAAGAAATATTATAACAGAAATAATGGCATCCTTGGTCATTTAAGTAATTTTATTTCATTAAACACAATTTTATTAATATTTTTTCTTTGTAATCAGAGTTAAATTATTGTTCTGTTCTGACTGCAAAATTATGGTCAAAAATGTAAATTGTTATAAGGAAAAAGTATAAAAAAAAATTACCACAGTCTGTTTCAAATTTATCTAAAAAAACCCAGTAATTTCATTTTAAAAAACAGACAAAAATTAGTCATAAAATAATCCACAAATTTATAATAAAGTTTCAAATGTACATGAAAAGTCAATTTTACAAGAGGAAATTACAAATTTGAGGAACATGGTTTCAACTTTAGATAGATTTACAGAGAAAAGTAGAAAACTATAAGAAAATTGTTAGAAATTTTGGAGAAAAACCTCAAACCTTCAAGACTGAAGTCATTACTCTAGTTTTTTAAGTGGGTTCTCTTTGTACCCTTAACTCAACTAGAAATTTTTGGTTGTCTACTTTTAATTATTAATTTCAAAGCACTGCTTTTACATGAGTAGAATTTCTGGTTACAATACCCACCTGATCATATAGTTTAAGTATGCATGAGTACATTACTATTATGAATGTTTCTTTACCTTCCCTACTCTCTCAATGGAAAAAAAGAAACACTAGAATAAAAATACAAAAAATACACACATTTTTGTCATTTATGTAAACCATGACAAAAAAAATCCTGCAGGACAAAACATGACACGATATTTTCTAACCTGTTTGTATACCACAATAGACAGAGAGAAAACCTGAATTAGACAGCGCTCAGAGAGGGCAAGATGAGACAGAAGAGAGGAGCCAAGGAGAGGAAAGTGTTCAGGCAGAGGAAGGAGAGAAGGATAACATCAATAAAAAGTCTAAACACAGGATGTCTGGGTGGGACCCCAGCTGGCCCAATATTCAAGCCTCGGTTGTACAATACTTCAAATAGTAAGTTCCATGTGCAACTTGACTGTGTAAAATTTTAAAAAGAAATAAATAGTATAAAATTAACATATTCTGTTATGTTTACTGCCACCCCCCCAAAAAAAAAAAAAAATGTTGCCACCGCACCAAGGTCTTTAAGCCAGAGGAAACACTGTATGTTCTTTACCAGTCAACGTGTTATGGGAGTGTGGCAAAGAGAAAGACACCTCCACAGATATAAAAGCAATAACAAGGGGGAAATATACAAGGGTTTTGTTTTTTTTTTTGGCAAATGCCTTTTGAAAACTTAAGACTGTTGTGGTTTGCATTAGAATCTGTTATGGTTATGTATCCCTATCATTTTTACATTTATCTAAGCACCTTGTGTTGTCAGGCCATCCATTTATCCCATTCTTCTCTCTCAGCAGATTTTGTGCCTCTGCAACAGCATCCACTGAAATCCTTCTAAGTTTATTGGTTGGTCTCAAGAAGCTTAAACAACTGTCATCCCCAGCTGTTTGTTTGTTATGACACAATGAACAAGAAGGTATTGGTATAATTAACTGTGAAATTAATCTCAATATATCTTTGCTGCAGATATCCTTGCAGCGACCCACAGTATATCAAAGCTCTTTAGATTTTGTCTCATTTGTCACTGTGAAGTAATTAGCTTCTCTGCCCTCCCATTAGAAGCTGTTTAAACCTTTGGTGATTTCACACAGTTATTTTATTTAGGCTGTAAATCTTACATTTTTTCAAATCAAGCAATGCATGAGGAGAGACACTCACTGCCACCAGTAAAGGCTCTTGAAACTAAAAGGTTTATTTATTGTTGATCTCATTTCCTGCCTCATTCATATTCTTAATTTTCTAAGCTCACCCAGTATAAATAATTGAATTCAATGACATAGACTTGATGCCTCTTTTATACCCTTTTGTCTTCCACAGGGGGAAACAAGATGAGCAAAAATCTCCCTTATACATTATGGATGCACTGCTATTGTTAGTGATCAATTCTTCCAAACAGTTATTTATACTTGTTAGGGTAGAGAATGAATAATCACAGCTGACTGTTACTAAAGTGGGCCAGTAAAGCTGGATTCATGCTGCACCTCTGCTGTCCACATGTGTGCAACCAGAAACCTCATGTGACGAAATTTACAACATCGTCTCCAGTCCCCTAGTGTCCGGAGTGCTCGACTGCGGATGACTGCATGCAGCCCAAATTTTGTGACCGCACCCCCTGCCTACGACCTTAACGCGTTGACAGCGCATGCGCAAGACTGAACGTCCCATTCACGAGGTGGTGATATCGACACAGCATACAAAGCCAAAGTAGATGAAGAAGACACCAAGGAGGCGGAAGAGGAGAATAATCATACTTTTTGTAATTCTGCCACAGAATATAGTAACAGCAGCCCCTCTTCCTCTCGGTGATGGTTAAACAATGCCACTGTTGTTGATGTGCGTTGCTCTGGCATTTCTTCATTGATGAAAATCCTGGTGTGTCAGCGCATTGGTGCTACCTATAGGGCAGGATTGAAACTACAAATGATGGTTGTGCGCATGCATCAACTGCTTGGCCTGGGTAGATGAAAAAAGTGAGCATGTGCAGCGCCGCGTATGAGCCGGGTTCGTCCAAAGCGCACACGGACCATAGCGGACTAGAAGGGAAATGCCACATGAGTAAGGCTTGAGACTGACACAGTGACAATGAGTCAGCAGCTACAATAGAGGGTTTGCACATGCAATGCAGTTACACAACACTGGGTGGCAAAAAAGTGACAGCATTAGAATGCAGTATAAAGAAACAAATAAAAAAAACTCTACCTTATAAAGTCACAGCAATATAAAGAGTGCCTGCCAGGAGGCATGTTTTCATTTTCAAAAAAAGGCTAGGACCACTTCATTTATTCATGTGTGCTTATTTTCTCCCAACGCATCACTAAAAGCAAGGAAACGGTGTATCACCACACATCATCACTCTGGACAGAACGGCAAACATTTTTAAATGCATGAAAGAATTTGTTTACCATTTGAACTAGGTAAACTTACCTAGAAAGTCACCATGTTGTGCGTTAGCTTAGCCTATTGTAGCTTAGGGCCGACCAGAGGACACAAACAGAAGAGAGAAGAGGAGCGACACAATAGAAACGCATAAGAAGGCAGGACCAACACAGACAAGAGCATGGACCCTGTTGTGGATTTAGCTGTAACATCAGTTGTCATAAAGAAAAATGTCCAAACACCCAACTTTAACTTCATTTGGCTTTACTGGAAAAAATGCTGCATCTCAGTTTACAACACATTTGTTGGGTTTTTTTGGCTAACATGCATCAGTCTGTCTGATAGCACTGCATTGCTTGGCATTGGCTTCTTCTTCGGCCTGCAGCTTGAACAATAACATTTCCTGGCCAAAGGTACAGCACCAGCGCCGTCTAGTGGACAATGTCTAGCGACTTCATTGAAGGAAAACACCTTTGGGATTTTAATTAAATTATTGTTATGAATAGCTTTTACTAATTAACTTTAAATGTTTATAATATCTATTTGTTTTATATGTATTTTAATATGTAATAACTGTTTACTCATGTGTATAAACCATTATGAACTACTAAATATTCAACATCCTCCCCCCCAAGAAGACAGTTCAAATGTTAACTTCAAAAGGATATAGTAGCTGAACTGGTCTTCTTAACGTCGTCCCAGTTGGAGTGCGCACAGCGCAGGATCTGACTAGTCCATCTCTTCCTGGGAACACCTCTATGATTAGTCCTGTTTTCCATGTTTGACGTGGTATCTTGTCATCTCCAATGAGAACCAAATCTCCTGGTTTGAGTTGTGTTGGATTTGGGGTATGACGAGTGTGAGCTGATCTGAGGTCCAGCAAATACTCCCTCCTCCATCTGTTCCAAAATTCATTGACAAGTCTATGGCGATATTTCCATCTCCGGATCAGCCTTTCTTTATTTGCATTTGCTATCTGACCTGTTGTGGAAAATGGCTTTGGTGGTAAAGAGGTAAGTCTTTTCCCTATGAAGAAATGAACTGGCGTCAGAGGTTCTGGTTCTTGTAAATCCTTGTACACAAATGTGAGTGGTCTTGAGTTAATAGTGGCTTCTATTTCTGCCAACAGAGAAGTTAACTCTTCAAAGCTCAGAGATGCTCTGCCCATTACTCTTTTGAGGCATCCCTTTACAGAGTACACAAACCTTTCCCAAAAACCACCCCACCAAGCCGCTCTTTCTGCAATAAATTTCCACTTGATTCCCTTTTCAGAAAAATATTCCAGCAGCTCTGGCTCTTTTATAGCCTTCCACAGTTCCTTTAGATCTTGATCTGCTCTCTCGAACGTTTTTGCATTGTCCGAGTAGATTACTCTACAAAGTCCTCTCCGTGAAATAAATCTCTTGAGTGCCAAAAGGAAACTTTCTGTTGATAGACTCGATATTAGTTCAAGGTGCACTGCACGTGTAACTGCACAGGTGAAAAGTGCTATGTACGCTTTCTCTGCAGAATTCTTGGACTTTACAAACAGTGGGCCTGCAAAGTCAACACCTGTGACTTCAAACGGCGGTGTTTCAGTAACTCTGTCTTTGGGTAGAGGGGCAGCTGTTTGCTGTGCTGCCTTTACTTTGAATCTTTTACGATAGTACAGTCTGAAATGCATTTTTTGACTGTCTCGCGCGTGGAATCCAATACTTCTCTCGTAGATGAACTAGAGTGTCTCTCACGCCTGAATGCATGACATTTTCGTGACTGTATTTTATCAGAAGTTGTGCAAATCTGTGATTTGAGGGTAACAACCATGGGTGCTGCTCATTGAAACTCATGTTTGACTGATGCAGCCTTCCTCCTACACAGATTAAGCCTTGCTCGTCTAGAAAGGGTTTAAAGTCTCTGATTTTTGAGTCTTTGTGCATATTTTCTCCAGTTTTCAACTCTGTTATTTCTCTTTCAAAACTGTTAAGTTGCGCTTCACGTATCCATACCCTTTCAGCCTTTGCCATTTCCTCTGCTGTTAGTTCTCCCCTTTGTCTTTGCTTTGAATGACAGTTGTGGAGAAATCTTTGAATCCATGCAGTTACTCTTAGTACGGTCTGTAGTTTGCTGTATTTGTCCAGCTGTAGCAATGGTTCAGATTGCACTCTTTCACTGTTACTGAGATGTACTGCGACTTGACTTGCCTTTAGCTCAGCTTTAACCTCTTCTTCTGATAGTATTTCTTGTGCTGTTTCTGGCGGTGTAGTTTGAAGCTCCTTTTCTTTCAAAATTGATGGGCCTGACCACCAGAGATTTTCCTCTTTCAACCTTGATGCGGACTGACCTCTTGTGGTGAGATCAGCTGGGTTCACCTTTCCATTACAATGTGTCCATAGTTCTGGTGGTGTCAAAGTTTGTATCTCCATCACTCTGTTGGCAACAAACTGTTTCCATTTCTTTGATGAACTGCGAATCCAGTGAATCACTATCATGGAGTCTGACCACATTCTGAGTTGAGTGATCTGCATATTCAGTGCCTTCAAAAGGTTATTTGCCAACCTTGCTCCAATCACAGCTCCCATTAGTTCCAAGCGTGGCAGTGTGATTGTTTTGATTGGTGCCACTCTTGACTTCGATGCAACGAGCGCAGTAACAGTCTCTTCTTCTGTTGTTTGTCCTTGTAGATACGCAACTGCGCCATACGCCTTTTTGCTTGCATCTGTGAAGACATGGAGAACTTGTGATTTATCTGACAGGTTTTCTGTTCCATACCACCGCGGAATGACTATTTGGTGGATCTGAGGAAGCTCCATGCACCACTGCTGCCATGCCTGTGAAAGGTCTGGAGGCAGCTCGTCGTCCCAGCTCAGGCCCCGTCGCCACATTTCCTGAAACAGACATTTAACTCGAATGGTAAACGGCGTTAGGAACCCTATAGGATCAAAGATTCTGGCGGATGATCTCAAAACACTCCTCTTTGTGTTTTCTTTTCCTTTTAGAATGTTCATCAAATGTTTGAGGTCAAAGGCAAAGTCATCTGTGTCTGGTCTCCACACCAAACCAAGTACTTTCAACACACTTCCATGTGTTTCTGTTTCTTGTGTGAAATCAAGCTTGCTGTTTGACCACTTGGATTTCAGTTCAAGGGAGTTGGTTGTCCACTTACAGAGGTTCATGTTGGCAGCAGCCAGTATTTCTCTTGTTCCTGTAGTAAGTCTGTATGCCTCGTCTGAGTTACTTGAGCTAGCGATCAGATCATCCACATAAAGTGAGTCTCTCATTAGTTTTACTGTGTCTGGTTGGTTAGCTTCATATTTCTCCAGATGATGTCTGATAGTGGCTGCAAGTAAAAATGGACTTGAAGTTACTCCAAACACAACACGTGCCATTCTCATTGTACGCGTGTTGGTGCCTTCAACATCTGGGTGTCCTGTAAGCCACAAAAATCACACAGCATCTCTGTCACTTTCAGTTATAGATATCTGAAGGAAAGCTTTAGTAATGTCCGCTGTGAAAGCTACAGGATTTTGTCTGAATCTGATCAAAATGCTCATGAGATCAGCATTCAGGTTTGGGCCAGGTAATAAACAGTCATTTAAAGAGGAACAACCTTCTTCATGTGACGAAGCATCAAACACTACCCTTAACTTGGTAGTTACTTTGTCCTCTCTGATTACAGCATGATGAGGTAAGTAGTAGGTTACATTCTCTGTCTCTGCTGAATGACTGCTCTCTGGCACATCTTCACATATTCCTTGTTCTGTGTAATCCTCTATTACATCGTTGTATCTTTTGAACAGTGTCACGTCAGATTTCAGCTTTCTTTTCAGGGTTTCAAACCTCTTTTGTGCAACCTTCTTGTTGTCTGAGAGTTCGGGTGTGTCTTGGCGCCATGGCAACGCCACTTCATATCTCTCATTAATGAATCTGACTGACCTGTCAAAGCTCTCCTTGGCCTTCTTGTCATCAGGTGTTTCCTCACCTTTAGTAGTGATGCCCAGCGACTCGATCTCCCAAAATGCTCTTAGCTGGTTTGAGATCTCCACTGAGTCTTCACTGAGTCCAATGTGCATACATGTTGCTTCATTCATACTGGACATGACAACTGGTCCTTGCACTGCCCAGCCGAATCTGGTTTCTATGGCAACCAAAGCGTCTGACAGTCTCTCAGTTTTACCTGTGACTACTCTCCAGTAGTAATCTGCTCCGATCAGTACTGATAGCTCCAAACCATCTTTGTCTCCCGCTGACACATCTGCTACTGGTAGCCCTTTTTTCTCCAGCTGCCGTTGGATGTGTTCACTGGGGACTTTCATGACTGCAGTACAAAGCTGGGGTTTGAACAGCTTCAATCTCGATTTTCTGATCTTTGTTTCTCACATTCTCCAGGACTAGTTTTATGACATTGCATTTTGTGGTCACTGGGTTTTTTGAGCCAAACGTGTGAAGGTTTAATGTCTCTTGTTTTAGTATTGGCAGTTTTAAATCTTTCACTTGTTTCTCATGGACAAAACTCCGTTGGCTTCCTCCATCAATTATGCAACGCACAATCTTCTTTCCTCCAGGTCCTTCAATCCTTGCTCTCACAGTTTGCAACAGCACTGTTTCACATTTTTCTGGGGTTGGTTTGGCTGCATGTGGAATGACTGAGGAGACTACTGTATCACTCATGTTTTCAGCAGCATCTGTCTTTTCTATTGGTTGCTCACTTTTGTCACACACAACAGCATGATGTCTCCTTCCACAATCAGTGCATGGCACATTTTTGGATCTACAGTCTCGAGCAAGATGTCTGGGCTTTAGGCATATGAAGCACCTTCCCATTTTCTTTAGCTTTTCTTTCCTGCTTGTGACTGTGTCTTCAGTGCACTGTTCTGACTTGTGGCTGGTACTGTTACAGAATATGCAACTGTGCACAAGGGGTGTATTCGAACTGCCTGTGTGGAGGGCTGCAGCTGAGGGCACATTAGGTCTTTTCCACTTTTCTCTGCTTGAATCTGGTTTGCAGTGCTGTTTCTGATTTGCATGTGTATCTTTATGATTCTCTCTTATTTGTGTCAAATGTGCAGCACGCTCCCTGCTTTCAACTTCTTGTTGCAAAAACTTCACAAGGCCATCAACATCCCACTTTTGCCCTATATCTGTTTTGCGGGTGTACTCAAGGGCAAGATCATCAGGAATCATTTTGAGCAGTATGGGGCACAGTAAACCTCCATAACTGTCTGACACGACTCCTAAAGCTTCTAGGCTTCTGATTTGTACTTCAACGTCATCAAAAAGTTGTCTCAAGGCAACATTGTCTGAGGACCTTTTAACTGGACTTAGATTTAGTAACTTAGACATGTGTGCACTTACAATGAGATCTTTCCTTCCAAATCTTTGCTTAAGCATGTCTACTGCAGCATCATAGTTCGTGTCAGTTACCTTCAGCCCTGCGACGGCGCGTGCAGCTGGCCCAATGAGATATGACTTCAAGTAAGTAAACTTTTCAGTTTTGCTCAAATCTGGGTTTTGGTGAATTGCATTTTCGAATTGGTCCCAAAACTCTTGCCACATGCACACTTCTCCGTTGTATTTGTTTATTGAGAGCTTGGGTAGCCTTACCGAGGGTCTGCTTGTAGTTGACCGTGTACTCGCGTCACTCAGCCGATGTGGATTCGCTGATACGGTGGCGTCTCTTGCTTGTTCTTGTTGCTGTAAGGCAGCCCGTTCAATTGCTCTCTCTGCCCGTGTCCTCCATAAATTTGTGTTGTCCTGATACTCAAGTGTCCGCACCATGTCCGCATCTAACTCGTCCAAAGGGATCTCCTGCTCTATATCGGGTTCAATGTCTTGCAGGCTTTTCTCTTTCTGTGACAACATGGCTAACAGCTCCCGCAAACGGTCACTGTTTATATCAGTCTTACTTGTTTCATCTTGTACAGTTTGCAGCAGCTTTGTAATGGACGTCCGCAGCACAGTCCGTTTCTGTTTTAGCCTTTGAAGTCGCTCCAACATTTTTTCCTTTCGTCTCCGTGTTGTTGCAGCTATCGGCTTAATCCCAACAAAGTTCTCTCTTCACTTTTCTCGCTCCCGGGTTTCGGCACCAAAAAAATGTTGTGGATTTAGCTGTAACATCAGTTGTCATAAAGAAAAATGTCCAAACACCCAACTTTAACTTCATTTGGCTTTACTGGAAAAATGCTGCATCTCAGTTTACAACACATTTGTTGTTGTTTTTTGACTAACATGCATCCGTCTGTCTGATAGCACTGCATTGCTTGGCATTGGCTTCTTCTTCGGTCTGCAGCTTGAACAATAACATTTCCTGGCCAAAGGTACAGCACCAGCGCCGTCTAGTGGACAATGTCTAGCGAATGCATTGAAGGAAAACACCTTTGGGATTTTAATTAAATTATTGTTATGAATAGCTTTTACTACTTAACTTTAAATGTTTATAATATCTATTTGTTTTATACGTATTTTAATAAGTAATAACTATTTACTCATGTGTATAAACCATTATGAACTACTAAATATTCAACAGACCCAGAGGACAGGAGTGACACATAGGTTTTTCCAGAGATTGAAAGCTAATAGCTAACATTAGCAGCTTCTACAGCGTTGTGAACTACCATACGTACTAACATTGCACCTTTGTCAGAGGATGCCACTTCCAAAGGTAGGAAAGGGCAACAATAATGGCTGCTTGAACAAAGACTAAGCAAAGAAAAAACATATATGCATTTGAGTACATTGTTTGCTTTTCTCCTAGTTTTGGTGTTTCCATAGTCATGTTAAAAGATGTTTTACCACTCCATTTGAAATGAAAATGACATTAATGCATGACTTTTTCGCATAATAACAGACAAGTTAGTTGGTTCAATGACACTCAGAATGTACAGTATATTCAAGTGTTTACCACAGTGGTTCTGTACAACTGCATTTTTCTGCTAAACTTTTTATTATATTTCACAGTGTGGCATGGATAAATCCCTAACTAATGTGCAGCTAACCAGATGGATAACTTTATAAAAAGAATATAAATCATGCATTTGAGTTAAAATAAACCTCAAACTAACCGACGATAACAAATAACCTTCATTTGCATGATTCAATCTTTTTTGTAAATCAAACTGAGCATATACCAGATTAAAACATTAATTATATGTTTCTTTCTTCTCTTAATTTTCACTGTCAAAGAAATCTAAGTAAAAATCAAACATATATTTTAATTGTACATTGAATCCAGGTGTGGATAGATCAACAGGACTGGATTGTACGCACATTGGATGTAGGATGACTATTAATCATTTTATGAAAGAATTGAGATTGTTAGATATATGGAGAGAAATGAAACCACAAGTTAAAGCCTATTCTTGTTATTCCAGTACCTACAAGACATTCTCACGTATTGATTATTTTTTGATTTCCACAGAATTAAGGTCCAAGATTCAAAACTGCTTTTATGATAACATCGTGATCTCTGATCATGCACCCTGTTGTCTAATATATGTAGATAAAAAATTGACAAAAGAATCAGGTAGATGGCAATTTCAGCATAAATGGCTTCAGAATGAGGAATTTGTCAAGTATATAGAAAAACAGATAGACGAGTTCTTTGACATCAATACTACACAAACATCAGCATGTGTAAAGTGGGAGGCTTTCAAAGCTTTTATTAGGGGACATATTATTAGTTATACAGGATCAAAATCTAAGAAGACTCGAGAGGAGAGAGCTAAATTGGAACATAAAATAAAAAATCTTCAGGAAAAAGTGTATGCAGGAAGTGACCCAAGGTTGGAGAATGAATTACTGATTTTGAGAGCTGAATACGACAAAAAATCAGCGAATAGAGCTGCCTCGAGTCTTCTAAGATTGAAACAATCTTTTTATGAACAAGGTGAAAAATCAGGAAAATTATTAGCATGGCAGATTAAACAATTGGAAATTAAAACACCAATTACCAGTATTATAAGTAATGGACAGGTAGTTATAGATCCTTTAGAAATTAATAGAGCCTTTAGAGATTACTATGAAAAATTATATGATACCAAAAATGAACCTGATTTAACAAAACTAAATGGGTTTTTGAACGAACTATCTATACCGTGTATTCCAAATGAAAACAGGGAGATATTGGAGTCTAAAATTAGTCAAGAAGAAGTTGGGCTAGCCATTGATAATATGAAATCAGGAAAAAGTGCAGGACCAGATGGTCTTCCAGTTGACCTTTATAAAAAAATTTAAGAATAAATTAATAAAACCTTTTTTGGAAATGGTTTTAGAAGCATTTCAAAATAATAATTTACCATCATACATAAATAATGCCTTAATTATACTGCTGCCAAAACCAGGTAAGCCCTCTAATAAATGTGAAAATATGAGACCAATAAGCCTATTAAACGCCGACCTTAAGATAATCTGTAAAATTTTAGCAAGACGAATACAAGAAATTTTACCAAATATTATTAATCGAGATCAGAATGGCTTTATAAAGGGTAGACAAGGCTTCCATAATGTAAGAAGACTATTTAATATTATTTATTTTAATAAAGAAGCACCGGATACAGCTCTCCTATCATTGGACGCCGAAAAGGCCTTTGATAGAGTTGAATGGCCCTTTCTTTTTGAAGTCCTACAAAGGTTTGGACTTGGAAATAATTTCATAAAATGGGTTCAAATAATATACAATAATGCTACAGCAGAAATCCTAATAAATAACAATATTTCAAAACCAATAAAAATCAATAGAGGATGTCGACAAGGCTGTCCACTTTCACCTTTACTGTTTACTATGGCAATTGAACCTTTAGCGATAGCGATACGTTTACATTCACAAATATATGGAATTAAAGTTGGACCAACAGAACATAAAATCTCCCTGTACGCCGATGATATAATTTTGTTTATGTCGAATCTAAAAAAATCAATTCCAACCTTGTTGAATTTAATAAAGAATTTTGGGGAAATATCAGGATATAAAATAAATAAAACTAAATCTTCAATATTAATGCTAAATGAGACCCAGAGAAATTACCCAGCCCCTGAGGTAAATCAATTCAATGTTGTAAATCAGTTTAAATATTTAGGAATCCAAATTATGCCTAAGCTAGAATCAGTCGCCAGTGTCAACTATGAAGCCTTAATGTCAGATATCAATGAGTTAACTCAGAGATGGATGTCACTACCAATGTCGATGATCGGGAGAATCAATATACTTAAAAGTAATATTTTACCTAAAATACTTTATTTATTTCAATACATTCCCTTATCACCACCTTTAGATCTATTCTCAAGAATAAAAAAAAAGTTAGTGGAATTTATATGGAACAACAGGAGGGCTAGATTACGTTTGTCTTTATTATATTTACCATTTGATCGTGGAGGTCTGAAATGTCCAAATTTTATGTTGTATTATTGGTCGGCACAACTGAGGTCTATGACATATTATTTTTCATCAAATGATCTCCCTCACTGGACTGAAATGGAATCATACAATTTACCTTTACCTCTTCCCATATTCATATACTCAGATTCGGCAAAAAAATTACAAAAACAAGTTAAAAATCCATTTGTAAAGCATATGATCAAAATATGGTGTGAAGCTAAAAACTATTTAAAAGAACCACAGTTATTGTCACAATTTAGTCCAATATGGGGTAATCAATATTTTAAACCAGGGAGAGCGGACGCTGTATTTAAAGTATGGAATTTAAAAGGGATACAAAAGATTCAGGATTTATATTTGCCATGTGCAGACAACATAATGTCTTTTGAAGAGCTGAGGATCAAATTTAATCTCAATAGAACACATTTTTTTAAATATCTTCAACTTAGAAACTTTATTCGATCAAATCAAAATAAAGCTCTCACTCGACCTATTTATTCATCCTTGGAAAAAATGATGATGAAAGATAGTAAAAGAAAGGGTATTATTTCAGAGTTTTATAACTCATTGACACTATCTTCAAGTGAAAATTCACTGAAAAGATTAAACTACTGGAAAGAAGATCTGCAAATTGAAATTTCAGAGGAACAATGGGAATTGGCTTGTACAGAAGCTCAAACCAAATCAATAAATGCACGCCTTAAATTGATACATTTCAAATGGTTAATGCGGATGTATGTTACACCGGAGGAGTTAAATAGATATAACAAAAATATACCAGATACATGCACAAAATGCATGGAAAGTAAAGGAACCCTATTTCATTGTTTATGGGAATGTAGATTAATAAGAATGTTTTGGGAAGAGGTGAGGGTAACAATTGAAAAAATAATCTCAAAACAAATCATATTGAATCCTAAACTGTTTTTGTTGGGTCTGTACCCAGAAAAGCATAATTTTAATAAAAGTGAAAGAACATTCATAGACCTCAGTTTGCTTAATGCCAAAAAATGTATTGCACTATTATGGAAAAAGACTCATAGACCAGATGTGACTCAGTGGTTAAGACAGATGTTAACAAACCTTCCATTAGAAAGAATAACATATATACTAAAATCAAAGGAAATTGTGTTTGAGAATATATGGAGACCTTTTATTGATTATGTAAAAAATTTAAACATAACTCTTGAAGAAGAAGGTGAATGATGTGTGTGGACCTTGTAAATTCCAAACTGGTGAACATAATATGTATACTTATGTATTGGATTGTCTAGACTAAACAGAGGAGCATTGTTGAAGATTTGATTTTGTTGGTGGTTGTTGGTGTTTTTAGTGCATTTTTTTTTTTTTGTAGTACTTTAGTGTTAGTGTTTGATTGTTTGTATCATGTTTGTTAAAAAAAAAAAAAGGTTCAATAAAGATATTGTGGAAAAAAAAAAATCAAACATATTCCCTCTGACCCTGCTTTGACATGTACTCCTGCAAAATCCATGATGCTGTCCTGCAAGTTCAAAGACTTCTGAGGAATCAGCACTGCAGCAACCACCTCAGGACATCCACATCCTGTCAAATCACCCTTCCAGCATCCTGCAGTGCTCCTACAGTATGTCTTAAGAACACCTTTCCCCCTGCAGTACACAGCTGCTTCTCATGCTTCTACTGCTCGGCTATGTAGAAAATTAAGTCCAGCAGGTACGGCATATCTACATAAGCCAATCTAAATGCAGTCACCACTTTTATCAATTTTTCTACATCTCTTTTCATCTTTCTATAATCAAGAGAATGCTTCCTGTACACCCTCAAACATCTGTCTACACCTCCACATCAGCAGCAGTCAATCATTTCATTTGCTGGCATGTGTTCCTTCTTCTCCGTACAATATTTATAAGGTGTGCTCCTTGAATGCTACCATTTCTAATATCAGTGATAGACCAATTTGTCTATATAAAAAGTCGACAAATGTATAAAGCTGCAGAGTTCCTCTCATTAAGCATGTCATTCTGTGACTTTAGATTAGGCTGAATTCCAAAGTGGAAATGGGCTTAAACAGCATACATGTAAATTCCCATTTGTAATTCCCCAAGGATCTTTCTTTATCCTGTCACCTGTCATAGAACAAAAATGTTTCCAGCACAAGAGTCCAACAAGTACAATGTCTAGTAACATCTGGTGTGTTCTTGTGCACTGGATTCTGATATTGTAAGACAGAAGCAATGAATAACATGGAGCAATAATAGATGGTGTGTTCTACAGGACACCCCAAAAAGTTCCTGAAAGCCTTCATCACCCACACCTGTGGTGAGTCAGTTAACCACAGTCACCATGTTGTGTTTCCTCTGAAGACACGAGGCTGTCTGACTCCATTATACTGCACATAGTACCATATTTCATCCATCTTTTACAACAACTGTTGGGCCAGTTTACTTTGTTACTGTAGTAGTAAAATGAAAAAAGTAGACCTGAAAGCTATCAATGCCAGACACATACTGGGTAACTTTCATTAATAGCCCCTCATGGCTGTTATTCTAGAAAACAATTATTAATTCAACTTTATTTATATAGCGCCATTTCACAACAACAGTCATCTCATAGCACTTTCAACTGCAGGGGAAACCCCTACAGTTGCAGAAAGACCCCAGCAATCAGGCGATCCCCTATGAGCAAGCGCTTGGTGACAATGGAGAGGAAAAACTCCCTTTTAACAGGAAGAAACCTCCAACAGAACCAGGCTCAGGGAGGGGTAGTCATCTGCTGCGACTGGCTGGGGGTGAGGGGATAGAGAAGATGAAAAGAACAGACATGTAGAGAGCAAACAGCACAGTGAGGACTCAATCTATGTGAGAGAACAAACAGATGTTAATGACCAGCAAAAAAAAAAATAATAATAATAATTGGGAGTGAAGAAAGGAGTGAAGCCCAGTGCATTATTGGAGGTCCCCCGGCTGTCTAAACCTATTAGCAGCATAACTAAGGGAGGGTTCAGAGACACATGATCCCTCCCTAATTGTAGGCTATATCAAAAAGGAAGGTTTTAACCCTATTCTTAAAAACAGAGATCGAGTCTGACTCCCGAATCCAGATTGGCAGCTGGTTCCACAGGAGAGGAGCTTGATAACTGAAGGCTCTGCCCCCCATTGTACTTTTGGAGATTCTAGGTATTACAAGTAATCCAGCATTTTGGGAGCGTAGTGCTCTGTTAGGATAATAGGGTAGTATCAGATCTTTTTTTTAAAAAAGGGGGCCTGATTGTTTAGAGCTTTGTAAGTAAGAAGAAGGATTTTAAACTTAATTCTAAACTCTATGGGAAGCCAATGAAGGAAGGCCAGAACCGGAGAGATATGATCTCTCTTTCTAGTATCTGTTAAAACTCTTGCTGCAGCATTTTGGATCAACTGAAGACTTTTTAAAGATGTTTTAGGACAACCTGATAATAAAGAGTTACAATAATCTAATCTAGAGCTAACAAAAGCGTGGATCAGTTTCTCAGCATCACTCTGAGACAAGATGCTCCTAATCTTGGCAATATTACGCAAATGATAGAAGGCAGTCTTAGAAACGAGTTTAATATGTGAATTGAAAAACAGATCTTGATCAAAAATAACTCCAAGGTTCCTCACAGAGCGATTAAGAGAAAGAGTAACCGCATCCAAACTAAAAGTCTGACTTGGAAAGGTATTTCTAAGGTTTTTTGGACCAACAAGAATGACATCAGTCTTATCTGAATTTAATAGCAGGAAATTACAAGTCATCCAAGCTTTGATTTCCTTAAGACAGGCTTCTAACTTGGCTAATTGATTACTATCATCTGGCTTCATTGACAGGTATAATTGTGTGTCATCTGCATAACAATGAAAATGTATACAGTGCTTTCTTATAATGTTGCCTAATGGAAGCATATGTAAACTAAAAAGAGTAGGGCCTAGCACAGATCCCTGTGGAACTCCTTGACTAAGCTTTGAGTTGGAATGAAACTCATTATTGACATGAACAAACTGGAGCCTATCAGACAAATAAGATCTAAACCACTGCAGCAAAGTTCCACTAAGTCCAACATAGTGTTCTAATCTATCAAGTAGAATATTATGGTCGACAGTATCAAAAGCTGCACTAAGGTCTAAAAGGACAAGTATAGAAACAAGTCTATTATAAGGAGGTCATTAGTGACCTTCACTAAGGCTGTTTCAGTACTCTGATGGATTCTAAACCCAGATTGAAACTCTTCAAATAAACCATTTCCCAATACTCAATAGTTGTGTAGCAACAACTCTTTCTAAGATTTTTGAAATGAAAGGGAGATTAGAGATTGGTTGATAGTTGGCTAAAACTCCCGGATCCAGCGTTGGCTTTTTGAGTAAGGGTTTAATTACAGCAGTTTTAAAAGCCTGCGGTACATGGCCTAATGTTAATGAAGAATTGATTATTTGAAGAATAGGGCTACCAATAAATGGGAAGACTTTATTTAAATAACCTAGTAGGAATAGGGTCTAAAAGACAAGTTGAAGGCTTGGATGAGGAAATTATTTTATCTAACTCTAAAAGGTCATTTGGAGTAAACTTATCCAGACAGATATCAATTGAAGGAGTTGTAGTAGTTACTGTATTTAAGTTAACGGTGGGAAGAATCTGACTGATTTTATCTCTAATAGATGAAATTTTATGATTAACCTCTTGCACTCCGGTGTACCGCGGGCGGACACGTCTCTGCGTCGTAGAGCGCACAAGGGCGCCCTCAGTGTGTGTCCTAGTGCGCACTGGAAAAAAAAGCTGCATTTTCCGTTCTTCCACTACAGACACCGCCGCGAACAGAAAGCCAAAGGAGTGCTTTGATTGGTTTAGATGTGATTGATCTCTCATTCGACTAATAAGAGCCTTGAATTGGGTTTCTGAAACCTTGAAGAACCAATGACTGAAAACCTAGCAAGAAGGACCCGCCTTCCAACGGCTGCGAATACAGCAAGCCAATTGAAGCACAGAAGTTCGAAAGCGTGCGTCCCTTGCCTAAAATCTGTTTTGTGTAAGGCTGGGTGACACACAGGCATTCGCCAGTCTTTTTTTCTTACTACTGTTCTTATTTGTTTTGAAAAATCGTTCGCCAAAACCGCAATCATGGAAGCGCAAAACCGCAATAATGGAATTATGGTTTGACCGGGTTGCGTGACCAGAACCACGAGTCCGTAACAAGCGGACCAGCGTCATGTTCGTCTGACAATGAGGAAGAGAAGTTCGACAGCGACACTGCTGTTGTGGACAGGTAAGTGTTATAAGCTAAATTATTCTTTATCCCTGAAAATTGTAATCCAAATGACTTTTGACCGATCGGTATATTACAACTGTGCGTTATTGCAACATGACGGACCTGGACGGCCCCCCCCCGTCATGTTGTGAACGCCCCCCCCCCCCGCTACTCTTCTGTAGCGGATTGCAGATATATTGCAGATATTTTCGTACAACTGTGCGTAGCAGTAGACCGCGGCGCACCGTCACCGCTTTCCATCATGTAGCGATGGGCGATGTCTGTCCTCTGTAGCGGGGGTGGGGGTGGGGGAGTTGTTATCTTCTACATTACAGATATTTTAGTATAATTTTTAGTGCACTGTAGGTTATTTTTTCTTGTAAAAAAAAGCCACACATTTTTTTTTACTTTGCATGCTTCTTTGTGTGTGGGGGCTTGTTTGTTCATTCATTCATTCATGAATGAATAAACAACCCCCCCCCACACACACACAGCCCTTCACCTTTCATTAGAACCCAAGATGAAGCTTCTATATTGAATCATTCAAAAGTTACAGATGTTTTTCCAAACTGTGCCATTTGGCACAGTTCAAAAACGCCTGGGAACAACCTAAGAAAAAAGCTGTGTAATATATTCATTTTTTGTGGTATTGTTACAAAATTTTGACCTCAGCTGGATAACACTTGGTTCTACATTTCTGTTGCATTTTCCAGCCAGTATCTGAAGCTGTGTGTTATTTGCAAGCATTTGTATCAAAAAAAACCACCCAGGCGAAATTTACTTTCTTCAAGTTCAGTATGTTTAGATGACTGTTACTCAGTCGCAGGAGCACTTACAGAGATTATGACTGTTTTGCCCAAAAATTCAAAGTGTTTTCTTTTAAATGAGACCAACCCTATGAAGATGCTGCAAAGGGTTGCAGAACAGCTTTTGATTTACTTTGGGTACGTTATTTTTTTGGCAATTTTAGGGAAATTGACCAGAGTGCAAGGGGTTAAAAAAGTTCATAAAGTCCTGACTAGTAAGCGCTAAAGGAATGCAAGGATTGACAGAGACCTGACTCTGTCAGCCTGGTTACAGTGCTGAAAAGAAACCTGGGATTATTTTTGTTCTCTTCTATTAATGCAGAGTAATAACTTGTTCTGGCTTTTCTAAGAGATTTTTTTATAAATTAAAAGATGACTTCTCCAAGCTTAATAGATTCCATCTAAATTAGTGGAGCGCCATTTTCTTTCTAATTGACGAGTCTTCTGTTTTAAGCTATGAGTTTCTGTGTTGAACCAAGGGGTTAGAAATCTCTGATTGGACTTTTTCTTTTTTAAAGTGGCCACCATGTCTAGAGTCTGATACAGAAAAACTGTAACACTATCTACCATGTTATCAATTGCAGAAGAAGCAAGCTCTCCATAGCTTATTTCTGTTGTATTGACACATGGCATAGAGGAGACAATCTGCATAAATTTGGTAACAACATCATCTGAAAGACATCTGCTGTAGTAATATTTTTCTTTAGGAATCAGATAGCCAGAAATAGTAAAATCAAAGGTTAACAGACAATGGTCTGACAGTACAGGGCTATGAGGAGACACTACCAGATTTTCTATTTCTATGCCACATGTCAGAACAAGGTCCAATGTGTGGTGGAGTTAATAGGTATAATTTTCTACTTTCTGAGAAAACCCCATCGAGTCTAATATTGAATTAAATGCCATATTAAGGCAATCACCATCTACATCTGCATGTACACTAAAGTCCCCTACTATAATTATTCTATCTGATTTCAGTAATAAATCAGCTAAGAATTTGGCAAATTCGGATTAAAACTCTGAGTAGGTTGATGGAGGACGATAAACTATGGCAAATAAAATTGGGTTTAGCCTAAAATTGCTAAAATGCCCAATACTGAGGAGCAGGCCCTCAAAGGAATGATAACATGTTTTTTGCTTTACATTAACTAGTAATTTGGAATGGTAAATTGTTGCTACTCCTCCTCCACGACCAGAACTTCTGGGATTTTGACAGTTTAAATAACCAGAGGGAGTTGATTCATTTAAACCAACATAATCCTCTTGCCCTAACCAAGTCTCTGTAAGGGATATTAAATCAATCTGATGATCAATTAACAGATTGTGGACAAGCAGAGACTTAGGAGTTAGAGACCTAATATTTAATAAACCGCATTTAATTTTTAAATTATGAGGAGGAACAGAGGCCAAATCATTCAATTTAGAGGCTTCATGTTTAATTTGAATTTTACCAATTTTTTGTTTAATCACTTTGGAATGCTTATACATTATATTTTTATTTACTTTAGAGGGAGCAGACAATGATGTGTGTATTAGTTACACACATTCCTGACATAGCACCTGGCAAGGTTTATTGTTTACTAAAGATGTTCTGTTTCAAAGAAGACACACACACACACACACACAGATCATAAAATGAAAGTAGGTTTTATAAGTGCCACTTATCCGTTTTCTTCCTCTTTTTCCTTCAGCTGACTGTGTTACTTCAATGGGTGACTTGCCTCTGTGTGATCAACAGCAAGTAAAGACTGCTTTTCTAACCCAAGACAGCACATACAGTGGGGAAAAAAAGTATTTAGTCAGCCACCAATTGTGCAAGTTCTCCCACTTAAAAGATGAGAGAGGTCTCCAATTTTCATCATAGGTATACCTCAACTATGAGAGACAAAATGAGAAAAAAATCCAGAAAATCACATTGAAGGATTTTTAATGAATTAATTGGTAAATTCCTCGGTAAAATAAGTATTTGGTCAATAACAAAAGTTCATCTCAATACTTTGTTATATACCCTTTGTTGGCAATGACAGAGGTCAAACATTTTCTGTAAGTCTTCACAAGGTTTTCACACACTGTTGCTGGTATTTTGGCCCATTCCTCCATGGAGATCTCCTCTACAGCAGTGATGTTTTGGGGCTGTCGCTGGCCAACACGGACTTTCAACTCCCTCCAAAGATATTCTATGGGGTTGAGATCTGGAGACAGGCTAGGCCACTCCAGGACCTTGAAATACTTCTTACGAAGCCACTCCTTCGTTGCCCGGGCGGTGTGTTTGGGATCATTGTCATGCTGAAAGACCCAGCCACGTTTCATCTTCAATGCCCTTGCTGATGGAAGGAGGTTTTCACTCAATCTCACGATACATGGCCCCATTCATTCTTTCCTTTACATGGATCAGTCGTCCTGGTCCCTTTGCAGAAAAACAGCCCCAAAGTATGATGTTTCCACACCCATGCTTCACAGTAGGTATGGTGTTCTTTCTCCTCCAAACACGACAAGTTGAGTTTTTACCAAAAACTTCTATTTTGGTTTCATCTGACCATATGACATTCTCCCAATCCTCTTCTGGATCATCCAAATGCTCTCTAGCAAACTTCAGACGGGCCTGGACATGTACTGGCTTAAGCAGGGGGACACGTCTGGCACTGAAGGATTTGAGTCCCTGGCAGCGTAGTGTGTCACTGATGTAGCCTTTGTTACTTTGGTCCCAGCTCTCTGCAGGTCATTCACTAGGTACCGTTCTCATAATCATTTTGACCTCACGGGGTGAGATCTTGTGTGGAGCCCCAGATCGAGGGAGATTATCAGTGGTCTTGTATATCTTCCATTTTCTAATAATTGCTCCCACAGTTGATTTCTTCACACCAAGCTGCTTACCTATTGCAGATTCAGTCTTCCCAGCCTGGTGTAGGTCTACAATTTTGTTTCTGGTGTCCTTTGAAAGCTCTTTAGTCTTGGCCATAGTGGAGTTTGGAGTCCGACTGTTTGAGGTTGTGGACAGGTGTCTTTTATACTGATAATGAGTTCAAACAGGTGCCATTAATACAGGTAACGAGTGGAGGACAGAGGAGCCTCTTAAAGAAGAAGTTACAGATCTGTGAGAGCCAGAAATCTTGCTTGTTTGTAGGTGACCAAATACTTATTTTACCAAGGAATTTACCAATTAATTCATTAAAAATCCTTCAAAGTGATTTTCTGGATTTTTTTTTCTCATTTTGTCTCTCATAGTTGAGGTATACCTATGATGAAAATTGGAGACCTCTCTCATCTTTTAAGTGGGAGAACTTGCACAATTGGTGGCTGACTAAATACTTTTTTGCCCCACTGTAAATGTACATACATGTGTACTGTATGTTTAGAACACACCAGGAACACTGCAGCCTAAGAAGGAGCTGCCCAGTCACTCATTTCAGCTCACTATGAACCATGGCCAAGTTGACTGTTCAAGACAGAGCAAAATGCCCTGGCATTCATGATGGGCACTTTGTCTGTTAACATTAGGGACCCCATAGCTGATTATAGGCATGTGCCATAGGCACAACACAGACGAGATAGAATAACCCCCCCCCCCTTCCCCCCCAGCACAAGCTGTAATTGAGACGTTGTATTTTGGGTTAAAGCAGGTCCGTTGGTTCAAGCCTTAATTTAAGATAAGATAAGATAAGCCTTTATTAATCCCACAATGGGGAAATTCCAGGATTGCAACAGCACAGGGATAGCAACACTCAGAGCAATAATTAAGATATGGAAGATATAAATAAGAGCAGTGGATATACATACTGTGACGTATGCAGGGTTCACACAAAGAAAATGGAGCAAGATGGTTGTGATCGACGGGATTTATTTTACACACACTCTGAGCACAGGCAGGAGGGGAGGTCATTCTCCCAGACCTCCATTTAAATCACGGTTACACACACATAATAAATCTTGCCTATGAAATACTGTTGGGTAATTATAACGCAGTTATAATTACACAGCAGTAGAATAGCTCAGTAATAACATTTACTACACACACACAGTAACGTTTCAATTGTCAAAGCATGCTGGGAGACCCCTGCCCCCCTTAACATGGCCCCGACGTTACACTGCCCCCCCCCCGGACTGGTTTCTGTCCCCAGAAAAATTAAAGTCCAATTTAAAAGTCCAATACAAACTCATCCAGGTGTCGGGGCGGTCTTCGGCACCGGCGGCCAACACGTACAGGCCCCCTAGTGTCCATCTGGGTCTCGGTCGGGGTATCGGGCCGGGATGAAAGCTCCGGTTCGTCCACCAGCGGTGCAGATGGCCGATACGGGGCGAGACGGTCACGATGAAGGACCACAACCCGGTCCCTTTTTCTAAGCCTCACCCTGTACACCACATCTGACAGTCTCTCCAGGACCACGCATGGCCCCGACCAATGGCTCGCCAGCTTCGGTGATCGTCCTCTCTTCCTCTCAGGGCAGAAAACCCAGACTCGATCTCCCGGTGCAAAGTCCCTCCCCTGGCAGCAGGAGTCATACGCTCGCTTCTGCCGACCCCCTGCCGCTGCCAGGGCCTCTCGAGCCAGCTCGTGCACTGTGTGGAGACGTTCTTTCAAACAAAAAAAATAATCCAATCCGGGTTTTCCCTCCACCTCCGGCTCAGGGGGGGAACCGAATACCAAATCCACCGGTGTGCGCAGCTCGCGTCCAAACATGAGCGCCGCAGGGGTGCATCGAGTAGATTCCTGAGCTGCCGTCCGGTACGCCCACAAAACAAAAGGCAGGTGCAAGTCCCAGTCTCGCTGTCGCTGGTCCACTAGGATAGCGAGCTGGGTGGTGAGGGTCCGGTTGAATCGTTCGACCAGGCCGTTGCTTTGTGGAGGCAGCGGGGTGGAGAGAAAATGGAGCAAGATGGTTGTGATCAACGGGATTTATTTTACACACACTCTGAGCACAGGCAGGAGGGGAGGTCATTCTCCCAGACCTCCGTTTAAATCACGGTTACACACACATAATAAATCTTGCCTATGAAATACTGTTGGGTAATTATAACGCAGTTATAATTACACAGCAGTAGAATAGCTCAGTAATAACATTTATTACACACACACAGTAACGTTTCAATTGTCAAAGCATGCTGGGAGACCCCTGCCCCCCTTAACATGGCCCTGACGTTACAATACATGCACATAAATATATAAATATATATACAAAGTGCGGAGCATTGTAGCAAGATGGAATAAACAGCATAACCGTCTACTTAGTTATCCTACATAGTATGAATATGTACCCATACATATTGTCACCCTCCGTAGCGACCGATAATGTCGTAGTTGTATATACTGGAGGGGACCATTGTGTAAGTCTATTGGGTCTTTTGCATTCAATACTGATAGGTCGTCACGTTTTTTTGCTATCTCTGCGAGCAGCCCTGCTTAGGTTATACAGTCTGACAGCCGTAGGTAGGAAGGACCTGCGAAACCTCTCGGTTGCGCACCTAGGATGATGTAGTCTGCTGCTAAATGAGCTCCTTAGTGCGTTCAGTATGTCCTGCATAGGGTGGGACTCGGACTCCAGCAGAGATGACAGTTTAGCCACCATCCTTCTCTCTCCTATGTCCTCCACAGGGTCAGGGCGCTGCCCCAGGACAGAGCTAGCTTTCTTGATCAGTTTGTTCAGTCTCTTCCTATCGGCTGCTATAATGCCACTGCCCCAGCAGACCACTCCAAAAGTGATGGCTGATGCGACCACCGTGTCGTAGAATGTCTTCAGCAGCGCCCCTTGTACACCAAAAGACCTGAGTCTCCTCAGTAGGAACAGCCTGCGCTGTCCCTTCTTGTAGAGTGCGTCGGTATTGTGTGACCAGTCTAGTTTATTGTTCAAATGAACACCCAGGTACTTGTAGGATGTCACCATCTCGATGTCTGTTCCCTGTATGTTTACTGGTGCTGTGAGGGATTGTCCTTGCCTGCGGCAGTCCACCACCAGCTCCTTAGTTTTCTTCGCGTTGATCTGGAGGCAGTTCCAATGGCACCAGTCCACAAAGTCCTGGATAAGTCCTCTGTACTCAGCTTCATCTCCGTTGGAGATGAGGCTGACGATCGCAGAGTCGTCAGAGAACTTCTGTAGATGGCAGTGTGTTGTGTTGTGTGAGAAGTCCGCAGTATAAAGGGTGAACAGGAAGGAAGCCAAAACCGTTCCCTGGGGGGCCCCCGTGCTACCGATGATCGTGTCGGACAGACAGTCCCGGGTTCTCACAAACTGTGGCCGGTTAGTGAGGTTGTCCAGGATCCATGATGACAGGTGCTGGTCCACCCCTGCGCACAGCAACTTGTCCTTCAGGATCATCGGTTGGATGGTGTTGAAAGCACTGGAGAAGTCAAAGAACATGATCCTCACCGCATTCCCGGGCTTCTCCAGGTGGGGCAGAGAACGGTGAAGGAGGAAGATCACTGTATCCTCCACCCCAATGCCATGCTGGTAGGCGAACTGGAGTGGATCCATCGCTGGTCCCACCAGGGGGCGGAGGTGAGCAAGGAGCAGTCTCTCCAGGGTCTTCATCATGTGGGACGTCAGGGCCACTGGTCTGTAGCTGTTCAGGTCTTTGGGGTGGGAAGTCTTTGGTACAGGTACCACACAAAATGTTTTCCACAACTGTGGTACCCTCCCCAGCTTCAGGCTCAGGTTGAAGATGAGCTCCACAATCCCACACAGCTGATCTGCACAGGACTTGAGGAGCTTTGCGCTGATGCCGTCCGGTCCCGACGCCTTCCTCGCCTTGATCTTCCTCAGCTCCGTCCTCACCTGGGTCATAGTGAGGGTCATGTTGGGGGGCTGTGTGTTGGGAGTGGGGGGGTGTTGGTGGAATGGGGTGTGGACAGCAGGACTCGATGTCTTTAGAGGCAGCAGTGGTTGTTGTGCAGTTGGGGGGGAGGGCGGTTGGTCAAACCTATTAAAAAACAGGTTCAGATTGTTCGCCCACTCCCTGCCCCCTGTGGCCTGGGAGGAGGTATTCTGGAGCCCAGAGATGGCTTTAAGGTTTCTCCAGACCCCACTGATGTCGCTCTGTTGCAGCTTGTCTTTCATCTTCTTCCTGAAGCTGTCCTTGCCTTCTCTGATCTTCCTCCTCAGCTCCCTCTGTACGGACTTCAGCACCACCCTGTTCCCCGTCCTGAAGATCCTCTTCTTCTCTCTCATAAGTGTTTTTATCTCAGGGTTGATCCAGGGTTTGTTGTTTGAGCAACACCGTATGGTCTTGGTGGGTACAGTGTTGTCCACACAGAAGCTGATGTAGTCCGTGATGGTGTGAGTGAGGCCATCGATATCCTCACCATGTGGATCGCAGAGCTGCTCCCAGGCAGTGGTTTCAAAGCAGTCCTTTAGAGCGTCCATTGCCTCCTCAGACCATAACTTCACTGTGCCCGCAAACACACGTTGAAAATTGGATTTTGCTTAGTGTGTGTAATATGGACAATACTTAACCCAAAAATAGACATTGAAAATTGGGTTGCATTTAGTCCATCTACTACAGACCATATTTAATCAGAATAAAAAGTTGTTTAAAATTTGGCAAATAATAGTCCAATAATTAGACTGTTTAATCCACAGGATTTGGAACAAATTTATCCTTAAAATAATTTTTGGCATTTGGTGATGGGGGTGGGGGTCTGTCTCTTAAAAGTCTAACAACCACCAGGACTCTTTGTTAAAATGCTTTATAAAAATGCATATGTTTCACAGCTTTTAAAGTCTGGCATTTTCAGAGGAGCTCGGCGTACAATGGCATATACCAGCGTGTTTCAGCGGTCGTCAGCGTGCTCTTAACCCTTTGAATGTGAGAATTTTGCGTAGCGCTAGTGGCAGAGCGTGGCACTGCACCTGTCGTGTCACTCTCACATGATCGCCTGCATTGGGGCCTGCATTGGAGATTTGTACTGAATTGTACTGATTTGCCAGTTTCAAAAGGTGGCAGACATCTGTTGGAGGACTTAGCGGATGACACGTAATACACGAAAGAAGAAGAACTCCTCATTTCCTGTTCCTGTTTGTAGCATTTAGCCCAGAAAGCTAATATGGCCACGATCGGTCACCGTCACTTTTTCAGCTTTGTACGTGGAAAATAGCCACGGGATACAAGCGAGATTTATGTGAGATAATCATAAGACTTTGTAGATGTGGTACAGACTTGAAAAGACAGAATGCAAAATATGGACCATGATTGGTGAAAACGCAGCGGCCACGCCAGCCAGCCAGCCAGCCCCCCTTTGTCAAAAGTATGTGAGAATTTTGGGGGGGGTTTTGTGTTTTTTTTATATTGTACCGGTACTGATTTCTTGTTCATATACTTTGAAGATAAGATGATGAGGTACCTCTGTACAAAAAACGGTGTCAAAAGACTGAACCATTCTTTGTTTAAATACGTCCAAAGTCCAGTTTTGACTGAGTTATGGAATTTAAAGAGGTGCCGCGACATTATGCAAATTAGATGCGTAAATTTATTCCTGTCTGAAACTTTGGATCATATTTTACATCTTTCTAATTGACAGTAAGCCATTATCTCTTACCACTTTCAAGTTATAGCCTTGGAAATCTGAACTATTTTATTGACAAAAAAATTTACCACTCTTGACCACTAGGGGTTATGTCGCAATTCGTCGACAGACACACTCAAAAGGTTAACTTAGCCATAACTGATTGAATGTATGCCAGCGTATTCACCAAATTTTTCATACGTTTTGGCTGCCTAAATCATCTAAGTGTGACAGGGTCTTAACCAAGGCAGCAGCGAGACACCAAAGGACAGCCGCCAGCTGACACTTAGAAGCAACAGTACTTTTAAATCTTTGGGGAAACAAAAGTGAATCTGCAGCTCAGTGAACAAGTGCGCAGGGAAATGGAGCTCTACAATGAAAAGGTAAAGATTTTTAAAACTATAATTTTATAGTTAAAGTTATCTTTAACATGCTTTGTGTGGATGGCCCTATAGGCTACTTTTTTATGGTGTTTGGTATGAATGGCACTTAAATCAGGTAGATCACCACTGAAGGCCTAGTTGTAAAATACATGGTCTGCCACTGGAACCCACGATGGTCAGGGGTGGAATCAATCCTGTGACCTTCTTGCTGTACTGCTACAGTGCTAACCACTGCACCACAGAGCAGGCCTTTTCAGGTTAAATTGAAGGTTTTTGATATTCACCCTTATATTCTTAAAAATTTGGTTTGGGCAATGTGATAATCAGGGAAAAGGTTTGTGTTACATCTCCAAAACTAACCCTCCACAAATAAATTGCTCTGCTGATGTCTGATTGATTTATTTATTTGTATGTTGGTCTAAATGCCATTGGGCTAGACAGAATTTAATTATTACCTCCGCAAAGAGGAGGAAGTAATGTTTTCTCCGGCATTGGTTGGTTGGTTGGTTGGTCTGTCTGTCAGCAACATAACTCAAAAAGTTATGAAGAGATTTTGATGAAATTTTCAGGAAAGGTGTGTTATGGCATGGTGAACAGATGATTGGATTTTGGTGATGATCTGAGAGTGGATACCTCCACCAAGGGCTTTGTTTGTGTTTGTGCAGCAGGACTGCACAAAAACTACTGGACAGATTTGGATGAAATTTTCATTAGAGGTGGACCTTGGGCTAGAGAGGAAGCCAGTATAATTTGGTGATGATCCAAGAATGCATACCTCTGCCAAGGCTCTTATCTTCTCACAGTGTCTTAGCAACAATACTCCAAAACTACTGGATGGATTTGGATGAAATTTTCATCAGGAGGGGCTCTAGGCCTACACACAAATCCATTACATTTTGGAGGTGATCCATGACAGATGGAAGGAACCCTGGTGGAGGTATGTGCTCTCTGAGTGCTTTTCTAGTTTAAAGTGGAGAATCGTAGCTTGTTTCATTTTCAACATGGCTGTCAGCAAAATGTGGCAGATCATTATTTTTTTTGGGGGGGGGAGATTTGGGGATTTTGTGCTGTGTTGGGAGTGATATGGGACACTACGCTATTCACATCCTTTCTATGGAAAACAGGCCACAGGCTGTTTAAATATAATTACATACAAGAAAAATCCTGCATATAGCATGATCAAATATAATTGTAAAATATCAGCAGGGGTACAGGGCCAAGATCCCATCTACCACCAAACATTGCTCAGACAAGGTTTGCCTCAGCGGTGAAAGTGATGCCAGGCAGGTCTTCGGTGACAGAGTGGGCACACACAAACACACACACGCTGCCGCTTTCATTTTGCTGTCAGCTGTCAATGCAAGCTCCTTCCCTCCTCCTCCACACATGCT
This sequence comes from Pholidichthys leucotaenia, assembly GCA_020510985.1. Classification (NCBI taxonomy): domain Eukaryota; kingdom Metazoa; phylum Chordata; class Actinopteri; order Cichliformes; family Pholidichthyidae; genus Pholidichthys; species Pholidichthys leucotaenia. The sequence goes on from CM035846.1 coordinate 92,572,612, forward strand.
CATGGCAGTGGCAGGTCTAAAAAGATGTGGGAGGACAGGGGATGTAGAAACAGATGGGTGCTGGCACCAGCCAAAAACCCAGAGCCTGACAGTAATGGGCCTGAAGAGAGAGGGAATAGGACCCATTTGGGCTTGATAGCACTCCAACAGATGATAAAATGTTGTCTGAATGACGTCAGACATGAACTATCCTTTCACACATTTTGATTTACAGAAGAAGAAATGTCTTGTCATCAAATTTGACATCTCAGGAATTCAAAGCAGCCATATGAATAAATTTGACCATTGTTATGTCGGTGTTTACATGTCCAGGCAAAAACCTTATTTTGATTTCTGTCCAAATGCCATATGTTATGCCTCCTCCTCCCTAGACTGGAGCTTTTCTCTCCTCTCTCCCTCTGTTTGCCTCTCTTGTGTTTTAATTACAAGACAGGGATCAGGTGCACAGAGTGGGGTGACCAGCTGTTATTTATCTCCAGCCATTCCTGTTGTAAACAATGGGGTTAAATCCATGATACTGCCTGACAAAACAGTGGCTGAAAAGTGACCATTTAGCTAATTCTACTGTTTAAGGATGCTTTCAACACCAATCTATTTGGGCAGGACTTGTGGACTTTTCAGTTTATCTCGACCAACATAATCATGGTTTGGAACAAAATGTCAAAATTTAGTATTAGTGGTCTTCCTGATCAAACTGAACCCTGCTCTACATCAGTTCTAATGAGAGAGCAATTTTTTACAAAGGTTCAGAGTTTTGGGACCACAGTGGTGGTGTAGTCCGGCCCACAGGCAGGAAGCTGTGGGGTCATGCCTGGTTGGATCATACCAAAAACCAGATAAAAATAGTCTAAGCTTTCTTTTTGATGATAACATTTTAGCACTCACAAAAGCAGTTTGCATTAGTGATGGCCAGATGGGGCTTTCTAGAGGACTTGAGGCCTTTCATCAAAATGGCTCATATAGACGAGGCCTCAAGTGAAACTTCATTTTCTCTACTAGACCATCTAGCGGACAAAACGTATACAACATGCAGATTTTTGCAAGGGCATTATTGGTTTATGTGTATTTGTGACCCGTGCTGGCAAAATGAGTCACTTTGAGGAAATTATCAAAACTGAGGTAAGGCTTTTTCCATATTCTGTATTGAAAGACCTTCAAAATGATATTTAATTTGTAGGAAGTGCCCAAAAACGGACCTGGAAAAAGACAATTTGTTTATATTTTGGCTAGGTTTAAAACTCGCGTTCGATCGGTCGGGAGTTGCATCTTCCGCAGAAACATATGTATTTTCAGAAAGTGAGTTTTCTAAGCTTTCCAGTGATACCAGATACTCATGGGGGTTTTCCCGGGACTTGCCGCTAGCAAACAAATAAAGAGTCAAAATTTATGACTTCTCATGCCTGCAGCTCGTAATGATGTGGTGCACATTCCAACTCATTTTGCCAGCACGGGTCACATTTTTTCCTTTTAAGAAATACTGTATCAATGATCATAAGGGAAAAAAAGAAATAATAAAACTGGGGTGACTACAGTGAATGGCTTGTGGTACATTCATACAGGGCACAATAGTGCCTCAGCATAATGATGTGTTATTGTTGTATCCAAACTCTTTGAAACACAACAGACACTTGCACCGTGCAAATAAAAATAAATTATAAAGACTGGTGTAGCTGGGACTTGACCCCTAGCTTCCCAGTTGCAGGGCAGATATTTTACCTCCAAGCTACTTCTAAGTTATGGTTAGTTGAGGCTTTCTTGAAGACTTGAGGCCTTTCATCAAAATTGTTCATATAGATGAAGCCTCATGTGAAACTTAATTTGTTCTACTAGGCCATGTAGTTGACACAACGTATACAAAATGCAGATTTTTGCAAGGGCATTATTGGTTTAATGTGTAATTTTTCCATTTCAATAAAAGTGCTGTCTTTTAAGAAATATCAATGATCATAAGGGAAAAAAGAAATAATAAAACTGGGGTGTGAATGTGCCTGTGTTACTTAGTGTGCTTGTACTACTTATCCAATTTTATTAAGAAATATTAACTTTTCAACTGTCTCATACTGTCTTTCCCAGTATAATCACCTCTGTCCTTATTGTAATGCAGGGCACAACAGTGCCTCAGCATAATGATCCAAGCTCTCTGAAACACAACAGACACTTAACATTGCAAATAAAAATAAAATTACACGAAGGACCTAGCTGGAATTTGCACCCCAGTCTCCCAGTTCCAGAGGTAAATGCTTTACTGCTAGGCTATCACTTCAGTCACAATAAACATCCACTATTTGCGAAAAATATATCAATGGAAGAAATGAGCTCAAACTGTTCCCAAACAGGAGAAGTCCGTGCTTTTGGTGCTGGCTCCATCAGACCGGAGACCTTTGAGACAGGAGAACACTAAATAAACTATGATCCATCATGGACAATCCTGATCACCCCCTCCACCACACACTAGACAGACAGCGAAGCACTTTCTCCAGTAGACTACTACAGCTTCGCTGTTGAACAGCCAGGTGCAGGAAATCTTTCCTGCCACATGCAATTTCACTGTACAATAACTCACTATGATGTTGTATTCTGGTCATAACAAAGCTGCCACACTGCACCTCCCAGACTAAGTGGTACCTCACATTTCACTCTGTTCCCGATAGTCCTTCTTTGTGCAATGGGATGATTCATGTGTTTATACGGGTGATCATATATTCAGCTATGATGTATATAGGTTTTATAGTCGTGTTAGTTTTTACTTTCCACGGGTAATCCCTTTGTCTGTCATGTGTGTGTTTCTGTTGTTTGGTTGTCTACTGTCATGCTGCTGTTACACTGTAATTTCCCAGTTTGGGATCAATAAAGTGCATCTATCTATCTGAAAATTGGCTGTGACAAATCACTTACACAGTCAAACATCGACAACACAAAACGTGAGGGACAGGGATTTCCCTTGTGTATCGCTGCTCACTTTATTTTATGTAGCAAGTGAAATCATGAATGGCTTCCTGACCCAGTCACATGGTACAACATCAGCAATGCACGGCTCGAAACGCGCTTCGCCAAATATTTCCTGGACAAGCTCGGCGCACCCTCAAAGCTCCGGAGCCTGCCATCCCATCACTATTTTACATTTTAAGGTAGAAGAGCCGTCCACAGCTTCAACTTATAACGTAACCCCTCAGAGGGCAAGTAATGTGTTTGCTAACTACCACAGCCTGTGCAAACTACACAAACGGAATGACAAAAGGACGTAAGTGTGTCACGTAAATTTGTTTGAGTCACATGGATAAGGAGCAGTGTGAAACCAAATCTAACCAGACCAATCGTTGACAAAAACATGAACCTTACTGTGGATTTTCAGGTGTGAAAATTCCCTTTGTTTGTTGGTACAGTTTTTCAACATCTCCCTGTATTTTTTTGTTTCTTCCTTGATAAGAATTCACTGCAGACGTGCTAAGTGAGCTTACCCTTGCTCCCCTCGCTTCCTCTCATTTCCTCAACTCTGCTTAGCCCCACTCCCCAGCATCAGCCCAAGCTCTAATCACTGCTGCTTCCCACTGTTAACGCATCTGCCACCAAATCCCTCTTAAATGCTTTGCTCCCTGCCTCTGCCTTGTATTTGTGTACTCTAACAAGGCTTCTTGACACCTAATTTGTGCATTTTCAAACTTCATCCTATTTGTACAGTATGCAAAGCACAGATTAAAACATTTGGGCCAAGTAAAGTGTATTATGAGCTCCTTCTTCCAGGTTTCTAGTGTGCCCTTTAAATACTGAATTTTATCTGAAGTTCATCTTTTTTAAGAGAAAAAAAGATGCACATATAAAATGGTTCATGCAACAGTTAGTTCTAATTGAGTAATTTTATTGGACAAGAGGTTTTCCATAAGAACTGAAACACAGTAAGAAGCACTGGGACATTTAGCAAAATATGCATCACTTTGCTTCACAGGTGTCCCATTATTCATTAATTGCACTGCTGGCTGCTTGTTACAATGTGAGAATTATAATTATAACTGAGTTACAGCTAACATGATGGGCATTGTACACCACGTTCCAAATTATTATGCAAATGATATTTGTCTCTGATTTTCCTAAATAGTCGATGCAAACATTCACCTGAGGCTAAACGTCAGCAAGACCAGAGAGATGGTGACTGACTTCAGGAAGAAGAGGATGCCTTCACAGTCATTGCAGATTAGGATGTGGAGGTAGTGGAGGACTACAAATATCTGGATGTCATGATCAGCAACGGACTGGAAATCTAACACCAATGGTGCATACAAGAAGGGGATGAGCAGACTCGACTTTTTGAGGAAGCTGAGATCCTTTAACGTGTACAAGATCCTGGAGCTTTTCTACCAGGTTGCTGTCACCAGCGCCATCTTCTTTGCTGCTGTCTGCTGAGGTAGCAGTATCAGAGCCAGCGACACCAACAGACTTGACAAGATTATCAAGAAGGCTGGCTCTGTAATTGGTCTCAGGCTGGAGACTTTTGAAAATGTAGAGGAGAGGAGGACACTGAACAAACTGTGATCCGTCATGGACAATCCTGTTCACCCCCTCCACCACACACTGGACAGACAGCGGAGCGCTTTCTCCAGTAGACTGCGACAGCTTCGCTGCCGAATGGTTAGGTACAGGAAATCTTTCCTGCCACATGTCATTTCACTGTACAATAACTCACTCTGACGCTGAATTCTGGTCATAACAATGCTGCCATAAGGCATTGTGCAGTCTAACTGGTACCTCACATTTCACCCTGCACCAGATAGTCCTGCATTGTACAGTGAGTACTATTCATGTACCTATACAGGTCATCATCTGCGATGTATATAAAGTAGTAGTGTTGGATGATTAAAATTTGTAATCGCAATTAATCTTTTAGAATGTTGAGTTAATCGTGATTAATAATGCATTAATCGTGTGTTTTTCTATACAGATACAGTGTACCTTAAGTCGGTAATTTTTCAAGTTTGTCATACTGTTATGATCATGGGAGTGGACAAATATGCTTGCTGTCTTCACCTGCAGGTTTAGTAAAGCTCTCAACATATCCAAAATTGATGTGATTTGATTTATTGATTTATTTGAACATCAAGACAAAAAAAATTAAAAACAAAGAATCAAAACCAAAAAATAAACATAACAAAAAAAATGCCTTGTTCAAAAGGAGTGGGAAGAAGCCAATGCTTATATAGACCACCCCTTCTCCATACCCAATAAATTATAATATCATTCTAGTCATTATCCATCCCATAATTACATTCATTATACAATACCATAATATATAATACATCTTATAATTAAATTATGCAATAGAAATAATACAACAATGATAGTTTATAGTGACAATAATACCTAATAATAATTGTAATAATAATAAGTAAATACTTCTGGTATGTTTAATATAATTACAGACAATATTATCATCATCATAATCACCATATATACCACCATATACCCCCACATGGCTTACAATACCTAGGCGCAATGAGTAACCATATAATAATAACCATAATAATAGGTAGCCATATAGTAGTTACAATAACAACAACAACAATAATAATAATAATAATAATGCCACCTGGCCTATATAATACTTTAAATAATTTCATCTTAAACAACAATCATAATACTATAATACCGTTGTAATATTCTAGTAATAATGATATCAATAATAATAGTACTCAGCATATACGTACTGTATATTCCACAATAACTCAGCATATTCAGCAATAGCAACAATAACAGCCTTTCTTCATTAAAGACACATTGTAATATTACTGTCCTTTGTTTTTATATTGTTCAAAAATCATTTCTTTATATGTTGATTTAAATATATGGATGTTTGGACACTGCCTGTGTTTCTCCCCAACCCATTGCACAATTTTACCCCACACACAGACACACAAAAACCCTTCCTAGTAGATCTTGCTAGGTGCATTTATTTTGTATTCCCCCGTAAATTGTATTTCCCTTCTCTCTGAAAGATTTTGTATAACGTGTGGCAAAAAGTTTTTACTGACTTTAAACATTAACTGTGCTGTATAATAATCAACCAGATCCTGTAATTTCAATAATTTTGAATGTAAAAACAATAAATTACTACTAACCTGCATTTATATAGCACTTTTCTAGCCACAAAGACCACTCAAAGCGCTTTCACTAGTACTAACCCTCTATTCTAAGGGCCTATAGGAAACAGATATCTAGGGACAATTTAGAACAGCCAATTAACCTAACATGCATGTCTTTGGATTGTGGGAGGAAACCGGAGCCCCCCCCACGCAGCACATGCAAACTCCACACAGAAAGATTCCAACCCCTGCCAGCCTGGGGATTTGAACCAGGAACCTTCTAGCTGTAAGGCAACAGTGCTAACCACTGCACCACCGTGCTGCCCAAATTAGTATGTTCAAGATACCCGACTTTGTGTATAACACGGACTGCCCTTTTTGGTAATATTAGCAATGAATGAAGTGTACTTTTATTATTGTTACCCCAGATCTCTATACAATAGGTCAAGTATGGAAGTACTCATGAGCAATACAAGATATGAAGCAATTTGTAATCTAGGACTTGCTTAATTTTATTTATAATTGCAATTTTTTTGCCACTATGTTTTGTATGTTTGATATACAAAATGATAAAAACTATCCAAAATATTCTCCAGAAAATTCTCAAAAGCATGACTGCATGTGCAAACAACAGAATGCCAGGGCTCAATAACATCACTGAACAACAACCAGCCAGCAGCCACAAAAGGAGCTTGCTCTTTCTCACATAGCAAATCAATCAATCAATCAACTTTATTCATAAAGCGCTTAAAAAAGTAACACTCGCTACACAAAGTGCTGTACAACAAGGACACACATAAAAACATAAAAGCAAGGAGCAGGACACTAGCACAAAAACAATATAAAACCAACAAGACAATATAAAACTCAGCACGAGTAAAAATCACAATCAATAAAATTAATAAAATAAAAAGTAAGAGAAGCAAACATCCACCACTTTTAAGGAGATTAACACAAAACCTTGTGTGTCACAACAGACAGAATTTCCCGTTAAGCAGAAAAATTGCAAACACAAACAATTATCTCGCTCATGATGACACCCCACACAGTTACTGAAGAGTGCTACTACAGATAAGGCAACTCTGATTGATCATGCTTATTTCAACAGACAATGTGATGATGTGTTAGTGCAGGTACGAGATGAGCAATACACAGCATCATGGTCAATGAAGTACACAATTCCTGTGTGTCTATTGTAAATTCTGGCGAATATGGTACAGTAGCATTTTTGGCAGATCATATGTCCCTGAGTCTAGCATGACAAAAGTTCGTCAAGTAGGCAGAGTATAGTATCATTAGGGAGCCAAGACGCGAATTGTCATGGGGGCATGATTTATGATCCTTATGATGCTGCCGCTGCTGCTTCTGCCACTCTGCCGGTCTACACTGCTTGTTCTGCCGGTCTCCAATTGTACTTCTGAGTTTCTGGCTGCTGCTCCTGCTGTTGATCTGCCGGCCCCTGTTCCTGATGACCTGTAGCCCTCTGTTCCCATGCTGCAGACCTCTGCTCCTGCGCTGCAGCTCTCTGTTTCAGAGCTGGAGTCCCCAGCATTTCTACTCCTGCAGCTCTCTGTTTCTAAACTGTTGCAGTCCTCTGTGCCAAAAACTACTGCAGCTCTCTGATTGTGAGCTGCGGTTTTCTGCCTCCAAGCCACCACAGCTCTCATCCCCTAAGCTGCTTTGGTGAACTCGAATGGGGGTCCCCACACCACAGCCATCAGCACCACCTCCTATAGGCCATCCCCTAGCCCTCTGATGGTCCAAGGGTTATCCACAAGACACTCCCCAGTCTCTTCCCCTCTGCCCAGTTCTGTCCCCGGACTGTGTTTTGTCTCCTTAGGGAAGAAAGAAAGAAAAGAAGAACAGAAAAAAACACACTCCCCTTGTGTTCTCCTGCCCTGGATTGTTTAGTTTCTCTCAAATGGAAAAGAAAATGAAAGAGAGACTCTCTTCCCCTTTACAATGCCACGAATTGATATCCCAATTGTATATTTGAGTATTATTGTACTGAGTGTCAACTAGGGTTGGGTTCAAAAAAGCGATCCTCCAATATGGCTCAATCCATATTTGAGCCGATATCAATCCTCTAAATCCGTGGATGGATCTTTTAATATAATGCATTTATGTCTGTGAAACAAAGTGTTAGAGGTCCTTGGCCTGCCTGAACTCTCGCATGAACAATTGCGCAAGAGTTCAGCTGTGGACAAATCAATCATCATGGCAGTTCAGTCTGACGGCACCTCCAAGCCTGAAGGCAGATGTATGGTAGTAGTTTGGATTCAAGAGCTGTGAAGATAGTGAAGAGCTTGACAAAACCAAAGCCATATGTAAGATTTGCAAAGAGGAAGTGAAATATAGCGGAAATACCACAAATCTGAGAAACCATTTAGCGAGGCATCATCCAGATATGACACTAGCAAAAACACTGGACCAGAAGCAGACTGCACTGGAAAAGGCATTTGCAGTGAAGTTAGCATCCACTTCTCAGTGTGCCCAAAAAAATAACAGAGGCTGTCGCAACTTTCATATGTAAGGATATACACCCGTACAGTGCTGTTGAAAATGATGGCTTCCGAAGTCTACTAAATGTGCTAGAACCACGCTACGTTATACCAACACGCAAACATTTCAGTGAAACAGTAATCCCAAACTTGTATGAAGAAGTAAGACACCGCGTTGCAACTTCACTGAAGTCAGCGGAGAGTGTTGCTCTAACGTGCGACAGTTGGACATCTAGAGCAACAGAGAGCTACTTAACCATTACTTCACACTTTATAGACGATGAGTGGAGACTCGTGTCACATGGTTTACAGATGAGGACAACAGAAGTCAGTCACACTGTGAGTCATTTATCTGAAAAACTGTCCGAGGCAATACAAGAATGGGGGCTTACAGATAAAAATCCAGTCTTTGTAACTGACAATGCTGCAAATATGGTATGTGCTGTGGAAATAATGGGCCAGTTGCACGTTGGCAGTTTTGCACACATACTCAATTTAGCCTCACAAGCAGGACTGAAAGTTCCAGCTGTTGCTCCACTGTTTGCTCAAGTAAGGTGCATAGCATCTTTTTTTTCATCGCAGCACTACAGCAAGCCGCAAGCTCAAAGAAAAGCAAAGGTTGCTGCAACTGCCTGCTCATAAGCTGGTGAGTGACGGGGTAACCAGATGGAACAGCACATTGGAGATGCTATAACGCTTCATGGAGCAGCAACCAGTGATCTCTGCTGCTCTCCTATCACCTGAAGTGAGGAGGAATGAAAGTGATCTCTGCACTCTTACAGAGGCAGACAAAACAGTCGGAGAAGATATTGTGAAAGTTCTGAAGTCCCTGCAGGCAGCCATGCTGGTAATGTCAGAGGACAACTCCCCAACTCTGTCCATCATTGCACCTCTCCATGCACAGATACTGGAGGAGATGAGTAGTGTCCCTCAGGACTCTGCTGTGATTAAGGACCTTAAAACTGCTGTACACAACAACTTAAATTCAAGGTATGTTTCCTTAATGTGTCTGTCATGCATGCGTGTAACTGTATAACTGGTGCTGAGAATAAAGAATGCAATATTGTAAAAAAAAAACAAAACATGCAAATATGTTACATTAATGCTGACAATAGTTATTTTTGTGATTGCAAGAGTGTGTATAATTGTGCATGCATGCATGCATGTGTATATCCACTGTAATGATAAAATTGTAATTCATTAATACACAAAATCTCTTCAAGATATGTGGCCCTGAAGGACACACTGTGCCTAGCATCAGCCTTAGATCCTCGCCTTAAGGCCCTGCCATTCTTGTCCAAAGAGGCCTGTGACAGAACATTCTCTCAACTGGTGACAGAAACTGCAGGTCCAGAACAAGTGGAAGCTTCCACTGTAAGTTACAGAAACAGCAGTAACTAATTGTTCCCTAAATACTAATTTCCTTTGCATGTAGAACTGTTTGTTTCTCCCTGAATTCAAAATTCCATCCATCCATCCATGTTCTTCCGCTTAATCCTTTCGGGTCGCAGGGGGGCTGGAGCCTATCCCAGCATCTTTGCGCGAGAGGCAGGGTACACCTTGGACAGATCGCCAGTCCATCGCAGGGCCAACACAGAGAGACAGACAACCATTCACTCTCACATTCATACCTAAGGACAATTTAGAATCCCCAGTTGATGCCAATTAACCTAACTTGCATGTTTTTGGCATGTGGGAGGAAACCGGAGAAATCCCGGAGTAAACCCACACAGACACAGGGAGAACATGCAAAGTCCACACAGATCACTGATGGTCGGGGGCTGGGATTGAACCTGGGATTCCCCGGCCAAGGGTGAGTTGCTGTGCTGCCGCAGTGCTAACCACTCCGCTACTGCGCTTGACTTTCCAAATAAATGTATTTTATTCCTGAATATTTTCATTTTTCAACAGCAAGAATCTGTTGGTGTCAGAACTGCGTAAACTGTGCCAGACAACTCTCGTGGTGATGCTGAACTGGATGATGCTCCGACTCCTGCTATGAGGTCAAAGGAGTCTGCATGAATGTTTGTCCTTGGGCCAGCCTCCTCGCAAACAACTGCAGCATCAGAGAAAACACAAGCTAAGAAGGTACAAGAAGAAGCAAAGAGATACAGGGAAGTTAAACCTCTTTCACTCTCTGAAAATCCACTGACCTGGTGGAGGGTGCATGCACCAGCTCCTTTTCTTGCAGAAAAATTTTACAGTCTCCAAAAAGTGAGAAAACATTCATAAGGTGTTTTCATGGACCTCACAGTTCCAATATCTATGGCAAAAGTTTTACAAGGCTGCTCAGTGTTCAGCAATTTCCAGAAAAATCTGTTACACTGTTTTAAAAGACAGTTTTCATTTTCAAATTTTCAGTTCACTTGAACACAGTGCTTTTTTTTCTGTCTAAACCACTGTTGTGGATTTCAGAAAAAACTTTGCAAGGTAGACACAGCAAAGTGTGACATTTTCTCAGGTATTATTGTTTACAAAAAGTATGTTCTGGTTGCACCAAATGCCTGATACATTTAAAATCCTACCAGTAAATACATATTATATTACATTATAATATGTATAAATGCTTCATGCATTAAATCTGTTTACTTTGGGTTGTTAAGCTGACATTGTTTGCACTAAAGCACTTATTAGCACTTTGTCAACTCTTAAGTTCAATAAAAAAGTGCATTTTTGTAACTGATTTTGGGTCAGTTCTTTATGTGATAATTTATGTATTAACAGTGCTGCTAGTCTAGCAAAATCTAGCAGTACTCAAATACTTTGCAAGCAGTTTCATGAAATGGTCAGTAAGAGAACAACTCATACCATCTCCGACGTCGCCCGGGTTGATTCCTGGCAGTGGAAGGCGAAGGACAGAGCTGCGTGGAGGAATCTGATGATGATGATGATGATGAGTTAGTGTTTGATGCTTCAGCAACACATTTCAGTGAAAACTACGCCTGAAACAGTTGAACTGAAGTTTTGCTCAAGTTAAAATTTCTGTGATCAAATGCCAGCTCTGACTAAGCAGTAAGTAATTTAAATGCTTGCTAATCTAATATTTAAGAAACAAAATATTACAGTGACCTTTTCCCTGATAAATTTACATTTTTTTCCCTTGCTGGTTTGAGACAATCTCCTTTTAACTGAGGATTTTTTCCCCCCAGAGTTTGCAGTTTTCTCTTGTGGTTTTGAAACCTTTTTCTTATAAATTTGGGACCCCTTTCCTTGTTGATGTGGGACCTTTTCTCCTGCATATTTGCCCATTTTTTCCATGTAGGTTTGAGACCTTTTTTCTAGGAAAATTTCAGATTTTTTTCCTGGCATAATTTGGGCTTTATGATTTATGATCATGCCCTACCTTTTGACTTGCTCTATAATTTTGGACTTAAAATTACTGTTTCGCTGTACTGATTCGCTCCTGATTGACACTCATGCAGTGATCAAAGCCATTAGAGAGCTATCAGATAACAAAGCGAGTGGTTTAGACTGTATTTCTGCTGAGCATCTTAAATACGCTAGCTCAAGAATTGCTCCTCTTCTTGTAATCTGTTTCACCAGCTTCATGATTCATGGGATGTTACCAGAATCATTATTGTCTGTTGTGTTGGTACCAGTCATTAAAGATAAAGCTGGCAAGCTGTGTAGCCTGGACAATTACAGACCCATAGCTTTAGCCAATATAATATCTAAAGTACTGGAAAAAATCATGTTTGAAAAATTAAATGTATTCATCAAATCTACTGATCATCAATTTGGATTCAAACCCCATCATGGAACAGATCTGTGCATATATGCCTTAAAAGAAATTATAAATAAGTACAGAAATCAAAATTCTTCAGTTTTTCTGTGCTTTATTGACGCCTCCAAGGCGTTTGATCGTGTTAATCACAGGATACTGTTTAGGAAAATGATTGACAGGGGGGTGCCCAAGTACTTAGTACGTATCCTGATTTACTGGTACGCACATCAGAAGATGCTGGTGAAATGGGGGAAGAGTCATTCATCACCATTTGGTGTGAGCAGTGGTGTCAGACAGGGCAGTATATTGTCCCCTATTCTATTTAATCTTTACATGGATGAGTTGTCAAAGCAACTGAATGCCTGTAAAACTGGGTGTTTAATAGGGAATAAGTTAGTGAATCATTTTATGTATGCTGATGATCTAGTTATTCTCAGTCCAAATAGTGCTGGTCTTCAGGAGTTATTAAGAGTGTGTAGTGCTTATGGAGAGGAAAATGACATAAAATATAATACAAATAAGAGTTGTGTGCTGATCTGCCGCACTAAAGAAGATTTGTTAATGAAATTCCCTGTCTTTGAATTGGCAGGCAGGGAATTAATTGTCAGGGATAAAATTAAATATCTGGGACATGTTATTAATGATAGAATGACTGATGATGATGATATTTTCAGACAACGCTGCAAAATCTACATGCAAGCAAATATTCTTGCACGCAGATTTGGTTTTTGTTCAGATGAGGTGAAACTGGTTCTTTTTAAAACCTACTGTACACCTTTATACACTGCTCATTTATGGATAAATTATAGGAAACTAAGTATGCAGAAATTACAGGTTGCCTACAATGATGCCTTAAGAATTTTACTTAAAAAGCCTCGATGGTGCAGTGCCTCCGAGTTATTTGTCTCATCACGTGTAAATACTCTGCATGCAGTAATAAGGAATTTTATGTATAAATTCATCTGTCGGCTTGATGTATCTAGAAATGAAATCATTCAAGTCATGTCTAGCATTAAGCTCAGTTCTATTCGCTGTCAGTCACAGTTTAGAAGGCACTGGTACAGTTGTCTTTTTAAGTCTTTTTAAAGTCTGTACTGTCTTTGTACTTCTTTAAGCAGTTATGTCTTAGTGTTTCTTGTAACTTTTTGATTGTTTCAACTGTCTTGTTTTTTTACTTTACTTGTTTATTTTTCTCTTGATGGACCTTGAGTCTGGAATAAAGTCTTTGATTGATTGATTGATTGATTGATTGACTGTCATTTATTCTGGTCTACTTTCAGGTTTATGCTTAAAGTATTTGTTCTTAGATTATTATGTCTCAGTGTGCAAGAGGCAATGTGTGTGTGTATGAGACTGTGCACCGAGGCATCAGCGGTGCTTTGATTCATCAAGCACTCCACAGAAGACTGTTAACCTGGCTCGCTTGAGGTAAAGCATCTGCATAGCTGACTATGATAAAAATAACACAGAAAGATGAATGCATCACAGCAATAAGGTGTTAGAAAATGTGTTCCTTTTAACTGAATCCAAAGCTAACATATACTTAAATGACAAAAATGTGTTCAAATACTTAATGTACATTCACTGTTACTTGACAACAACATGGAGTCACTTTATCAGAGCAAAGATACAGTTCAGTGAGGAAATTTAATTATCCAACACAATTAAAAGAACGGCTGAAGCACATTATTGCTCAGATCACTTCCCCAGCAGATCTTTTATTTACAGCATTTTGTGTGTGTGTGTGTGTGTGTGTGTTGTGTGTGTGTGTGTGTGTGTGTGTGAGAGAGAGAGAGAGAGAGAGAGAGAGAGAGAGAGAGAGATTTTTGATTTTTAAAAGATCTTTAATAAACACACTTGTCCATCAGTCAATACAATTTCTATATCATGCTATGTTACACAGAAAATTAATCCCCCAAAAAACGCCCCAAAAAAAGCTGTCCATCATGAACTGAACAGAGGACATTTTCCAGGGACCAGAGGGTCCTGAAACCTTCCACATCCCCATTCCCCATAAAAAACTGAAAGTCCAGCCTGATTCTGGCTTTAAGTAGCCTCACAAATAAAATTTTGACATCAACATCATTCTCAACATTTTCAAGTTTTCTTCTCCGGCTTACATAGATAGCCAACTTTGCCTGCCCTAAAACAAAGTTCAGTAGTTGACACTTCTGCTTAAAACGACGATTGTACATAAAACCACAAATGAAAACCTGCTTAGAGAAAACTTCCTTAAAAATATGAAAAAGTTTTGTGAGAAGTTCAAAGAGGCCACTCAGGCGCTGACATTCAATAAAACAATGAAAAACAGTCTCCCTAGAGGAACAAAAAACACACTGATCACTGACACTGCTGTTAATTGACATAACGCACGGCTCAGGAGACACGCACACACAGGCTTAGAGTAGTTCAAAGAGTTTATTAACAGCAGGGGTGAATGAGTGTGTGTCTGCGGGATGCAGATGTGTTGGTGGTGGCGTCTGCTTCAGGCACAGAGGCAGATGACCGTTCGGCCGAGCAACCCTATGGAGAGAGCACAGGGAGAGGGTGACGGGCATACACCAACACAGGATGAATTATGGCAAGAGAAGATCTTACTTGAGTTGTCAGGATAGCTGGCACAGCAAGGGGAACGTAGCCCGGGAGACAGCCACCTGGAGAGCTCCGTGCAGCAGCGAAGGATGGGCGATGGAACGGAGATGTCCGCCGCCGGGGAATCCACCTGTGCACAGGGGAGCAGACTGGAAAAAGAGGTAAGGGTTCTACCCAGAATAGCGATGCTGAAGAAAGGTATGCTCACGGCGGTGAGGGAACGAAGTCTGACGGCTTCAGGCCGAGCCTCCGGGCGAGGCGGCTTTTATCCCTCGCCGCTAATGAGGATCAGGTGTGTGAGCAGGTGGCGCCGCTGATGAACGGCGCGGCGTGACAGTACTCCCCCCTCTAGCAGCGCCTCCTGGCGATGGCTTATCCGGGTGCGCTCGGTGGAAGTCCGCGATGAGCGATGGGTCCAACACAAACAACGGGGGCACCCATTGTCGATGCTCGGGCCCATAGCCCTCCCAGTCCACCAAGTATTGCAACCCACGACCCCGGCGCCGGGAGTCCAGGATGGAGGAGACGGACCAGGCCGGGTGGCCACCAATCATCCGGGGCGCGGGTTGCGCTGCAGGAGGAGGGCAAAGGGGATCGGTGACTGCCAGCTTCACCTTTGACACGTGGAAGGTGGAATGGATGCGGAGGGAGGGGGGAATAGCCACGCGCACAGCCACCGGGTTGATGATCCGGGTGATGGGGAAGGGACCCATGAAGCGCTGTGCCAGCTTCCTCCTCTCGCCTTTTAGGGTGACGTCCTGGGTGGAAACGTAGACAAGTTGCCCAACTCTGTACGCCGGGGCAGGTCTTCTACGCCGATCCGCCACGGTCTTGTTGCGCTCCGCTGTGCGTAAAAGCGCATGACGCGCGGTGGCCCAGGTGGAGCGGAACTGCCTCACGTGCGCCCTAACTGACGGAACAGTTACCTCGCTCTCCTGCGCTGGGAGCAGCGGGGGGTCGTAACCCAGGGACGCCTTGAAGGGGGACATCCCCGTTGCAGAAGAGCGGGCGGTGTTGTGGGCGTACTCCACCCAGGCGAGATGGTTGCTCCACGATGTCGGCTTGGATCTTGCAACACAGCGGAGCGCAGCCTCCAGCTCCTGATTGGTCCTCTCACACTGCCCGTTAGACTGGGGGTGATGGCCGGAGGAGAGGCTCACCTTGGCTCCGATGGCGTTGCAAAAGGATTTCCAAACCTCGGATGAAAATTGGGGACCCCGGTCCGAGACCACGTCCACCGGGATCCCATGCAGCCTGACCACGTGTTGGACGAGGAAGCCCGCCGTCTCCAGGGCGGTAGGGAGACCTCGCAGGGGGACGAAGTGTGCTGCCTTGGAGAAACGGTCCACGATGGTCAGGATGGTGTCGAATGAGTTGGAAACTGGGAGCCCGGTGACGAAATCCAGTGCGATGTGCGACCATGGCCTGCCAGGGACGGGCAGAGGCTGGAGCAGACCCGCTGGAGGGGCGTTTCCCGATTTACTGGTGGCACAAATTGGACAAGCCCGGGCGTAGCGGGCTGCATCCCTCCGCAGGCCCGGCCACCAAAAGGACCGTTGGAGGAGGCTGATCATCCGAGAGGTGCCGGGATGACAGGTGAGCCGGGAGGTGTGGAGCCAGTGGATGACCTCTCCTCGGACCGCAGACGGAACGAACAGTCTTCCCTCCGGTCCGCCGCCAGGATCAGGTTCCACCTCCTGTGCCTTCCGGATCTTGTCCACAATGTCCCAAGAGATAGCTCCCACGACGCACGACCTGGGCAGGATAGTGTGGGGCGTCTCCTCAGCCCCCACGGGGGTGAACTGTCTAGAGAGGGCGTCAGGCAGGCCGTTCTTGGAGCCTGGCCTGAAGGTGATAGAGAACCGGAACCTGGCGAAGAACAGAGACCAGCGCGCCTGGCGGGCATTCAGGCGCTTGGCAGATCGTAGGTACTCTAAATTCTTATGGTCCGTCAGGACCACAAACGGCAGGTCCGCCCCCTCTAGCCAGTGGCGCCACTCCTGTAGGGCGAGTTTAATGGCCAGGAGCTCTCTGTCCCCCACATCATAGTTCCTCTCCGCCGGCGACAGGCGCCGGGAGAAGAAGGCGCACGGTCGTTTGGCGCCATCGTCCGGTGACAGCTGGGATAACACTGCTCCCACTCCCGTGTCCGATGCGTCCACCTCCACAATGCACTGCAGCGCGGGGTCGACCTGGCGAAGGACCCGGGGGGAGGAGAACTCCGCCTTCAGCGCCTTAAAGGCAGCATCGACCTCTTCGGTCCACCGGAACGGAACCTTCGGGGACGTGAGGCGGGTCAGTGGTCCGACGATCCAGCTGAAATTCGGGACAAAACGGCGGTAAAAATTGGCGAAGCCAACAAACTGTTGCACCTGCTTCCGAGATGCGGGAGTAGGCCACTCCACCACCGCCTTCACCTTCTCTGGGTCCGGGAGCACCTGGTCTTGGGCGATGATGAATCCCAGGAAGGATGTGGTCCTAGCGTAAAACTCGCACTTCTCAGCCTTCACGTACAGACGATTCTCCAGCAGTCTTTGAAGGACCCGCCTCACATGGACCCGGTGCTCGTCTCTGGACTGAGAGAAGATCAGAATGTCGTCCAGGTAGACGAACACGAAGAGGCCGATGAAATCCCGGAGGACGTCATTGATGAGGCGCTGAAAGACGGCAGGAGCGTTGGTCAGCCCGAACGGCATGACGAGATACTCAAAGTGGCCGTTCGGGGTACGGAAGGCTGTTTTCCATTCATCTCCCTCCCGGATCCGGACGAGGTGGTAAGCGCTGCGGAGATCCAGCTTGGTAAACCAGGTCGCCCCCTGGAGGGAGTGGAAGGCAGTGTCCATGAGGGGCAGGGTGTAACGGTCCCTCTCAGTGATGTCATTAAGTGCTCGGTAGTCAATACAGGGACGGAGGGAACCGTCCTTCTTCCCTACAAAGAAAAACCCTGCCCCCACGGGTGATGACGATGGGCGGATAATCCCAGCGCTCAGTGATTCCTTCAGGTACGTATTCATAGTCTCCTTCTCCGGCGCCGACAGGCTGTAGAGCCGACCAGATGGCAGAGGGGCCCCCTGGCGGAGATTGATGGCACAGTCATATGGTCGATGCGGGGGAAGAGACATAGCTTTCGACTTGCTGAATACCATACCCAGGTCGTGAAAATCTGGGGGCACCAGTGACAGGTCCGGGGGTGCTGTATCCGCCACAGGAGGAGCCGCGGACGGGGAGCAGGCAGCGGACTGAAGGCAGGTGCCCATGCAGAAGGTACTCCACGCCGACACCCCAGCTGACCTCCAGTCCAGAACAGGATTGTGGAGGCGTAGCCAGGGATACCCCAGGATGACGGGCGACACAGAGTTGGGCAGGACGTAGAAAACCATTTCCTCCCGGTGGTTCCCTGAGATGATGACTGGGACAGGAATGGTTTGATGGGTAACTCTCCCAAGGGAGGCACGGAAGAGATGGACCAGGGAGATGGGGTGTTTGAGCGCCTGACAGCGGATGCCCAATCGGGTTGCCAGGCCTTGTGAAATGAAGCTGCCCTCTGCGCCCGAATCCACCAGTGCGTGGGTGAGGTGCCCAGTGGGATTGTGGCAAAAACGGATGGGCAGCTTTAATTGAGTGAGGGGACTTTGCCGATTGACGTCCGCGAGGCCCCCTACAGTGACTCGCGGACCCCACCGTTTGGCTTCTGTGGGCAAAGCTCTACCGTGTGTTGATTGTCTCCGCAATACATGCAGAGACCCAACTCACGGCGGCGCTGTCTCTCTGCCAAGGAGAGCTTTGCCCAGCCCGTCACCATCGGCTCCGACTCCTCGGGGCACGATGGTGGCGGCGTCGCCAGGGGGCGAGCTTGGGGCAGGCGTAGCGGGACTCCTCGAGGGCGAGAAGCAGACGGCTTCCGTCCTGAGGAGCGCTCGCGCAGCCTGTTGTCCAAGCTGATTGCTAATGAGGTTAGCTCCGCTAACGTTCCGGGGATATCCCGTCCAGCCAGTTCATCCCTCAGATCACTATTGAGGCTGCGGAGAAACAGGCCGCAGAGGGAGCGCTCCTCCCAGCCCAGTTCCTCCGCCGCTACCCGGTATTCGATGGCATAATCCGCGGCCGACCGGCTTCCCTGCTGGAGAGCGAGAAGCCGATCGACCTGGACCGCCTCGGAACGGGAGTGATCGAACACCTCCAGGAAGCGCCTCACGAACTCGGCATAGGTGAGGGTGGCATAACTGGGTCTCGCCATAATAGCGTAGGCCCAAGTTAAAGCGCGCCCCTCCAGGAGGTTCCCTATGTAGCCGATCCGGCTGTGATCTGAGGGAAAGTCTCCGGGCACACGGTCAAACACGGACTCGCACTGCATCACAAACCCCCGCGCTCCGCCGAGCTTTCCGCTAAAGCGGGCGGGGGTCGGAATTGGTGTGAGTCGGGCCGGTGCCACTGGAGCTGGCTGGACGGCCACCGGAACAGCAGGAGCTGCGCCACCCTGAGGAGCCGGGGGGAACGGCTGCTGGGGGTCCAGGCGGTCCAATCGGCCAGTGATAGTTATCAATTGATTTAGGATCACCTGCTGTTGATAAGCTATTTGATCCACTCTAGCCTCGAGAGTGGTAAGCCGGTGTGCGAGCCCGCCATCCGCCGAGCCGCTCTGCTGAAGCCGTACTGACATAACGCACGGCTCAGGAGACACGCACACACAGGCTTAGAGTAGTTCAAAGAGTTTATTAACAGCAGGGGTGAATGAGTGTGTGTCTGCGGGATGCAGATGTGTTGGTGGTGGCGTCTGCTTCAGGCACAGAGGCAGATGACCGTTCGGCCGAGCAACCCTATGGAGAGAGCACAGGGAGAGGGTGACGGGCATACACCAACACAGGATGAATTATGGCAAGAGAAGATCTTACTTGAGTTGTCAGGATAGCTGGCACAGCAAGGGGAACGTAGCCCGGGAGACAGCCACCTGGAGAGCTCCGTGCAGCAGCGAAGGATGGGCGATGGAACGGAGATGTCCGCCGCCGGGGAATCCACCTGTGCACAGGGGAGCAGACTGGAAAAAGAGGTAAGGGTTCTACCCAGAATAGCGATGCTGAAGAAAGGTATGCTCACGGCGGTGAGGGAACGAAGTCTGACGGCTTCAGGCCGAGCCTCCGGGCGAGGCGGCTTTTATCCCTCGCCGCTGATGAGGATCAGGTGTATGAGCAGGTGGCGCCGCTGATGAACGGCGCGGCGTGACATTAATCACAGAAACAAAAGCATTGACAGCTATAATACCATGCAGGACCCTCCACTGTAAGTCTCCATGCCTCTTAGGGAGAGGGGCTTTGTAAAGAGCCCTCCAGGCAGGCCGATGCCCTTTTCCTAGTTTAAAATAGGCTCTCCAAGGAGTGTCCACACAGGTGTTCAATCGGTCCTTGTTGAGTGCCATCACCACCAGTCTGTAGAGTGCCTTACCACTGGCTCCTCCAAAGTCCACACCAGTGGGAGCACAGAATGCCAGTAAGGAGCAAGGAGCGACGTCAAAGTCCATATAGAGCGTGAGAGAGGGAAAGGGGTCAGTGCTTTCTGGCTGCAGCGTGCCATTGCTAAAGTCCAAGAGTAGGGAGTGCTCAAGTCCATGAAGCTCCTGTTTCCAGTGTGCAAGAAGACCATCGATGAAACGATTCGACCTGACACCAAGATGAGCTGCTAAAGCTGAGGCGTTGTTGAGGCCAGGACCAGCCAGTTCCACCACTTGCTTCAGAGTGAGAATGTTCCTGGAACACAGCCTATCAAGGAAGGTCCTTCCAACTCCCGGCAGGACACCAAGGCGACCACCAAAAACCAGCGGCTCCCTCAACAACCAGTAGAGGGAATCGCATGGCCCTCTTTGTTTTTTAAAAAGAGTCCACACTGAAAAGAGACTGCGGTAAAAACTGGGTAAAGACAGTGCATTAGAGTTCTTAAAATCCATTAAAAACACAGGGAGGTCTAGCCCAAGCCCAAGGACTCTCTGTAAAATAACACAGGCCAAAGGCCTCCATACCAGGTCCTGGGGGCCCGTCAGCAGTCTCTGTATGAAAGTCAGTCTAAAAGCAGCACCTCTACTAGCTAAATGAATCACTCCTTGCCCCCCCCCCTCTTTGGGAAGAAATAACAGGGCTTGAGGAACCCAGTGGAGTCCACCCCCCCAAAAAAAGTCCACCAAAACAGACTGAATTTTGGACAACAAACCAGCAGGGGGGTCCATGCACATGAGGCGGTGCCACAGGGATGAGGAAACAAGATTATTTAAAATGAGCACTCTTCCTCTAAAAGATATTCTTGGCATTAGCCACTTCCACTTGTTTAGTCTCCCGTTAATCTTCTCTATGACCCCATCCCAATTTTTTTGCTCAAACTGCTGATTTCCAATAAAGACACCAAGATACTTAAAACCTCCTTTTTTCCAAATCAACCCACCCGGCAGCGTAAGCTGATTTTCTAGTTTCTCCCCCACCATCAGAGCCTCGCTTTTTCCCCAGTTTATCTTTGCAGAGGAAAGTTGGCCAAAAAGATTGACACTCCTAACCAGAACGTCAATGTCACTCTGCTTGTTTAGCAGAATGACTACATCATCTGCATAGGCCGACAGCTTGAACGTGGTGTCAAAGCCAGGAAAAGTAACTCCTGATAGATCCCTTCTCAGGCAGTGAAGCAAAGGCTCTATGGCGAGGGAGTACAGCATCCCTGAGAGAGGGCAGCCCTGCCGAACCCCCCTCTGGACTTTTAAAGGGGCAGACAGGCCCCCATTTATCTTCAGCACACTCTCAATGTCACTGTACAAGACCCGTGTCCTGGCTATGAAGCCTGGGCTGAACCCAAAAGCTGTTAAAACTGTCCATAAATATTGGTGTTCAACCCGATCAAACGCCTTTTCCTGGTCAATTGAAATCAAACCAGTTTCTACCGCCAATGAACCAGAGACCTCCAAAATATCCCGAATTAAAGTGACGTTGTCACTAATCAGCCTGCCAGGCACACAGTAAGTCCGGTCTACATGAATGAGCTCGCTCATCACCTTTCTCAGTCTTCGGGCCAGAGCTTTTGAGAGAATCTTGTAGTCTGTGCAGAGCAGAGAGACTGGCCTCCAGTTCTTTAGGCTCTGGAGGTCCCCCTTTTTCGGCAACAGTGTGATGATGGCCCTCCTGCAGGTCGTGGGTAGGGTCCCCCTTTCCAAGCTATCTTGGAGAACCTCCAGCAGGTCTGGACCAAGCAGGGGCCAGAATTCCTTAAAAAAGTCCACAGAGAGACCATCTATGCCTGGTGATTTTCCATTCTGGAGGCTCATTAGCGCCGTATGCAGCTCAGACAGAGACAGTGGAGCATCCAAGCCGGCAACAAGGTCCTCTGAGAGCACTGGAAGACCATCAAGGAAAACCTGGCCCAGTGACGTGTCCTCCCTCCACTCTGCTCTAAACAATTCACTGTAAAAGCTAGCAGCGTGTTTCCTGATCTCTGCTGCTGTGGAGATTGTTCTCCCGTCATCGCCCAACAAGGAGTGAATGAGCTTTCTCTGTCCATTTTTCCCCTCCAGTCCAAAAAAGTACTGGGAGGGCGAGTCCATCAGAGCTACATCCATGTAGCGTGAGCGGACCAGAGCACCCTGTGCGGTGACCCCTAGCAAGCTAGCCAAGGCTGACCTTTTTGACTTAAGAGCCTCTAAGTGCTCCTGTTTTCCGGTAGAACTGAGTAACTCCTCTAGCTCTACCACCTCAGTCTCCAGAACTTTCAAGGATTGGGTCAAGCTACGAGTGACATTTTGAGTGTACTGTTGGCAGAATTGTTTTATCTGTGCCTTACCAAAATCCCACCACATTTGGAGAGAACTAAAAGAAGATTTTTGTTCCCTGTGTGACTTCCATACATCATGAAAAACTCCCTTAAAAAACACATCATTTAAAAGTGTATTATTAAAATGCCAAAAAGCACTCTTACACTTTACATTTTCAATGAAAACAGAACAAATCAGCAGGCAGTGATCAGTGAAACCAACAGGACAGATACAACTATTTTTAAAAACACTCATTTGGTGTTTAAAACCATAGAAACGGTCTAACCTAGCCATAGATAAGAGGTTATCTTTAGCATGGCTCCAGGTGTACTGCCTCTGGTCCCCATGATGTGATCTCCACACATCGGCCATTTCATGTGCCTTCACTAGTTCCCTCAGCCTATTGGCAGAAGCAGGGTGAGGTTCCTGATGGTTCCTGTCCAGTCTGTGGTTTAATGTACAGTTAAAATCACCCCCCAGAAATAAAAAACTATTTGGATTACAGGATCTAACCGTATCTGATAGCATATTAAAGACCCTGATCCTTTCTGCTCTCTGGGTTGGCACATACACGTTTATAAGAACCAAGTTTACGTTTTCAAACTGTACCTTTAGCAAGAGTACATGTCCTTTCACCACCTCTTCTACCTCATAAGAGACAGGCACACAACCCCTAGAGAAAAGTACAGCCACCCCTCCACTATTATTGGATTTGTGGCTAAAAAAAATGCAGCCATCCCACTCTTTTCTCCACTGGCACTCAATGTCTACAGTGCTGTGAGTCTCCTGGACCATCAGCACGTCAAGTGCCTTTAAATTAAAAAGCTTGTATAAAGAGGCCCTTTTTACATCATCCCTGGCCCGGTTTATATTAAGAGTGCCAATTCTAAGGTGGGGCATTAAAAAGGATAAAAATAAGGTACAGTAAAAAAACACACACATAGCATAAAAGGGAAGAAACAAACTAAGAGTCAACATGACTGTTAGTAATTTGTGATTTCAGTTTGACAACCAGTTTCTTTAAACGAAAAATTTCCTGATCAGTAAAAGTCTCATTCCCATCATTCAGTTTCATCAGCTTGCGAGCTGATGCCACAAATAACTCCAGATCTGGAAAGTAATTTTCCACTTTCACAGCTCTGCTCCCCTTGGTCACCTGGAGAAATTGCCTAATTTTGGTAAAACAATAGGAGCTTTGCTCCTCCTGCGTCTGCATCATTTCAGACTCAGCTCCACTTTCGTCAGAGACGCTCTCATCTAGTAAATCTAACTTCCCAACCCTACTAGATTTAGCAGAGCTCTGCAAGTTTTCAGCACTTTTTCTTTTTTGTGCAGCTTTAAAAGGATCCTCTTCAACAAAACTACATTCCTGCATTTCTTCATGAACTGCAACGTTTGTCATGCAGTGTTTGCTCTGTGTGTCCCCTACAGCCTCAAACCGCTCCTCCCCCGCCTGCAAAGTCTGTTCATTCACGTTCCTTCGTTTAACTGCACTTTTACTTACACCCTCCACCTGTTTACCCCGGGCGACAGGCTCGTCACAATGATCAGAGCTGCCGCCAGACAGAAATTCCCCACCATCACTGTTTGGGGGGGCAACTACCGCGCCCGCCGCGGCCACCCAAGCAGAGGTGGCCACGACCGCCCCAGCACAAGCGGACGCGGACGCGGACGCGGATGCGGACGCGGACGCCCCCGCAGAAGTAGAAGCGGACGCGGCCGCGGCCGCGGTCGCAGCCGCGACCGCCCCAGCAGAGACAGGCGCCACAGCGGCATCCGCCGCACCACATGTAGCGCTACCCTCCGACCACCAGAAACAGCGGCGTCACCTTTCTTACCACCAGTGCTCTTTGTGTTCGCCTTTTCAGGACATGACCTAATAAGATGGCCTTCTGCGCCACACGCAAAACACTTCATGGTTTCAGATGTTGCAAACACCAAGTAGCTAAAGCCGTCAATCCTGAAATTAAAAGACGCGTTCAGTTCAGCAGAGCTGTCTTTCAACACCATGAAACACTGCCTCCTGTGACATACAACATGCTTCAGCAGGGGTGATTTACTACCCAGAGAGACCATTCTGATAGGGGACACAACCTGGCCAAAACGGGACAACTCTCTAATCAGCTGATCATTTTTAACGAAAGGAGGAGCGTTTGAGATGGTGATCCTCCTAGACGGGTTCGCCAGCGGTAAAACGGGAGTAAAAGTGTCACCTATGACCACTCCCTGTGCCACCACCTGATCAGCTTTTTCAGTCGAATCCAGAAAGATCACAATTGCGCTGTTCATCCTCGATGCTGATTTTATGCTGCCATGCCCAACCACCTGTCCTACAGCGAGGCTGGCCTCCTCCACAGAACAGGGAACTGTCGGGAGGATTCTCACACCATGACGCCGGGTTAAGCGCTCAAACTCCACACCACCATCAATCACCGGCATGATGCCGGCCGGGAAAAACCGGCAGCAGAAGCTACCGTTCCCCAACACACTCACTCCAACACTCACACCCCAGCACACACACACTCAACCCACTATATTAAACACACACACCTCAAACACACAAGATAGAGAAAAAGTTAGAAAATACAAAGTTTAAAGTACTCACTCGACACCACTCCACACCCCTGCTCCCACAAACGCCCACGCATGCGCACGAGAGAGAGAGAGAGAGAGAGAGAGAGAGAGAGAGAGAGAGAGAGAGAGAGAGAGATTTGAAACATTTACTGTAAAGACAAAACGCTTTCTTTTGGATTGGAATATATTAAATAGGATCATTTGAATATTATATTGTTCACATCATTATACCGTACAGCAACTGTGATTGTGACTCATAAGTAGGACACTGGAGAAGGAACAATTTATTTCTCATTAATTCCCTTTAATCAATGATGAAGCAGAAACTTGGTCAAATACTATCATTTCTGCTCTGTCAGTTGATTTCATCATCAGTGCCATAACTTTTATAGTTTCGTGTATTCTGTGTTAGTGAAACTTAAGTAAAAGCTTCAATGTCATGGAGTTGACAATATTATATCTTAACTGTGTGAAATTTGTGAAGACACTTGATTTAGGTCAATGTTTACCTTTAGTTTAGTCACTCCTTATCAAGTTTACATTTAATTAATTTAAATCTGATTATCATGCCCAGAAAGCATAAATCATTTAAGAGAAGGTGAAGTTTTTGTAGGCCTGAAATAGCAAAGGTTTTATATTGTTACAGCAGAAAATCATGTGTGCAAATAATCCAATTACATTTACATTTATTCAATTTAAAGTCCAGCCACTGCACATGTATGCTCGCTGTAACATTGTTATGATCCAGTAAGACAGAACCACAGTTATTAATAGGAAAGGTTGTTCTTTTACAAAGAAAAAATGAATAATTTCTGGCACAGCTTTTCCACATTTTGCACCAAAAAAAGTGAATTCAACAAAGCCAACGAAGTTTGTCTCCTACAGTAGTAGTGTTAATAGTTGCAGAATCACCTCTATATGTCATATAATAATCTATGTTTGTCCGTACTTACATTTCGGCATTACTATTGTAATGCTTTCTTTGTATCTGTTAGCTAAAGATACAGCACCCTGGGTTCGCCACCCTAGATGTTAAGAAATTATGACTTAAGAATTTCAATAGTGGACTTTTTAACTGAAATATTTTATACTTTATCAACTCCTGTTTAGATTTTTAAATGACCAAAATGAAATGACTTTAGAGCATTTATTTTTTTCCACAATATTTTTATTGAACCTTTTTTTTTTTACAATCATGGCACAAACAATCAAACACTAACACTAAAGTAATTTAAAAAAAACACTAACTACAAAAAAAAATGTACTAAAAACACCAACAACCACTAACAAAGGCAAGTCATCAACAATGCTCCTCTGTTTAGACTAGGTAATCTATTATATAAGCATACATATTATACATTCACCAATTTGGAATTTGCAAGGTCCACACACATCATTCACCTTCTTCTTCAGAAGTTATGTTTAATTTCTTTACATAATCAAAGAAAGGTCTCCATATATTCTCAAACACATTTTCCTTTGATTTCAGTATATATGTTATTCTTTCTAGTGGAAGGTTTGTTAACATCTGTCTTAACCACTGAGTCACATCTGGTCTATGAGTCTTTTTCCACTGTAGTGCAATACATTTTTTGGCATTAAGCAAACTGAGGTCTATGAATGCTCTTTCACTCTTATTAAAGTTATGCTTTTCTGGATACAGACCCAACAAAAACAGTTTAGGGTTCAATGTGAATTGTTTTGAAATTATTTTTTCAATTGTTACCCTCACCTCTTCCCAAAACATTCTGATTTTTCTACATTCCCATGAACAGTGAAATAGGGTTCCTTTACTTTCCATACATTTTGTGCATGTATCTGGTATGTTTTTGTTATATCTATTTAATTCCACTGGTGTAACATACATCCGCATTAACAATTTAAAATGTATCAATTTAAGACGTACATTTATTGATTTGGTTTGAGCTTCTGTACAAGCCAATTCCCATTGTTCCTCTGAAATTTCAATTTGCAGGTCTTCTTTCCAATAATTCAGTCTTTTCTGTGAGTTTTCACTTGAGATTTAGTGTCAATGAGTTATAAAACTCTGAAATAATACCCTTTCTCTTACTATCTTTCGTCAAAATTTTTTCCAAGGAAGAATAAGTAGGTCGGGTGAGAGCATTATTTTGATTTGATCGAATAAAATTCCTAAGCTGAAGATATTTAAAAAATGTGTTCTATTAAGATTGAATTTGATCCTCAGTTCTTCAGAAGACATTATGTTATCTGAACGTAACAAATATAAGTCTTGAATCTTTTGAATCCCTTTTAAATTCCATACTTTAAATACAGCATCCGTTCTCCCTGGTGTAAAATATTGATTACCCCATATTGGGCTAAATTGTGACAATAAGTGTGGTTCTTTTAAATATTTTTTGGATTCACACCATAGTTTGATCATATGCTTTACAATTGGATTTTTAACTTGTTTCTGTAATTTTTAAGCCGAGTCTGAGTATATGAATAAGGGAAGAGGTAAAGGTAAATTGTATGATCCCATTTCAGTCCAGTGAGGGAGATCATTTGATGAAAAATAATATGTCATAGACCTCAGTTGTGCTGACCAGTAATACAACATAAAGTTTGGACATTTCAGACCTCCACGATCAAATGGTAAATATAGTAAGGACAGACGTAATCTAGCCTTCCTATTGTTCCATATAAATTCCACTAACTTTTTTTTAATTCTTGAGAATAGATCTGAAGGTGGTGGTAAAGGAATGTATTGAAATAAAGTATTTTGGGTAAGATATTACTTTCAAGTATATTAATTCTCCCGATCATCGACATTGGTAGTGACATCCATCTCTGAAGTAACTCATTAATATCTGTCATTAAGGCTTCATAGTTGGCACTGGCGACTGATTCTAGCTTAGGCAAAATTTGAATTCCTACATATTTAAACTGATTTACAACATTGAATTGATTTACCTCAGGAGCTGGGTGATTTCTCTGGGTCTCATTTAGCATTAATATTGAAGATTTAGTTTTACTTATTTTATATCCTGATATTTCCCCAAAGTTCTTTATTAAATTTAACAAGATCGGAATTGATTTTTTAAAATTCGACATAAACAAAATTATGTCATCGGCATACAGGGAGATTTTATGTTCTGTTGGTCCTACTTTAATTCCATATATTTGTGGATGTAAACGTTCTGCCATCGCTGAAGGTTCAATTGCCATAGTAAACAATAACGGTGAAAGTGGACAGCCTTGTCGACATCCTCTATTGATTTTTATTGATTTTGAGATATTGCTGTTTGTTAGGATTTCTGCTGTAGCATTATTGTATATTATCTGAACCCATTTTATGAAATTATTTCCAAGTCCAAACCTTTGTAGGACTTCAAAAAGACAGAGCCATTCAACCCTATCAAAGGCCTTCTCGGCGTCCAATGATAGAAGAGCTGTATCCGGTGCTTCTTTATTGGAATAAATAATAGTAAATAGTCTTCTTACATTATGGAAGCCTTGTCTTCCCATTATAAAGCCATTCTGATCTCGGTTAATAATATTTGGTAATATTTCTTTTAGTCGTCTTGCTAAAATTTTACAGATTATCTTAAGGTCAGCATTTAATAGACTTATTGGTCTCATGTTTTCACATTTATTAGGAGGTTTACCTGGTTTTGGCAACAGTATAATTAAGGCATTATTCATGTATGGTGGTAAATTACTATTTTGAAATGCTTCTAAAACCATTTCCAAAAGTGGTTTTATTAATTTATTCTTAATTTTTTTATAAAGGTCAACTGGAAGACCATCTGGTCCTGCTCTTTTTCCTGATTTCATATTATCAATGGCTAGCCCAACTTCTTCTTGACTAATTTTAGACTCCAGTATCTCCCTGTTTTCATTTGGAATACACGGTATAGATAATCCACCCAAAAACCCATTTAGTTTTGTTAAATCAGTTTCATTTTTTGTATCATATAGTTTTTCATAATAATCTCTAAAGGCACTATTAATTTCTAAAGGATCTATAACTGCCTGTCTGTTACTTATAATACTGGTAATTGGTGTTTTAAATTCTAATTGTTTAATCTGCCATGCCAATAATTTTCCTGATTTTTCACCTTGTTCATAAAAAGTTTGCTTCAATCTTAGAAGACTCGAGGAAGCTCTATTCGCTGATTTTTTGTCATATTCAGCTCTCAGAATCAGTAATTCGTTCTCTAACTGTGGGTTACTTCCTGCATACACTTTTTCTTGAAGAATTTTTATTTTACGTTCCAATTGGACTTTCTCCTCTCGAGTCTTCTTAGATTTTGAACCTGTATAACTAATAATATGCCCCCTAATAAAAGCTTTGAAAGCTTCCCACTTTATACATGCCGTTGTTTGTGTAGTATTAATATCAAAGAACTCATCTATCTGTTTTTCTATGTACTTAACAAATTCCTCATCCTGAAGCCATTTGCGCTGAAAATGCCACCTACCTGGATCCTTTGTCAATTTCTTATCTACATATATTAGACAGCAGGGTGCATGATCAGAGATCACAATGTTATCATAGAAACAGTTTTGAATCTTGGACCTTAATTCTGTGGAGATCAAAAAGTAGTCAATACGTGAGAATGTCTTATAGGTATTAGAATAACAAGAATAGGCTTTGACTTGTGGTTTCATTTCTCTCCATATATCTAGCAATTTCAATTCTTTCATAAAATGATTAATGGTCATCCTGCATCCATTGTGCGTACAGTCCAGCCCTGTTGATCTATCTATACTGGGATTCAATGTACAATTAAAATCCCCTGCTATTATATGTTGCCCTGTAAGTGATGATAAAATAAGAAATAAATTAACAAAGAAGTTTTGATCATCAATATTGGGACCGTATAAGTTCACCAGATTTATATTTTCTAATAACAAAGATCCTTGGATGATTAGATATCTTCCTAATTTGTCTCCAATTACATTTTTCACTTGAAATGGGACTGTTTTATGTATGAGAGTCATAACTCCCCTGGCTCGGGATGAAAATGATGAGGTGAACACATTTCATGCCATCTTCTCCTAATTCTTTTTACATCCTCCTCTATTAGATGAGTTTCTTGTAAAAACACAATTTTTGAATCCATGTCTTTTATTTTATTCATAACTTGTTTAAGTTTTTTTAGATTTTGTAGACCTCTGCAATTCCAGGAAGTTAAATTAAGATTAATGCTTTGATCTATGATCAATAAGGAGTTTAAGATTACCTTGCAATATAAACATGCTCATACAGAGAAACAAAAACATGGATGGTTGAACATTCCTCCTACAAACTACACAAAAACAAATTCCCTTTCCCCACATTCGTGGTAATCCCCCCAAAATCAAAAAAATTCCATCTCCCGTTATAGCTAGTGACTGTTCCACACCTGCGAGGATCAGTCAAACCACTCTCTCTTTCTCCTCTCAATCACCCTGACTCTACTACTATTTTAATGACATTAACTCTCTTCTGTAGTTTTTTCAACATAACTTCAAAGTTTTATAGCAACTTTGTACATCATAGCTTCTTTTTTTTATAATACAGTCTGTATTTTGTAGACATGTTATATGTTTCAGATCAATCAGATGCCTGTACAAATGCTTAAATGTTCTACCTTTATCATGTTCATGCTTAGCTCCCACCAGTTTCCTTTTGGATCTGCTTAATGAGCTCCTGCGCCTCTTGAGGGGTCTTGAAGGTGTGGGTTCTGCCCTTATATGTGACCAGCAGTCTTGCCGGATGAATCACTCCGTGACGAATCCTGAGGTTGCGCAGCTCTTTGCGGGCGGGGTCGAACTGCCTCCTTAATTGTTGAATTCCTGTGGCCAAATCTGGGTAGAACCGCACCTGTTGATCCTGGTATTTCATTTCCCCTTTAGTTCGTGCCGCGTTGGTGACCGTCATCTTGTCTCTGTAGCTGAGGAACTTCATAATCAGCGTCCTCGGTGGTGTCTTATTATCTCTCGGTGGGCCGATTCGGTGAGCGCTCTCTAAGACAACCGATGACTGCAGGTCCGCGTTGTTCAGCGCTTCTGGAATCCACTTTTCCAAAAAGGAACATGGGTCCCGTCCCTCCGCTCCCTCCGGGAGGCCCACCAGCCTCAAATTATTCCGTCGCGAGCGGGATTCTAAGTCCAGGACATTATCTTCCAGACGTTTACATTTTAATTCCAGTGTTTGCACCTTTGATTGTTGGCTGGTGACGTCATCTTCAGCGCTTGAAATTCGGAGCCCCGCCTGCGATACTCGTTCCATACAGTCGCTTATTTCCTTTCTCATTCCTTCTACCGCTGCTATAATCCCATCAAATTTAGATGAAAAGTCTGCTCTCATGGAGCTGATGGCAGCAAGCACCGCACTTGTCCCCTCCTCAGCAGTAACCGCTCCGCCGCTGGCTCCATCCTCCACCATAGTCTCTGGAGATTTTTCTGCTTCGTCACGAGCGTGGAAGTCTGTTAGTTTGGATTGTTTTGTCGAATTACTTTTTCATCCGCCTAATTTCCCAGCCTTAGTCTTTACCATATCCGCGCCTAAACGCTGGGATAGGTTTTTGTTCCAATTAAGAGAGTTTTAGCCTACTTTTTATTTTTAGGAGCAGAGCAGTGTGAAACACGTCTTCCTACGTGGCCGCCATAATCGGAAGTCCGACTTTAGAGCATTTATTAATATGAAATTAGAATTTAATAAATTTAAAAACATAAACTCATTTCCTATCAAAGGGACATTAAATTCTTAGCATTTAAAATGACAACACACAGCCTCCCATGTTAATAGAGTGAAGGGGAATTCATTTTAAAATAAAATTACAAGTCTTCTGAACTAAATCTATGAACAAAAAAAAATTATAAGCAGCTACCTTTTAATAAAAAAAAGAATATTGTCAACGTCGAGACACTATACAGCTATCACATCCCAGAAATACTAAAACGTTGAAACCATTAAAATATTCAGTAGGCTAATGGTGATAGTGTTCAGAGTTCCACCTACAATCCTAAACTTTGTTACAATATAATTATTAAACAAAGTAACGATAGATTTCAACAGTCCATCTGAAGAAGGGTGTCCAATCCGGTCCATCCAGTAACAATCAAAGAAATTCAGTCTGGCTCTGCGCCCACGACCAAAAAATTAAAAAAAAGAAAAGTGGTCCACACTGCTTCACAGTTCAGAATCCCTGTCTTGTCCCATCTAGGTGGCAGGAAAAACACTTCACTCCTTAACAGCTGCGAGAAAGAGCAATTGGCTGTTAGAAAACAGCTCCATCCAACCTGGAGAGGTCCGATCTCAACAACCGTTAATCTGTTTAACATCCACTTAAAGTCCGTTTGCTGAACTAACGGAACACACCATTAAGTGCACAGTGCCAAAAAAAAAACAAAAACTTGACGGTGATAAAACCATACCAACAGTCCATAAAATCAGGAACAATACCTTACTTTCCATACAGGTGAAAAATACAGATATAAATCAACCTTACAAATTTTCAGAGTTATTGCGCGACTCAGAACTGCTTGTCCTGTCCAATCAACCGCCTCTTCTCTCCTCTCTTTTTTTTATATCCCCTTTTTTCAGTTAGTCCCACCCCCAACCAATCAGGAGCTAGGTAATAAAAACAAACAAAAAACAACAAGATCTTATTCAGAAAACTAATATGTAAACCTTAATGTTTAGGATACATGTTTCAATCAAACTAAATAAAGATGAAAGCCTTAAAGTGACAAAGTGTAATTATTTAAATACACAATTGTAGCAAGATTTTCATACATTTCTCATACTAAATTATAATTTCATACTACATTTCTCATATTAATCCTATTAATCCAAATAATTCTCACTGTTTAGATCAGTCTTCAATTCATAACCCCAAAGAGATTGTGTCTGTCTCCTGTTACCCAAAACATTATAACCCAAGACAAATACAACATAACTTGATAAATACACGCCTTTCTGCAGTTCCTCTTCATCCGCCACCCCTCAACTTAGTCCCTGTCTTCCCCATCAGAGAATCATTGTTTGCTCCCTCCAAAGTTAATAAGAAATATAATGTATAAGCATCCCAAAGTGATGAAACAAAAAGTTGGTAAAACTCAAATTAAACATCGAGTCTCTAAATTTAATGATTTGGCACCCCTTCCTCCTCATAATTTAAAAATTAAATGTGGTTTGTTAAATATTAGGTCTCTAACTCCCAAGTCTCTGCTAGTCCATGATCTGTTAATTGATCATCAGATTGATTTAATATTTCTTACAGAGACTTGGCTAGGGCAAGAGGATTATGTTGGTTTAAATGAATCAACTCCCTCTGGTTATTTAAACTATCAAAACCCCAGAAGTTCTGGTCGTGGAGGAGGAGTAGTGACAATTTACCATTCTAAATTACTAGCTAATGTAAAGCAAAAAAACACGTTTTAATTCCTTTGAGGGCCTGGTCCTCAGTACTGGGCATGTTAGCAATTTTAGGTTAAACCTAATTTTCTTTGCCATAGTTTATCATCCTCCCTCAGCTTACACACAGTTTTTATCCGAATTTGCCAAATCCTTAGCTGATTTAGTGCTGAAATCAGATAGAATAGTTATAGTAGGGGACTTTAACCTCTTGCACTCCGGGATACCGCGGGCGGTCACGTCTCTGCATCCTAGGGCGCACGAGGGCGCCCTAGGACACAGAAAAAAAAAAAGCTGCATTTCCGTTCTTCCACTACAGACACAGCCGCGAACAGAAAGCCAAAGGAGTGCTTTGATTGGTTTAGATTTGATTGACCTCTCATTCGACTAATAAGAGCCTTGAATTGGGTTTCTGAAACCTTGAA
This sequence comes from Pholidichthys leucotaenia, assembly GCA_020510985.1. NCBI lineage: Eukaryota > Metazoa > Chordata > Actinopteri > Cichliformes > Pholidichthyidae > Pholidichthys > Pholidichthys leucotaenia. The sequence goes on from CM035846.1 coordinate 92,606,647, forward strand.
GAACCAATGACTGAAAACCTAGCAAGAAGGACCCGCCTACCAACGGCTGCGAATACAGCAAGCCAATTGAAGCACAGAAGTTTGAAAGCGTGCGTCCTGTGCGTAAAATCTGTTTTGTGTAATCCGCTGGGTGACACACACGCGTTCGCCAGTCTTTTTTTCTTACTACTGTTCTTATTTGTTTTGAAAAATCATTCGCCAAAACCGCAATCATGGAAGTACAAAACCGCAATAATGGAATCATGGTTTGACCGGGTCACGTGACCAGAACCACGAGTTGTAACAAGCGGACCAGCGTCATGTTCGTCTGACAATGAGGAAGAGAAGTTCGCCAGCGACACTGCTGTTGTGGACAGGTAAGTGTTATAAGCTAAATTATTCTTTATCCCTGAAAATGACTTTTGACCGATCGGTAAATTACAACTGTGCGTCATCGCCACATGACGGACCGCGGAGCACAGACCGGTCCGTGCGCCGCGTCCGGACCGTGAACCCCCCCCCCCCCCCCCAACGCTACTCTTCTGTAGCGCATTGCAGATATATTGCAGATATTTTAGTACAACTGTGCGTAGTAGACCGCAGCGCACCGTCCCCACTGTCCGTCATGTAGCAATGGACGATGTCCGTCCTCTGTAGCGGGGGGGGGGGGGAGTTGTTATCCTGTACATTACAGATATTTTAGTATAATTTTTAGTGCACTATAGGTTATTTTTTCTTGTAAAAAAACCCCACACATTTTTTACGTGGCATGCTTCTTTGTGTGTGTGGGCTTGTTTGTTCATTCATTCATTCATGAATGAATAAACAACCCCCCCCACACACACACACACAGCCCTGAGTGTCACCTTTCATTAGAGCCCAACATCAAGCTTCTATATTGAATCATTCAAAAGTTACAGACGTTTTTCCAAACTGTGCCATTTGGCACAATTTGGCACAGTTCAAAAACGCCTGGGAACAACCTGACAAAAAAGCTGTGTAATATATTCATTTTTTGTGGTATTGTTACAAAATTTTGACCTCAGCTGGATAACACTTGGTTCTACATTTCTGTTGCATTTTCCAGCCCGGATCTGACAGCTGTGTGTTATTTGCAAGCATTTGTATCCAAAAAAACACCCTAGGCGAAATTTATTTTCTTCAAGTTCAGTATGTTTAGATGACTGTTACTCAGTGGCAGGAGCACTTAGAGAGATTATGACTGTTTTGCCAAAAAATTCAAAGTGTTTTCTTTTAAATGAGACCAACCCCATGAAGATGCTGCAAAGAGTTGAAGAACAGCTTTTGATTTACATTGGGCACGTTATTTTTAGGCATTTTTAGGGAAATTGACCAGAGTGCAAGGGGTTAATATACATGTAGATGTCGACAGTGACTGTCTTAATATGGCATTTAATTCAATATTAGACTCGATGGGGTTTTCTCAGAAAGTAGAAAATTATACCCATTATCTCCACCACACATTGGACCTTGTTCTGACATATGGCATAGAAATAGAAAATCTGGTAGTGTCTCCTCATAACCCTGTACTGTCAGATCATTGTCTGTTAACCTTTGATTTTACTATTTCTGACTATTTGATTCCTAAAGAAAAATATTACTACAGCAGATGTCTTTCAGATGATGTTACCAAATTTAAGCAGATTGTCTCCTCTATGCCATGTGTCAACACAACGGAAATAAGCTATGGAGAGCTTGCTCCTTCTGCAATTGATAGCATGGTAGATAGTGCTACAGCTTCTCTGTATCAGACTCTAGACATGGTAGCCCCTTTAAAAAAGAAAAAGTCCAATCAGAGATTTCAAACCCCTTGGTTCAACACAGAAACTCGTAGCTTAAAACAGAAGACACTTCAATTAGAAAGAAAACGGCGCTCCACTAATTTAGATGAAATCTATCTAGCTTGGAGAAGTCATCTTTTAATTTATAAAAAATCTCTTAGAAAAGCTAGAACAAGTTATTACTCTGCATTAATAGAAGAGAACAAGAATAATCCCAGGTTTCTTTTTCAGCACTGTAGCCAGGCTGACAAAGAGTCAGGTCTCTGTCAATCCTTGCATTCCCTTAGAGCTTACTAGTCAGGACTTTATGAACTTTTTTAATCATAAAATTTCATCTATTAGAAATAAAATCAGTCAGATTCTTCCCACCATTAACTTAAATACAGTAACTACTACAACTCCTTCAATTGATATCTGTTTGGATCAGTTTACTCCAATTGACCTTTTAGCGTTAGATAAAATAATTTCTTCATCCAAGCCTTCAACTTGTCTTTTAGACCCTATTCCTACTAGGTTATTTTAAAAAGTCTTCCCATTTATTGGTAGCCCTGTTCTTCAAATAATCAATTCTTCATTAACTTTAGGCCATGTACTGTAGGCTGTTAAAACTGCTGTAATTAAACCCTTACTCAAAAAGCCAACGCTGGATCCAGGAGTTATAGCCAACTATCAACCAATCTCTAATCTCCCTTTCATTTCAAAAATCTTAGAAAGAGTTGTTGCTACACAACTATTTGACCACTTGCAGGGAAATGGTTTATTTGAAGAGTTTCAATCTGGGTTTAGAATCCATCATAGTACTGAAACAGCCTTAGTGAAGGTCACTAATGACCTGCTTATCGCATCTGATAATGGACTTGTTTCTGTACTTGTCCTTTTAGACCTTAGTGCAGCTTTTGATACTTAGTTAGTTAGTTAATCCCTTCACACCATGAAGGTGTATATGGGCGGCGCCTATCTCCGTTTCTCTGACCCTAGGCCACACAGCTACTGTAAGTAGTGAAAGCTACAGTGGGGGGTCAGTCCTCTGGTAGCTCTGTGTGTAACTTTACTTTCCCGGCCGGGATTTGAACCCCTGCCTCCTGGGTGTGGAGCGGATGCTCTACCAACTGAGCCACCACTCACTTTGACATCACACACTTTGATACTATCGATCATAATATTCTACTTGATGATTAGAGCACTATGATGGACTTCATGGAACTTCGCTGCAGTGGTTTAGATCTTATTTGTCCGAGAGGCTCCAGTTTGTTCATGTCAATAATGAGTTTCATTCCAACTCAAAGCTTAGTCATGGAGTTCCACAGGGATCTGTGCTAGGCCCTACTCTTTTTTAGTTTATATATGCTTCCGTTTGGCAACATTATTAGAAAGCACTGTACACATTTTCATTGTTGTGTTTCATTGTTCAGTTTCATTGTTATGCAGATGACACACAATTATACATGTCAATGAAGCCAGATGATAGCAATCAATTAGCCAAGTTAGAAGCCTGTCTTAAGGAAATCAAAGCTTGGATGACTTGTAATTTCCTGCTATTAAATTCAGATAAGACTGAAGTCATTCTTGTTGGTCCAAAAAACCTTAGAAATACCTTTCCAAATCAGACTTTTAGTTTGGATGCAGTTACTCTTTCTCTTAATAGTTCTGCGAGGAACCTTGGAGCTATTTTTGATCAAGATCTGTTTTTAATTCACATATTAAATTTGTTTCAAAGACTGCCTCCTATCATTTGCGTAATATTGCCAAGATTAGGAGCATCTTGTCTTAGAGTGATGCTGAGAAACTGATCCACGCTTTTGTTAGCTCTAGATTAGATTATTGTAACTCTTTATTATCAGGTTGTCCTAAAATATCTCTAAAAAGTCTTCAGTTGATCCAAAATGCTGCAGCAAGAGTTTTAACAGGTACTAGAAAGAGAGATCATATCTCTCCCGTTCTGGCCTCCCTTCATTGGCTTCCTGTAGAGTTCAGAATTAAGTTCTTCTCACTTACAAAGCTCTTAATTTGGGGCGCCATCTTGGATCAAGATGGCGCCCACAGTGGCCGCCATGGTGCTTCGCTGCCCTTTAGCCACAACAACCTGCAGCTGAACGCTCTGAAGACAGCGGAGATGATTGTGGACTTCAGGAAAGTCACAACCCCCCTGCCCCCCCTCACCATCACAGGCTCTCCCATTACCATTGCAGATTCCTTCCACTTCTTGGGCACCACCATCACCCGGGACCTCAAATGGGAGCCAACCATCAGCTCCCTCATCAAAAAGGCCCAACAGAGGATGTTCTTTCTGCGGCAGCTGAGGAAGCTCAAGCTACCCACCAAGATGTTAGTGCAGTTCTACACGGCCATCATCGAGTCCATCCTCACCTCCTCCATAACCGTGTGGTACGCAGGAGCCACTGCCAGGGACAGACTAAGGCTGCAGTGCGTCGTGCGCAGTGCTGAGAAGGTGATCGGCTGCAAGCTCCCATCTCTCCAGGACCTGTACATCTCCAGGGCCCGGAGGCGTGCAGGCCGGATCATAGCCGATCCTTCACACCCTGGTCACGTACTGTTTGTCACCCTCCCCTCAGGTAGAAGACTTCGGTCCATTCAGACTAAAACCTCCCGGCACATGCACAGCTTTTTCCCCTCTGCCATCAGACTGCTGAACATTAAGTGACTTATTGACTCTCGTGCACTATATACAGCAGCTCAACCAGACTCATGTCATTCATCACTGTTTTTCTGTTGCATTATCGAGTGCACTATGTGGTACTCCACATCATCTGCTACTTGCTAATTTATTTTAAACTGCTGTGACTAGTATTACTCATTATTATTATTATTATTACTTATTATTCTACACTTATTGCATGTTTCTAGTCTAAGTTTTTTAGTTTATCTCTTTATCTTATCATGTTTTAATGTTGCAGCATTGCACCGAGACAAATTCCTAGTTTGTGTACTACATGAACAATGGCAATAAATCTGATTCTGATTCTTAACAATCAGGCCCCTTTTTATTTAAAAGATCTGATACTACCTTATCATCCTAACAGAGCACTACGCTCCCATAATGCAGGACTACTTGTAATACCTAGAATCTCCAAAAGTACAATTGGAGGCAGAACCTTCAGTTATCAAGCTCCTTTCCTGTGGAACCAGTTACCAATCTGGATTCGGGAGTCAGACTCGATCTCCGTTTTTAAGAATAGGGTTAAAACCTTCCTTTTTGATATAGCCTACAATTAGGGAGGGATCATGTGTCTCTGAACCCTCCCTTAGTTATGCTGCTAATAGATTTAGACAGCCGGGAGACCTCTAATAATGTACTGGGCTTCACTCCTTTAATGTTTGCTCTCTACATGTCTGTTCTTTTCATCTTCTCTATCCCCTCACCCCCCAGCCAGTTGCAGCAGATGACTGCCCCTCCCTGAGCCTGGTTCTGCTAGAGGTTTCTTCCTGTTAAAAGGGAGATTTTCCTCTCCACCGTCGCCAAGGGCTTGCTCACAGGGGATCGTCTGATTGCTGGGGTCTTTCTGCAATTGTGGGGGTTTCCCCTACATTTGAAAGTGCTATGAGATGACTGTTGTTGTGAAATGCCGTTATATAAATAAAGTTGAATTGAAATGAATTGAATTTCAACTGTAGAAATATGGCATGGAGCAAACTTTAACACGGGTTTTATTCCATGGGTTACACTATTAGTAATACGTACACACATAGATTAGAAGCTCAGCAAGAGACAAGGTCAGGCAGCGGGTAAAGTATTTCAAAGCTAATCAAAATGGTGAACAAAGATTATGTGAGTTTACTAAGTCTCACAAATTGTGTGAAGACAAAAACATGTTTAAGGCCTAACAAAAAATACAAACACAAATAATTCATATTGATATTGCAGTGCAGAAAACAGCCTTAAAACACAAAAGGTACTCCTTTCCCCTTTTTCAGGGAATGTGATTTGAAGACATATTTATTTTGTTCATTTCTATTTGCATTCTATACAATGTTCCAACATGACTCAAATCACTGGATTGGTATTGGAAATGGAACTGCCAATCAAGTGTCTGTCTGATCCATTCAAATTCAATTCAGCTCGGGGCTGCTAATATTGCCAATGTTTAGTTGGTGCCATTAGGCAGTGTCATGCAAGGTGGACAACCCTATTTAGGGCTATGCGATATGACTATATCGGATGACGATATTAAAACATCTATTGTTTCATCTAACACTTGTTTATATCGTGATTTAAAATGCACATACTCTCATTTCTTTCAGTAAAGCTCCTCACACACTTCTTGTCAGCACCCTGCCTCTCCCCCGCAGTGCACGCAGCGGAACAGGTGTGTCGTGGTTGGCTAGGCTTCAGTCCAGAGGTTGCTAACTTCAAACTACTGGTTTGGTCAAATAGCTGCTACTCGTTTGCCACGGATGTGGGGACTCTTTTCCATTGTGCTGCATCAGAGAGGATCGTTTTAATAGGAGGTAAGTGACGCTAACACCATGTCGAATTATAAAACAGCAAATGCTAAATGACGATGCTAAGTTGTGCTAATAGGAAACATGGTGTATCAGACCATTGTTTCTTTGGTTTAAATTACTGCTGAGTTTCTTGTTTTGTCTGAAAAAAAATTATTAAAGCTGCAAAAGTGCATGATAGTGGCACATACACGCAAAATAAATAATAAATTAAAATAGGTTGGAGGAGCAATTTGGCTCTTAATGTAATTTATTTGATTTCTAATCATTTTAGTTAGTCCAGTAATGATAATGAATAAAATCATCACATGTACACTCGTGAAAAAATTAGGACACCCCATTAAATATTCAGTTCTTTATTAAGAAATGTTCACATACTGATGTCTAATCTTGTTTTATTTATCTCTGGAAAAGAAGCTGATTTAATTGCAGGTTGATAAGATATTTTGAGGTTTCATTGATTATTCTATAAGATTTTAATGTTGTATTATTCTATTTTATATTATAACTGTATCTGGTGCATATAATGAGCCAATGTCTAATACTCTGTGTTTTTCCATTGTCTCAGAGCTTGAAAAGAATGTCTGTTTCTCAGTGTAAGATTAGGCTGAGCAAGATTGTAAATAATGACAAAGGTTTTTGTTTTATCATACCAAGCTGTTCTGATTAGAATGCCCGAAGTTAGGATGACTTAGGATGACCAGGTCATGTAAAGATCATAGCAGAATGTTCAGTGCTGTCCATAGATTAGAAGCAGTTTCTTGGAATGATGGCTCCAGCCGTCTTTAGGTTTAGATAAGGTCAGGGACGCCTGCCCAGGGTATAAGAAGCAACATCCTTGAACACATGTTAGGGAGTTGGTGTGAGCAAGCTCTGAGGCACGTTATGCTGTGACCGATTGCCTCCTTTTTCTGATCAGAAAGAGAATAAATGGCTCAGAACTTGGAAACCGCCTATTGATTACTGACTCAGTCTCAATCAATTCATTTTTGATCTAACATTTTCGGCGCACTGAACAAGGACCCAAGGCGTTTTCCGGCGGATCCAGATTGGACTGTGCATGGTCAAAGAGGAGGAGAAGCCCACACTTCTGAGGAGCGCTGAAAAGAGACGCTGATCTCCCTCTTCAAAAGCCCTGGAGACGTCGGGAAGCAACGTGGAGCTCTGACGGGTCTACTGGAACTCATAGAGGTGGATACCAAGTGTGAGTAATTTATTTCAGTTTTGTTATTGTTGTTATGGCCAGTGAGTGATACCCTAGACTGATTGTACACTGTGAAAAAGCTGAAAGAATGAAACTAGCGGCTAAATTGATGAGTTATTTTTACCCACGGTGAGAATATTGTAATAATCCCTTGGGAGGAACAAGGTTTTCCTTTGCAAACGGTGACCGATATTTCAAGACCTGGGGTAATTCTTAGAAATTTGCTGCTTTCTATGCTCAAGTAAGCAAGTGGAGGTCTAGAAGTGCATATGCAAAGAAAAAAGGGAAAGATTTGTGGTCTCGTTCCTGTGTCGAAGAGTCATGTGATCCCAGAGTAGTGAATTTCGGGGACAGATTCGTGCTTCTTGTGACCACTTCTGCTTATGGTCCAGTGTTTGGACCTCCAGCATTCGTGGGGAGGCTACGTGAACCCCGAAGAGAGAAAAAAAAAAAGACAAAAAAAAAAAGACATTTTATTTTGTGAGTTTTGTTGAAGCGCTAGATAAAAAAAAGTTACTGCAGTCTGAATTTGTTTTTGTCTCAGTGTTACATGAAATCCGCTCCGGTGTGAAACACAGAGAAGCTGAGTTCCCACGGAGGCGGAGTGAATAGGTTGTGATTTTTTTCCTGATATTTGTGGAGCATAAAGGGGTTGGTTAGTTAATTGTTATCCTTTTGGGAAGTGTTTAAATTTATAGGTATTTGAAAATAGTAGCCTTGAGCAAAAACAGTGGACTGGTGTTGTGCTTTCACGGCAGTGTGAAAAAAAAAAAAAAAAAAAAAGGAGCTCCACGCTGCAGTGGCGGTGTGGGGATTGCCATGTGTGAGATTTCTCCGCTAAAAGGTTGCCAGATCCAGAGATTAATTGAAGTAATTCTCATGCTGTTTTGGGTTTTGGCATGAACCAAGTCTTTATTGTATGACCTTGTGGAGATAATGCAAAAGAGAACATTGTGTCTGGGCCCTGTCTGTCTGTGTGTGTATCTGTCATGTGACTCTCTGTGTATGTGTGTCCTTGACAGAGGGGGAAAAAGAAACAGAGAGAGCTTGGGAAAAATATAGAAAAAGCTGTGTAGCTATTAATTTGTGTGTGGAAACTTGGAAAAAAGGGGAAGAAAACAACAACTTTCAAACATGGGTTGCTGTTACAGCAAGCAGCACATAATGCCTCATTTTGCTATAAGGGTTGCAGAACACAGCAAGATGAGAATGAAATTTATGTTTTGTCAGGAGATGGTAAATTTATTAACAAAAAAGACAGAAATAGTACAAGGTTTCTGGCAAAATGGAGAAAGAAATTCAATTTCAGTGGGAAACTCAGGGTTAAAGAGTGTGAGAGTTTGATTTCTGCCATTAAATTAGCAGCAGATGGCAGTAGGCGAAAAGACTTAAAATATGGACTCTTCGAAGCTGAGCAATGGCTTCAAATTGCCAGGCAACACCAAGCTGACTTAGATACCTCAAAAGACTTGGATGTTTGTAATAAAAAGGGTTTGACTAATGCACATTCTTTCTCAAAATTCCGAGGTGAAGAAGGAGATCACGGCCGGAGCAGGTGACGTGGAGACAACCTGACCCCTCCCTCTCTGCATCCGGACCTTGAGACGGTGATGGCCCCCATGGTACCGACTGCAGACCTGGCTCACCCCTCCTCCACAGCTGGGCACCCACCTCCCCGCCCGTCTCCTCCTTCCTTTCAACGTACGCCAGACATCAAGCCTAGAGTCCAGCTTTCTCGTCTGACAAAAAAGTTGAGTGATTATGCACCTTCACATTATGCCACTTCAACCCCACACACATCCTCACCCTTAGATAAACACATTAAGGAAGAAGAACATGCAATAGAATTAGCACAATTTCCTATGGTTAAATTATACAACCCAGCTTATGTTGGCCCAGCAGCTGAGGGCAGTGATGCTACTATTCAAAATATTCTCGCTGTGCTAGTTAACCACCAACTGATGCAGTATTAGCTCAGCAGGTGAAGGAAATAAATGAACATATTAGGAACAAGTGGAGATTAAAACATGATTGGACAGCCATTCAGAATGCCACTCAACATAAAACAGAAAGTGCTGAAGCCTATAGGTGTAGACTACAGGATGTTTCTTTTTTTTAATCATTCTGGTTTGGAAAATCCTACCGCAGACACAGGTTCAGAACCTTACTGGCAACATTTGAAAAGTGTATTTCTACAGAACATGCATCCAAATTTAGCACAGTATGTATGCAAACACCTTGTAACATATCGTACATGTTCATTTGCTGATGTGTTGATATATGCAAAACATGCAGAAAAAACAGGCCTTTGCTTCCCCCACTTCTGTATTTTTCCAGGGTCCCCGGCATGGGGGGGGGGGGGGGGTGAAGGCTGTGGTGCTGGGTCTGCAAACCACATTCAGGAGGCTGAAGGGAGGGGAGGGGACTACGCCCTGCTCAGCAGCCACAACAACAACAACAACAACAACCGGACTCATCACATCCCAACATGTGACTGACCGAATCAAAGCTAAGTACAGCTACCGAAACTGATAATGACACAGTTGACATATTTCATTTACCTGACTTTGACCTAATCATGACACTAGAGTGTTTACCAGAGGTTACTCTAGAAGTTCAGGGAACTCCTTTGAAATTTCTTTGTGATACTGGGGCTTGCAGTTCTGTCATTTCAGACCTAGATGCTGGGGGGCTCACAAAATCAGAACACACAGTGATCATTAAATCAGCAAATGGGAAGCTAAAAAAGGAATGTCTTTCTGAAATTGTAACAGTAAAAGATCCTGTTACAGGGAACAGTGCAGAAGGTTCATTCATTTTGTCACAAGTGTGTCCAGTTAACTTATTGGGAAGGGATCTGCTCACAACTCTCAATATTGCCGTAATTTCAACAGAAGGCGGTATGAGGGCTTCACATTTCCCACATGCATCAGAAACTCATATTTTGCAACATTTTGCAGTACCAACTCATATTCGCTTTGTTTGGTACCGGCCGGAACAACCGGAGTGATTGAGAGCTTGGTGTGATGACTCGCTCTGGGCCGTTATCATCCACAGCTGCGTGCACACCGGCTCCTCATCAGGCCAGGACTATATAACGTCACTCTGCTTACAGGCCTGCACAGAGCCGTCTGTCTCCCTGGCTTCATGAAGCGCTTCCTACGACTTCCTAGCCAAACCTCACCATAATTGTCCACCTCGCCACCTCACCATCAACGCTCGGAGGAGATCCTCTCCAAACCAAGTAAGCATCACCTTATTCACCTGTTCTTCGCTACTCCCCTGTGCACAGGCGGAATCTCCCGGAGGCGAACCATCCCTCTCGGTGGCGGTCTCTGCTCTCCCTCTGCACGGCTACAACGACGCTGGGACAGCGTGCGCTGTCTCCCTGGCCAACGGGTGCTCACCATCTGCCTGAAACAGTAAGCCACAATTACACCTGATTGATTGTCCGTCTTGCTCCTTGCTAAATGTCTGCCTTTGCTCCGTCCATAGGGTTGCCAGGCTGCACAGCGCTCTGCTCACTCCCAGCTGCTCGGAGTCTCCAGCCCGCACTCACATACACAACACAACACACTCACGCATTCACACACAAGCACTGGTTCAATAAAGATAATTGTATCCATTTCTGAGTCCGTGTCTGATCCCTGGGTCAGCCATTATGTCAGTACGGCTCCGTCAGAACAACCCAGCGAACAGCGCATTAGCGCAACAACTTAACAACTTACGGGCTCGAGTGGATCAGATTACTTACCAACAACAGGTTATCTTGAACCAGTTGACTCAAATTAACAGCCGGTTGGATCGCCTGGCAGGGCAGCATACGTTTCCACCAGCATCCAGCAGTGTTACAGCTCCCGTTAGCTCTTCCGCTAGTCAGGCTAATCAAGCTACCCCGGCCCGTCTCACTCCTGTTCCCACGCCCTCCCGCTTTAGCGGAAAACTAGGGGAGGCTCGTGGGTTCCTCCTCCAGTGTGAGATAGTCTTCCAGCGGGTTCCAGGGGATTTTCCAACTGACCATAGCCGGATAGGTTATATTACAAACCTATTGGAAGGGCGTGCGCTAGCTTGGGCATACGCTGTGATGGCTAGGGCAAGCTATGCTAACTTAACCTACAGCCAGTTTGTTAGCGAGTTCAACGAGGTATTCGACCACTCCGACCGGGACAATGTGCTCACCACCCGGCTATTAAATCTTCAACAGGGGGGCAGGTTCGTGGCGAACTATGCTGTCGATTTCCGGGTGGTAGCGGCGGAGGTGGGGTGGGAGGATGTTCGCTGTGTAGTATTTTCATCAGGCGCTTGAGCCCTAGCCTGCGGGATGAGTTAGCCCGCTTGGAGAAGCCAGAGAAGTTAACGGCGCTTATTTCTCCTGCCATTAATTTAGATAATAGGCTGAGGGAGCGGGCATCCGAGCGGAGAGCTTCCGGTCGCTCGGGTGTCCAGGCCTTGCGCTCCCCCCAGACCCTGTTACTGGCCTTGCCTTCCTTAGAGTCAGCTGACACACAGGACCCTATGGTCATGGGGCGAACTAAGCTTTCCCAAGAGGAGAGACAGCGTCGTAGGGAGCTAGGCTTGTGCATGTACTGTGGTAGTGAGGAGCACAAGTTAGAAGCCTGCCCCGTTCGGCCCAAAAGAGGGGGTCCGTGCGTCGCAGTAGGGGGACTCACGGACCAACCTCAGCCGAATCCCCTCTCCAAATGTACAATACCCATGAGATTCATTCATAATAAGACTGAACATTGCACACACGCCCTGGTTGACTCGGGAGCTGAGCAGAGCTTCATCTCGGGGGAACTGGCAACCTGACTGGGGCTTCCCTGCCGTCCTTTGAAGACTCCCCTACGGCTCATTGCTCTGTCCAGAGCGCCATTGGCGATTGTGACAAAACAAATGGCCCCTGTCTCAGTTATCATCTCCGGAAATCATCGGGAGGATCTCAGCCTGTTCGTCCTGCCGGTTGCCTCCTCCCTGGTCATCTTGGGTTATCCCTGGCTCCGGCTCCACAATCCCTACTTTGACTGGTGCGCAGGAAGCGTGGTGTCGTGGAGCTCCTTCTCCCTCAGCGCTTGCCTCCAGTCCGCCGCATGTGCTCCCTCCACGCTGTTGGTCGCTCCCGTCTCTCCTCCTCCCGATCTGTCCAGGGTGCCCACCGAGTATCACGATCTGGGGGCAGTTTTCAGTAAGGCCAAGGTGTTGTCTCTTCCCCCCCACCAGCCCTATGACTGTGCCATTAATCTCCAGGCTGGGGCCCCGCTGCCTTCGAGCCACCTCTACAGCCTGTCGGCGCTGGAGCGGGAGGCAATGGAGGCATATATTAAGGAGTCCCTCAGCTCGGGCATTATTCCCCCGTCTTCCTCGGCGGTAGGGGCCGGGTTCTTTTTCATGGGGAAGAAAGATGGCTCCCTAAGGCCGTGTATAGACTCCCGTGCCCTCAACGAGATCACCATCAAGGACAAGTACACGCTGTCTCTGATGAACACGGCTTTTGAAACCCTCCAGGGGGCCTCGATCTTTACCAAACTGGATCTCCGGAACGCATATCATCTGGGGCGGATCAGGGAGGGGGATGAGTGGAAGACTGGTCTCCGGACCCTAAGCGTCCACTTCAAGTACCTGGTGATGCCGTTTGGGCTGACCAATGCTCCGGCTGTCTTCCAGAGACTGATCAATGATGTTCTTCGTGACTTCCTGGGATCATTCGTCTTCGTCTACCTCGATGACATCTTGATCTTCTCCCAATCCATGGATGAGCACCGCGTTCACGTGAGACAGGTCTTGCAGCGACTCCTGGAGAATAAGCTGTACGTTAAGGCTGAGAAGTGTGAGTTTCACGCCCCCAAGACCTCATTTCTCAGCTTCACCATCACTCATAATCAGGTCATCCCGGATCCCGACAAGGCGAAGGCCGCTGTGGACTGGCCTCCCCCCTCTAGGAAGCAGCTGCAGCAATTCCTGGGTTTTGCCAACTTTTACCGGCGCTTTATTAATAACTACAGTGTCATCGCTCTTCCCCTCACCCACCTCACCTCCCCGAAGACGCCTTTCCAGTGGACGGAGGAGGCTGCAGCCGCGTTCGCTGAGCTCAAGACCCGGTTTTCTTCCTCTCCCATCTTGACTCAGGTGGATCCTGCGCTATAGTGCCTGGTGGAAGTGGATGCCTCGGACTCTGGGGTGGGGGCTGTGTTGTCCCAGCATTCTCCGGTGGATGGGGAGGTCCGGCCGTGTGCGTTTTTCTCCTGCCGACTGTCCCCGACAGAGAGGAATTACAACATCGGGGATAAGGAGCTCCTGGCGGTTAAGCTCGCGCTGAAGGAGTGGCACCACTGGTTGGAGGGGGCCGCCCAACCCTTCGTTGTTTGGACAGATCATAAGAACCTGGAGTACCTAAGGACGGCCAAGTGTCTGAACGCCTGCCAGGCCCGCTGGTCCTTGTTCTTCAGTCTTTTCAACTTTACCATTACCTACCGTCCCGGGTTTAAGAACACTAAGCCTGATGCGCTCTCCAGGCAGTTCTCCCCTGACACAGCGGAGGCACCCGTTCTCCCAATCCTCCCGTGTTCTCCCAATCCTCCCGTCTTCATGCATTGTGGGTGCCCTCTTGTGGGAGATCAAGGACAGGGTCCTGAAGGCACAGGAGGTGGAACCAGACCTGGGCGGGTGGCCAGCGGGCAAGTTGTTCGTCCCATCCACTGTTCGGGGCGAGGTGATCAACTGGGCCCACTCCTCCAGACTGGCATGCCATCCAGGGGGTTCTCGCACGGTCAGCAGCACGGTGGTGCAGTGGTTAGCACTGTTGCCTTACAGCTAGAAGGTTCCTGGTTCGAATCCCCAGGCTGGCAGGGGTTGGAATCTTTCTGTGTGGAGTTTGCATGTTCTCCCTGTGCTGTGTGGGTTTACTCCGGGGGCTCCGGTTTCTTCCCACAATCCAAAGACATGCATGTTAGGTTAACTGGCTGTTCTAAATCGTCTCTAGATATCTGTTTCCTATAGGCCCTTAGAATAGAGGATTAGTACTAGTGAAAGCGCTTTGAGTGGTCTTTGTGACTAGAAAAACGCTATATAAGTACAGGTTAGTTAGTAGTTAGGATTCTCCAGAGGTCGTTTTGGTGGCCATCGCTCCGGAGGGACGTCGCTGATTACATCCACGCCTGCCCTCAGTGGGCCACCGGCAAGACGCCTTCCTCTCCTCCTGCGGGGCTGCTTCATCCCCTCCGGTTCCTGGCAGACCTTGGTCACACATCGCCTTGGACTTCGTTACCGGCCTCCCTCGGTCCGATCAACACACCGTCATACTCACTATCATGGATCGCTTCTCCAAGGCCGCCCACTTCATCCCCCTACTGGGACTGCCCATGGCGAAGGAGATGGCAGATCTGCTGGTGCAACACGTTGTCAGGCTTCATGGCATACCTGTGGATATCGTCTCTGATCAGGGGCCGCAGTTCGTGTCACAGGTATGGAAGTCGTTCTGCAATGCTCTGAGGGCTACGGTGAGCCTGTCCTCCAGCTATCACCCCCAGAGTAACAGCCAATGTGAGAGAGCTAACCAGGAGCTGGAGGCTGCGCTGCGGTGTGTGGTCTCATCTAATCCGGCCTCATGGAGCGCCCAGCTTCCATTGGTCGAATATGCCCATAACTCCACGGTGTCTTCTGCCATCTGCACGTCCCCTTTTGAGGCCTCCTTGGGCTACAACCCCCCACTATTTCCCGAAGAGGAGGGGGACATTGCCGTGCCATCTGTCCAGGCCCATCTGAGACGCTGCGGCGGATATGGAGGACGGTCCAAACGGCACTTCAACGCACGGCAGAACGTAACTCCAGAGTCGCTAATCGCCACAGGAGGCCAGCTCCAACCTACCAGGTGGGTCAGCAGGTTTGGCTCTCGACACAACATATTAACCTGAAGGGTGAGAGAAGGAAATTGTCGCAACGATTCATTGGTCCATTCCCCATCGCTCGGATTATTAATCCTGTAGCTGTGCGCCTGTCTCCCCCCCCCCCTCTCCACATCTGTCCCACATTCCATGTGTCCCAGTCAAGCCCTTCTTTTCCAGTCCTCTCTGTCCTCCTCCCAGGTCTCCACCTCCACCGGTCCTGATCGACGGCGATCCAGCGTGGAAGGTCACCTCCATCCTGGACGTCCACCGCTGGGGTCATGGCATGCAGTACCTGGTGGACTAGGAGGGGTATGGCCCTGAGTGGTGCTCCTGGGTGCGTATATCCTTCGTGTTGGATAAACAACTCATCAGGGACTTCCACCGTACGCACCCAGGTAGGCTAGATGGGGTGCCAGGAGGCACCCCTCGGGGGTGGGGGGGAGTACTGTGATGACTCGCTCTGGGCCGTTATCATCCACAGCTGCGCACACACCGGCTCCTCATCAGGCCAGGACTATATAACCTCACTTTGCCTACAGGCCTGCACGGAGCCGTCTGTCTCCCTGGCTTCATGAAGCGGTTCCTACGACTTCCTAGCCAAACCTCACCATGATCGTCCACCTCGCCACCTCGGCATCAACACTCGGAGGAGATTCTCTCCAAACCAAGTAAGTATCACCTTACTCACCTGTTCTTCGCTACTCCCCTGTGCACAGGCGGAATCTCCCGGCGGCAGAATCACCCCTCTCGGCGGCGGTCTCCGCTCTCTCCTCTCCGCCCTCTGCACGGCTACAACGATGCTGGGACAGCGGGTGCTGTCTCCCTGGCCAACGGGTGCTCACCATCTGCCTGGAACAGTAAGCCACAATTACACCTGAGTGATTATCCATCTTGCTCCTTGCTAATTGTGTGCCTTTGCTCCATCCATAGGGTTGCCAGGCTGCATGGTGCTCTGCTCACTCCCAGTTGCTCGGAGTCTCCATCCTGCACTCACATACACAACACACTCACGCATTCACACACAAGCACTGGTTCAATAAAGATAATTGTATCCATTTCTGAGTCCGTGTCTGTTCCCTGGGTCAGCCAGGGTAATCCTGGGTCGGGTAAACTGAATGTGGTGGCGGACTGCCTCTCGCGTGCCGTGGTGGCCCCGGTCTACGTGGGGATAGATTACACAGCCATGGCCGCGGAGCAGATTAGCGATGCAGACGTGCGCATGCTCCATTCTGGACTAACAGGGTTAAGGCTGGAGAGCAGGGTGCTGCAAGACGGCAGCCCCCCCCCCCCCAATCTGTGATATCTCCACGGGACACCCGCGTCCAGTGGTCCCTGTCGTGTGGCGCCGCCGCGTGTTTGAGTCGGTTCACACTCTGGTGCACCCAGGAGTGCGCGGGTCAGTCAAAATAGTGGGAGAGAAGTGTGGCCGAGCCTACGCAAACAAGTAAAAGAGTGGGCTGCAGCCTGCGTGGCGTGCCAACGAGCCAAGGTACACAGACACACGAAGGCTCCCTTGGAGCCGTTTCGGGTACCGGCTAACAGGTTTGACCATGTTCACGTGGACCTCGTGGGGCCCCTCCTGCCATCATCACAGGGGTGCACGCACCTCCTGACAGTGGTGGACCGCACCACGCGCTGGCCAGAAGCAGTCCCGCTGGCGGCAACCACGTCCGCGGACGTAGCACGCGCTTTTTTAACAGCATGGGTGGCGCGTTTTGGAGTCCTGTTGGACATTACGTTCGACAGGGGCCCTCAATTTGTTTCTGACCTCTGGTCCGCGATGGCCCACAGCCTGGGTGTTGCAATTCATTGCACAACCGCGTACAACCCACAGGCCAATGGGTTATGCGAGCGTTTTCATAGATCACTGAAAGCAGCGCTCAGGGCTTCACTGACGGATGCAAATTGGGTGTACAGGTTGCCGTGGGTCTTATTGGGGTTGCGCTCCGCGCCAAAAGAGGATTTGGAAGCTTCCCCGGCAGAGCTCGTTTTTGTGCAGCCCCTACGGCTGCCTGGGGAATTTCTACCAGATAAGCCCGCGCCGGACAGCTGCCCGTCTCAGCTTTTGCAGCGTAGTGCAAACACAGGCACGCTGCCAGGCCCTGCCCACCACTGTCTTCCGCGTGCTTTCGTGCCTAAAACTTTGGAGAACGCGGAGTTCGTGTTCGTCAGACACGACGCCCACCGCCCTCCATTGTGCCCACCTTATGATGGACCGTTCAGAGTGTTGGAAACAGGGGATAAGCATTTTTTGCTAGGCTTGGGGGGTAGACGAGAGAAAATTGGCATAGACAGACTCAAACCCGCCTTTGTAGTGGCGGACGAGCAAGTGCTGTTGGCTAGGGCCCCTCGGCGTGGAAGATCCCCACGGAGAGCTCCCCAGGGAAACGATTCACCAGGGCAGCCACACGGACAGAGCGAAGCTCCCCCCACCCCCCTTGCCATGGCTCATCCGCAGTCAGACGCACACCCAGCAGCCCCCCACCGGCACAGCAGCGCCACAGAGGCGGTAAACCCCAGTTACAGCAGATACGGGAGGAGACTGAAGCCAAAAGAGAGTGTGGACTGATGTTCTGTCTAAGATGCTGGGGGGGCAGTGTAGGACCTTGGGGAAGTCAGATTATTTAGCACCTCAGACAGAGACAGTGAATAAGCATGGGAGAACAATGCTCAGGGAGTTCCTGTGCATATAGCAGGAAGGAGTCAGGGACATAGGGGGTTGAAAGCAGTGTAATGTAAATGTCATGCTGTGTGATGTGAAATGCCATGAAACGTGTGAAGAGTGACTTGTGATATAGAGGAGAGCTTGCTGTAATGATTCAGTCTGTCTTGTGCTTGAGAGATGTGAAGTGTGTAATAAACAGTCTGTCCATGAATCTGCCTCTTATTTCACACACTCCACAACACTTACATTTTCATTAATTTAAACTAATGGCTAATTTATATCTGCAGATGGCAGCACATTTTTTATGTTATATGGGTTTTTTTTGTTATTCTCCTTTGACTCAGGAAATATTTAACTTATTAATGTTTACTTTTTATTCATTTAACCCCTTGACGCCTACTGTCGCAATTTTGCATCAATCAAAAAAAAAAACAACAATTTTCAATTATGAAAAAAAAATGTTAACAATTGGAAATAAATTCTGGCGTCAAGGGGATATGATTGAGAAGAAAAACCTCAAATTTATGAGAATCAAGTCTCAAATGCACATTATAAACTATAATAAGACTGCAAAATTATGAAGGGAAAAAGGCGCATGTAAAAAAATTGAAAAAAGAGATGGTGCTTTTTATGTGATTATCTTAACTGTAGAATTTATAGAAAATGTATGTTGTGATATACACACGTGCATGTGTGCGCGCACACACACAGAGTGGATATAAAAAGTCTACACACCCCTTTTCAAATGCCAGGCTGTGTGATGAAAAAAAATGAGACCAAGATAAATCATATCAAAACTTTTTCCACCTTTAATGTGACCTATAACCTGTACAACCCAATTGAAAAACAAACTGAAATCTTTTAAGGGGAAAAATAAAAAATAAAAAACTTGCAATAACCTGTTTGCATAAATATGCACACCCTGTTATAAATGGGGATGTGGCTGTGTTCAGAATTAACCAATCACATTCAAACTCATGTTAAATGGGAGTCAGCACACACCTGCCACCATTTAAAGTGCCTCTGATTAACCCCAAATAAAGTTCAGATGTTCTAGTAGGCTTTTCCTGACATTTTTGTAGTCACATCTTACAGCACAAGCCATGGCCTGCAGAGAGCTTCCAAAGCATCAGAGGGATCTCATTGTTCAAAGGTATCAGTCAGGAGAAGGGTACAAAAGAATTCCAAGACATTAAATATGCCATGGAACACAGTGAAGACAGTCATCATCAAGTGGAGAAAATATGGCACAACAGTGACATTACCAAGAACTGAACATCCCTCCAAAATTGATGAAAATGACAAGAAGAAAACTGGTCAGGGAGGCTGCCAAGAGGCCGACAGCAACACTGAAGGAGCTGCAGGAATTTCTAGCAAGTACTGGCTGTTTAATACATGCGACAACAATCTCCCTTCTAGGGTGGCAAGACGGAAGCCTGATCTTACGAAGAAAAACATCCAAGCCTGGCTACATCTTGCAAAAATACATTTGAAATCTCTCAAATGCATGTGGGAAAATGTGTTATGGTCTGATGAAACCAAGGTTGAACTTTTTGGCCATAATTCCAAAAGGTAAATTTGGTGCAAACACAACACTGCTTATCACCAAAAGAACACCATACCTACAGTGAAGCATGGTGGTGGCACCATCATGCTTTGGGGCTGTTTTTCTTCAGCTGGATCTGGGGCCTTAGTCAAGGTGGAGGGAATTATGAACAGTTCCGAATACCAGTCAGTGTTCGCACAAAACCTTCAGGCTTCTGCTAGAAAGCTGAAGATGAAGAGGAACTTCATCTTTCAGCACGACAATGACCCAAAGCACACATCCAAATCAGCAAAAGAATGGCTTCAACAGAAGAAGATTAAGGTTTTGGAATGGCCCAGCCAGAGTCCACACCTTAATCTAATCGAACATCTGTGGGGTGATCTGAAGAGGGCTGTGCACAGGAGACGCCCTCACAATCTGACAGATTTGGAGTGTTTTTGTAAAGAAGAGGGAGCAAATATTGCCACTTCAAGATAGGCCATGCTGATAGACTCCTACCCAAAAAGATTAAGTGCTGGAATAAATGCCAAAGGTGCTCCAACAAAGCATTAGTTTAAGGGTGTGCATATTTATGCAAACAGGTAATTGTAAGTTTTTTATTTTTTATTTTTCCCCTTAAAAAATTTCAGTTTGTTTTTCATTTGGATTGTACAGGTGGTTATAGGTTACATTAATGGTGGAAAAAGTTTGAAATGATTTATCTTGGTCTTATTTTTTACATTACAAAACCCTCACATTTGAACAGGGGTGTGTAGACTTTTTATATCTACTGTATATACAGTCATGTGAAAAAAAATTAGAATTAGGACACCCTGTATAAGCCTGTTTGTTTATTTTAACATATCTGGACATATGGATATTTAATATCAATGTTAACAATACTGGGAGATTCATGTAATACAACTAAACAATTAAAAATGAATTAAAGACTTTTCTCAAATTTTCTGTAAAAGGTAATTCTAAGCAAACAGTGAGGAATAAATTAGGACACCCCCCATCTTTTTTAGAACACCCCCACATTCATTCCCATTTAAAATGGCTAAAATAAATGTAAAAATGCAAATAAAAACAAAAAAACAAGGTTAGACATAGATATGTGACCATTTCTTAATAAAGAACTGAATATTTAATGGGGTGTCCTAATTTTTTCACATGACTATATTCAAGATTCAAAGGTTTTATTGTCAATACTACTATACGTGCAGGACATACAGGAGAATTGAAATGGCGTTTCTCTCTCTCGTCATTGCTGTGCATTTTATGAAAAGAAAAGGAATAAGGCTGGATAAAAAAGAAAAACAAGAACAAACAGCAACAGCAGCAGTCTACGTACAGTCTATATACAGTGATGCAACCCGTGGTGCCAATGGCAGCCAGAAGGACTCTGACCTCCATAGAGGTAAACGATAAGTTTAGCTAAATGAATAGTGGTAATAAACCCAGCAATCCTATATTCAGACAGCTAGAGATGAATACCCGTAGTTGCATTTCAATGCAGTAGTGTAGGTGTAGATAGTGACAGATATGATTGCACATGATCAGTATTGCAGTGACATACAGACAGCAGCAGATATGGCATTTGTGCAAAAGGTTGCGGTTAGTGTGCAATATAGCAGCAAAAGTACAACAGAACAACAGTATTATTGTTGGTGTGCCAGTCTTTCTGTGCCAACATCTGAGGTCATTATTGTGCAGGTGTTACCGTCTGGAAAGCGGGGGAGGCAGAGTTCAGGCTCCTGATGGCCTGATGAACAAAGCTGTTCAGCAGTCTTGTAGAGTGGGCTCGGAGGCTACGGTACCTTTTCCCCGAGGGCAGGGGGCTGAAGAGGGAGTGTAGGGGATGGGAAATGTCGCCTGTGATGTTGATGGCTCTGCGGATGAGGCGGGTGGCGTAGATGTTCAAGAGGGGGGGCACCAATGATCTTGCTAGCTGCATCCACTGTGCACTGTAGTGTCTTCCGGCAGGCAGCAGTGCAGCTTCCATACCATACCGTGATGCAGTTGGTGAGGATGCTCTCAACAGTGCCCCGGTAGAAAGACTGCATGATGTGAGGTGGGACTCGTGCTCTCCTCAGTCTGCGGAGGAAATGGAGGTGAGTTTGGGCCTTCTTGGCCAGTGATGTGGTGTTGTTGGTCCAAGTGAGGTCCTCAGAGATGTGCACTCCCAGGAACTTGGTGCTCTTCACCCTCTCCACAGCTGCACTGTCGATGATCAGAGGGGGGTGTTGTGTGTGACCCCTCCTGAAGTCGACCACAATCTCATTGGTTTTTCGTTCAGGAAGAGGTTGTTGTCTTTACACCACTGGACCAGTTGGCTCACCTCGTTTCCGTAGTTGGCCTCGTCGTTGTTCGTGATGAGGCCCACTACTGTCATGTCGTCCCCACACTTGACGATGTGGTTGGTGTTGTAGGCTGGCACGCAGTCATGGGTCAGCAGGGTGAAGAGCAGTGGGCTGAGCATGCACCCTTGTGGGGCCCCTGTGCACAGTGTGATGGTCTGGGAGGTGTTGCTGCCAACCCACACGTTCTGTGGCCTCCCTGTGAGAAAGTCTAGAACCCAGTTACACAGAGAGGTTTTGAGACCTAAGTGTCTGAATTTTTGTATCAGGTGCTGGGGGATGATTGTGTTGAATGCTGAGCTGAAGTCCAAGAACAGCATGCGCACGTAAGAGTTTTTTGAATCCAGGTGAGTGAGGGCTGAATGGAGAGCAGCAGTAATGGCATCTTCTGTGGATCTGTTCGACCTGTATGCAAACTGGAATGGGTCATGAGAGGGAGGCAGGGTGGACTTGATGTGCTGCATGACTAGCCACTCGAAGCACTTCATTATAGTGGGGGTCAGTGCTACCGGTCAGTAATCACTGTAGCTGGATAGGACGGGCTTCTTCGGGACTGGTATTATGGTGGCAGTCCTGAAGCATGTGGGGACAACAGCTTGAGACAGGGAGATGTTGAAGATGTCAGCCAGGACATTCTTAAGCTCCTCTGCGCAGTCCTTCAGGACACAACCTGGTATGTTGTCTGGGCCAGCTGCCTTGCGTGGGTTGATCCTGCAGAGGGTCCACTTCACCCTAGCCAGATCCAGACTCAAGGCCAGCTCATCCGGAGGAGGAGTGGTCTTCTGTGCTGGTTTACTGTTTTGTGCTTTAAATCAGCCAAAGAAGTCATTTAGGTTGTTGAGCAGTGTGATGTCACTCGCACGGGTCTGAGGTGGAGGTTTGTAGTTGGTGAGGGTCTGTATGCCACACCAGAGAGAACGTGCATCTCTGGTGTTGCTGAAGTGTCCAGATATTTTCTTGCTGTACTGTCGTTTTGCCTCCCTGGTGTCACGGGACAGGTTGACCCTAGCTGTTGTTAGTCCTGCAGTGTTGCCAGCCCTGAAGGCTGCATCCCAAGCCCTCCGGAGTCTGTGGACCTCTGCTGTCATCCATGGCTTCTGGTTGCCACGAACAGTGATGATCTTGCAGTGAGTAACATCATCAATGCATTTGGCTATGTATGCCACAACAACCTCAGTGTACTCCTCTAGGTTTGTGTGTCCATTGTGAGTGGCTGTATGCTTGAAAATGTCCCAGTCTGTGGTGCTGAAGCAGTCTTTCAGAGCATCAGAGGCCCCCTCTGGCCACACACATACCTGCTACCTGGTCTGATGGCTTTCACTCCAGGTTTGTATGCCAACTTTAACAAGATGGTGATGTGATCAGAGAGGCCCAGAGGAGGGGGGAGGGTTTGTATGCATTCTTATGGGTTGTGTACACCAGATCCAGCAGGTTGTCTCCCCCCCCCCCCCCTCTTTGCAAAGTTTACATGTTGGTATAGATTCAGTAGGAGAGCCTTTAAATTTGCATGGTTGAAGTCTCCTGCTGTGATGAGAAAGCCATCCAGATGCGCTGTTTGTGTCTCACTTATAGCTTGATAGAGTACTTTCAGTGCTTCCCTCCTCTCACTGGCGCCGGTCTGCACTTGATCATAAACTCTACCAAAGGACAGCAATGTCTGTGAACAACAACAGAGTCACGGCACCAGGCATCACTGATGTACACACACACACGCCTGTCACTACCCAGAGCGGCTTCCGTAGCTCCATACGGAGTGCATTTCAGGCCAAAATAGTACCGTTCGCCACTTCTGCCATTAAGTGCGGTTAACCGCGATCACAAAATTTGTCACCATTAATGGGGGCAAAGCGTTAACGGGTGATTAACATGATAACACCAACACCACTAATATATACTGTATACAGTTTATCATTATCATGATAAAGTGGTGTGAAAAAGTGTTTGCCCCCTTCCTGATTTTTCTTTTTTTTTTGTATGTTTGTCACATTTAAATGTTTCAGATCATCAAACAAATTTAAATATTAGACAAAGATAATGCAAGTAAACACAACATGCAGTTTTTAAATGAATGAGTTTATTAGTAAGGGTAAAAAAACAAAAAAAACAAACCTACATGGTCCTGTGTGAAAAAGTGATTGACCGCCATGTTAAAACATAAACTGTGGTTTATCACATCTTTGGAAAGCTGAGTTCACTTTTTTTAGCCACACCCAGGCCTGATTACTGCCACACCTGTTCTCAATCAAGAAAACACTTAAATAGGACCTGCCTGACAAACTGAAGTAGAGCAAAAGATCTTTAAAAGCTAGACATCATGCTGCGATCCAAAGAAATTCAAGAACAAATGAGAAACAAAGTAACTGAGATCTATTAGTCTGGAAAAGGTTATAATGTGGTGACACAACAGGAGATCACACTCCACCCAGGATTTTGGGGAACTGGGGGATGGCGGTGAGAGATGGAAATGAGAAGAAGAAGGGAGAGGAACCAAGGACAGGCGCCCGAGCGCTAGGGGGTAATAAACCAAATAAAGATGCGCCTTCGCTCCCGGTATGCCAGGCGTGAACCTATTGTATGGGGTAGAAGATGCTGTTCACACCTTGAGTATGCTGGGCACTAAAGTATTGTGTTAGTCCTGCTATATTGTCGTGTATGCTTATGTGTGTAGTGCGGGTGCCAAGGGTGGGATTAAAGCTGTAATAAAGAGATTCGCTCTGGCATCCAATTCAGTCTGTTCTGCTGGTTGCAGGAAATAAAGTTGTGTGTCATCAGCTAGTGTCTCGTCTGATTCCGTTCCTCCACAATAAAGCCATTTCTAAAGCTTTAGGACTCCAGCGAACCACAGTGAGAGCCATTATCTACAAATGGCGAAAACATGGAACAGTGGTAAACCTTCCAAGGAATGGTCGGCCGACCAAAATTATCCCAAGAGCGCAGCGACGACTCGTCCAAGAGGTTACAAAAGACCCCACAACAACATCCAAAGAACTACAGGACTCACTTGCTTCAGTTAAGGTCAGTGTTCATGACTCCACCAGAAGAAAGAGACTGGGTAAAAATGGCCTGCATGGCAGAATTCCAAGAAGAAAACCACTGCTGAGCAAAAAGAACATAAAGGCTTGTCTCAGTTTTGCCAGACATCTTGACGATCCCAAGACTTTTGGGAAAATACTCTGCAGACTGATGAGACAAAAGTTGAACTTTTTGGAAGGTGTGTGTCCCATTACAAGCGGAATAAAAGTAACAGCATTTCAGAAAAGGAACATCATACCAACATTAAAATATGGTGGTGGTAGTGTGATGGTCTGGGGCTGTTTTGCTGCTTCAGGATCTGGAAGACTTGCTGTGGTAAATGGAACCATGAATTTTGCTGTCTACCAAAAAGTCCTGAAGGATAATGTCTGGCCATCTGTTCATCACCTCCAGCTGAAGCGCACTTGGGTTCTGCAGCAGGACAATGATCCAAAACACACCAGTAAGTCCACCTCTGAATGGCTTAAGAAAAACAAAATGAAGACTAGGCCTAGTCAAAGTCCTGACCTGAATCCGACTGAGATGCTGTGACATGACCTTAAAAAGGCGGTTCATGCTCGAAAACCCTCCAGTGTGGCTGAATTACAACAATTCTCCAAAGATGAGTGGACCAGAATTCCTCCACAGTGCTGCAAAAGACTCACTGCCAGTTATCGCAAACGGTTGATTGCAGTTGTTGCTGCTAATGGTGGCCCAACCAGTTATTAGGTTTAGGGGGCAATCACTTTTTCACACAGGGCCATGTAGGTTTGGCATTTAAAAACTGCATTTTGTGTTTACTTTTGCTATCTTTGTCTAATATTTAAATTTGATTGATAATCTGAAACATTTAAGTGTGACAAACATACAAAAAAAATGAGAAATCAGGAAGGTGGCCACACTTTTTCACACTACTGTATAAGATTACTTACATCGTGATATGAAATTTTGGTCATATCGCATAGCCCTAACTGTAGTCATTTTTAACAGCCAAAGGAGGAAGAAGGAAGGAAGAAAGAAGAACAAGGAAGAAGTAGTAGTAATAATGAGCTCTTTAACCTTGGAAAGAGAAGGCTTTGTGTTTAAGAACTTATATGCGGCAGTTCGACAGGGCTCCCAGACATAAACCTGTGACTTTATCACTATAACTGTTGAAACGTCAGCAGTGACCTTTTCAAAAAAGGTTAGTACCCAAGTCCAGAGATGTGACTCAGCGAACAGATGTCATCCACAGTGACTCACCAAAGGACAATCACAGCCAATTAAATAGCAAACAAGACCTCAACAGAACCCAATTACCCTCCAAGGTAACCAGCTAAATAAAAGTAACAAGGTATCACAGGACACACAGTGGTATTAATGCACACATTCATTAGTGTCTTTATAATGAAGAATAAAGTCACAGATAGTGAGTATCCAGTTTTAAAATCCCAAAGGTACAAATTATAATAAAATAAACTGCTATTAAAAGCTTAATACCATTGTAATTTTAAACTGTACTTACATATGTGGACACATTTTATATCAACTCCGAAATCAAATACAATCCAAGAACCTATTAAATACATAGCACTATTCATAAAACCCAGTAAAAGGTACTATTTGTGCCCTGTGGGAGTGCTGAATGTCTTTTCTGGCATTTCACTTCATTTCACGACACCTCTTTAAAGGCTTATTTTAAATCAGTGGAGAGAGAAAAATTAGCATCTTGTTGCTTGGAAAGCATGGTGATGTTGTGGAAAATCAATGAGAAAATATGACAGTCTAATTTCCATTTGTGAGAAATGTACTGTAAACATTTGAAATAATTGCCCCGATGACTGTTTTTAATGAAAGATCTTTTACAACTTTCCCTTAATAAGGAATTGCAGCCACATGGCTTAACTTTATAACAGATTAGGCACTGTAAATTCCAGGCTTAATGTCAAAAACGATTTCTCCACATTTGAAATTAGACACAGATTAGCCTGCCTGCTTCAGACTGCCTTAATGTTGGATTATTTAGTCGTCTTAACAACAGACTATGCAATGCTGCCCTTTGTGCATGCAACAAGAACATTTAAGTCTACATAGCATTTATGTTTAATGTCATTAACACTTGATCAATCATCTAAGAATTATAAAAGAATCAAGGGTGCAGATATTAAGCAAAGTCAATAATTTTGGATTACATTGAAAACTATAAGCTGCATTATTTAATGAAATATTATTTGTTTGTGTTAGGAGTTGGTGAAGGTAGGAGAAAAACAGACCCAATCGCAAGCATAGTGAAAGGTGAACTTTAGGTCTACTTTTTTGACTGGGGAGATTCAAACAAATCATGGCATGAGGGCCATGAAAAGTCTAGCACTGAAAATGCAGAAACAAAACCAGCTGAAAGGCAGAAGAACACAACTAGGAAAGCAGGGTACAAACCAGAATCTCAAGCAACTAAATGACATGGTGAGACATGGACTCTTGGATTGATAGATAGATAGATAGATAGATTAGTTTATTTGACAGGGACAGTGCAATAAACATAGACAATTAATCAATGACAATCAATCTGATGTGTTGCACATAGAGTGTATAGCTATTAGCTAATTTGCAACTCTTGTCCCTGGATGGGCTTTAGAAAAGAGAATCAAGTAAAGAAAAAAAAATACACAATAACCAGATACATCAATGCAAAAAGATTATAAATACACAATTATAAATATTATAAATATTATAAATATTATAAATACACAAATATAACAACCTGACTCACATTTGCCTATTTCAGGCCTCCCTCCCTTCGTCACTCACTATAAACAAATACATTCATTCCTGATAATGACGCATGAGCACCAAGGGCCCCATTTCAGTGATCAAAGGAGTGCTTTTGCACCTCGCTTCCCATTTTGCACCTGTGGATTTGTCAGTTTATGTCAGTGCATAATCTGTTTGTCACGCTTCGCATCACGCCATCTTATTACCTGTGTGCTGTGCATGTACTGCAAGGAGGAGACTCATGTAAGAGAGTTGTTGCAATGGCACAATACCAGCACATTGGTAATGTGGTGCATTAGCAATTGTTTAAAACAACTGATTTTTTTAAACTTTTTATTTATACAGGGGAAGACCATTGAGAGGCAAACTCTCTTTTAGAGAGAGGCAAACTCTCTTTTTACAGTTACACATTCACACCTGGAAGCTGCCCAGTACAACCACAGACTGACCTAAGGCCACTGAGCAACTCCACTGGAGCAGTTGGGGTTAAGGACCTTGCTCAAGGGCACCACAGTGGGGTTAAGGAGGGTGGGGAGGGTGGGGAGCCTTCACTTCCG
Source organism: Pholidichthys leucotaenia (assembly GCA_020510985.1). Taxonomy (NCBI): domain Eukaryota; kingdom Metazoa; phylum Chordata; class Actinopteri; order Cichliformes; family Pholidichthyidae; genus Pholidichthys; species Pholidichthys leucotaenia. The sequence continues at coordinate 92,634,843 of CM035846.1, forward strand.
GCTCTGAGAGAGAGCAGACGCCTTTTCTAATCCTCTCTCCTTTCCCTTCTGATCCCAGCTTGCAATGTTGCGTTTTTGTCTGTGTTTAGTCGCTCTTCTGCTGAATCTTAATCTAAATGGAAATTATGGATCTGGAAAGCGGCTTAACTGTGATTGTCACCACTTCAAAAGAAGATCGGGTCAGGAGGAACCCAACGAGGAGACTCATGGACATTGGAATTCATGCGTCTGAGGAGATTTGGCAGGAAACATTATTGTTTATGATCTCAGGACTTCTATTTTTGGCTGTGAAGTTCCCTGATGTATCAGAAATTGAAGGAAGGTGAGAGAGCTGATCAAAGCGGACCCAGCAAGCTCCTTCATCAAATTTGACCAGTTGGGGAGTGCACATGTAGCGGCAAACGGTGAACTGAATGACAGTGATTCAGTGAAGGAATACATCTGGAGCCCTATGCTCTCCATGGAATGAAATGCCTGTTTAAGCCTGTATATTAATATTAAAATTATGAAGCACAAGCGCATGAGAGAGGAAAATTCTATTCTCCGTGGGCTCTGAGCTGTGTAGATTTGACTTTGTTTTGATGCCCTGTTTACATTCCTCCTCGATGAGATAAGGCAGTAGTGGCGGCTGCTAACCCAAACAATCGACAGACAGCTGCTGTTTTCAGCGGATGAACTTCTCAAGGACAGTCCATGTGCCTTCATCTGCAAGCGAAGAGACAGACTCCGGACTTGTTTATAAGTCACATGATTATAACATCTATCTACTGCCTGGAGGCGCCCTCTGCTGTTCACTAGCAACTGTCACACCTACACTACACAAATGCATACAACACTACACGAACTGACACATACAGTATATACTGACTCACACATACACTGCCTCTCTCAACTCTTGTTTGTGTGATCTATATTGTCTGCTAATTGTGCATAGAGGGTTTTTTTCTGTGTAGTCAAAATTTGGCTCATTTGAGCTTTATATGAGCTTATATGAGCGTTATTCTGATTAACTATGTTTTTTCTCTCTCCTATTGTGTTTTCCTCCCCCTCCCTTCCCCTCTTTACCTCCACTGCATGACAGGCACCTTGCATGGCTGCCGTGTCATTGGATGCGCCTAACGTGCGCGTCCAATGTCAAGTCAAATTCCTTGTATGTTTACTTGTAAATATACTTGGCAATAAAGCTGTTTCTGATTCTGATTCTGAAACACTGCTCAACCACAGAGTTCCACAAGAATCTGTGCTAGGCTCCATTCTTTTTAGTTTGTATACGCTTCCGCTAGGCAATATTAGAAAGCATTACATACTTTTTCATTGTTATGCAGATGACACAATAATATTTGTCAATGAAGCCAGATGACAGTAATAAATTAGTCAAATTAGAGGCTTGTCTTAAGGAAATCAGAGCTTGAATGACTTGTAATTTCTTGCAATTAAATTCAGATAAGACTGAAGTCATTTTAGTTGATAGTAATAACCTAAAGAATGAGATCGCAGATACAAGTGGCTGAAATGAGTTTTCTCCATAGCATTGCTGGACTCACCCTTAAAGATAGGGTGAGGAGCTCAGTCATGTGGGAGAGGCTCAGAGTAGAACCGCTGCTCCTCCACATTAAAAGGAGCCAGTTGAGGTGGTTTGGGCATCTGATCAGGATGCCTCCTGGATGCCTCCCACGAGGTGTTTTGGGCACGTTCCACTGGGAAGAAACCATGGAGCAGACCCAGAACACACTGGAGACACTTTGTTTGAGCAGGTGGCTGGGAAGAGGTAAGTCTGGGCTTCTCTGCTTGAGCTGCTGCCTCCGCAACCCGCACCCCGGAAAAGTGGTAGAAGATGGATGGATGCATGGATGCATGGATGAAGTCTCCATCAGACCATCTTGACGGTTCTTGTGTTAATAAAATAAACATGTTGGTCAAATAATCAATTTATTCATGAGTCATCCTTTTTTAAAATTATACACAAATACTAAATTTATACATATTAAACAAAGGAGTCTGCCATGTGAAATGAAAATCAAAACTTTGAAGTATGACAAACAAAAATAAATAATTTTACTGGGATCTGTACTTAAACCAAAGCTTAAAAAAAGCTTTTAACCCTTTAGCTGCCCCAGGCGCCGCATGGCGACAGGAACAGTTAAGGGGTAAACATAACCCTTAGTGGCCAAGAGTGGTAAATATTTTTTGTCAATAAAATAGTTCAGATTTCCAAGGCTATAACTTGAAAGTTGCAAGAGATAATGGCTTACTGTCAATTAGAAAGATGTAGAATATGATCCAAAGTTTCAAATAGGAATAAATTTACACATCTAATTTGCATAATGTCAAAGCAGCTATATAAATTACATAACTCAGTCAAAAGTGGACTTTGGACACATTTACACAAAGAATGGTTCGTTTTTTTGATGCTGTTTTGTCTACAGGGGTATGTTTTTATCTAATTTTCAAAGTATATGAACCAGAAAATCAATAAAATGTAAAAAAAAAAAAAACAAACATATTTTTCTCTTACCTGTTGCCGGGGGGGGGGGGGGGGGGTGGAAGCTCGCTCGCCCACGCGGCTGGTCCATTTTCGCCCATTGTGGTTGATGTTTTGCATTTGCTCAGTCATTTACACTCTCTACCACATCTACAAACTCTTATGATTATCCCACATGAATTTCATTTGTATTATGCGGCTATTTTTCCTGTTTGATGCATTTTTCCTGTGAGAATCCATGACGGCATGGGCACCGCCATCTTGGTGCTGGTAGCTCAGTTTTTCACCCATCGTGGTCGTAGTTTCGCATTTGGTCAGTCAATTACACCCTCCACCACATCTCCAAACTCTTATGATTATCCCACGTGAATTTAGTTTGTATTATGCGGCTATTTTTCCTGTTTGATGCAGTTTCAGTCAGAATCGCCGCCGCCATGACAGTCATGGCGGCGGCCACATTGGTGCTGGGAGCTCAAAGCGAAAAAAGGAAGAAGAATAATGAGGATTCTTTGCTGTATTCCATGTCAGCCATGATTCCTCCGGCGGATGTCTGCCACCTTCTGAACTGTCAATTCAATTCAATTCAATTCAACTTTATTTATATAGCGCCATTTCACAACAACAGTCATCTCATAGCACTTTCAACTATACGGGAAACCCCCACAATTGCAGAAAGACCCAGCAATCAGACGATCCCCTATGAGCAAGCCATTGGCGACGGTGGAGAGGAGAAACTCCCTTTTAACAGGAAGAAACCTCCAGCAGAACCAGGCTCAGGGAGAGGCAGTCATCTGCTGCGACTGGCTGGGGGGGTGAGGGGATAGAGAAGATGAAAAGAACAGACATGTAGAGGGCAAACAGCACGATGGGGACTCAGTCTATGGGAGAGAACAAACAGATGCTAATGAACAGCAAAAAAAAAAAAAAAAAAAATATATAGATATATATTTCATTGAGAGTGAAGAAAGGAGTGAAGCCCAGTGCAATTTTTGGAGGTCCCCCAGCTGACTAAACCTAATAGCAGCATAACTAAGGGAAGGTTCAAAAACACATGATCCCTCCCTAATTGTAGGCTATATCAAAAAGGTAGGTTTTAACCCTATTCTTAAAAACAGAGATCGAGTCTGACTCCCGAATCCAGATTGGCAGCTGGTTCCACAAGAGAGGAGCTTGATAACTGAAGGCTCTGCCCCCCATTGTACTTTTGGAGATTCTAGGTATTACAAGTAATCCTGCATTTTGTAGTAGTAGTAGTAGTAGATTAGTTTATTTGACAGGGACAGTGCAATAAACATAGACAATTAATCAAAGACAATCTGATGTGTTGCACATAGAGTGTATAGCTATTAGCTAATTTGCAACTCTTGTCTTGTCTTGGGAGCGTAGTGTTCTGTTAGGATAATAGGGTAATATCACATCTTTTAACTAAAAAGGGGCCTGATTGTTAAGCGCTTTAAAAGTGAAAAGAAGGATTTTAAACTTAATTCTAAACTCTATGGGAAGCCAATGAAGGGTGGCCAGAACCAAAGAGATATGATCTCTCTTTCTAGTACCTGTTAAAATTCTTGCAGCAGCATTTTGGATCAACTGAAGACTTTTTAGAGATGTTTTAGGACAACCTGATAATAAAGAATTACAATAATCTTATCTAGAGCCAACAAAAGCGTGGATCAGTTTCTTAGCATCACTCTGAGACAAGATGCTCCTAATCTTGGCAATATTACGCAAATGATAGAAGGCAGTCTTTAAAACGAATTTAATATGTGAATTGAAAAACAGATCTTGATCAAAAATAACTCCAAGGTTCCTCACAGAGCTATTAAGAGAAAGAGTAACTGCATCCAAACTAAAGGTTTGATTTGGAAAGGTATTTCTAAGGTTTTTTGGACCAACAAGAATGACTTTGATAGATAGATAGATAGATAGATAGATAGATAGATAGATAGATAGATAGATAGATAGATAGCCTTTATTGTCATTATACAAACAAATGTACAATGAGATTTAAGCATCTCCTTCAGTGCAACATATATAAAAAAGAAAAATAAAAAGCATAAAAACAATAAATTCCTACAATAAATAATGTATAATGTATACAGTGTATGTAATCTAAGATAAAAATAAGTTATATATACAATATAAAAATAAAAATATTAAAAAGACTGCACAACATTCTGGACCATAAATGTCAATTACACAGTGATGTGTTTAGAGGTATACTGGGGGTGGTGGTCAGGGAGGGTTGGACTGAGAATTCAGAGCCATAATGGCTTTTGGAAAAAAACTGTTCTTAAGTCTATTTGTCCTGGCTCTGATGCACCTGTAGCGCCTCCCTGAGGGCAGCAGGTCAAACAGGTCAGCTCCAGGGTGGTAGATGTCCTTGATGATGTATTGTGCTCTACTAAGGCAGTGGGCGGTGTAAATGTCTGTCAGGGAGGGGAGAGGGCGGCCGATGATCTTCTGTGCTGCCTTTACTACCCTCTGCAACCTCTCCCTGTCTACCATTGTGCAATTCCCATACCACACTGTAATGCAGTATGTGAGCAGACTCTCAATGGATGAGCGATAGAAGGTCAGCAGCAGGGTGGAGTTGAGGTCGTACTTCCTGAGGACTCTCAGGAAGTGTAGCCGCTGCTGAGCCTTCTTAATAATCGCCGAGATGTTGTCTGTCCAGGAGATGTCAGAGGAGATAAGGACGCCGAGGTACCGAAAAGTGTGGACCCTCTCCACACACTCGCCGTTGATGAAGAGGGGGGCTGGGTCGGTATTGGTCCTCCTGAAGTTGACAATGATTTCCTTGGTTTTCTTGGTGTTCAGAGTCAGGTTGTTTTCTAAACACCAAGTTGCCAACTTCAGGACCTCCCCCCTATAGGCTGTCTTGTCCCCTCCTGAAATGAGTCCAACCACCGTGGGGTCGTCAGCAAACTTCACGATGAGGTTGCTGTTGTAGGCCGGACGACAGTCATAGGTGTAGAGACAGTACAGGAGGGGGCTCAGCACACAGCCCTGTGGGGAGCCAGTACTCAGCGTCCGTGTGGAGGAGAAATGGGAGCCAAGTCTCACAGTCTGGGACCGGTTAGTGAGAAAGTTCTTTATCCAAGCACATGTGAGAGGTGGGAGACCAAGGGTATTCAGTTTGGTAATGAGAATGTCCGGGATGATTGTGTTGAAGGCCGAGCTGTAGTCCACGAAGAGCATTCGGACGTAGCTGTGCTGCCGCTCCAAGTGGGACAGCGCAGAATGGAGGGCTACGGCGATGGCATCCTCAGTGGATCAGTTTTCATGGTATGCAAACTGGTAGGAGCCAAGGTCCAGGGGAAGATGGCTCTTAATGTGCTGAAGAAGCAGTCTCTCAAAGCACTTCATAATTACCGGGGTGAGCGCCACAGGACGGTAATCATTTAGGCTGGTGGTGGGAGACTTCTTTGGTACCGGGATGATTATGGCAGATTTCAGACAGGACGGGATGACTGCCTGGGCCAGGGAGAGGTTGAAAATCCTGGTAAAGATGGAGGTGAGCTGAGAGGCACACGCTCTAAGCACCTTACCGGGAACTCCATCTGGGCCGGCAGCCTTCTAAGGGTTCACTGCCAGGAGCACCCGTCTGACGTCATGCTCACTGACAGTGAAAGTGGTGGTGCAGGAGCTGGGTGGGGGTGAGGGCAGGGCTGAGGCTGATGAGTGCTGCTGTTGAGTTATTTCAAAGCGAGCAAAGAAGCTATTTAGCTCCTCTGCCAGCGGTGCACTCAGGTTCTCTGATGTTGTAGCACAGCCTCTGTAATTCGTGATGTTTTGAATTCCCTGCCACACCTCCCGTATGTTGTTACTGGACAAGTGGGACTCTATTCTCATCTTATAATCTGCTTTAGCTTTTTTAACTCCTCTTTTCAGATCAGCTCGAGTAGACCTATAAAGGTCTCTGTCACCTGATCTGAAGGCAGCATCATGAGCTCTGAGGAGTGTGCGGACCTGGCTGGTCATCCAGGGTTTCTGGTTGGGAAAAACCTTAATATTTTTGTCCGCAGTCACATTACCGATACAAAACTTAATGTAGTCCAAGGTTGTATCAGTGGATGTTTCCAACACCTGTTGTCCAAATAAATCCCAGTCTGTCTCTGTGAAGCAATCCTGCAGTTTGGAGACAGCATTGTCAGGCCCCTGTCTGGTCCAGGTCATCTTACACACACCATGTAGACACCCAGCTCAACTCAACCATGAGAACTATAACTGGAACAATCCGCTCAACACCACTCCCCTGGCTCTCTGTACTGTCAAACATAGCCCCTCCACACATCCGGCGAGCAGCATTAACTCAAAGGATGCTCCAAAAAGTTAAAGATTTTCCTCACTTGCCAATCCATGCAGATATCTACACCCCACCCACTGCCCGACTTTCATCCAGACAGCCGATTTGGAAAAACCCTCCCCCAGCTGACTTTAGCATCCAGACAGCTTGGCAAGAGGAATGGGAGACCAAGGAGGTCCCAAACAAACAGCTGGTGATAAACCCCAACCAACAGGTCCCGGGCACCAACCTCCCAAGGAGACAGAGGTCTACACTCAATCGCTTCAGGACTGGACATGGCCCCTGCTTGGCCAGCCTTCACAGATGGGGCAGTAGCCCTAGCCCACTGTGCGCATGTGGAGAGGAGCAAACAATGGAACACATCATAGAGGTTTGCTCGCTCCAAAGACTGGAAGGAGGATTACACACCCTCCATACAGCAAACCAGGAGGCAACTGCTTGGCTTAAGGACTTTGCATTCGCTAAATAAATAAATAATTGTCAGGCCAAGTTGTGACAGTCTTTATAGTGGGCCTGTCACTACACCTGAGGGGGGTGTAGACTGGGGAGAACAGGAGGAAAAGATGGTCCGACCGGCTGAGGTGGGGGAGGGATATGGCTCTGTATGCGTGCTTGATGTTAGTGTAAACATGGTCTAAAATATTCTCCCCTCTAGTAGAACACTTAACATGTTGATAAAATTTGGGGAGTACAGTCTTCAGATTGGCCTTATTAAAGTCTCCTGCGACTATGTGGACACCATCAGGGTGAGCCCGCTGATGTTTGTTAATGGTGGTAAGCAGGAGGGAGAGCGCTGTATTTACATTTGCACTGGGTGAAATATACACAGCCGTGATAAACACTACTGTTAGCTCTCTCGGTAGAAAAAAAGGCCGACATCTTACAGATATGTACTCGAGATCGGGAGAGCAATATTTGTCTGTAATAGTCCCATTGTTACACCAGTTATTATGCACATACATACAAAGCCCCCCCCCCCCCCCGCTCTTACCGGAGTCCTTAGTCCTATCACAGCGTAGCAACGTGCGGCCTGCTAGCTGCATGCTAGCGTCGGATATGTCCGGATGGAGCCAAGTTTCAGTGATAATCAGAACACAACAGTCACGAACATAGCGATTACCGGCAAGTTGTAATTCCAAGTCTTCCGTTTTATGCACCAAGGATCTGGCATTGGAAAGATACAGGCTCGGTAGAGGTGGCTTATGTGGTTGTCTCCTTAGCCTTAGCATAACACCGGACCTGCGGCCCCGCTTCTGCTTCCTCTCCCTCCTCCGTCTCCGTCTCCGCCGCCCCCGATGTTATACGTGTGGTGAAAGACACTCGCAACTGGTGTCTAATGCTGGTCTCCAATCTCAAGAAGTCTCTGAGGGGTGTAGCGAATGTTCGCCGAACTGATAGCGCACAAATAAACAAAAAAGGAGTACCATAACATCCAAAAAAAACACTGAAAAGGAGAGCTGTGAGCCACTGCAACATTGCGCGCCACCATGTCTCAAGAGATCAAGAGATCTCTTGAGAGATCTCATCTCTTGTCTCAAGAGACCCTAGCTGGTACAAGCAGCAGGGACAAGCAGCCCCCGACTTCAGTCTTATCTGAATTTAATAGCAGGAAACTACAAGTCATCTAAGCTTTGATTTCCTTAACCACTTGCGCTCCGTTGTTCCGCGGGCGGGCAAGTCTCTGCGTCCTATGACGCATGAGGGCGCGCGAGAGCGCGCTCGTGCGCCCTCGTGCGCATGACGCATGATGGTGGTGATGGTGATGTAGTAGCGTCCAAGCGCCACTCAAAAAAAAACTGCAGAGACAGCCGCGAACAGATTAGTTCATCTGATTGACCTCTCATTCGACTAATAAGAGCCTTGAATTGGGTTTCTGAAACCTTGAAGAACCAATGAATGAAAATCTAGGAAGGAGGACCCGCCTACTGTGAACGCAGGAGCCAATTGAAGCACAGAAATTCTGGCTGGGTGAAGCGATATTTACTGCTGCAGAAGGACTCTGTACGAATCTCCTACAGACCCAGGCTCACCCAGCAGCATGGAGAACACCCACAAGTGGGACCTGCACTCATTCCAGCAGAATAGACGGAGGCCGACGACAAAAGTCGTAAATCATTTGCTAAAACGGCAATAATGGAATTATGTTGATCGGGATCCACGAGCGGAGCAGCGACGCGTTCGTCTGACGCATGGGAAGAGATGTTCGCCGTGACTCTGCTGCTTTGAAGAGGTAAGGTGTTATAAGCTAAATTATTATTTATCCCTGAAAACTGTAATCCAAAAATGACTTTTGACCGATCGGTAAATTACAACTGTACTGCGCACGAAGTACGTGCGCCGCGATAAACGGTTCATTTGCCGTGTTCGGACCGTGAACGCCCCCCCCCCCCCCCCCCCGCTGCAGAAGAGGAGCGGGGGGGGGGCACGGCCCGAACGCCCCCCCGGTCCGCGGGAGGAAGCATATCAGTCTATTCCATCATGTAGCGATGGCCCTCTTCTGTAGCGAGGGGGGGGGGGCCTTCACGGTCCGTTCACGGTTCCCCCCCCACACACACACACACAGTAGCGGGGGGGGAGCCGCTGTGAAAGCATGCAAGGAGTGTAATCCGTCATGTAGAGGGCCGAATTTGGTCCTTGGTAGCGGGGGGGGGAACGACCCCCCGCCCACACACACACACACACAGACACAGCCCTGAGTGTGACCTTTCATTAGAGCCTAAAATGAAGATTCTACATTGAATTATTCAAAAGTTACAGACGTTTTTCCAAACTGTGCCATTTGGCACAATTTGGCACAGTTCCAAAACGCCTGGGAACAGCCTGAGAACAAAGCTGTGTAAAATATTCATTTTTTGTGGTATTGTTACCAAATTTGGATCTCAGCTGGATAACACTTGGTTCTACATTTCTGTTGCATTTTCCAGCCGGATCGGACAGCTGTGTGTTATTTACAAGCATTTGTATCCAAAAAAACACTGTGTCCAATTTTTTTTTCTTCAAGTTCAGTATGTTTAGATGACTGTAACTCAGTGGCCGGAGCACGTAGAGAGATTATGTTTTTTTTGCCAAAAAATTCAAAGTGTTTTCTTTTAAATGAGACCAACCCCATGAAGATGCTGCAAAGGGTTGAATAACAGCTTTCGATTTACTTTGGGCACGTTATTTTTGGGCATTTTTAGGAAAATTGCCCGGAGTGCAAGTGGTTAAGACAGGCTTCTAACTTGGCTAATTGATTACTATCATCTGGCATCAGTGACAGGTATAATTGTGTGTCATCTGCATAACAATGAAAATGTATACAGTGCTTCCTAATAATGTTGCCTAACGGAAGCATATATAAACTAAAAAGAGTAGGGCCTAGCACAGATCCCTGTGGAACTCCATGACTGAGCTTTGAGTTGAAAGAAAACTCATTATTGACATGAACAAACTGGAACCTATCAGATAAATAAGATCTAAACCACTGCAACGAAGTTCCATTAAGTCCAACATAGTGTTCTAATCTATCAAGTAGAATATTATGATCGATAGTGTCAAAAGCTGCACTAAGGTCTAAAAGGACAAGTATAGAAACAAGTCCATTATCAGATGCGATCAGGAGGTCATTAGTGACCTTCACTAAGGCTGTTTCAGTACTATGATGGATTCTAAACCCAAATTGAAACTCTTCAAATAAACCATTTCCCTGCAAGTGGTCAAATAATTGCGTAGCAGCAACTCTTTCTAAGATTTTTGAAATGAAAGGGAGATTAGAGATTGGTCTATAGTTAGCTAAAACTCCTGGATCCAGCATTGGCTTTTTGAGCAAGGGTTTAATTACAGCAGTTTTAAAAGCCTGCGGTACATGGCCTAAAGTTAATGAAGAATTGATTATTTGAAGAATAAAGCGACCAATAAATGGGAAGACTTCTTTAAATAACCTGGTAGGAATAGGGTCTAAAAGACAAGTTGAAGGCTTGGATGAGGAAACTATTTTGTCTAACTCTAAAAGGTCAACTGGAGAAAACTGATCCAAACAGATGTCAATTGAAGGAGTTGTAGTAGTTACTGTATTTAAGTTAACGGTGGGAAGAATCTGACTGATTTTGTCTCTGATAGATGAAATTTTATGATTGAAAAAGTTCATAAAGTCCTGACTAGTAAGCTCGAAAGGAATGCTAGGATTGAGAGTTCTGACTGTTTGTCAGCCTGGCTACAGTGCTGAAAAGAAACCTGGGATTATTCTTGTTCTCTTCTATTAATGCAGAATAATAACTTGTTCTAGCTTTTCTCAGAGATTTTTTAAAAATAAAAAGACGATTTCTCCAAGCTAAATAGATTTCATCTAAATTAGTGGAGCGCCATTTTCTTTCTAATTGACGAGTCTTCTGTTTTAAGCTACGAGTTTCTGTGGTGAACCAAGGAGTTAGAAATTTCTGATTAGACTTTTCTTTTTTAAAGGGGCTACCATGTCTAGAGTCTGATGCAGATAAGCTGTAACACTATTTACCATGCTATCAATTACAGAAGGAGTAAGCTGTCTATAGCTTATTTCCTTTGTGTTGACACATGGCATAGAGGAAACAATCTGCATACATTTGGTAACAACATCATCTGAGAGGCATCTACTGTAGTAATATTTTTCCTTAGGAACCAAATAGAAATAGTAAAATCAAAGGTTAACAGACAATGGTCTGACTGTACAGGGTTATGAGGAGACACTACCATATTTTCTATTTCTATGCCATATGTCAGAACAAGGTCCAACGTATGGTGGCGATAATGGGTAGAATTTCCGACTTTCTGAGAAAACCCCATCGAGTCTAAAATTAAATGCCAAATTAAGGCAATCACTATCTACATCTACATGTATATTAAAGATTTCAGCACTAAATCAGTTAAGAATTCGGCAAATTTGGATAAAAACTCTGAGTAGGTTGATGGGGGACGATAAACTATGGCAAATAAAATTAGGTTTAGCCTAAAATTGCTAAAATGCCCAATACTGAGGACCAGGCCCTCAAAGGAATTATAACGTGTTTTTTGCTTTACATTAACTAGTAATTTGGAATGGTAAATTGTTGCTACTCCTCCTCCACGACCAGAACTTATGGGATTTTGACAGTTTAAATAACCAGAGGGAGTTGATTCATTTAAACCAACATAATCCTCTTGCCCTAACCAAGTCTCTGTAAGGGATATTAAATCAATCTGATGATCAATTAACAGATCATGGACTAGCAGAGACTTGGGAGTTAGAGACCTAATATTTAACAAACCACATGTAATTTTTAAATTATGAGGAGGAACAGAGGCCAAATCATTCAATTTAGAGGTTTCATGTTTAATTTGAGTTTTACCAACTTTTTGTTTAATCACTTTGGGATGCTTATACACTTTATTTTTATTTACTTTAGAGGGAGCAGACAATGATTCTCTGATGGGGAAGACAGGGGTTAAGTTGAGGGGTGGCGGATGAAGAGGAGCTGCAGAGAGGCGTGTGAGACTGCGACTCTGCTTCCTGGTCCCAACTCTGAGTTGTCAAGGTTTTGGAAATTTGGATAAAAATGATGCCAGATTGTTAGATAAATGAGACGCACCATCAAAAGTGGGATGGACGCCGTCTCGTCTAATAAGACCAGGTTTTCCCCAAAATGAGCTCCAATTGTCTATGTAGCCCACATCGTTTGCAGGACACCACACAGACAGCCAGCGGTTGAAGGATGACAAGCAGCTAAATATGTCATCACTGGTCAGATTGGGGAGGGGCCCAGAGAATACTACAGAGGTAGACATTGTTTTGACAAAGTCACAGACCAATTCAACATTAATTTTTGTGACTTCCGACTGGGCGGCGCGGTGGCGGAGTGGTTAGCACTGCGGCAGCACAGCAACTCACCCTTGGCCGGGGATCCTGGGTTCAATCCCAGCCCCCGATCAACAGTGATCTGTGTGGAGTTTGCATGTTCTCCCCGTGTCTGCATGGGTTTACTCCGGGATTTCTCCGGTTTCCTCCCACATGCCAAAAACATGCAAATTAGGTTAACTGGCATCAATTGGGGATTCTAAATTGTCCTTAGGTATGACTGTGAGAGTGAGTGGCTGTCTGTCTCTCTGTGCTAGCCCTGCAATAGACTGGCGATTTGTCCAGGGTATACCCTGCCTCTCGCCCAAAGATGCTAAGATAGGCTCCAGCCCCCCCCCCCCCCCCCCCAGCGACCCCAAAAGGATTAAGCAGAAGAAGATGAATGAATGAATGAATGACTTCCGACTGCCGGAGTCGGACGTCATTAATGCCGGCGTGGATAACAACTGTGGAGTATTTACAGTTACTTTTAGCCAGCATTTTCAAATTTGACTCGATGTTGCCTGCTCTGGCCCCAGGAATGCATTTGACTATGGCCGCTGGAGTCTCTAGGTTCACGTTTCTGACTACAGAGTCACCAATGATCGGAGTTTTTTCCTCAGCGGGTGTGTCGCTGAGCGGGGAAAAACAGGTTCAGGTTCAGGTTACTTTATTTGTACCCGTAGGTAGATTTGTTTTGCAGTCTGGTGACATCCATGTTTACAAGCCACAAATTACATTCAACATAGACACAAACACAGGCACACATGAAGCTGACTATAAACATGATAAAAATACTCAAGGCTCCATCAATCAGGGTATAAAAAGACAAAGAGATGGGAGAAAAACCAGAGGTAAGAGAGAAGGGTCATATTAAAAGTTAAAAACTAGTCAAAGAGGTTAAAAACTCAAAGGTCTAAAACCCAATAAAATATTTAGAACCCAAGTAACATCCTACAAAAATAAGTAAATATAAAATGGAGTTAATAAATAGGTACCTAAATTGTGTGCAATATATTGTTACAGCTTGTTCAACTCTTTGACAGCAGCAGGAACAAAGCTGTTTTTGTAGCCCTGGGTTCTACTTTTTGGGACAGCAAACCTCCGTCTGGAGGGAAGAAGCTGAAAGTTGCAGTGTAAAGGGTGGGAGTCATCATTTAAAATGGAGGTAGCCATCCTTTGTACTTGTCTGGTGTACAGGGATGACAGGCACAGCTGTGGCTCACCAAGCAAACGACTGGACCATCTAACTACCTGATCCAAGGATTTCCTCTGTTTCAGTTTTATCTGACCAAACCATGACGCTAAAGAAAAGGATAAAACAGATTCAATAAAAGCCCGATAAAACATTGTCATTATGGTTCGGTCAATTTGGAAGCGTGCAAGTTTTCTCAAGCAATGCAAATGTTGCTGACCCTTTTTGCACACCCTTTCACAGTTCTCTTCAAACTTTAAATTACTATCAATAATCGTCCCAAGATATTTGTAGGATTGTACACATTCGATGGTCTGGCCTTTTAGTACGGTGACTTTGTGCCTGGGAGTTTTCCTCCTAAAGTCAATAATCATGTCTTTAGTTTTTGTCGTATTCAGCTGCAGGTAGGAATCCTCACACCAGTGAACAAAATCATCAATTACTGGGCCGTGGCCACTCTCACCATCCTGGAGGAGACTGGCAATAACTGAATCATCAGCATACTTTATAATGTGTCTGTTGCCATGTCTGCTCCGACACATGTTTGTGTACAGGATGAAGAGTAGTGGTGACAACACACACCCCTGAGGAGAGCCAGTAGAAGAGCACTTTAGGTCAGACAATGTATCATTGACCCTTACTCTCTGTGTCCTGTTGGTTAAGAAATCCAGAATCCAACCCACCAGATTACTGCTCAAATCAAATTGTTGCAGGAGCCTTTCAACTAAGATATGAGGTTGGATTGTATTAAAAGCGGGGGAAATGTCCACAAATAAAAGTCTGGCGTGTGTCCCATTAAAATCCAGATGTTCAAAAAGCATGTTAAACAGAGTGACAGTGGCGTCCTCCACTCCTCTGTGAGGCCTATAGGCAAACTGCAGAGGATCCAATGCATGCTCAGTCTGCTTTAGGACCTCACATCTGACCAGTTTTTCAAAAATTTTCATTAAAATTGAAGTCAAAGCAACTGGTCTAAAGTCGTTTACCGTTTAACAATTAAACAATCGTTAAACGGTTTAATCGTTAAACGATTAGAAACATGAACAGGTTGGTGGTTAACCGGGGCTTTGCAACTAGGTTTCCTTCTCACCGTCACCCACCCAGTCTCCTCGCTGCTGAGGAGGACTGGAGGACCGCTAACAGGCCGCCCTATGCTCGGGAGCTCCGCTGCAGCTAGGGGAAGTCCGTCAAGATTAACTGGCGCAGACGGTGTTTCAATGCAGCGGAGCCGGGATTCTAAATCAGACAACCTCGCCTCGAGTGCCTCAAAAAGACAACATTTATTACATTTACCGTTATCACTAAAAGAGGCAGAGGTGTAGATAAACATCTGACAGAGACAGCACACCAGAGGAGAAGGGGAAGGAGAGCTAGTAGCCATAGCTAGTGGCTAACCCGAAGCTAACAAAAACACCGATGAAAGGTGAACAGAAGGCTAACGAGGGTGGGTGATTAGGTGACACTGAGTGCCCACACAGGTGTAAGAGGCTTGATAAACAGAAGTGAGAGCTCACGGTAGATGGAAAAAAGTGATTAAAATACAATTAAAGGCAAAATCCTCGGGACAACAAGGAGCGCAAACCACAGACAGTCAGCAACACAGGAAGTGACGATACGTTACCACAGGAAGGTCCCACCAGGTCCAGTCCAGATCAGTCCAAATCAGTCCAGATCAGTACAAATTCTCAGTATAGCCAGGGGACATCAATAAGTTGACAGGTGCAGTTGCTGCGCTGTGCCACTGGGGATGCGCGACCCGTCCATTTAATGTGAACAGTTAGAGGGTTAAAAAAGTCCTATACTATGCTCCTCCGAACTGGCTGTGCCTGTATTGATGACCGGCTTCATCATCAGGTGTGCCTGTGTGTAATTTTGCTTTGCCCTTGATGGATGGGTGGTCATTGGGGACGGCAGTGGCTCAGGAGGTAGAGCAGGTTGTCCAATAACCACATGGTTGGCGGTTCAAATCCCGCTCTCCCCAGATATCCTGCCGTTGTGTCCCTGGGCAAGACACTTTACCCCAATTGCTCCTGGTGGGTCTGGAAGCGCCATGTTAGGCAGCATGCCACCATCAGTGTGTGAATGTGTGTGTGAATGGGTGGATTGCAGGATCTGTAAAGCGCTTTGGTCATCAAGAGATGAGAATAAAAGCGCTATATAAGTGAATACCATTTACCATTACTGAAATGAAGTGACTGCGTCTGTGTTCATAATTTTGCGTGTTGTTAGTAGATCACTGGCAAAAATTGGTCACTGCCTTTGGTACTCTGTCTAATTTGTGCACTCGCTAATTTCCGCTGCCTTAGTAAATCTGCCCCATGTTTTTTTTATTTAGTAGTTTAATGACCAAATAATCTGGAAATTGGAAGCAGTGTCCCAAAGCTAATCTCCTACCTCAAAGCAGGGTAAACACCAAGTACCAACAAACAGAAGCAGCAGGGGCCATCACACTATCTACCAAAGCTAGTTTAATGTGTTTTCTAATGGAGTGGGTGTAGGATAGTTCCTGATTACAATTTTAGGATTTGTAGCTAGAACAAAGCTGACATGATGCTGCATCCAATTCTTTTTCAATCACTGATCTCTCGCTCTCTCTCTAAGTGGTCTGCCCAGAGGCAGATCTTGCACGTCAGCCATCTCCACTCCTCCTCTAGCGCCGTTTTTTTCATTTCATGGTATTTCTTTCCTTGCCTGATGTCATCCATCATCATCATCAATCACTGATACTGAATGAAAAATCTTACAAAATCAAACAATTTTGGTTTAAAATGCTATGTTACAAGTTGTGTTTGTTTCTTACCAAAATCAGATGTTTTGTAACATCTATGTCAAGCTAGAAAAAGAATAACATCGCCATGGGTCACCATTCAACCAATAAAAGACCTTACTCTACTACCTGAGCAGTTACGTACCTCTTACGACTTTATTAGAAATTCACTGTCATGCCAAGACCATTAATGGATCTTAAATTTGTAAAAAAAAAAATAAAATAAAAAAAAAAAAGTCTCTCACATTATTACTAAATGCCAAAGTACAGCCACCCCATAGCATCAAACTAAAGGCACTCATAAGTCGGGAAAAAAAAAGGTACACTGCACACAGTCAATCCTACAGTCAAAGTTTAAGCTCTAAACTTCAATCTGAAAATTATAAGCCCAGCAGTTTTATGATATTCAACAAATGGGCTCAGTGTAACAAAGCTGGAACAAGAAATGACTATTATGTGGAATGTCTGACCATTTGAACTGCACGGGATTCAAATGGATGACTGGGAAAAGTCAGCAAGCATGTGAACCAGGCCAAGTGAGGGTGTGTGCCAGGATCCAGTCAGCATGTGCTACACCTCTGTAACTTCAGAACCAACTCTTAAAAATGGTCAAACTTGTTCAGTTGCAACAGTGATGATTCATGATTTTTAGCTACTTTCTTTCACAGGGACAGAACAGTCCAGTGCAACGTGATCTGTTAAAGAACAAGCAACACACAGAAGCACTAGACAGACTACAAATTTTTTTGTGTGAAAATTTATTAGTTTTTTTTTTTCTAATGCAGCGTTTTTCTTGTAAGATTACAAGGATTTTCTCATAAATTTGGTGGTCTACCCCGGCTTTTTTTTAACCATAGCCAAAATTTTGATGAGGAGTCTCGATTCAATATCTCTAGTCCACAACCCAGGTTAAATGAAGGCATTGTTAGGTTTCTGAGGCCAGGTTATACTGTTGACATACACAAATATTGTGAAACAAGGACTCTCCAGGGGTCTCATCATAGACGGGCTGTCCTGTGCCTCTGAAAATACCGATCACAACAAATCAAAGAAAAGGGCCAATACACGCAGTGTCTGCCTTCTCTACAGCTAGATGTTGAGACAGCTCACATGAATGTTTTGCCTCATTTGTCGCACCAGGAAACTGTTGGGCAGCTTCACCGATGTCTGTCACGCTTTGTGATTTAGTGCCTTAATGTGCTGCTGTTGTTGGTGGATTCTGTGCATGCGTTAACATCAGTCTCTGTCAACATGAAAGTCGGCTAATTAGAACGTTTTAAATGTGAGAGATGACAGGAGAGCCTGGCTACGACACAAGTGCACCGACCCACTTCAAAAGGACCACATGTAATAAGCCACTGACAATGTCAACATGTTTCCTCCATCTCAAGTGTTTGATGTGAAGAGGAAAAAAAGAGTGCATCATTTTACAAACAAGGCAATTAACACATTAAATTAGCAGCATCATGACTGGAAGCATCTTTCTGCACCTTAAGGTTTTGGCTACAGTGTGTGATACATTGAAAATTATGACTCAAATCTGCTTTGACTGGAATTATGAATGAATGAATGAATGAATGAATGAATGAATGAATGAATCTTTATTTTATTTTCGGACAGATTAAAAGTACAGATTAAAAGAAACAGAATAATATAACAAAGGGGGAAAGAAAATCCAACAAGGTCAAATTAGACAATAACTCCGATTATACAGTTCAACATAAGTTATCCGAAATGGGTGATGGCTGAAGCCGCAGCTTATATTGCCCACCCATATTCCATCCAAGAATCCAAAAGAAAAACAAAACTAGAGCGATTACAATTCAGAACATAGCTAAGACAAAATGTGACAAAAAACTAACGCAGACTGGATATGACAATCCTTATGTGATTTTACATGTCATCTTGTATATATGTTTGGAGTATTTCTTCCTTTAGTTTTTGTTTAAATTGTCCAAGCGTTGTACATGATTTTAATTCAGGTCCAAAATCGTTCCATAATCTGACTCCTTGCACTGAAACACAGTGTTGCTTGGTGGTAGTTCTCACTGAAGGTTTTTGAAATATACATGTTCCTCTGAAATGATATTGTTTCTCCCTTATTTGGAACAACTTTTGGGTATTTGCGGGCAGTGATAGATTCTTCACTTTAAACATTATTACTGCAGTTTTAAAGTCAACCAGATCTTTCAACTTGAGAGCTTTTAATTTAAGAAAAAGTGGGTTTGTTGGTTCCCTGTAAGCAGCTTTGTTTATTATTCTAATAGCTCTCTTCTGAAGCATAAAGATTGGATATATGTTTGTTTTATATGTATTTCCCCATACTTCAGTACAATATGTCATGTATGGGAGTATTAATGAATGATACAAGGTATATAGTGTGGGTTGATTCAGCAAATATTTCACTCTGTGTAGTATTGCAATTGATTTGGATATTTTACCTTTAATATAATTAATATGCGACTTCCAACACAGTTTATTATCAATTATTACTCCAAGAAATTTAGTTTCAGATACCATTTCAATCTCTACACCATTTACACTGAGTTTAGATACTAAGTTGTTGGGATGGTTGTTAAAAACTATAAATTTTGTCTTACTTAAATTGAGCGTTAATTTATTTCTCTTAGAAAAAATAAAGATATATAAAATGAACATAAAAAATTTATTATTTGCATTGTTCCTATTATTATAAGAATCCAATATTGTAATCTTGATGATGGAAACTTTATTAATGTAAAAAAAGAGCTCAGCTGTAAAAAAAAAAAACCCAAAAACAAACAAAAAAAACCCAGAAACCAACAAAAGGAGAAAGCAATATGTTGCGGGGAACCCACGCTGGGATATTCATCTCAGACTGGAAGCAGAGGGGAGGCAAATAGTCCCTCTGCCGGAAGAGAATGGGGAATTAAACAGATGAGGACAATAGGAATTGTGATGGGAGAAGGTATGGTGATGTAAGACCCCAGGCAGCAGGAAGGAGCAGCTGCGGGGACAATAGGAGTGGTGATGTGTTAAATGTATTGTGATGCAAGACCTCAGGCAGCAGGGGGAATGAGTCGGGTGATATAAAAGGAGAGACCCTGGGGCAGGAGGTGATTGCTTTTTCTGAGTATGAATGAAGTGAGAGAGTGAATGAAGTTCGTCTGCCGTGCAAGTCTGGTCTGTTTATTGCACTCTCCACACTGGTGACCCTTGACGAATTATGGAACACGAGGCAAAAACCCCGGAGTCAGCCCAGACGGGAAGCCCCAGTAACGCAACAAGCACCCCAGAGACAGTCCGGATGGAAAGCCCCAGCAACGCATGCACCGTTTCGGTCAAACTACTGGACTTTTGGCTGCACGACCCGCAGTTTTCGTTCCTCCACACCGAGGCCCAGTTTGCCCTCCAGGGAATAACAGCAGATGACACCAGATATTACAATGTGGTCACAGCGCTGGACGCTCGCAGGACTCAGCAAGTAGCGAGCCTGCTCCAACAGCCCCCAGCCCACGATAAATATGGGACTCTCAAAGCCGCGCTGACCCGGCGCTACACACTCTCGGATTGCAAGAGAGCAGAGAGGCTCCTGAGGCACTCTGAGTTAGGAGATGGGTCGGCGGTTGAACTGATGGAGAAGATGTTGGTGTTGATGGGCACGGACGACGGGCATTTTCTGTTTGCCCACCTTTTCCTCCGGAACCTCCCAACAGAGGCAAGAGCGGTCCTTGCCAACTCGCCGTTGCTGGCCGCGTGTGACTACCGGGCGCTAGCCCAGGAGGCAGATCGGATCATCCTCACCACCAGAGCTCTCACAGTGAACGTGGCAGCATCGGAACCCAGCGAGACGACCAGCGGAAGCAAGGAGCCGGCGATGGTAGCGGTAGCGGGGACCAGGAAGCGCCAGAGAGACACGCTCTGCTCCTACCACCGCCGCTTTGGAGGGAACACACGCCAATGTGTGCCACCGTGCCAATTCAAGCGTTCGGGAAACGCCAAGGCCGGCAGTCAGTAGCAGCTGCGACCGCCGGTGAAGAAAACAAGCTGCTCTACGTGACGGACTCGCGCTCAGGGAGACGGTTCCTCGTAGACACCGGCTCCCAAAAGAGCCTCATCCTGCCGTCCCATGCCAACCGGCTAGCGGGAGCTAGCAGCCCCGAGCTGAGGGCCGCAAACGGCTCGGACATTAGGACTTTTGGTGATAAGACACTGACTGTATCCCTACACAGCCACATACGAGTGGACATTCGTCATAGCGGCATGCAGTTTCTCAATCTTGGGCGCTGATTTTTTGTGTGTACATGGGCTGCTAGTCGATGTTGCTAACAGACGCCTGATCAATGCAATGTCTTTTCATTCTCTCCCCTGTACAGCTCAAGGAGCAAGGCCAACAACGCTAGCCAACGTCACAGCTCCAGGCGGTAAGTTCCACACACTGTTCACTCAGTTCCCAGCACTCACGGTCCCGACGTTTTCGGCGGCCATCACTAAACATGGGGTGGAACACTTTATCGCCACCACTGGGCCGCCCGTTTTCGCACGATCTTGGCGCCTGGACGCAGCTAAACTGGCCATAGCACGCAAGGAGTTTGCCAACTTGGAAAGGCTGGGCAACATCAGGTGCTCAAACAGCCCATGGGCATCCCCGCTACACATGGTCCCTAAGGCCGAGGGATCGTGGCGACCGTGCGGAGATTTCCACAGATTGAACAACGCCACAGCGCACGACCGCTACCCGATTCCCCATATTCAGGATTTTTCCATTCACCTCACCGGGGCACGTATTTTTTCTAAAATAGACCTGGTCCATGGTTACCACCAGGTCCCGGTGCGCGCGGAGGACATACCCAAAACGGTGGTAATAACTCCGTTTGGCCTGTTTGAGTTTTTACGCATGCCCTTCGGATTAAAAGGAGCGGCACAGACATTCCAACACATGATGGATGCGGTGTTGCGCGCTCTGCCGTTTGTGTTTGTCTACCTGGATGGCATCCTGGTGGCCAGCGCGTCCGAGGACGAACACGTAGCCCACCTCAGGACGGTTTTCCGGAGGTTGGAGGAGAACAGGTTAATAATCAACCCGGCGAAATGCCAGTTCGGCGTGACGGGGATTGATTTTTTGGGGCATCGCATCTCAGCGGAGGGAGCGATACCCTTGCTGGACAATGTGCGCACGGTGGCGAATTTTTCCCGGCCTCAGACGGTCAGGGCGCTGCAAGAGTTTTTGGGGATGGTTAACTTTTATAACCGGTTCCTCCCCCGCGCAGCTCAGCTCATGCAGTCATTGTACACCACGCTCAAGAAACGGAAACTGGCGGACATTGTCGACTGGACTCCTGAGCGGGAGCAGGCATTCTCTGAGGTTAAAACAGCCCTAGCAAACGCCACACTGTTGGTGCACCCGGACCCGGCGGCTCGGATAGCGCTCACTACCGACGCCTCGGACGTGGCCATAGGGAACATCGTGGAGCAACGCGTCACCGGTTCTTGGCAGCCGCTCGCTTTTTTTAGCAGGGCTTTGCACGACAGTGAGCATAAATACAGCGTGTTTGACAGAGAGTTGCTGGCTCTCCACCTGGCCATACGCCACTTCCAGTTCTGGCTGGAAGGGCGCAGCTTCACTGTGTTTGTGGACCACAAGCCGCTAACGAACACAATGGCCAAGGTTTCAGAACCATGGTCAGGCCGGCAGCAGAGACAGCTAGCCGCGATCTCGGAGTTTACGACCGATATTCAGCATGTGGCCGGTAAACTAAATGTGGTGGTGGACTGCCTCTCGCGCACAGTAGTGGCCCCAGTCTGCATAGGGATAGATTATACAGCCATGGCCGCAGAGCAGATTGGCGATGCAGACGTGTGCGCACTCCAGTCTGGACCAACAAGGTTAAGGCTGGAGAGCAGGGCAAGCAAGATGGAGGCCCCACCCAATCTGTAACGTCTCCACGGGACGCCCGCGCCCGGTGGTCCCAGTCGCTTGGCGCCAACGTGTTTGAGTCAGTTCACGCCCTAGCGCACCCAGGATTGCGCGTGCCAGTCAAAATGGTGGGAGCGAAGTTTGTATGGCCAGGTCTGCGCAAACAGGTAAAAGAGTGGGCTGAGGCCTGCGTAGCGTGCCAACGAGCCAAAGTGCACAGGCACACAAAGGCCCCTTTGGAGCCGTTTTGTATCCTGGCTAAGAGTTTTGACCACGTTCACGTGGACCTCGTGGGCCCCCTCCCGCCATCGCAGGGGTTCACGCACCTTCTGACAGTGGTGGACCGCACCACACGATGGCCAGAAGCAGTCCCGCTAGCGGCAACCATGTCCGTGGACGTGGCGCGCGCCTTTTTGACAACATGGGTGGCACGTTTTGGCATCCCTTCAGACATCACGTCCGATAGGGGCCCTCAGTTTGTTTCCGACCTCTGGTCCGCGATGGCCCGTAGCCTGGGTGTCGCAATTCATCGCACAACCACGTACAACCCACAGGCCTATGGGTTATGCAAGTGTTTCCATATGTCACTGAAAGCAGCGCTCAGGACTTCGCTTACAGATGCAAATTGGGTAGACCGGTTGCCGTGGGTTCTGTTAGGGCTGCGTTCCGGACCAAAAGAGGATTTGGAGGCTTCCCCAGCGGAACTGGTCCATTCTCAGCCGCTGTGGCTCCCCGGGGAATTTTTACCAGATAACCCCGCGCCGAACAACCATCTGTCCCCGCGTTCACAGCATAGCGCAGACACAGGCACGCTACCTGGCTCGGCCCACCACTGTTTTCCATGCGCTTTTGTGCCAATCACTTTGAAGAACGTGGCGTTCGTGTTTGTCAGGCACGATGCCCACCGCCCCACATTGCACCCACCCTACGATGGCCCGTTTAGAGTGTTGGAACCAGGGGACAAACATTTTGTGTTTGACTTGGGGGGTCACCGGGAGAAAATATGTATAGACAGGCTTCAGCCCACCTTTGTGGTGGCGGACGAGCAAGTGATGTTGGCTCGAGCTCCTCGGCGTGGAAGACCCCGACTGAGAACTCCCCAGGTAAACGATTCATCAGAGCAGCCACACGAACAAGTCGAATGCCCCCCCCCCCACCTCGCCATTGTCCACCTGCAGACAGACACACCCCCAGGAGCCCCCCACCGGCACAGCAGTGCCACGGAGCCAAAGAACCCTCGTTACAGCAGATATGGGAGGAGGCTAAAGCCAAAAGGACGTGAGGGTTAACACTCAGTCTGACACTCTGGGGGGGGGGCAGTGTGGGGAACCCATGCTGGGATATTCATCTCAGACTGGAAGCAGAGGGGAGGCAAAGAGCGTGAGGGATTAAACAGATGAGGACAATAGGAATTGTGATGGGAGAAGGTATGGTGATGTAAGACCCCAGGCAGCAGGAAGGAGCAGCTGCAGGGACAATAGGAGTGGTGATGTGTTAAATGTATTGTGATGCAAGACCTCAGGCAGCAGGGGAAAGGAGAGACCCTGGGGCAGGAGGTGATTGCTTTTTCTGAGTATGAATGAAGTGAGAGAGTGAATGAAGTTCGTCTGCCGTGCAAGTCTGGTCTGTTTATTGCACTCTCCACAATGTCACCTTTGACACCATTTTCCTTCACAAAGCAGGACAGTGAATAATGTACAGGTGTGATTTAGTGTGACTCTACAGGATAATGGTTTATTCTCATTTGTCAGACAACATCTTTGGGGAAACTACTTTATCTTTGGTTGTCTTTTATACACCAGTCATTTGTGATATGAGTAAATGACTGATGTGGCCACTGCTGCAGTCACAAAAAGGGGAGACACTGTTACACATACTTATGGGGGGGGGGGGGGGCTGAAAAGTTCATAGACTGAAAAGTTGATAGTGGTCAAATTTGACCAATATAGCATCATCGTCTCCTCAAACCAAGACAGAAGATCACTTTCCTCCATTCTGCAGGAATTTCACTTTTCTTCCTTCTACAGGAAAATCACTTTTCTTCATTCTACAGGAATATCACTTGCTTTCATATTAACTACACTCACTCAAGGCCTGACCAAGGATGTTTTTCCCAGGACCCCAAAGTAAACAGTTACCTCTTGCAGAGATGGTAAGGATCAGAATTTGCTTTTAAAGGCTTAAAGGGACCATAAAAAACTCCAGTCCTGATTCCCAACCTGGACAGTTCATGTGGATAGCATCCGCCCTACAGGAAACTAATGCTCTTAAAGGGTCATAAACGGCTTAACCAGACAGTTTTATGACTTTCGACAATCACCAGACCCTCTGTCCAGATATCATGGACCTAAAGAAATTATCTACAGCTCAACAGTACCTCCTAGTGGATACCTACGGAATGTGTTTCATTATGTGTAAATTGACTGTCAATTCTCACTAAGCATTAAGTTTCTTTCAGCTTATCATCTCCCCCGGATCCTAAGGACACTGAAAATCATCTTTTTGATCACCGACCATGGTTTGCAGTAATTCATTAATCTTTGATCTAAATATGAGTGCATGTAATTAAATTAAATTAATCACCCTTATTGTCATTCAACTGTACAACCAATCATGTACAGTAGAACGAGATTGTGTTTTACCTATCTACTGTGTTAATCACACACATCCCAAGTGCAGAATCAGAGGGCCGCTGCCATGCAAGGCGCCGCCACAAATTTCCCTCCTCCATTCCATTATTGCTGAGCACCAAGCTGGATGGCAGGAAGTTCCACTTTTATATGGTCTTCGGCATGACCCGGCCGGGGTTTGAACCCCTGCCTCCCGGGTGTGGGGCGGATGCTCTACCAACTGAGCTATGTTCATGAGTGTTAGTCTAATGTAATATTAGTAGTAATGGTATAAATGCATGATCACTGAATATTAGCCAAGTCATTTAATTTAGTTAGATCTCATACTGAGCACCTAATTTTATAAGAACTGAATGAGTATTAATTCTTCTCTGCATTTTCATGGGATGGCGTCTTCGTTTGATTGGCTGCTCCCAAACAAAGAAATTTCACATTGGATGGCGGCCATTTCAAACTGCATTTTATAAAGTTGATTGGTCTGTCTTGCGACCGGCCCATGTTTTATGACCCAACGGCGCACTCAGTAAAAAGGGAGTGAGGAGCCGCCCTGCATGCTAGAAGTGAGATCAAAAGAGAAAAAGAGAGATCAGAGATGAGAGATGTGAGATGTTAGATGAAAAAAAGATTGAAAGACGTGTAGAAGTCTGGAAAGATTAGGAACTAGATTAAGATTAAAGAAGCAGAATAGCGATCTAGATCTCAGAGGAAAATTTTATTCCACCGTTTCAAGGTTCCGTGTAGTTTTATTTTATCTAAATTGTTCTGTGTGAAGTTTGTCAAATCCTGCGTTAGTTTTCTCATTTTTCTGGTTACTGAGGAGAAACCATCTTTTTTCTTACAAGCTCGCTTTAAATAGAGAGTCAAACTCTCAAACTTTTTTTCCTTCACCTCAGAAGCCATCCTTATCCTAGTAAATGTTTTTCTCAGATTTTCTGACTTTTCACGCCGTTAAAGTGGACCTTTAATTTTCCTAATTTAAAGTGGACAGAGATTGTGTTTTGGACTCTCTTTCCGGCCTCATACCCGCCTGACTGAGAAGTTTCTCCTTCAGTTTTTTTGGTCTATTCCGCTACAAGAGACCTCAAATTCAGACTCGTTTCCAAGGACTTGTCACGCAGCTCGAGGACAATTCATCAAAGCTGCCACGGTCTTGTACGAGCCCCCGGCTGGGTCAACACTGCTTACGGCTGTGAGGAAGCATAGCAGCAGCCGCTTTCTCCCAATGTCCCGACTTCAAACTCAGCCGGTACCAACCCGCTGAAAACGTGGACCTACAGCTGTTCGTAAGTGAAACTTCCCATTTTCCTATCTGCTGGGTTAAAAATGTGATGTCCAAACAATTAAATTACAATTGAATATAACCAGTATTTCATGGTACAATTAGTCTCTCAGCCACAGAATAAAGCTATAAACTGAAGGAAGACTCTTAGTCATTTTTAAGTAACTTCCCTCCATTTTTGTAGATTAATTCAGACGTTCATTTTTAGATAATCAGCTTATGAATTTTCCCCATAAAATTGCGTTCTGTTTTGTTAGACATTTCAGCCTTCATTTACCGTTGAAACATAAATCTGGTTTCTCCTTGGTTCTACAAAGGTTTAACGCTAGAATTCAGGAATCCAGTAACAGTTGATGTGATATCGGACGCCTGTTATCATTTGAATCTGTTTATCCATCATTTGAATGCCATATCATGTAACCTGAATGAGTTTAATAAAAGGGTGAATGAGAGAAGTTGAAGCATTTTCCTTTCGCATATATCGGTTTCTTAGATCACGGCAGGAGAAGAACTCCCTTAAATTTTGAGACTGATCCATTAAGCAATTGAAGGTACAAAATTAATTAAAACTAAGTTTAATATAAGTATTCGTTAGGACTGGTGCCCCTTTTACGAGTGCTTATTTATTTTATTTAGCGAGTGCAGGAGTGATGGTTTAACTCCGCCCCCTTTCACACCCACTATTAAATAAAATAAATAATTCCTGTACCTTATTACAATATTTTATTAAACATTCGTATACCAAATATGGTTTATTTTTCAACATCGTCTCCCCTTCAGTCCACACACTTTTTCAACCGGTGTTGCAGCAAGCGCTTGGATCCCTGCGGTTGAAAAATAAACCACATTTGGTCAAATTTAACCACTATGAACTTTTCAGCACCCCGCCCCCCCCCACCTTACAACACCAAACCGTTAAAACAGACTCTTTGCAATGATATTTGGAAATGTGTACAAGTCAATGTATTGCCTAAATTTGTCCAAAACCAAATTAAGTGAAAAAATGTGGGTCACCCCCCCCTTTTTTTTAACTACTAGACTTCTGTGCTCTTCCACAGGGAACCAGTGTGCACCAGAAATTAGTTGTTGTTCATTGCCGGAGGAGAGTTGGTCGAGATTCTATCCACTGGAACATCAAAGCATGCACTGCCGACATCTATCATTATTTAATGTATGACAGTTTTTGTTCTTTTTTTAGTTAAAATACTGCAATTTTTAATTCAGCAGGGGAAACATTAACTGACTTTAGGTTGAGCTGTGCTGGAGGAACAGCTCATTCTTCGGATGACAGTTCGAATGAGAGCACAGTGGGTGGTCCCGGGTCTCCCATGTCCCATACAATAACTGAAGGAATTTTTACAATTCTGTCTGTCAAAATCATGGACAAATAGAAAGGCTGGCATAATCTCTGAATTGTAAAGCTTTCCTTCATGCATAATTACGATTACGTCTCACCAGTGTGAGCTGGCCTATGGATAGCCCTGCCCTTAAACAAATTTTCACTCTGTGAACAATCCCGCATTGTGTGGATTTGTCTTCATATTTAAAAATGCTGTCATATTAGTATTATGGTTAAGATCTTTCACCCCTGTTTACTAAAGGGAATGATAACAAAGACAGCGATTGGTCTATTTCACGTTACACCCAAAACACACCTCTGAACAATTAAAGAGCATTATGACAGCTTCTTTCTACATTCCACCACATGCAAAGTTTGTTTTTGCACAGATGTAATACTGAAATTGACTTGGACACACCCATACATGAGCTCTGGACCACTGACAGTAGACTGTTGTCTAGATCGTCATAATATGGTCCCTTACGTTTCCACCAAAGTACAGTCATGTGAAAAAATTAGGACACCCTGTATAAGCCTGTGTGTTTTTTAACATATTTGGACATATGGATATTTAAAATCAATATTAAAAATACTGGGAGATTCACATAATACAATGAATGAATTAAAGACTTGTTTCAAATTTTCTGTAAAATGTAATTCTAAACAAATAGTGAGAAATAAATTAGGACACCCCCATCTTTTTTAAATGGTATTCACTTATACAGTGCTTTTATTCTCATCTCTTGATGACCAAAGCGCTTTACAGATCCTGCTATCCACCCATTCACACACACATTCACACACTGATGGCGGCATGCTACCTAACATGGTGCTTCCAGACCCACCAGGAGCAATTGGGGTGAAGTGTCTTGCCCAGGGACACAACGGCAGGATACCCGGGGAGAGCGGGATTTGAACCGCTAACCATGTGGTTATTGGACGACCTGCTCTACCTCCTGAGCCACTGCCGCCCCCACATTCACACCCCCACATTCATTCCCACTTAAAATGGCTCAAATAAATGTTAAAAAATGCAAATAAAAACAAAAACAAGGTTAGACAGAGAGATGTGAACACTTCTTAATAAAGAAATGAATATTTAATGGGGTATCCTAATTTTTTCACATGACTGTATGTCATGGCCCTCAAATTTTTGCAGCTTTGTTTTGACATCTTTGTTCCTGATTGTGACATTGTTTTTCCATAGTTTTGTATTCTGTTCAGTGATAATCTTTGTGTTCCTGACTTTGATTCTGGTCATGCGTGTTTCTCTTCCTATTGTTGTCTCTGTGGTGTAGTCTCCCTTGTCCTTGTTAAGGCCATTGTGTTCATCCTGTCCTAGTTCTTCACCTCTCTCTGATTACGCTTTTCAGTCTGTCATCTGCCCCTCAGTCCTTGTCATGCCAATCTTGAATAAAGTAATTGATGTAGGAATTTCCAAGTGATTCTTTATTGTTGTAGAATAGGGCAAAAAAAAAAATGCACCATATCATAAATGCAATGCAAAGTGAAAGTAGAGGACGCTCAAAGACTGCAAACCTCAGCCGGGGCTCCCTCCCTCCCTTCATCCCACCATACTTCCATACCTCCATCCTTCTGTCCATCTGTACATTGTGAGATAGGGCCTTGGTGGAGGTATGCACTCATGGATCACCTCCAAAATCTAATGGGTTCAACCATCGCCTGAGGGCCACCACTGGTAAGAATGTCATCAAAATTTGTCAAGTAGTTTTTGCATAATCCTGCTAAGACACTGCAACACAATAGGGCCTTGGTGGAGGTATGCACTCTTGGAACACTTCCAAAATCTAATGGGTTCATTCTTAAGCCAAGTGCCACCTCTAGTGAAAATTTCGTTGAAATCCATTGAGCAGTTTTTACATAATCCTTCTAACAGACAAACAAACCGACCCTATTACTTCTTTGGCAGATTTTCATTTTTAGCAAAGGCCAGTAACATACAAGACTGAAAAAAAATGTGAGGACACACCATAGTTAGTATGTCATCCTTTCTACATAGAGAAAAACAAATAATCCAATCACGCTTCATTATTAGAAAGACAAAGAGAAGCAAGGGACACAACCGTGAGAGAAATTGTGTTTTACTTTAGGACCTTAGGATTTACAATTTTACCCCTAAAATATAACTTCCATGACCAACATGGAGGAAACTGCCCAAAGTCTGTCCTAAGCCAGAAAAGGTCCACTAATACTATGAGCCTTATGAGCAGATGGTGTAACACATGTGTAACAGTCTTCTCCTGCTCTACAGACAAGACACAAAAGGACATAAGCTACAGCCACAAGGAAAAAAGTCAACACTTTTGAAGACACAAAGCTATCAGGCACCACTTTAAGATGAAGTACTATCAATTTTCACATTATTTTGATATGACTTTAAAACTACAGCTTCAGTGAAAAGAGATGCTTAAAGCCCTTTCTTCTTAAACCTAAATGGCTGTAATGACATGGTGACACTTAAATCTCAAGAGAGCCCCTTTTCTTGCCCCTGACCTTATCATCTTGAATGCAAGTAAAGATGCTGCTGACCAGGAGGGACACATTACAGCTAGTTCTGTAGACTGACGGAGGTTAAAACATTACTGTAAACTTAGACCAGATGTAACATGAGACAGAAAGAAAGTAACAAGATAGCCTTGCTAAAACTGTATGGATTGAACCAGCAGATTTGTCACAATTTGAAGTGTTATGAGGGAAACTTAGTTTAGGTAAATTTTGTTGTGAAATTGCCAATGTTTAAATTCAGCATCATGTGACAGTGTAGGGCTGGGGGATGGACCTCAACATCACGACTGATTAAACACTTTACCTGGGTGTCAGTGTTATGTGTGAGATTTGACTCTCGGGGCTTGCTGTAGCCTGGCCGAGGGGGTTGGGGTAATGACATCAGGCGGGCTACGGCTGGAGTGTATATTGTGTTGTTCTCGATAATAAAGTCAGTTCAGTGTTCAGTTGAGAGTGGCTCCAGTCTCATGTTATTCGGACATAACATTAGGCGACGAGGATAAACCATGGGAGCGTGTATCAGACAACTACCTCCATTTTTACAATCTCCAGGAACACCAGCTATACCATGGGTCTGCTGGAGGGAGACGTTCAACGTGTATGTGGCTGCGGCTGGCCTGAGGGCCGTCGATGAAGAGAGACGGAGGAGCCTAATGGTCCACTACCTCGGTGAGGAAGGCCAGCAGATATTTTTTGGGCTGTGTGGCAGCAGCTCACTGAAAGACGGTTTGGAACTAATGGACTGTGTTTTTGGAGACCATTCCACAGTCACAGCGCGGAGATATGAGTTTTTTTGACCACCAACAGCGAGCGGGTGAGTCCACTCCGTCCTTTATTACGGAGCTCCGTAGCCTAGCAAGAGAGTGCGCCTTCGGGCCTATCGAGGAGGAGTTGGTCCGGGTTAAGCTAGCCCACGGTACTAACAACATGTGGTTGAAGAGCAAGCTAAAACTAACTAAAGATACTCTCTCAGAAAAGGTGTTTGAACTGGTCAGGCAGATTGAGTCCACAGTTCAGCTGAGTCTGCCAGCGCTGGCTAAAGGGAGTGTAGCTACCCAAGCTTTCCCGCCAAGCACAGCTGTTAGCAAGGTAGCTAACTCTCCGGGGCAGATTTCCAGGAGGCGGCAGACTGTGGCGCGGGACAGGGCCTACACTATCACTGCTGAGCCATCGGCGGCGGAGTCCAGAGACACGACACGGGTGTGTGTGGCACGCGCAAAGAAGGGACAGTTGAAATGGTATGTGCTAAAACTCAATTGAGTTGATGTGCCGCTTATGGTGGACCCAGGAGCTGGTAGGACCATACCGAGTATGGCTACTTTGAAGAGACTTTTCCCCAAAAAAACCATCAATGCTGGAGCAGTGAAAATGTTTGGATACGGCCACGCCAATATTGAAATGGCAGGCATGGTTGACTTTTCAGTGAAATGTGGGTTGAAGACGGTTCCTGCTTTCACTTTCCAAATTTCGCGCCAAGGGGCGGACTTGCTAGGGATAGATCTACTGGGTGAACTGGGATTCTCCATCAAGGACCCAGAGGGCTTGACGGTACTGACAGTGTACCCCAAATGGCATGTCCACTGGCCAGCGCTGTTCAGAGGCCTGGGTGCATCGTCGCGTTCCATTACTGCCCATTCAAAGATCCAAGTGTGATGCCGAAAATTCAACCATTACGGCGGCTTCCCCTCACCCTACGGGACGATATCACGGCGGAGCTGAACAAACTGCTGGAAGCAGGCATCATCGAGAGAGTGGATGCTTCACCCGGGATATCAAATATCGTGGTGGCCAAGGAAAAAAAAATCGGGTGGCATCCGACCGTGTATCGATCTTAGGATGGTGAATAAAGCAATCGTCCTGGACAAGTACCCACTCCCCATGATGGAGGAACTCACTGTAATGTTCAGCAGTTCAAAGGTATTCACGAAGCTGGATCTTCGCCAGGGTTACCTGCAGGTGCCCCTCCACCCAGCCAGCAGGAACCTGACAGCGTTCGTGACCCACATGGGTGTGTTCAGGTACACCCGCATGCCTTTTGGTCTGAGCTCAGGAGCCAGCTGTTTTCAGAAAATAATGTCCACGATTCTGGCTGGCCTCAAGGGTGTGGTGGCATACCTGGATGACATTGTGGTACATGGCACATCACGGGAGGAACACGATGATCGGTTGGGATGGGTGCTGACGGTACTACAGGAACACGGAGTCACCTTAAACACGGAAAAGTGCATCTTCGTGGCAGACTCTATTGAGTTTGTGGGGTTCCCGTTGACAGCAGAGGGGCTGAGGCCCCTGCATTCGAACGTGGAGGTGGTCTTGTGCCTTCCAGAACCATCAACACCTGCACAGATTTCCTCGTTTCTGGGTATGGTGAACTTTTATGGGCATTTTATTCCCCGCTACTCGGAAACGATTGGACCCCCCCAGGCCCTGTTGAAACAGGATGCGCTGTGGCAGTGGATCCTGGCTTGCTCAGCGGCAGTTGCTAAGATGAAGTTTCAGCTCCCCTCCCCTCCAGTGTTGGCCCATTTTGATCAAAAACAGCCAACCATTGTGACCTGTGACACGTCTGGCTCGGCGGTGGGGGGCGGTTATGTTCCAGGTACAAGGCGGTACGGAACGCCTGGTGGCGTTTGCATCGAGGTCTCTCTCAGCAGCTGAGCAAAAATACGCCATGAGTGAGAGAGAGATGCTTGCCTGCGTCTTGGTGTGTGAATGGTGGCATATCTACCTCTATGGGCGCCATTTCACTCTGCGGACAGACCACCGAGCACTGACAACACTACTTGAAACGTCGGGTTTAGGACAAAGACCTTTGTGGATCCACAGGCGGACGGAGTGGCTGAGGGCCTACAATTTTAGCACCCAGTTCACTCCTGGTAAGGAGAATGTAGTGGCGGATCTCCTGTCCCGTGCCACGGCCAACACCATACAATCGGATGACGACGATGACAACAATCCCTTGGAGGCGAATCTGGTCAATACACTGCACGGGCCCTCCAGGATATAATATCCCTCCAAGAACTTCAGGCAGACTTGGAACAAGACGCCGTGCTGTCACAACTGTGCTCGGTGATTAGGGAGGGTTGGCCCGCGAAGCTGCAGGGTGGGCTGGCACCCTTCCACCGGTTTAAAGATGAACTGAGCTGTTGGAATGAGGTGTGTGTGGCAAGGGGACACTGCTCCATCCTTGGAGAGCGGGAAGACCGGCGGACCACCCCCACCACCCCTGCGACTGTTGTCGTACCCGTAGGGCCCTTGGAAACACATCCAATTGGACATCTGCGGCGAACTACATACAACACCCCCGAACAGCCGGTTCCTGCTTGTGGTCTACGGCCTGTTCTCAAAGTGGCCGGAGGTGTTACCCACTAATTCAGTCATGATGGATGTGGTTACGGGATTCCTCTCGTCTCTGTTCGCCAGGTGGGGGGTCTCGAATGAAATCACGACTGACAATGACCCGCAGTTCACCTCTGGGGCGTTTGAAAAGTTCTTGAGCGCTAGGGGTGTGGAACACATTAAAACCGTATTCTACCATCCTCAGGCCAATGGGGGCATTGAACATTTTAACAAGCCCCCAAAAACGGACTGAGAGCCCACTTGGCAGACGGCTTCATATTTCCGGATGCCCTCCAGAGCACACTCCTCCACCACAGGGCAGTGGCCCATGCCATGACAGGATGTTCCCCGGCGGCTCTCCTGCTGGGGCGTGAACTACATTTGCCTTTGGATCGACTGAGACCACCCACGACTCCCCCTCCAAGGAATATGGACTCACCACGGGACTGGGTCGCTGCACAACAGCGTAAGATGAAGCAACGATTTGACAGGAAGCACAAGGCAAGAGCCCATGGACTGAAGGTGTCGGATCAAGTTTGGATCAAACACCCTAACTGCACGCATAAGCTGTTCTGGACGGGACCCCTGTGAATCACGAGGCGATGGGGCCGGGACATGTTCGAGCTTGCGGATGGGTCGCGGTGGCACAACAGTAGACTAAGGAAATCACCACCAGAACCGAGGACAAGAGCTACAGCGGGACAACCTGGTGTGAGGTGGGACTTGTTGGACTGGGGTGATGAGAACTCACAGGTGCGGCCGACGGTGCCTGGTGCAGAGTCCCTGCCTAGGGGACGCCTGGCTAGAACTCGTCAGAGGCCCAGGTACCTGGAAAACTATGTACTGAAGACAGTACTAGCTAATGCATGTTGGGACTAAGCGGCAGAATAACCTGCTCCAACACGGTGGGGCATTCTGGTAGTCTACCCAGACGCCTGTTTGGTTGGCTGAGTTTTACCTGCTCAGTTAAAAAAAAAAAAAAAAAAAGAGAGAGAGAGAGAGACAACACTGTGTTTGTTTTTCTGTTCTGGGGGAGGGGGTCTTTGACTTTGTGTGTGTGTGTGTGGGGGGGGGGGCTATGTGTGAGATTTGACTCTCGGGGCTTGCCGCAGCCTGGCCGAGGGGGTTGGGGAAAAGACGTCAGGCGGGCTACGGCTGGAATGTATATTGTGTTGTTCAGTCAGTTCAGTGTTCAGTTGAGAGCGGCTCCAGTTTCATGTACATTTTTCATGTACATTTGCCAATATTAGAATGATTTTTGAATAGTCATTATTATTACATTTTGTAATAATTACACTGGTCAACACCAAATTTATTGTCTAAGTTTTTTTTAGCTGATTTAGGACAATTCTGATGTGCTGAATCCAAAAATCACATTGGTTTTGCTCAATCAGGTCAACTTTTTGTACTATGGCCACATGTTTTTTACATTTTGTTTACATGTACGGGTATTTTCGCTTTATAGGATGCAAAATTCTTTTTTATTTCTTGAAATTCTCTGAATTTTGAACAATGATGACGTAACATTCAATTTACATGTACTTACCTTTATCAATGTCTACTATTCAATTTACAGTAGAACTGCTGTAGAACTGCTTACAACTTAGCATAAAAATCTGGCCTGATTGAGAGAAACGGATGTCATTTTCGGATTCAGCGGTGCAAAATTGTCTTAAATCAGTTGAAAAAACAGACAACTTAAAAAAAATATTTTTGTTATGTTGTGTTATTTGTGATTAATTTATGACTATACAACATTCAATTCCGATCAAGCAATTTGATTGGACAATAGGGATTCCAG
The DNA here is from genome assembly GCA_020510985.1 of Pholidichthys leucotaenia. Classification (NCBI taxonomy): domain Eukaryota; kingdom Metazoa; phylum Chordata; class Actinopteri; order Cichliformes; family Pholidichthyidae; genus Pholidichthys; species Pholidichthys leucotaenia. The sequence continues at coordinate 92,670,227 of CM035846.1, forward strand.
AAGTAACTGTATTACCTGATTTCCCCCGCACTCAGATGTTTCACCACATATGTATCACTCCACATCAGCTTCATAATCTTATTTTTTTTAAATTAGTGTTACTGTTGGTTGCTTCTCATAACATATGAGAATTGTAATGCTGTGTTGTGTACCTTAATTTCCACAGTGAGGAATTGTTTGAAAAGAGACTGTCCCCAAAATCCAGACCTCTGTGACCTGGATATGCCACCTAGCACCTTGCAAACATGCAGATTTAACAACAAATCCAGCATGTCAGCCCCAAATTTCCAAATCTCACATCAACTAAAAAGATGAACTGAAGTCGGAATTATTATCTCAGTTAGTCAACCACAACACCTACGTGGTGACAGAATCTTGATTTCATCTGAAGATGCCAAGAAGAAGCAGGCAAAGTGCAGGGAAACTAACGCAGAAATGGGTCGAAGCTTAATCACTGTTACCTAGTGTTTCTCCAGCGACTTCCTGCGCCTTCCTGAAGCGATTGCTAAGCTAACACTAGTTAGCTTAATGCTACCTGAAGCGATTGCTAAGCTAACACTAGTTAGCTTAATGCTGGCGCCAGTCTCTAAATAACTAACCTACAGCGATCGGATATACCTCCGGTGGATTACCCCTTTGATCGCTTTTATCCGGCCACTGTGAGTAAACTGACCAGCGATTCCAGCGCTTCCTTGTGATTCACTGATGTGCCCTACCTGAAGCGATTGCTAAGCTAACGCTAGTTAGCTTAATGCTGGCGCCAGCCATTCCACCTAACACCAGCTTGAATCAAAGCCCAGCTGCGAGGCCCAGCGGAGATACTACCAGGCAGGCGGCTATTTGTTGACGGGGCTCAGCAGAGATTTCACCCAGGCAGACGGCGGTAGGCGGCGGTGCCCAGCGGAGGACTTACCGTGACTGCAGCGGCGGTGTGCGACGAGACTACCCGAAGCGATTGCTAAGCTAACGCTAGTTAGCTTAATGCTGGCGCCAGTCATTCCACCTTACACCAGCCTGAATCGAAGCCCAGCTGCGAGGCCCAGCGGAGATACTACCAGGCAAGCGGCTATTTGTTGACGGGGCTCAGCAGAGATTTCACCCAGGCAGACGACGGTAGGTGGCGGTGCCTAGCGGAGGATTTACCGTGACCTCAGCGGAGCTCGGTGGCAGCGGCGGTGTGTGACGAGACTCGGTTGGAGGAGCGGGACGGGAGACCAGTTACGGCGACTATGAGCAACGAGACCAGCAACGGAAGGGGCTAGTTGGCTAGCTGAGGCCCAGCTGGATTCGAGGACGATCGGATCAGATTCTGGCGATATAAGCAGAATTTATTTTACTATCCACAGATTTTCTTTTTCCTTCTTTCCAAGAAAGACTGAAGATGGCTGCCACCGGATTAAAAAGTGGGCTGATGGGCACCACTAATAAGCCTTCTCTACTTCTCTACTTCCTCTTCGTTTTGTCTTTGTGTGTCTGGACCTGCAACAAGAAGGATTTTCCGACAAACTCAACCAAAGGTGAAGTTAAAAAGTTTTATCTGTATGGATTTGGGCTTGGACATCTCACCCTACACTCTATGTGGTCTTTAAAAGCCCTGAGCAAAAACTTCCAAATTAAGGCAAACATGGCTGTTAAGCAAAAATCACAATATGGCAGAGGATATACAGTTAAAGTTCTGTTAGTTCTGCTACTTCTGGCAGGAGATATTCACCTTAACCCTGGACCTGCCACTATTAAACAGCAGACCACTGGGTTAGCACAAAACCGAGCTGTACAAAAGCAAAAACAACATTTATTTTTCCAAACTGTTAATCATGCACGAGTTCTTTGGGACACCAAGGCTAAACCAAAGGGGATCCTCGGCGGTCATTTAAACATACGGAGCATAATCCCCAAAAGAGATGAGATTTCGGTGTTGCTGTTGGACTCAAATCTGGACTACCTTTGTCTCTCAGAAAGCTGGCTACACAGTAACATAGACACTAATATGATCGATATTGTGGGCTACCAGTGTTTTAGAAAAGACAGGCAGGTAGGGAGGGGAGGAGGTGTTTTAATTTACATCAAAGAGAAATATAAATGTCAACTGGTTGATTTGAATACTTCACTTGAATGTTTAGCTGTTAATGTATGTCTCTCTCCGGTAATGAATTTCAACATTGCAGTAGTGTACAACCCACCGTCACACAACTCTTCCTTTTATAATGAATTAAGTGATCTGGTTAAACAACTTGAGAAGAACAGAGAAACAATAATTCATGGTGACTTTAATATCAACTGGTCTGATAAAAAAGACAAACAAAAACTGAAAAGCCTCATGACTAAATTTAATTACCAGCAAATCATCAAAGGACCCACCAGGATAACCAAACAATCCAGAACACTTATTGACATGGTATTTACTAATAAACCAGAACGAATAACCAGAACCTATAATCTTGTAACTGGTCTCTCAGATCATAACATGGTTCTTGCTGTCAGGAAACTTACTAAAAAGCGACTACAGTATTTTGGGGGAGTCGATATTGACAAATCAAATTTTATTATCCCCAAATCAAAAAATGAGGAGTTTGAACATTACTTAGAGAATCAAAATTGGGAGCAGCTCATGTCAACATGTGAAGTAGATGATTGTTGTAATTTTATAACTGCAACAATCACAAAGTCTATAGAAAAATTTTCAAAGCAAATTAAAAGTAGACAACAGAAGATTAGCCTACCATGGTTAAATAATGAAATAAGAAAACTTATGAAGAGGCGAGACTATGCACTGAAAACATCACTAACCTCCAAACTACAAAATGATCACCTTGTGTACAAAAGTTTAAGAAATAAAGTGGTACATGAGCTGCGAAAATCAAAAATATCTTATTACAATAAATTGATAGATCATGCAAAGGGTAACAACAGTTCCCTATGGAGGCATTTAAATAACCTAACTAATAAAAAAAACGATCAGAAGGGGGTAAAGGAACTTAGAATCAATGGCAAGACCGTCAGTGACAAGGCTACTTTGGCAAATGAATTTAATTCACACTTTGTGGGCTCTGTGGAAGACTTAACAAAAATTTTTGTGCTGCCAAATGTGCTCAACAACACAAATTCCATACTTCCAACAGATACTTTTCACATCGATGAGGTAAATGAGAAGTTAATTGCTGGTATTGTTAAAACACTGTCAAACTCAAAAACTAATGACATCTACAATATGAGCACCTCCTTTCTCAAAATGCACAGCAAAATATTAATCAAACCACTGACTCATCTCATTAATCTCTCCATTAGGTCTAGTACATTTCCATCTGGCTGGAAAAAAGCTGTCGTCATACCAGTTCATAAATCAGGCAGTAAAGACGATATATGCAATTACCGCCCAATCTCTATTTTACCAGTCCTATCTAAGGTTCTTGAAAAAGTTGTAGCTACACAGCTGATAGACTACTTACAAGACAGTCAACTTCTTCATCCACATCAATTTGGTTTTAGACCAGGATACTCAACAGAAACAGCAAATTGTTGCCTTATTGAAAACGTCAAACAGTCCTTGGACAGGGGTAATGTGGTAGGAGCTGTTTTTCTAGATCTCAAAAAGGCTTTCGATACTGTAAACCACAGTTTGCTTTTATCCAAAATGGTATCTTTTAACTTCTCCCCAAATACACTAGAATGGTTTGCATCTTATCTCCAGAATAGAGAACAGTGTGTAAAAGTTCACCAGGATAAATCCTCATTTTTAAACAACCGCATGGGTATCCCACAAGGGTCCATTCTTGGTCCTTTACTTTTCAGCATTTTTATTAATGACTTGCCGTTACACTGCTCAGCTGCAACATGCCAACTTTATGCAGATGATGCAGTTATTTACACAGCTGCCAAGACTCCAGCACAGGCTGCAGATGTACTGTCTACAAGTATGGTTGATGTCCAAGAGTGGCTCCTCAAGAACCATCTATTGCTGAACCTTCAGAAAACAGTCTCAATGTGCTTTTCAATCAAAAAATGTAACCTGCAACATTTTAAAGTTAATATACATGATCATGACATCAGTTTAGCTACAGAATTCAAATACCTTGGCATTGTACTAGATCCTCAACTCAAATTTAATCTTCATATAAAGAAAATTTCAAAAACAGTAAAAAAAAATCTGAACTGCTTTAAATTAATTAGATATTACATACCTTACGAAGCAGCTGCACTGTATATGCATTCTATGGTTTTTTCTCATATATCATACTGTTTGACAGTCTGGGCTCAAGCAGCCCCTTCCACAATAAGACATATAGGTTCATTATATAATCAAACCCTAAAAATCTTGGACAAAAAGCCCATTAGGTGGCATCACTGTAATGTTTTAAAAAAATACAACCTATTGAGTTTTGAGAGCTTCATTGACCTCTGTCTTCTGAAATTAACGTTCAAATGTTTCCATAAATCAGCACCCGAGCCACTTGCTGGTTTCGTCCAAAGACAGGACAGCAGCAGAGCCACCAGGAGTTCTGTTAACAATAACTGTAAAATATTCCACCGCAGAACCACATTTGGACAAACAGCTTTCTCTATAAAGGGCAGTCACATCTGGAACACAATGCCAAATGAAATTAAAATAATAACGGACTTTAAAACATTCACTAAAAATGTTAAAAACTGGCTGAAAAATAAACAAGAATGTACTCATGTATGAATTATTTGTCTGCAAAGTGAGAGTGAATGAAGGGAAGGAATAAATGTGTTTGTTTATAGTGAGTGACGGAGGGAGGAAGGCCTGAAATAGGCAAATGTGAGTTATGTTATATGTGTTAAATGTGAGTCAGGCTGTTATATTTGTGTATTTATAATATTTATAATATTTATGTTAAATGTGAGTCAGGCTGTTATATTTGTGTATTTATAATATTTATAATATTTATAATTGTGTATTTATAATTTTTCTGCATTGATGTATGTGGTTATTGTGTATATTTTTTATCTTGATTCTTTTTTCTAAAGCCCATCCAGGGACAAGAGTTGCAAATTAGCTAATAGCTATACACTCTATGTGCAACACATCAGATTGATTGTCTTTGATTAATTGTCTATGTTTATTGCACTGTCCCTGTCAAATAAACTAATCTACTACTACTACTACTACCTGTGGACGAGCAGAGGACAAGATGGACGAGCTGAAGTTGGATTCACCATCTCAATCAGAGACTTATAATACCTATGTGGTGATGACATAATCATGGCTTTATAAAAGTCTTCCTCAGTACCGCTATTAAATGAACTAGCAGCTGACAAGGAGGGACAAGTCAAGTGACCCATAAAACCGGCTCAAGAGAAGGATGAGTATGTACAGTTAGGTTCATTTATATGGACGCTTATTTTAGCTGTTTACAAAAACATATTTAAGATATAGTTATAAAATCAACATGGCCTTAAAGTGCAGACTCCCAGCATCAACTGGAGGGCATTCACATCCAGACTGGAGTTACAGTTTAGGAATTACAACCATTTTTAAATAAAATCTCATTTCAGGGGCTCAAAAGTAATTGGACAAATTAACATTACTATCAATAAAATGTTCATTTTTAATATGCTGTTGAGAATCCTTTGATTCAGGCAATGACTGCCTGAAGTCTGGAACCCACGGACATCAAACGCTGGATTTCCTGGTTTGTGATGCTTTGCCAGGCCTTTACTGCAGCTGTCTTCAGTTGTTGTTGTGGGTCTTTCTGTCTTAAATTTTGTCTTAACCCTCTGAGTGTGTGAATTTGTGTGCCCCTAGTGGCAGAGTGCAGCGCTGCGCCTGTCAGCTCACTGTGACATGATCGGCTCCATTCAGGATTTGTACTGATCTGCCAGTTTCAGAAGGGGCAGACATCTGTTGGAGGACTCAATAGATGACACGTAATACACCATAGAAGAATTCCTCATTTCCTTTTCCTGTTTTTAGCATTTTAGCCCAAAAAGCTAATATTGCTGCGATTGGTCATCATCACCGTCACTTTTTCGGCTTTGTACGCGGAAAATAGCCACGGGATACAAGTGAAATTTATGTGGGATAATCATAAGACTTTATAGATGTGGTAGAGACCATAATTAACCGAAAGAACGCAAAATAACAACCACGATGGGTGAAAACGCAGCAACCACGCCAGCAAGTCAGCCAGTACCTCTTTGTCAAAAGTAAGTGAGGAATTTTTTTTTTTTAATGTACTGATTTGTTGTTCATATACTTTGAAGATAAGATGATGAGGTACCTCTGTACAAAAACGGTGTCAAAAGACTTGACTTCAATTTTAATGAAAATTTTTGAAAAACTGGTCAGATTTGAGGTCCTAAAGCAGACTGAGCATGCATTGGATTCTTTGCAGTTTGCCTATAAGCCTCACAGAGGAGTGGAGGATGCCACTATCACTCTGTTTAACATGCTTTTTAAACATCAGAATCAGAATCAGAATCAGATTTATTGCCACTGTTCATGTTGTACACAAACTAGGAATTTGTCTCGGTGCAATGCTGCAACATTAAACATGATAAAATAAAAGAAATAAACTCGTCGGCCTCCGTCGGTCTATGATGACCATGGAAGAGAATCCTAAACGTCTACTCTGCTGGAACAGCACCGCCTGTGGCTGAACAGGCCGATGCGCGAATGACAGTCCCTGTCACACAGGTCACACTTGTGGGTGGTCTCCGTGCTGCTGGGTCTGTGGCGGTTCTTCCTGCGGGTCCTTTTTTCATCTGCTGCAGCAGTCAGTCTCTCTTCACCCGCCTTGAGCTGTCTGGTCAGGGTGCCTCTCCATTTGGAGCGGTCCGTTGCAAGGTCCTCCCAGCGCTCTGTGTTGATATCCAGGGCCTTCATGTCTCTCTTGCAGACGTCTCTAAAGCGCAGCTGTGGGCGGCCAACGTCTCTCCTGCCAGTTGCCAGTTCTCCATAGAGGACGTCTTTGGGGATTCTGCCATCCTCCATACGGTGAACGTGGCCTAGCCAGCGGAGCCTGCGCTGCCTGAGTAGAGTGAACATGGAGGGAAGGCCGGCGCGGGACAGAACTTCTGTGTTGGGCACTTTGTCCTGCCAGGATATGTCCAGGATGTGGCGAATGCAGCGCAAGTGGAAGGAGTTCAGTCTCTTTTCCTGCCGGGCGTATGTTGTCCACGTCTCACTCCCATAGAGCAGTGTGCTGATGACGCAGGCGTTGTACACTGCCATCTTCGTCTTGACAGAGAGTTTGGGATTCTCCCACACTCGTGTGGTGAGGCGAGCGAGTGTGAAGGCTGATTTTCCAATCCTCTTGTTGATCTCTGTATCAAGGGAGAGGTTGTTGCTGATCGTGGACCCCAGGTACGTGAACTGATTCACGACCTCCAGCTTGTAGTCGTCAATGGTGATGGTTGGTGGTGCTTCCGTGCCTTGCGCCAAGACGTTAGTCTTCTTCAGGCTGATGGTAAGCCCGAAGTCCTTGCATGCCTGGGAGAAGCGGTCCATCAGGGTCTGAAGCTCCTGCTGTGTGTGGGTTGCGACTGCAGCGTCGTCTGCGAACAGCATGTCTCTGATTAGAGCCTCGCGTACTTTGGTTCTGGCTTTCAGGCGGGCGAGGTTGAAAAGCCTGCCGTCAGATCTTGTGTGCAGGTAGATTCCCTCTGTTGCTGTGCTGAAGGCATGCCTCAGGAGCATAGCAAAGAAAATCCCAAAGAGGGTTGGCGCAAGTACACAGCCCTGTTTCACTCCGCTGCGTATGTTGAATGGCTCTGAGACGTTGCCATCGTGCTGCACTATCCCCTGCATGTTGGTGTGAAACGATTCGATGAGGCTTTGCAACTTTGGTGGGCATCCTATCTTTGGCAGGATCTTGAAAAGGCCCTCTCTGCTGACCAGATCGAACGCTTTAGTGAGGTCGATGAAGGCGACGTACAGAGGCATGTTCTGTTCTCTGCATTTCTCCTGGAGTTGGCGGATGGAGAATATCATGTCTACCGTCGATCGCTCAGCGCGGAAGCCACACTGAGACTCGGGGTAGACACGTTCGGCAAACTTCTGTAGACGAACGAGAACAACTCGTGCGTAGACTTTGCCAACAACGCTGAGGAGGGAAATGCCCCTGTAGTTGTTGCAGTCGCTTCTCTCCCCTTTGTTTTTGTAGAGGGTGATGATCTTGGCGTCCCTCATGTCCTGTGGTACGGCACCTTCCTTCCAGCACTGGCAGAGGACGTCATGCAATGGCAGCAGTAGGGCGGTCTTGCAGTGCTTGATCAGGTCAGGGGGTATGCCGTCGTTGCCGGGTGCCTTGCCAGCGGCCAAGCTATCAATGGCCTTACTGAGTTCGTCGATGGTTGGCTCGGCGTCAAGTTCGTCCATGGATGGCAGGCAGTCGATGGCATCAAGGGCTGACGGTGTCACGGTGTTCTGTCTAGAGTAGAGGTCGGAGTAGTGTTCCACCCATCTCTCCATCTGCTTGTTCTTCTCTGTGATCATCTCCCCAGTGGAAGATTTGAGGGGGGCCGTCTTGCTCTGAGCTGGACCAAGTGCTTTCTTGATGCCATCGTACATACCCCGGATGTTCCCTGTTATGGCAGCGGTTTGAATGTCTTGGCTGAGCTGAGTCCAGTACTCGTTGGCACAGCGCCGAGCAGTCTGCCGAACTTTGCTTCTCGCAGCCCTGAGAATCTGGAGATTCTTCTCGTTTGGGTACTTCTTGTACTCAGCAAGTGCTGAGCGCTTGGCTTCAATGACGGGGGTCATCTCGGTCAACTTGGCATCAAACCAGTCCTGTGACTTCGAGGTCTTCCTCCCAAAGGTAGCCAAGGCTGTGCGGTAGATGGTGTTTCGTAGCTCTTCCCACTTCTGCTTTGCAGATTCTCCTCCTTGTGGTACACCAAGTTCCTTCTCAAAGGTGGAGGCAAACTGCTCAACAAGTTCTGGTTGGGCCATCTTGCTGGTGTCAATCCGTGCCTTTCCAGGTTGTCTAGCACGATGGAATTTCTTCAGCTGCAGCTTGACCTTGCAACACACCAATGAATGGTCTGTGTCGCAATCTGCACTCTGTCACGCCGCGCCATTCATCAGCGGCGCCACCTGCTCACGCACCTGACAATCATCAGCGGCGAGGGATAAAGGCCGTCTCGCCCGGAGGCTCGGCCTGAAGCCGTCAGACTTCGTCCCTCACCGTTGTGAGCATACTTCCCTTCAGCGTAACCATTGTTGTAAGAAGATCACTTACCTCTTCTCTTCAGTCTTCTCCCCTGTGCACAGGTGGATTTCCCAGCGGCGGACATCTCCTCTCCATCGCCCAATCCTCGCTGCTGCACGGAGCTCCCCAGGTGGCTGTCTTCCGGGCCTCACCCCCTTGTTGTGCCAGCTGTCCTGACCCACCAAGTAAGTCCTTCTCTCGCCATAAATTCCTCCTGTGTTGGTGTATGCCCGTCACTCTCTCCCTGTGCTCTCTCCATAGGGTTGCTCGGCTGTACGGTCACCTGCCTCTGTGCCTGGAGCTGACACCATCACCAACACATTTACATCCCGCAGACACGCACTCATTCTCCCCTGCTGTTAATAAACTCTTTGAACTACTCTAAGCCTGTGTGTGTGCGTCTCCTGAGCCGTGCGTTATGTCAGTACGGCTTCAGCAGAGCGGCTCGGCGGACGGCGGGCTCGCACACCGGCTTACCACTCTCGAGGCTAGAGTGGATCAAATTGCTTATCAACAGCAGGTCATCCTAAATCAGTTAGTAATTATCACTGGCCGATTGGACCGCCTGGACCCCCAGCAGCCGTTCCCCCCGGCTCCTCAGGGTGGCGCGGCTCCTGCTGTTCCAGTGGCCGTCCAGCCAGCTCCAGTGGCACCGGCCCGACTCACACCTATTCCGACCCCCGCTCGCTTTAGCGGAAAGCTCGGCGGAGCGCGGGGGTTTGTGATGCAGTGTGAGTCCGTGTTTGACCGTGTGCCCGGAGACTTTCCCTCAGATCACAGTCGAATCGGCTACATAGGGAACCTCCTGGAGGGGCGCGCTCTAACTTGGGCCTACGCTATCATGGCGAGACCCAGTTATGCCACCCTCACCTATGCCGAGTTCGTGAGGCGCTTCCTGGAGGTGTTCGATCATTCTCGTTCCGAGGCGGTCCAGGTCGATCGGCTTCTCGCTCTCCAGCAGGGAAACCGGTCGGCCGCGGATTATGCCATCGAGTACCGGGTAGCGGCGGAGGAATTGGGCTGGGAGGAGCGCTCCCTCTGCGGCCTGTTTCTCCGCAGCCTCAATAGTGATCTAAGGGATGAACTGGCTGGACGGGATATCCCCGGAACGTTAGCGGAGCTAACCTCACTGGCTATCAGCTTGGACAACAGGCTGCGCGAGCGCTCCTCAGGACGGAAGCCGTCTGCTTCTCGCCCTCGGGGAGTCCCGCTACGCCTGCCCCAAGCTCGCCCCCTGGCGACGCCGCCACCATCGTGCCCCGAGGAGTCGGAGCCGATGGTGACGGGCTGGGCAAAGCTCTCCTCGGCAGAGAGACAGCGCCGCCGTGAGTTGGGTCTCTGCATGTATTGCGGAGACAGTCAACACACGATAGAGCTTTGCCCACAAAGGCCAAACGGCGGGGTCCGCGAGTCACTGTAGGGGGCCTCGCGGACGTCAATCGGCAAAGTCCCCTCACTCAATTAAAGCTGCCCATCCGTTTTTGCCACAACCCCACTGGGCACCTCACCCACGCACTGGTGGATTCGGGCGCAGAGGGCAGCTTCATTTCACAAGGCCTGGCAACCCGATTGGGCATCCGCTGTCGGGCATTAAAACATCCCATCTCCCTGGTCCATCTCTCCCGTGCCTCCCTTGGGAGAGTTACTCACCAAACCCTGCCCGTCCCAGTCATCATCTCAGGGAACCACCGGGAGGAGATGGTATTTTACGTCCTGCCCAACTCTGTGTCGCCCGTCATCCTGGGGTATCCCTGGCTACGCCTCCACAACCCTGTCCTGGACTGGAGGTCCGCTGGGGTATCGGCATGGAGTACCTTCTGCATGGGCACCTGCCTTCAGTCCGCTGCCTGCTCCCCATCCGCGGCTCCCCCTGTGGCGGATACAGCACCTCCGGACCTGTCACTGGTGCCTCCAGAATTTCACGACCTGGGTATGGTATTTAGCAAATCGAAAGCTATGTCTCTTCCCCCGCATCGACCATATGACTGTGCCATCAACCTCCGCCAGGGGGCTCCCCTGCCATCTGGTCGGCTCTACAGCCTGTCGGCGCCGGAGAAGGAGACCATGAATACATACCTGAAGGAATCTCTGAGCGCTGGGATTATTCGCCCATCGTCGTCACCCGTGGGGGCAGGGTTTTTCTTTGTCGGGAAAAAGGACGGATCCCTCCGCCCCTGCATAGACTACCGAGCGCTGAATGACATCACTGAGAGGGACCGTTACACCCTGCCCCTCATGGACACTGCCTTTCACTCCCTCCAGGGGGCGACCTGGTTTACCAAGCTGGATTTACGCAGCGCTTACCACCTCGTCCGGATCCGGGAGGGAGATGAATGGAAGACAGCCTTCCGTACCCCGAACGGCCACTTTGAGTATCTCGTCATGCCGTTCGGGCTGACCAACGCTCCTGCCGTCTTTCAGCGCCTCATTAATGACGTCCTCCGGGATTTCATCGGCCTTTTTGTGTTCGTCTACCTGGATGACATCCTTATCTTCTCCAGGTCCAGGGACGAGCACCAGGTCCATGTGAGGCGGGTCCTCCAAAGACTGCTGGAGAATCGTCTGTACGTGAAGGCTGAGAAATGCGAATTCTACGCTAGGACCACATCCTTCCTGGGATTCATCATCGCTCAAGATCAGGTGCTCCCAGACCCAGAGAAGGTGAAGGCGGTGGTGGAGTGGCCTACTCCCGCATCCCGGAAGCAGGTGCAACAGTTTGTTGGCTTCGCCAATTTTTACCGCCGCTTTGTCCCAAATTTCAGCTCGATCGTCGGACCGCTGACCCGCCTCACGTCCCCGAAGGTCCCGTTCCGGTGGACTGAAGAGGTCGCTGCTGCCTTTAGGGCGCTGAAGGCGGAGTTCTCCTCCTCCCGGGTCCTTCGCCAGGTCGACCCCGCGCTGCAGTGCATTGTGGAGGTGGACGCATCGGACACGGGAGTGGGAGCAGTGTTATCCCAGCGGTCACCTGACGATGGCACCAAACGACCGTGCGCCTTCTTCTCCCGGCGCCTGTCCCCGGCGGAGAGGAACTACGATGTGGGGGACAGAGAGCTCCTGGCCATTAAACTCGCCTTACAGGAGTGGCGCCACTGGCTAGAGGGGGCGGACCTGCCGTTTGTGGTCCTGACGGACCACAAGAACTTAGAGTATTTACGATCTGCCAAGCGCCTGAATGCCCGCCAGGCGCGCTGGTCTTTGTTCTTCGCCAGGTTCCGCTTCTCGATCACCTTCAGGCCGGGCTCCAAAAACGGCCTGCCTGACGCCCTCTCTAGGCAGTTCACCCCCGTGGAGGCTGAGGAGACGCCCCACACTATCCTGCCCAGGTCGTGCGTCCTCGGTGCCATCTCTTGGGACATTGAAGACAAGATCCGGAAGGCGCAGGAGGTGGAACCTGATCCTGGCGGCGGACCGGAGGGAAGACTGTTCGTCCCATCTGCGGTCCGAGGAGAGGTCATCCACTGGCTCCACACCTCCCGGCTCACCTGTCATCCCGGCACCTCTCGGATGATCAGCCTCCTCCAGCGGTCCTTTTGGTGGCCAGGCCTGCGGAGGGATGCAGCCCGCTACGCCCGGGCTTGCCCAATCTGTGCCACCAGCAAGTCGGGAAATGCCCCCCCAGCGGGTCTGCTCCAGCCTCTGCCCGTCCCCGGCAGGCCCTGGTCGCACATCGCACTGGACTTTGTCACCGGACTCCCCGTTTCCAACTCCTTTGACACCGTCCTGACCATTGTGGACCGTTTCTCCAAGGCGGCGCACTTCATTCCCCTGCGAGGTCTCCCTACTGCCCTGGAGACGGCGGGCCTCCTCGTCCAACACGTGGTCAGGCTGCACGGGATTCCGGTGGACGTGGTCTCGGACCGGGGCCCCCAATTTTCGTCCGAGGTTTGGAGATCATTTTGTAACGCCATCGGAGCCAAGGTGAGCCTCTCCTCCGGCCATCACCCCCAGTCTAACGGGCAGTGTGAGAGGACCAATCAGGAGCTGGAGGCTGCGCTCCGCTGTGTTACCAGATCCAAGCCGACGTCCTGGAGCAACCATCTCGCCTGGGTGGAGTATGCCCACAACACCGCCCGCTCTTCTGCAACGGGGATGTCCCCCTTCAAGGCGTCCCTGGGTTACGACCCCCCGCTGTTTCCAGCGCAGGAGAACGGGGTGACTGTCCCCTCCGTTAGGGCGCACCTTAGGCAGTTCCGCTCCACCTGGGCTGCCGCGCGTCATGCGCTTTTACGCACAGCGGAGCGCAACAGGACCGTGGCGGACCGGCACAGAAGACCTGCCCCGGCGTACAGAGTTGGGCAACTCGTGTATGTGTCTACCCAGGACGTCACGTTGAAAGGCGAGAGGAGGAAGCTGGCACAGCGTTTCATGGGTCCCTTTCCCATCACCCGGATCATCAACCCGGTGGCTGTGCGGGTGGCTATTCCCCCCTCCCTCCGCATCCATTCCACTTTCCATGTGTCGAAGGTGAAACTGGCAGTCATTGACCCCCTTTGCCCTCCTCCTGCAGCACAACCCGCGCCCCGGATGATTGGTGGCCATCCGGCCTGGTCCGTCTCCTCCATCCTGGACTCCCGGCGCCGGGGTCGTGGGTTGCAATACTTGGTGGACTGGGAGGGCTATGGGCCCGAGCATCGACAATGGGTGCCCCCGTCGTTTGTGTTGGACCCATCGCTCATCGCGGACTTCCACCGAGCGCACCCGGATAAGCCATCGCCAGGAGGCGCTGCTAGAGGGGGGAGTACTGTCACGCCGCGCCATTCATCAGCGGCGCCACCTGCTCACGCACCTGACAATCATCAGCGGCGAGGGATAAAGGCCGTCTCGCCCGGAGGCTCGGCCTGAAGCCGTCAGACTTCGTCCCTCACCGTTGTGAGCATACTTCCCTTCAGCGTAACCATTGTTGTAAGAAGATCACTTACCTCTTCTCTTCAGTCTTCTCCCCTGTGCACAGGTGGATTTCCCAGCGGCGGACATCTCCTCTCCATCGCCCAATCCTCGCTGCTGCACGGAGCTCCCCAGGTGGCTGTCTTCCGGGCCTCACCCCCTTGTTGTGCCAGCTGTCCTGACCCACCAAGTAAGTCCTTCTCTCGCCATAAATTCCTCCTGTGTTGGTGTATGCCCGTCACTCTCTCCCTGTGCTCTCTCCATAGGGTTGCTCGGCTGTACGGTCACCTGCCTCTGTGCCTGGAGCTGACACCATCACCAACACATTTACATCCCGCAGACACGCACTCATTCTCCCCTGCTGTTAATAAACTCTTTGAACTACTCTAAGCCTGTGTGTGTGCGTCTCCTGAGCCGTGCGTTATGTCACACTCTGGAACGAACGGGTGATTAGCACGTTCTTCAGTGAGGTGCGCCTGGTCAGGATCAAGTCTAGCTGGTGCCAGTGCTTTGAGCGCGGATGTTGCCAGGAAACCTTGTGTTGGGGCTTGGTCTTGAAGAACGAGTTTGTGATGCACAGATCGTGATATGTGCAGAACTCGAGCAGCCGCTGTCCGTTGTCGTTCATTCTGCCCACGCCAAAAGGTCCAAGACAGGAGGGCCAGGAGTCGTGGTCAGCACCCACTCTGGCATTGAAGTCTCCAAGGAGAATGAGTTGTTCAGAGTTGGGAATGATCCTGACAGTTGTTGCGAGATTCTCGTAGAACTCGTCTTTTGCCTCTGGTGTGGCTGTCTGTGTTGGGGCATACACACTGACGAGGGTGACTGGGCCTTCAGTGGTGTTCAGGCGGAGGGTGAGGAGTCGTGCAGAGCCAGTGCTGCCCGGTTCCACCATCTTCAGCAAAGTGTTCTTCACTGCGAAGCCCACTCCGTGTTCCCTGTGTTCGTCACTGCCCTTTCCCTGCCAGTAGAACGTGTAGTCCTTCTCTCTCAGTGTGCCTGCGTCAGCTAACCGTGTTTCCTGGAGAGTGGCGATATCCACTCCCAGTCTCTTCAGCTCATTATTGATGATGGCAGTCTTCCTGGTGTTGTTGATGTCCTTGAGGTTAGCAGCGAGTCCTGTCATCATAGTGCGGACGTTCCAAGTTCCCAGTTTTAGAGTTGGTCTCTTTTGTTTTATTGTCTTGCCTGGTGCGAAGGTTCTCAGCCTGCTGTTTGGATTTCTCCTTATCCCCATGCACCCAATGAGGAAAGCAAGCTGTGGCGGGACAACACCTTATTGGCTGGGGGCTGCCCAGCTTGAGGCGGGCGGTAGCTGTCCAGTGAGATCTGATGATCCCTCCCACCGTCGGGAACAACCCCTGGCGCCACGCTCTACGCCAATTGAGCAGTGGCTTATAACCGGTAACTGTCATTCCCCGTGTTTTGTCTACGCCAAAGGCGAAGCTGGAGTGTCCTCTCCAGTGATCCGGTGTTCTACCTTCCAGCATTGGGCGTTGGTAGGATTCAAGCCTGGGCAGGAAGATATGGAGGACAAGATGTTGCCCATGCAGCATGTCCCCCCTCTCCACGTCACTGATGAATCCAAAGGAACAGCAGGGCTGCTACAGTTTGGCACCAGCGCCGTTGCAGGAGCTGCCAGAACGATGTTGAGCACAACATAGAACTGCCTTAGGGGCTCCGACTCCGGATTTTTCCTCAGGGTTGACTCCCGAAGCCTTTCCCGTGAGCGGGTATGCCGCAAGGCAGCAGAGGTTTGAAATCAGGGTTTACCTTCCCTTAGATGGGCTACCTTCCCAGGTTGACGAGCCACCATCTACCCGAAGCATCTGGTTTTAAGGCGCCAGAGATCCGCCCTCGCCCCTTCTCCTATTAGTAAAAGCAGTTCCGCCGGGCTTAGAGACTAAACCATACGGGCAGGCTAGGAGTTGGACTTAGTTGTCAGAGGCTTTTCGAGACGCACGCCATAAGGAGTATTTTATGAGCACTGGGAGCTTAACCCCAGTGCCGCTCCTGGCTATGACAACCTTGGAACCAATGCTGCAACATTAAACATGATAAAATAAAAGAAATAAACTATACATGCAATAAAGTGTAGAATAAGAATGAGTAATACTAGTCAGCAGTTTAAATATATTAGCGAGCAGCAGATAATGTGGAGAACCATATAGTGCAGTCGGTAATGCAAGAAGAAAACAGTGATGATTGACATGAGTCTGGTTGAGCTGCTGTGCACGAGAGTCAATAAGTCACTTAGTGTTCAGCAGTCTGATGGCAGAGGGGAAGAAGCTGTTCATGTGACGGGAGGTTTTAGTCTGAATGGACCGAAGTCTTCTACCTGAGGGGAGAGGGGCAAACAGTACGTGACCAGGGTGTGAAGGATCGGCTATGATCCGGCCAGCACGCCTCCGGGTCCTGGAGATGTACAGATCCTGGAGAGATGGGAGCTTGCAGCCGATCACCTTCTCAGCAGTGCGCACGACGCGCTGCAGCCTTAGTCTGTCCCTGGCAGTGGCTCCTGCGTACCACACGGTTATGGAGGTGGTGAGGATGGACTCGATGATGGCCGTGTAGAACTGCACTAACATCTTGGTGGGTAGCTTGAGCTTCCTCAGCTGCCGCGGGAAGAACATCCTCTGCTGGGCCTTTTTGATGAGGGAGCTGATGGTCGGCTCCCACTTGAGGTCCCTGGTGATGGTGGTGCCTAGGAAGCGGAAGGAATCAGCAGTGGTGATGGGAGAGCCTGCGAGGGTGAGGGGGGGCAGAGGGGTTGTGACTTTCCTGAAGTCCACAATCATCTCCACTGTCTTCAGAGCGTTCAGCTGCAGGTTGTTGTTGCACCAGGACGCCAGCTGGGCCACCTCTCTCCTGTAGGCGGACTCGTCGCCTTTGGAGATGAGCCCGATGAGGGTGGTGTCGTCCGCAAACTTGATCAGCTTGACAGACTGGTGGCTGGAGGTGCAGGAGTTGGTATAAAGGGAGAAGAGTAGGGGGGAAAGTACACAGCCCTGGGGTGATCCGGTGCTGATGCTAACAGAGTCTGAGACAGTCTTTCCCAGCCGCACATGCTGCCTCCGGTCCGTCAGGAAGTCGGTGATCCACCTGCAGAGGGAGTCAGGCACGTTGAGCAGGGACAGCTTGTGCCGAAGCAGAGCGGGGCAGATGATGTTGAATGTGGAGCTGAAGTCCACAAACAGGATCCTGGCGTAGGTTCCCGGGGAGTCCAGGTGCTGCAGGATGGAGTGGAGGGCCAGGTTGACTGCATCGTCTACAGACCTGTTGGCTCGGTAGGCAAACTGCAGCGGGTCCAGGAGGGGAGTGGTGATGGACTTGAGGTGGGGCAGGACCAGGCGCTCAAAGGACTTCATGACTACAGAGGTGAGCGCTACAGGTCTGTAGTCGTTAAGTCCAGTGATCCGTGGCTTCTTGGGGACAGGGATGATGGTGGAGGATTTGAGGCAGGTCGGCACGTGGCATAACTTAAGGGAGGTGTTAAAAATGTCTGTGAAGACAGGAGCCAGCTCTTTCGCACAGTGTCTCAGGGTGGAGGGAGACACGCCGTCCGGACCGGGGGCCTTGCGCGGGTTCAGTCTGGAGAACTGTTTCAGCACGTCCTGCTCACTGATGACAAGGGCAGGGGGGGAGGAGGGGGGGCCGCCTTTGATGAGGTAGGGACCGTGGAGGCTGTGGAGCTGGAGGGAGGGGGGGAGTTGGACACAGCTGACGAGGTGTCAAAACGGGCATAGTGTTGGGACAGTCTTTGACAAAGGGCTTTGTCATCCTGACCTTTAGGAGCCTGAGGCCGATAATTGGTGATTTGCCTCAGTCCTCTCCACACAGAAGCCGAGTCGTTAGCAGTGAATTGCTGCTGGAGTCTCTCAGACAGATTTAGCTCTCCTCAGCTCTCTGTTAAACCGATATTTAACCTCCCTGTAGCAGTCCCTGTCTCCACTTTTCAGCGCTGCTTCCTTCTCCTTCCTGATCTGTCTGAGCTTAGCAGTGAACCAGGGCTTGTCATTTGAGTACCTCACCCTGGTGCGCGATGGAAGAATGTTCTCCTCACAAAAGTGGATATATGAGTTCACAGTGTCCGTGTACTCATCCAAATCATGCGTGGCTCCTTTAAACATGCCCCAATCAGTTATTCCATGCACCTTTCCAGCTTCTCCTCAGCTTCACTGGTCCATTTCTTCGTAGTGCTCACAACAGGTTTAGTGAGCTTCAGTCTCTGTCTGTAAGTGGGAATGAGGTGGACCATCACGTGATCAGATAGTCCGAGCGCAGCGTGGGGAACAGCGCGATACGCGTCCTTCACTGTGGTGTAACAGTGATCCAGCGTGTTTTTTCCTCTGGTGGGGCATTTAATAAACTGTTTGTAGCGGGGGAGATCGTGGCTCAGATTGCTCTGGTTAAAGTCGCCAACCACAATAACCAGAGAGTCCGGGAAAGTCCGCTCCGCATGTTAAATGTGATCCGCGAGCGCGTGCTGAGCTTCGTGCGCGTCCGCGTCGGGAGGGACATACACAGCGGCGAGGATGAATGAAGCGAACTCCCGCGGGGAATAAAATGGCTTGCAGTTAATAAAAAGAAATTCCAGGGCGGGAGAACAGTGTTTGGAAATTACCGTTACATCAGAGCACCAGCTGCTGTTAATGTAAAAGCAGACTCCTCCTCCTGTGGTCTTACCGGAGAGCTCTGTGTCACGATCAGCACGAAACAGCTGAAATCCCTCGAGGCGCAGCGCGCTGTCCGGTGTATTTTCCCTGAGCCAGGTCTCAGTAAAACAGAGGGCAGCCGAGGAAGAGAGGTCCTTAAAACGCATCAGCAGTCTTAGTTCATCTACCTTGTTAGAGAGAGAATTGGCACTGGACAGAAGTATGCCAGGCAAAGCCGTGCGCGTGCCTCTCCTGCGGAGCCGAACGAGAGCGCCCGCTCGTCTTCCTCTCTTTTGCCGTCTCACTTTTCGAGCCAAGCAATGAACCAGATCGGCGGCAGGAGCTAAAAAAACTGGGAGTAGGTCCGTGGGAGTGAAAGTCCTGATATTTAGAAGCTCTTCACGGGTATAAGAGCAGGCAGACACACAATTGACAAACAAAAACAAAGGGCGCAACGAAGCACCATGGCGACCACTGTGGGCGCCATCTTGTGCAGAAGAGAACATCTAAAATCCAGAACATCTGGATTTTAACGGGACACACGCCAGGCTTTTATTTGTGGACTTTTCTTCTGCTTTCAATACAATCCAACCTCATATTTTAGTTGAAAGGCTCCTGCAGCAATTTGATTTGAGTAATAATCTGGTGGGTTGGATTCTGGATTTTTTAACCAACATGACACAGAGAGTAAGGGTCAATGGTACATTGTCTGACCGAAAGTGTTCTTCTACTGGCTCTCCTCAGGGGTGTGCTGTCGCCACTACTCTTCATCGTGTACACAAACATGTGTCAGAGCAGACATGACAACAGACACATTATAAAGTATGCTGATGATTCAGCTATTGTCAGTCTCCTCCAGGATGGTGAGAGTGGCCACGGCCCAGTAGTTGATGATCTTGTTCACTGGTGTGAGGATTCCTACCTGCAGCTGAATACGACAAAAACTAAAGATATGATTATTGACTTTAGGAGGAAAACTCCCAGGCAGGAAGTCACTGTACTAAAAGGCCAGACCATTGAATGTGTGCAATCTTACAAATATCTTGGGACAATTATTGATAGTAATTTAAACTTTGAAGAGAACTGTGAATGGGCGTGCAAAAAGGGTCAGCAACATTTGCATTGTTTAAGGAAACTTGCACGCTTCCAAACTGACCGAACCATAATGACAATGTTTTATCGGGCTTTTATTGAATCTGTTTTATCCTTTTCTTTAGTGTCATGGCTTGGTCAGATAAAACTGAAACAGAGGAAATCCTTGGATCAGGTAGTTAGATGGTCCAGTCGTTTGCTCATTGAGTCACAGCTGAGCATAACATCGCTGTACACCAGACAGGTACAGAGGATTGCTACCTCCGTTTTAAATGATGACTCCCACTCTTTGCACTGCCACTTTCAGCTTCTCCCCTCCAGACAGAGGTTTGTTGTCCCAAAATGTAAAACCCAGCGCTACAAAAACAGCTTCGTTCCTGCTGCTGTCAAAGAGTTGAACAAGATGTAGCAATATATTGCACATAATTTAGTTATCTATTTATTAATTTTTATTTTATATTTGCTTATTTTTGTAGGTTTTTTACTTGGGTTTTATTGGGTTTTAGACTTCAGACTTTTATTGAGTTTTTAATCTCTTTGACTTAGTTCTTAACTTTTTTAATATGACCCTTCTCTCTTATCTCTTTGTTGTTTCTCTTATCTCTTTGTCTTATGTCCTGATTGGTGGAGCCTTGAGTACTTTTATAGTGTTTATAGTCAGCTTCATGTGTGCCTGTGTTTGTGTTCATGTTGAATGTAATTGTGGTTTGTAAATATGTGTCTAAAAGGATGTCACCTGACTGCAAAACAAATCTACCTACGGGTACAAATAAAGTAACCTGAACCTGAAGACTGAACCATTCTTTGTGTAAATATGTCCAAAGTCCAGTTTTGACTGTTATGGAATTTAAAGAGGTGCCACGTCATTATGCAAATTAGATGCAAAAATTTATTCCTATCTGAAACTTTGGATCATATTTTACATCTTTCTAATTGACAGTAAGCCATTATCTCTTACCACTTTCAGGTTATAGCCTTGTAAATCTGAACTATTTTATTGACAAAAAATATTTACCACTCTTGCCCAATAGGGGTTATGTTGCAATTCGGCGACAGACACACTCAAAAGGTTAAGCAAGTCAAATGCATGCTTGATTGGGTTGAAATGTGGTGATTGACTTGGCCATTGCAGAATATTCCACTTCTTTGCCTTAAAAAACTCCTGGGTTGCTTTCACAGTATGTTTTGGGTCATTGCCCATTTGTACTGTGATGCACCGTTCAATCAACTTTGCTGCATTTGATGAATCTGAGCAGACAGTATATCCCTATACACTTCAGAATTCGTCCAGCTACTTCTGTCTTCTGTCACATCATCAATAAACACTAGTAACCCAGTGCAATTGGAAGCCATGCATCGCACTGCCTTCACCATGTTTTACAGATGTGATGTGCTTTGGATCATGAACTGTTCCAAGCCTTCTCCGTACTTTCTTCTTCCCATCATTCTGGTACAGGATGATCTTGGTTTTATCTGTCCAAAGAATGGTGTTTCAGAACTGGGCTGGCCCTTTAGATGTTTTTTTTGTCGAAGTCTAATCTGGATTTTCTATTTTTGAGGTTCATTAGTAGTTAGCACCTTGTGGTGAAATGTCTGTATCTGCTATTATAAAGGTTGCTTGTTATATTAGACTTAGCTACTGATACCCCTTCTTCCTGGAGAGTGTTCTTCATTTGGGTGGATGTTGTGAAGGCATTTTTCTTTACAATGGAAAGGATCCTTTGATCATCATCACTGCTGTCTTTCCTGGACGTGCAGAAGATTCTGAGTTCACCAGTGCACAATTTTTTTTCCCTCAGAATGTACCAAAGTGTTAATTTGACCGCTCCTAAATTTCTGCTGTCTGATGAATTTCTTCTTTTTTTTCAGCCTAAACAAGGTCTGTTTCACTTCCATTGAGAGCCCATGAAATGGTTTTTAAATTAACTGTCTAATTACTTTTCAGCCCTTGAAATGAGGAGACTTTGTATAAAAATGGTTGCAATTCCTAAACCGTAACTACAATTTGGATGTGAATACCCTCAAATTCAAACTGACAGTCTGCACCTAGAAGGTCATATTGATTGTATCTGTTATCTAGAATATGTTTTGGTAAGCAGCTAAAATAACAAAACTTGTGTCAGTGTCTAAATATATATGGACCTAACTGTATATAAACAATTACTTCTGCACTGCACAACATCTACTTTAATTACACGTGTATGAAATGACAGTAAGCTTATTCTATATTATGCTTATTGCAGTGCTTAGGAACAGTTAACAGAGGAAATTTGGGAGAAACAATTTTTGTCAGCTGAAGAAAGAAGTCCCTTCATGCTGGACCTATTACAGCTCATTCCAGCCTTATGAAATCACCTTGAGTGCTCAGATCGCCTGCCCGTTGACTCTGAGCACAACCTGGATGCAAATTAAACTGGGGATCACTGTGAACAAGTTTGCCAATGATTGGGGCAATTGCCTAGGAGGAGTAACACTTTTCATAAAATCATATACAGTCAGCGCTGAGATCTCCTGATCTTTAATGTTGACCTTGAGCACAACCTTGATGCAGACTCACCCAATGATCAATGTGCATGAATTTGTTATGAATTAGAGCAATTACCTACAGGAGAGTTGATATTTCTGAAAGCACATAAGTGCCGAGCTCTCCTGACCTTTAACACTGATCTTGATCTTGAGCCCAACCTGGATGCAGACCCACCTGAGGATCATTGTGAAAGAGTTTGGTGAGCACTGGAGCAATTGCCTAGGAGTAGTGATTCCCATGAAATGTAGAAGGACTGACAGAGGGACAGACAGACAGATGGACGGAGGGATGACAGATGCTGCGCCATTACATTAGCTCATTTCAGCTTCACCAGAGGACCTAATAATGATCAGAGAGGGAAAAAATGTAAAGCTATAGACAATGCTTTATCTTTTTATTGTGAATGTGCATCATACAGTATATTTAGAAAGAATCTGTTTTCAGCAGTCAGACCAGCGTCTGGCTTTATTCTCATCTGCCAACTAGTGGCTTATAATTCTTAACTTTACAATAGACATGTTTACATGGACACAAGTAACCGGATTAAAAGCCTGATCAAAATAAAAATGCTTCATGTAAACACGCCAATCTGAAGATTCTGACCCAATCACACTCCTTTGGCTGAAAATCTCCTTCCAATTGAGACGGGCGGGTTATGTCAATTGTTGATCCAATTGGTGTGCCTATAAACACTTATTCAAGTTTGGGTAGAAAATATGTTTACTGTGCGTGTCTGTACATCAGCCACACGTTGACGTAACATATTTCCACCTTTACAGCAGCTAGTGGAAGACATGGGGGGAGTAAAACAGAACTAGTCTGTATTGTCCTGCTGTCTCTCTCTGTTCGTCATATGCAGAAGTATACACTGCTGGACTTGTAGCTTCATTATGGAGACCAGCAGAAGCAAAAGTACAGTCTGAATAACACAATACAGGTCGATTTCAAAAAGCGAAAGATACACGAAGTGGGGTTTGTTTATATTGGAAGTTGCTTCTTCTTCTACTATTTCCGGAATATCAGACAATTCTGTGCATGTCGAAATGATTTAGTCCGTTCAAACATGTGAGGCATGTAAATGCATGTCATAATCGGATCAACTTTTTCAGGGTCCATGTAAACAGTAAAGTTCTGATCTGAACTGTATCAGATTGAAGAAATTTTGTGCATGTAAACAAGGCTACTGAGAAGCTGATCCAGCTATCCTTAACACTATAGCAGCTTTATATTATGTCAAATGTATGACCAGTGAAGCACCTGGGACATAACTGCTGGTCTTGATTTTTCAGTCAGAAGTGTTGTAAGAGATCAGGTGATTGTGCCACTGTCTCTCTGCTTCTAACAAGGCTTCTAAGTCAGCAATTCTTGAGCATTTCTGAAGAACCTTATTTCTTTCTTTGTAATACCAGCAGTGGGAAGACAACTAGTAGGTGAAACTGATGCGTTTCTACACTCTTATACAATACACTTATCTCTGGAATTTGGACAACTGGTTGGATGAATGAAGACTTTGCTGCTTCACTCTAAGGTAATTTGCAATTCATGTATTAATATATATTATAATTTATCCCAACAATTTAGGATCTTTATTTAAACTTTGCAGAAAGATGTCACACAGGTTGTGAGCCAATGAGCCCAGCTTCTCTTTTTTTCTGCCGTCTGTGATAATGTGAAGTTCACTGAGCTTTGACCCCAGTACACTGACTGACCAGGGTAAACATCAGTCCAGCAGAATCCTTTGTAGAAGTGGTATTCATAAAAAGCTTCAGACTGAATAATTTATTGACTTGAGACTGCATTACACATGTGTATTTGTCCGTACAGATGTTCTTTTCATGATGTCTGCAATACACATGAGTACTTGTATTGACAATGAGTCCCTGCTGGGGTGCAGTGAGGAGGATTTTATGGCCCACAATGCTACAGCCCAATCCATTTCTCACTGTGCTGGTGGATACTAATGGCCCTACACCGGGTGGTCAATGACGAGGTGATGTTCTGCCCTGGCACAGATATTGACTCCATCGACAAACAGTGGCGTCAGAGCCTGGCCTACTTCTCCTGGGTGCATTTAACGAAACATTATACAGCTCAGGGGACAAGCTGCAACAAAACATGTGACCGTACTGAACCAACAGGACAATGACATGTCTATACCCACAGATGTGTGCATGGATTTGCATGCAAAAAAAATAGTGTATGTGCATGGACACATTTCCTAAACATTCTCAAATTTTCTTAGTCCCACAATGGGGAAATTACATTTAATTAATATACAGTGTTTCCTCTGGCTTAAAGACAATGGTGCAGTGGCAACATACTTTTCCGGGTGGGGGGGGGGGGGGCAGGAAAATACATATGTATGAATATGTTAATTTTATACTATTTCTTTTTTAATTTTGCATATAATAATGTATCAGATTTATATAGCGCTTTATCAGACACTCAAAGACACTTTTTACAGATACATTATTCATTCACTCCAGACAGAGGTAGTGGCAAGCTACTACTGTAGCCACAGATGCCCTGGGACAGACTGACAGAAACGTGGCTGCCAATCCGGGCCAACACCCTCTCCGGCCACCACCGAACATTTATACACATTCATATCCAGTGTTATGGACACTGGAGGCAAGGTGGGTAAAGTGTCTTGCCCAGGGACACAACGGCAAGATATCTGGGGACAGCGGGATTCGAGCCGCCAACCATCCGGTTATTGGACAACTCGCTCTACCTCCTGAGCCACTGCCGTGCATATGGAACTTACAGTTTGAAGTATTGTACAACCAAGGCTTGAATGTTGGAATATTGGGCCAGTTGGGGTCCCACCCAGATGTCCTGTGTTTGGACTTTTTACTGGTGTCATCCTTCTCTCCTTCCTCTGCTCTCACCTCTCCTGGACCCTCTGCCTGAACACTTTCCTCTCCTTGGCTCCTCTCTTCTGTCTCATCTTGCCCTCTCTGAGCTCTGTCTAATTCAGGTTCTCTCTCTGTCTATGGTGGTATACAAACAGGTTAGAAAATATCAAGTGCTATGTAAATTAAAGAAGACAACCAAAAATTTCTAGTTAAGAGTACAAAGAGCACCCACTTAAAACTTGACTAATGACTTCAGTCATGAAGGTTTGAGGTTTTTCTCAAAAATTTATAACAATTTATTATAGTTTTCTACTTTTCTCTGTAAATTTATCTAAATTTGAAACCATTTTCCTCAAATTTGTAATTTCTTCTTGTAAAATTGACTTTTTGGGGGTTTTTTTGTCACATTTTGTTTTAGCTTTGTTCTGAATTGTAATCGCTCTGTTTGTTTTTCATTTGAATTCTTGGATGGAATATGGGTGGGCAATATAAGCTGCGGCTTCAGCCATCACCCATTTCGGATAACTTATGTTGAACTGTATAATCAGAGGAGTTATTGTCTAATTTGACCTTGTTGGATTTTCTTTCCCCCTTTGTTATATTATTCTGTTTCTTTTAATCTGTACTTTTAATCTATCTGAAATAAAGATTGATTGATTGATTGATTGATTGATTGATTGATTGAAATTCAGGAAGGGGGGAAATACTTTTTCACAGCACTGTATATTTAAGACTCGTTCCTTCTCCAATTCCTGTCGAAGCCTTGTAAGTAAAGTTCAAACTGATGAGTGAAAACCAAGTTAATCCTCTAAACATGCTATTAAATTGTTAATCCCTTAACACAGTTCAGAACCAAATTGCAAACACTGACTTTTGTTGTGAGATTGGGGATTGTTTATACCAAGCTCAGTGGGCATAAATGGTATTTGTGTTGTAAATGTGGCTCTTTGTGGCATTTTAACACAAGCGCCATGATGAAAGTAAACAATGTATGATTTAGTTAATCTGGGGAAGAAAATCACTTTTGTACATGCTTTATGGGGATAAGAATTCAAGTGACATCCTTTAAAACAAACTCATAAATAAAACAACTGTAGACATGTAACCCTTTAAAAAGTAATGTAATGTAGTAAAAGAAGACAACAGTAAAACTTCATGACAAAATATAAACTGAGCCAATATAAAGAAAACATAGAAGGAACTAGCTGAAATCTTTCTGATATCTTAATTTCATAAAGCCATCAAGTATATGAGCATATGGATATGCGCGTTGGAGGAGGGATTTAAATCTCATCTCATTAATCCCACTCTCCATATGTTTGCACACAGAAGAAAATTGCAAGCCAGAAGAAAAAAAGCCAAATCTTGAGGGAAAAAAAGGAAAAGAAAATGGCCCATTTCTGATTTGCGTCTTATAAAAGGAGAGATATGATATAAAGAGGAAAAGATACATACTAAGCTGCTGATATCATGGCACAAACAAACATGAAAACCTGATCCTGATAAATCTGCTTCCAGTTTTTCAAGCAATAAGCTGATTAGCTGCAGGCTGGTACTGACGTGTGTTTTCGGGTGTGTCTGTTCATCTATCTTTGAACCAATCAGTCCAACTGAGCTAGTCTGCACTTTGGAGAGAGATCTTCAAGGAGCGTTTAAGGTTAACATTTTTTAAGGTCAAGAATCTCTGAGATACAGCTATGGCTTACATTTATGTTGGAGCAATAATAAACAACCTTAGTAAGCAAGCTCAGAGACCCCACACATCTGCATATCAGGGGCCCCTCAAGAGGACTATGATCAGTGTAAAATGGCTGGGAAAAAAATAAGTCCCTCTCCCCAAAAAAGGAACACCTCATTTGAGTCAAAGTTTCTCTATAAATAGGAAGTCAGTCCAATCAGAAATGTGGAAGTTACAGTGGCGACAACAGCAAATGTCAAATGAACGGATGGGAAAATGGATGAAAGGACATTATATTTAACCACCTGCTCCAGCTCTTCTGAGAGAACACCAAGATGTTCCCAGGCCAGCTGGGAGACACAGTCTCTCTAGTATGTCTTGGATCTGCCCTGAGGTCTCCTCCCGGTGGGACACACCCGAAACACCTCAAGTGGGAGGTGTCCAGGAGGCATCCTGATCAGATGCCTGAACCACCTCAACTGGCTCCTTTCGATGTGGAGGAGCAGTGGTTCTACTGTGAGCCTCTCCTGGATGACTGAGCTCCCCACTCTATCTCTAAGGGTGAGTCCAGCAATCCTACGGAGAAAGCTCATTTCAGCCGCTTGTATCCGCAATCTCATTGGGTTATTACCCAAAGCTCATGACCACAGGTGAGGGTACGAACGTAGATTGACCAGTAAATTGACAACTTTGCCTTAGAGCTCAGCTCCGTCTTCACCACAACAGACTCGTACAATGTTGGCATCACTGCAGATGCTGCTCCGATCCGTCTGTCAATCTCCCGCTCCATTATACTCTCACTTGTGAATAAGACCCCAAGATACTTAAACTCCTCCACCTGGGGCAGGAGCTCATCCCCGATCCAGAGAGGACAATCCACCCTTTTCCGGCTGAGAACTATGGACTCAGACTTGGAGGTGCTGATTCTCATCCCAGCTGCTTCACACTTAGTAGCCAACCGTCCCAGTAAGACTTGTAGGTCTTTGCGCAATGAAGCCAACAGGACAACATCATCAGAATCCTTTTAATGTCACCACACAAGGTAAAACCAGTACAATAAAATTTAAAGTGCAATCTATAAAACATCAACCAGTCTAACAAAATATCAGTTTTTTCCATAAAAACATCAGAAACTCATATACAACTGATAAAAATTATATAAAAATATGATGTAATATCATTTTTATCAGTTGTATATGAGTGTCTGATGTTTTTATGGAACAGACTGATATTTTATTAGAGACACATCACAACACAGAGAGATATCATCTGCAAACAGCATAGATGAGATAATGTGGTCACTGAACATGACACCCTCCACTCCTTGGCTGCACCTCAAAGATTTAAAAGATTCAAAGATTTTATTTGTCAATACTACTATACGTACAGGACATACAGGAGAATTGAAATGCCATTTCTCTCTCTTCAGTGGTGTGCGCAATATAAAAAAAGGAATAAGGTTGGAAAAACAACAGCAGTCTATGCACAGTAATGCTACTCGTAGTGCAGATAGCGACTGATAGAAAAATTCCATATTATCTATACTATTATTGATATTAATAATGTATTATTATATTTGAGAAGTATCATACCTTTCATATGCCATGTTTAATGTTTATATGTGCATTCCACATAGGATAAGTTTTTATATTCTTGGCCTGTTTCTGTGAGCAATTTCAGCGAGTTCAGACTGAGGATCAGTACATGCGTAAGGAATGATCTAAGCCATTTATTATAATCTCTTTGACATGTCCTGTTTCGGGTCACAGGAATGCACAGGAACTCCTCATCTCATAGATTAGTGTTTCATGGACATTCTGTTAGTTTTATGGATCTCATGTCTTCATGACCCATGTCTCCAGAGTGTCTGACGTCCGCCTGGATAAGCTCAGTTATCAGGACTGTCCCGTTCTGTGCCTTCCCTTATCCTCATCCTCCCTCTCCTTTCTCCTACCTATATATATCAGACTTAGAAGAATGGATCCTTTAGAGCAGTGATTCTCAACTGGTGGGTCGCGACCCAAAAGTGGGTCGCGGACCTGTTTTCAGTGGGCCGCGGGCCTTTGCCTGGGTAAATAAAATATCAAGAAATAAATCAACATAGTGTCATTCACACTCCTTAACAGTAGATGGCAGTAGGTGGTGGGCGACACCATATTTCGCACCATAGAAGAAGACTCGCACCGTTTGTTTGTATATGCTAATTGAGCATGGCAAAACGAACTGGATACGCCAGTGGTCCCCAAACTACGGCCCGCGCCGCCTCCACATTTGGCCCGGCCCCCTGAACAATATCAGACGCTTACCCCCTCCACCCCCTCCCGCACCTCGCTTCCAAGTCGGCCGAGCGCCGTCTCGTTCCCCTGCTGAGCGTGTGCTCAGCTATGCATTCTGTGCCATGGATTCTCTGTATCACTGTATAAAGAGCTACCTGTTCATGCCTCACTATCGCACTTAGAATTCGCCCTTAGACATCTGCTCAGAGCTCTCTCACAGAGCGCTGGGTGAGCCTCGTGATGGAGGAATAAAACACCTTTAATCTTCGGCTTGCTGTGTCCGCCTGCACTGATTTTTCCTCCTCACTGGTAAGCGTGATGATTTTTTTTTTTTTTTTTCAGTCTGGCCACGCGATCGAGACTAATACACACATAGAATGTGACATTCTGTCTGTGCCCCTATCTGAACACCCCCCCCCCCTCAGAAAAAAAAAAGTAAATCCTAGACTCACCCCTGTCAAATAAAATGGAATAATGGTGAAAAGGTTAGCTAAGAGAAAAATTGACTCAGAATGCAGGGTATTTAACCTGCAGTGGACAAACGATTATTTTTTTGTTCAATGCAAAGAAAAGGCTGTTCAGCAGCGGTGTCTACAAGCCTACTGGAACCTACAAAAGGATTATAAGGAAGAAACAAGAACTTTGAGAGACTGCTCACATGAGTCATTTAAGGAAGAGATTCTGCTCTGACAACTAAGCTGAGCTTTTACCTGTTCAGATTGTGCACGGCACAATACAAAGTTAATGTTCTATGGACTTTTTTCTGTGAAGAACCCAGAGAGGGTTATTTGGTTATTATTTATTTCATAAATAGTGTTATTATTTATTTTCTGACTTTTTTTCCTGTGAAGATCCCAGAAAGGGTTATTAATATTTGGTCATTTGTGGCTTTCTGGAAAACAATAAATGTTTACGTTTAGGCACCCCTGCGATCGTCACACTTTTTCTGTTACAAACTGACCCCGGCCCCCATCAGAGAAGGCAAAAGTTATGTGGCCCTCACAGGAAAAAGTTTGGGGACCCCTGGGATACGCGATCCCTTTGGAATCGACATGGAAAGCGTTACGTTGCCAAGCAACAAAGAGAGTCAGCTGGTGGAGCTATCATGTGACCGCACGCTGAAAAAGAGGTTCACGGAGGTAAGCCTCTCGCAGTTCTGGTGCAGCGCTGTGATGAGCGAGTATCCTTCTCTTGCCATTTGAGCAGTAAAAACCCTCCTACCTTTCAGCACTACCTATCTCTGTGAGTGTGGCTTCTCAGCTCTGGTTCAGTTGAAGACAAAACAGAGAAACAGACTGAACATTGAGCATGACCTCAGAGTCGCTTTGTCTAATATAACTCCAGACATTGAGACTCTTGTCAAGAGCAAAAAACATCCCCAGTTCTCCCATTAATTCCTCCAGACTCAGGTCTATGATGTCACTGTTACAGGTTTTAGTGAGTGTTCCTTGATTTTCTTCAAAGCACATAACCTTATCAGTAGGTAAATACTGAAAAAACAATCAGAAGAAAAGTCAATTTTGAGACTTGAATTCTTTTGAATTGCACTTTTTGTTTAATTTTTAATTTAAAATGCAGCTAATTTAAAGGGAATTGTTCCCTCTGTTGTATTGCCACTTACTGGTCATTTTGGTTAATCATTAAATTTGTTTTGTGTTTGTATACTGTGATATTCTCTTCTTCTACCTCAGGTTCAAAATGCACAATCTTTACATTCAGTAAATTTGAGAATTTGAAAATCTTTGATTTGGGTCACGGCTTGTCATCGAGGGGTGATGGTGGGTCCCAAAGCCAGACCAGTTGAGAACCACTGCTTTAGAGATTCTAGGTGTGTCTGAATGCCATGCTTTGTAATCTCTCCCTCAAAAAATAGCCATTTGAGGTTAAATAAATGTACATAAATTCAACTTTCCGCCTGATTATTTGACTTTGAATAATTTAAGCTCAAAATTATTCTAACAGCGAGAAAAGATAAAACCCAGACATCCCATAGTGCAAATAAAGATAAACGATAAAACCTAGCAATCCTATATACAGAAAAAGTAGAGCAGTAATACTCATAATTGCAAGTTTGATGCGGTAGTGCAGGTGCAGACAGTGACAGATTGGGCTGCACATAATCAGTATTGCAATAATAGACAGCAGCACGTATGGCATTTGTGGAAATGGTTGCAGTAAGGTGCAGAGACAGACAGCAGCAGCTGTATTACTGTTGGTGTGCCACTCTTTCTGTGCCAACAGCTGAGGTAGTTATTGTGCAGGTGAGTGCGTTACAGTCTGGGGGACGGAGGCAGTGAACAGAGTTCAGGGTCCTGATGGCCTGGTGAAAAAGCTGTTTAGCAGTCTTGTGGAGGGGGCCTGGAGGCTCCGGTCCTTTTCCTCGAAGGTAGGGGGCTGAAGAGGGAGTGTGAGGGGTGGGAGGTGTCCCCTGCAATGTTGATGGCTCTGCGGGTGAGGTAGATGTCCGAGAGGGGGTGCAGAGAGGCACCAATGATCTTCCTGGCTGCTTTCCGGCTGGAGGCGGTGCAGCTTCCGTACCACACTATGATGCAGCTGGTGAGGAAGCTCTCAATGGTGTTCCAGTAGAATGAGCACATGATGGGGGGTGGGACTCATGCTCTCCTCAGTTTGCGGAGGAAATAGAGGAGAGTTTGAGCCTTCTTGGCCAGTGATGTGGTGTTGTTGGACCAGGAGAGGTCTTCAGAGATGTACACCTCCAGAAACTTGGTGCTGCTCACCCTCTCCACAGCTACTCCATCGATGATCAGAAGGGGATGCTGTGTGCATCCCCTCCTGATCTATCACCTAGATCAGGATCACCTAGACCACCTGATCTATCACCTAGATATCCAGTCCATAAAAATTATGAACAGGATCAGTGACAAAGGGCAGCCCTAGTGGAGTCTAAGTCTCTCGACTGGGTGGTGGCAATAGGAACCCAACTCTTACAATGGTCGTACAGGGACCGGATAGCTCATAGCAACAAGCCTGATACCCCATATTAAAAGTATTAAAATACTGGGGTATATTCATCTTTTATGTAGGAAGCTTCAAGAGTCACATATTTCTGAAATCCCATCGTCACACTTCATCCATTCAGAAGGTCTATGTAGAAACATATTTTAGTAACATTTCACACTGCTCCTTTGAATTATTTTATTATTTATGGTCCAAAATGTGAAAACATGAATGAGTTACACTACCTTACCAGAAGAAGTGAATGAAGAGAAGACTACAAGTTACAAATACGACTACATAAATTCTGTCTATTTATCCACCCTATTGCTTCACATATACACTCCACCACACAGTAAAGCAACCCCTATATTTTTTTAATGTTGGAATGCCCACTATATGAAATGAACAGGTAAAATTGCATAACCTCATTTGCACTGGGGTTTTTTTGTCCATTTTTAACAACAACAACTTCAGATATGGATTTTTGCACTGATTTTAGGTTCAAATAGTTCAGTGGGTTGGTTGCTTCAGTTTTTCAGACCCAGGACATGCTGGAGAGACAATGTTTCAATCTGGGGCTCGAGGAGGTGGCTGTGGCTATGTACAGTATGGATGGATGGATGGATGGATGGAGTTTTTAAGTGTTCCTAAATCTCTTCAGGGGAGAGGTGCATTAGGTGGCTGATTTCCTGTAGTTTTGACTGGGAGCTTACTTTCAGTTTGGTAGACTGCAAACTACAGACACTGCAGTTGTTTCTTTGTAACACCACTTCCCTTTGGTTTTGTCATGAACTAAAGGTTACGTCTGCAGTGAACTATGCAAATATCAGTTTGACACTGCATGTGGCATTATTGTAGTATGTTAGACATCTCACCAGTCTCATTGGTGAACTAGGATGCCAATGTCTGGACTGTGATTGCTTGCAAGTAGTTTCTGTGGGAGAATTGCATTTGTGATGGTGGTACTAAGTAGCAGATAGCCAATGTATTTGCAATTTCTGATACTGTATTTACCATGTATTCCTCTCCATGCTTCTGAGTCGTGGCCTAATCACAGAGGATCAAGACTTTGTCATTTTTGGGGGTACTTTGCAGGAGAACTTGTCTTTTTCTGTAGGAACTGATTGAGGGGTCAGGGCATATATGCTGGAAAGGTTGGCGTGTGAGATATTAGATGATGTGGTCAAAGTGACTTAGTGGTAGATTTTCCAGTTTGGGGGCAGTGCCATCTCTGATCATAAAGCCTCCACCTGAAAGGTGCCTTTCTTTGCTAATTTCAGCATATTTGTTGCAAGTTTATTTTTCAATATACAATTAGTCATTCCCGACCTGGAATGCCCCTTTATTGTGGTGAAGGGTTTTGCGTGCCCTTATGATCCCAATGACTATGCTGTCGGGAGCAGTTTGGTCCTGGTAGGGTCTCAAAGACAAATTGGTCCTGGACCAAGAGCCATACAGTGGATTCCCATAAAATAGTTACAGCAAGGATATTGGGGTTACCAGGCCAGGAAAGGGGCACTGATAGCAAGTGCCTGGCGCACAGGTTTCTGCCATTTGGACTTAGACGGGCTCAGTCCAAATGAGCCACATAGGTCTGTGGTCCAGTTGGGTCACCAACTGCAGGAGGGATCATTTGGGCCATGGGTGTTATGCAGGTCAGGCAGCAGTCTGGGGTCTTCTGCTAGACTGCACTTTGGGCTGCACGGTGGCGCAGTGGTTAGCACTGCGGCAGCACAGTTTACCCTTGGCCGGGGGACTGTGGGGATCATGGGATCGTGGGTTCGATCCCAGCCCCCGACCAACAGTGATCTGTGTGGAGTTTGCATGTTCTCCCCGTGTTGCGTGGGTTTACTCCGGGATTTCTCCGGTTTCCTCCCACATGCCAAAAACATGCATGTTAGGTTAATTGGCTGTTCTAAATTGTCCCTAGATATCTGTTTCCTATAGGCCCTTAGAATAGAGGGTTAGTATTAAAGAAAGCGCTTTGAGTGGTCTTTGTGACTAGAAAAGCGCTATATAAGTGCAGGTTAGTTAGTTAGTTAGTTAGACCCTGCCCTTGGATGGACAAATTACATAATTTGCAATTCAATATATAACCTGTTTCAGAATTACAAGAACTTTATATGCTGATAAATTCTGTGATTACATAGTACTTGTATGTTTTATGCCATGACACTCTTCAGTTTTAGTCACTTTGACCTCTTTATTATTCATTCATTCATTCATTCATTCATTCATCCATTCTCTTAACTGCTTAATTCTTTTGGGTTGTGAGGGTGGGGTGGTTATCTCAGCTTCTTTGGGTGAGAGGTAGGGTACAATCTGGACAGTTCATCAGTATATCACGGGGCCAACACAGAGACGAGCAAGAGTACCCCATCTGGCTCCTGGACTATATTGTATTTAGTGATTTATTAATACCCTTTATTTTTATTTTATTTAGCACCTCAATAGAACAGACTGATGCACTCCTCTACCATTTACCAAGCAGCAGCACAGAGCCTGTGTTCCTTCTAGCTTTCTGTTTGCAGCATTATTATTGTTAACATTTGTAAAAGATTCTGTCAGATGAAACCACCTCCCCACCCACCACTGCCTGCCCAAAACTTCAGATAACGGCTGTTACTTACAAATTTCCAGAAATCCAAATGTCAGGCTGAACAGTTTTAATTATGTCACAATTTGATTCAAAGAAAAAAAAAGTCTATAGACACTAGCAGTCTAAAGCTAAAGTTTTATCAGTATCCATCTCTGCCAAACTGTAATAAAGTGTAGAGGAAGAACTCAAAGAAAGGTAGGCAGGTGCATGACTAAGGGAGAAGGCAGAAACAGAAAAATAAGGAACAGCCGGTTCCTGGGTTTGTTCCTAATCCAGTTTAATTAAGCTAAAAGTCCTCCAGCATTTTATCCCAGCAGAACAGTATGGAGAAAAACAGTCAGACAGATGTGTAGGCTGTCATCTCTAAAAACAGTCCCTTACTCTGCCTCCCCCAACACGCACCATAATACAGTATGAACTACACATACACATCGCAGTGTTCATTGTGTGAAATAGTCGGCCAAAACAGGACTTGCTGCAGTGCGTGTGGTGAAGAATGTGATATGAGAAGTCAGAGAAATGGAGGTCTTGTTGCTCCACAGTTCATACTGCACCACCTGCCTTTAAGTGACCCTTGAACTAAAAGCACTTAAAGAACATGCACACATGTGTTGAGATCACACAAGGAAAGCCACTCAACTGGAAGAAGGCAATGCTGTGGCCATTCAACCACCTTTCTCAATCAACTTTCTCTAGTTTAAAAACCTTCCTTCACACTAAAACTCAGTGAGACATGAACAGCTATTTTCTGCATTTCAGTTTACAGCAAAAATGGTTCATTCATAGTATTCCATCAACGATATTGTACCCAATTCATCTGTTATGCATTTGTGTAGATATTCAGCATTCAGTTTTGAAATGTGAATTTCTTTTATTCATTCATTTTTATGTGATAAATATATAACTCTGATTCACACTGAACATGGATCATCTTACTTTTCTTCACCAAACAGTTATTACAGACTCTTTCATTTTTCATTTATTTTCTTACCACTTAATCCTTTCAGGTCCCAAAGGAGCAGATGCCTATGTTATAAGCCTATGCTTCTTTGTACGTGTGCAGTTCTTGGTTGCTCCAACAGCAGTGGCAATCTTTTTTTTTTTTTTTTTTTTTTTTGCGGGGGGGGGGGGGGGGGCTGAATATGAAATACTCAATCCATTACTGCATTCAGTGTGTCCTTGTCTGAGACTGTACAGTTCTGAGGGTGAAGTGTGTTGTGTTGTTATTGGGACATATTATTGTATGACACGGGTGGTGGCTCCATCTTTTCGGTTCCGCTGCCACCCAGGGTATAAGAGGGCTGTGAGGAAGAGGGGTGGTCTCTTTGACCTCCTCTCAGCCTGACGGAAGCGCTTGTATTGAGAGAGTGAGTCTGCAATAAAGTCATGTTCAGTTCAACATTCAGTCTCCTCATTGGTTCTCGTTTTACCGACATAACATTTGGCGATGAGGGTAAAAGTATGGACGCAGGAGTCACTACTATTTGGCCGTTTTTGGAGCTTCCTGGTGAGCCGCCAGTCCCTTGAGCGAGGTGGTTCGCCGTGTTTCAAAATTATTTGGTGGCGCTGAACTGGAGAAGTTGCAGGTACGAGCACTGCTGGTTCACAACTTGGGAATGGAAGGACAACGTATCCTTAGTACCTTGGGTGACAGTGCTAGCTCTGAAGAAGTGGTTGAGCTAATGGCGCGACATTTTTGCACCCCAGAAAACGTCATCGCCCAGAAAATTCAGTTTCGGCAGCACCGCCAGCAGACTGGTGAGTCAGTACAGTGGTATATGGCAGACCTACATCAGCTGGCCAGGGACTGTCAGTTTGGAGCATTGGAGGAAGAGATGGTCCACTACCAGTTGGTGGAACGTACCCTATGCTCGGCGGCAAGGTTGAAGCTCCTCACACACTCGGGCAAGCTGACATTAGCTATGTCCATCAAGTTAGCTCAACAGTGTGAGGTGGCAGACAAGCTATCACGAGAGCTTGGTGAGAGAGCAGCACACCACCATTCTGAACCACAGTCAATGGCGCAGGCAGTGGACCCGGACAGTGATGATGGTGTGGAGGATGAGGAGGAGCACGCCAATGCTGTGAAGATAAGGTCTGCCCCGGGATCTCCCAGGTGTTTGGGTTGTGGGTCCACCAAGCACCGTTATAAGGCTAGAGAGGGTCCGGCAAGAGGAAAATGCTGCAGCAAGTGCAGACTTCTGCATCATTTTGCCAGGGCATGTAATAGGTTCGAGCGAGGGGACCCAAGACGCAACGTGGACACCCCCCCCCCGCTTCAACTCCCATGGTTATCGACACCGTATCCCTGAGCACCGATGGTCGTACCTATTGTATGATGGAATTGGACGGGGTAGCAGTGCCACTACCGACTGACACGGGTGCGGTGAGTTCCGTGTTGAATTGGTCTGCAGTGAGGAGTTTCTTCCCACATTATCGTGTGAGAGGTCATTCAGCACCACTGTGTGGGTATGGTGGAAGAAGATTGGCCACGGTGGGATCGGTGGAACTGACGGCTAGGTACAAGTCAGCGGAGGTGTCCAACCTGAAGTTCATCATGACTGCTTGCGGTGAGAGTGTTATGGGGTGTGACCTCTTTTATGGACTGGGCTTCACCATCACCAGCAGCGTTGGAGAAGAGTGGTCGGGCTGTGGTTTGTGGGACCGGCTGGTTCCGCATGTGGTGGACGAAGCTGTGTGGGACGAACCTTTGCCTAGTATTCTGGACGATAAGCAGGGCCATCCCCACCCAGGACCATCATCGCAGGAGGGTCCCGGTGCCAATGCCCAAGTAACCCTAGCTGAGGGAACTGGGCGGCGTGGTGGGACACCCGTGACGGCGGGTGGAGCCGATTGGATGACCCATTCTACTCCTGGAATTCGGCTGGAAGATACCAGAGAGCAGGGGGTTACAACGGCTTCGCCGCCGGCGAAAATGAAAGAGAGCGGGGCACGACCGGCTGGCACGGTAAAAGGACATGCCAAACAGAGACACTGGAAGCCGAGTAGGGCTCCTCTGGGGGTTGCGGATGTGGTCCGACCCAGAGAGGAGGCCCGGTCAAGAGGTGTTCGGGGCAAATGCCGATGACAAGATGACCAGGGGCGGCTGCAGGTGGCGGCTGCTGGGGAGGATGGCTACCTCCAGGTATCTGATGGCTCATGGAGGCATCCCAATGAGCTGCGGTGCGCCAAAGAGGAGAAGGAGGTGTTTGGGCATCAACATGGGTCATTCCTGGGAGCAAAGAAAAGAAGATGCTCTGGAAGGGAACCATCTGACGGTTTTCCGAGGGATGGTTCCTTTACTGGGGCAGACTGATGGTTGGGCAATGTGTCAAATGCAGGGTGCTGGAATGGGGGATAACTGGGTTGTATACTAGTTCTGTTAATGGGATTGTTTTGTGTTTTATACTATTTCTTTTAGGAACATGGCAGTTTTCTGTTTATTGGACTGTGTTTTAGTAGAGACGGCAGAATAATCCGTCTGGCCATGTGGGGGTGTAACGGTAGTCCACCTGTTCCCCCCTAGCTTTAGTTGTTTTGTGTGTATGTCATAGGCCTCTGAATATTTCTGTTTAGCTTTTAGCGCATGATTCGGGTTCCAAATTGGGGTGGGTCTCGATTGTATGTATGTGTTTTGGACCCTTTTTTTTTTGAGGGGGGGAGAGTTGTGTTGTTATTGGGACATATTATTGTGTGACACGGGTGGTGGCTCCACCTTTCCGATTCTGCTGCCGCCTGGGGTATAAGAGAGCTGTGAGGAAGAGGGGTGGTCTCTTTGGCCTCCTCTCAGCCTGATGGAAGCGCTTGTATTGAGAGAGTGAGTCTGCAATAAAGTTGTGTTCAGTTCAACGTTCAGTCTCGTCATTGGTTCTCATTTTACCGACATAACACAGTGGACCAAGATGTTTAACAGAAGTGAGTCAAGAATACTAACTGCATCAGTTGTCTTCCCAATACCAACAGCAAAATGACTAGCATACACCTGCCATGCAACAATAACACACAGCTAGCCAAACACAATGAGTTAACATACGTTCTGGGGCTGCTGTTTTGCCACATTTTAACTTTTCAATAACCTGAGTTATTGTAAAATTTAAAATTAGTTGCTTAAGACAGGGCAAACTAATGATCACATTATTAAGCAAGAACCACAACCAGAAGAGCAGTGTCCAGAGCAACCTCACATTTTGTAGGGCTGGAAGTAACTGTCAACTCAAAGTCTAACAGGGATCACCATCTAAAAGTGCAAGAAGGCCGATAAGTCAGTCCTCCTCCCCAGCTGAGGTCTGAATTAGAGCTGGGGATCTTTAGGCACCTCACAATACAATTATGATTCAGGGCCTCTGATTTCACTCTAAAACGATTCTCCCCGCATTTTTTTTCCGGGATTTTTTGAAGCCAAGTGTTTGCAATGACCCATGAATTTACTTCAAACATTTTTTAATAAAAGAAACGCAAGAGAAATGTGACAAGTCACATGGACAAATTTATCTGAAAATGTGCTTTTAAGAACTCATCTTTTCATGGATGATCACAGTTAAGAAGTCCACAGCTGTCTACAACAGGCCAATATCATTTGCTTTTACAAATTATTTTATTAAGCAGAGTTTTATCTGCTTTTAGTTCTGTATTTTTTTTTAAACAAAAATCAAATAATTTACAGGAGAACACAAACTAAATTGCATACATTTATAAAAAACAATCTCACAAAGTCCGCCTCTATACTATATTTTCAGTATTTAAATGTTTCAAACTGTAAGCCTAAAAAAGGACAGTAAATATAATTAATTTCACACTACACAATTCTTTTGGAGGTTTTTTTTAATGTCAACAATGTTTTGATCTTTTTAACCTCGTCTGGGTAACACTCTATCACAGGGAGAGGAGGTGGATGTGTGGTGCTTTTCATATTCAGTAACGCGCAGAGCAAATTATTGGTTTGACATGATCGAGGGTCGTGGAAATTACCTCCATAACCAACGTCATGCTGGCTCAATGGAGATGCGGTCCCAGAAAGGAGGAGCTGCGGGGAACTTGAGTGAACAAACCCCAGGGTGGAAACATACCATCGGAGGCTGTCAGCATGGCGGTGGATATAATTTCACAGCAGCGTTTTATTCCACGGGTACACATCAGGAAGAAATCATGGCTGTCCACCCACAGCAAGCTGCTTTGCCTAACCAGTGTATTCCAAGGTCCCAAGCCATAAAATGTCCGTGCGGCCGCCACTGATACAGCACCTCAGTTCCGCTTTTTCCTTTAGTTAAAACTAAATGGTATAATTTTTCCACAAATTGTATTAAAAAGCTTCAGAGTCCGGACGGAGGACTCTCGGGATCCGGACCGGAGTCTGCCAGTTAGTGACCCATGGTCTATAATGTCCACGTTTCATGCTAAATTAAGATATCATCGTCAAAAGAGTAATACTCTTATTAACCAGTGTGGATGGAATACTTACTTTTATATTTAGGAGGAAGTCAGGGGTGGCAGAGAAGTATATGAGGGTAGTGCAGGACACATATGAGGACAGTGAGCCAGTGGTGAGGTGTGCTGTAGGAATGACAGATGGATTCAGGGTGGGGGTGGGATTACATCAAGAATCAGCTCTGAGCCCCTTCTTGCTTGCTATGGTAATGGACAGATGACAGACAAGGTAAGGGAGGAGTCTTCATGGACCATGATGTTTGCGAATGACATCGTGATCTGTAGTGAGAGTGGGCGGTAGTGGCTTAGGAGGGAGAGCAGATTGTCCAATAACCAGAGAGTTGGCGGTTCAAACCTTGCCATTATGTCCTTGGGCAAGACACTTTACCCACCTTTCTTCCAGTGTGTTCATGACACTGGTGTATGAATGCGAATAAATGTTTGGTGGTGGTCGGAGAGACTGTTGGCATAGATTGGCAGCCACATTTTCATCAGTCAGCTCCAGAGCAGCTGTGGCTACAGAAGTAGCTTACCACTACCTCTGTCTGTGGAGTGAATGAATAATGGAAAATAATAAAGCAGATAATAAAGCATCTTTGGGCATCATCAAAAGCCCTATATAACTGCAATCTATCATTATTATTATTAGGAAGCAGGTGGAAGAACCTGAAGAGGTGGAGGTATGTACTGGAGAGAAGAGGAATGAAAGTCAGAAGAAGCAAGACAGAATACATGTCTGTGAATGAGAGGGAAGAAGGAGTCGCAGTGAAGATACAAAGAGTAGGGGCAGAGGAGGTAGATGAGCTTAAATACCTGGGGTCAACCATACAAGGCAATGGAAAATGCACAAGAGAGATGAAGAAGGGAGTGGAGGCAGGGTGGAGTGGGTGGAGATGCGTGTCAGGGTGATTTAGATGAGATAAGATAAGATAAGATAAGATAAGCCTTTATTAGTCCCACAATGGGGAAATTCCAGGATTGCAACAGCACAGGGATAGCAACACTCAGAGCAACCATCAGAAGGCAAGAAAAAAACAAGAGCAGCGAGTATACATACACTACCGTTCAAAAGTTTGGGGTCACTTAGAAATTTCCTTATTTTTGAAAGAAAAGCACTTTTTTCAATGAAGATAACTTTAAACTAATCAGAAATACACTCTATACATTGCTAATGTGGTAAATGACTATTCTAGCTGCAAATGTCTGGTTT
Source organism: Pholidichthys leucotaenia (assembly GCA_020510985.1). NCBI lineage: Eukaryota > Metazoa > Chordata > Actinopteri > Cichliformes > Pholidichthyidae > Pholidichthys > Pholidichthys leucotaenia. Next base: position 92,711,558 of record CM035846.1, read on the forward strand.
TTGGTGCAATATCTACATAGGTGTATAGAGGCCCATTTCCAGCAACTATCACTCCAGTGTTCTAATGGTACAATGTGTTTGCTCATTGCGTCAGAAGGCTAATGGATGATTAGAAAACCCTTGTGCAATCATGTTAGGTCTGCAATGCTGTAATCGCTGCAAATGGAGGATTCTTTGACGAAAGCAAAGTTTGAAGGAAAAAATTATTATTTCAAATACAAATCATTATTTCTAACCTTGTCAATGTCTTGACTATATTTTCTATTCATTTTACAACTCAAGGTGGTAAATAAGCGTGACTTTTCATGGAAAACACAAAATAATTGTCTGGGTGACCCCAAACTTTTGAACGGTAGTGTATGTACATATAAACATAAGTATATAGACATACGATGCGGAGCATTGCAGCTAGATGGAATAAATATATAGATATATAAACACACAGTGCGGAGCATTGTAGCTAGATGGAATAAATATGTGAATATATAAACACACACACACAGTGTGGAGTGTTGTAGCTAGATGGAATAAATATATGAATATATAAACACACACAGTGCGGAGCATTGCAGCTAGATGGAACAAACATGCAAATATATAAACACACACAGTGTGGAGCATTGTAGCTAGATGGAACAAATATGCAAACACATAAACACACACAGTGCGGAGCACTGTAGTTAGATGGAATAAATATGTAAATATATAAACACAGTGTGGAGCATTGTCGCTAGATGGAATAAATATATAACTATACAAACACACACAGTGCGGAGCATTGCAGCTAGATGGAATGAAACAGCATAACCGTCTACTTAGTTATCCTACATGGTATGATTATGTACCCATACATATAGTCACCCTCCGTAGCTACCGGTATTTTCCTAGTTGTATACCGGAGGGGACCATTGTGTAAGTCTATTGCGTCTTTTGCATTCAATACTATTAGGTTGTCACGTCTTTTTGCTATCTCTGCGAGCAGCCCTGCTTAGGTTATACAGTCTGACAGCCGTTGGTAGGAAGGACCTGCAAAACCTCTCGGTTGTGCACCTAGGATGATGTAGTCTGCTGCTAAATGAGCTCCTTAGTGCATTCAGTGTGTCCTGCATAGGGTGGAACTCAGACTCCAGCAGAGATGACAGTTTAGCCACCATCCTTCTCTCTCCCATCTCCTCCACTGGGTCAAGGCGCTGCCCCAGGACAGAGCTAGCTTTCTTGATCAGTTTGTTCAGTCTCTTCCTATCGGCTGCTGTAATGCCACTGCCCCAGCAGACCACTCCAAAAGTGATGGCTGATGCCACCACCGTGTCGTAGAAAGTCTTCAGCAGCGTCCCTCGTACACCAAAAGACCTGAGTCTCCTCAGTAGGAACAGCCTGCGCTGTCCCTTCTTGTAGAGTGCATCGGTATTGTGTGACCAGCCTAGTTTATGGTTCAGATGAACACCCAGGTACTTGTAGGATGTCACCATCTCAATGTCTGTTCCCTGGATGTTTACTGGTGCTGTGAGGGGTTGTCCCTCACACATTCGGTCCATTCAGACTAAAACCTCCCGGCACATGAACAGCTTCTTCCCCTCTGCCATCAGACTGCTGAACACTAAGTAACTTATTAGACTCTCGTGCACTACGTACAGCAGCTCAACCAGACTCATGTCAATCATCACTGTTTCTGTTGCATTACCGACTGCACTATGTGGAACTCCACAATATCTGCTGCTCGCTAATATATTTAAAAACTGCTTTGACTAGTATTACTCATTCTTATTCTACACTTATTGCATGTATAGTTTTTTATTCTTTTATCTTATCATGTTTAATGTTGCAGCATTGCACCGAGACAAATTCCTAGTTTGTGTACTACATGAACAATGGCAATAAATCTGATTCTGATTCTGATTCTGTCCTTGCCTGCGGCAGTCCACCACCAGCTCCTTAGTTTTCCTCGCGTTGATCTGGAGGCAGTTCCGATGGCACCAGTCCACAAAGTCCTGGATAAGCCCTCTGTACTCAGCTTCATCTCCGTTGGAGATGAGGCCAACGATCGCAGAGTCGTCAGAGAACTTCTGTAGATGGCAGTGTGTTGTGTTGTGTGAGAAGTCCGCAGTATAAAGGGTGAACAGGAAGGGAGCCAAAACCGTTCCCTGTGGGGCCCCCATGCTACCGATGATCGTGTCGGACACACAGTCCCAGGTTCTCACAAACTGTGGTCGGTTTGTGAGGTAGCCCAGGATCCATGATGACAGGTGCTGGTCCACTCCTGCGCACAGCAGCTTGTCCTTCAGGATCATCGGTTGGATGGTGTTGAAAGCACTGGAGAAGTCAAAGAACATGATCTTCACTGTATTCCCGGGCTTCTCCAGGTGGAACAGAGAACGGTGAAGGAGGAAGATGACGGCATCCTCCACCCCAATACCATGCTGGTAGGTGAACTGGAGTGGATCCATCACTGGACCCACCAGGGGGCGGAGGTGAGCAAGGAGCAGTCTCTCCAGGGTCTTCATCATGTGGGACGTCAGGGCCACTGGTCTGTAGCTGTTCAGATCTTTGGGGTGGGAAGTCTTTGGTACAGGTACCACACAAGATGTTTTCCACAACTGTGGTACCCTCCCCAGCTTCAGGCTCAGGTTGAAGATGTACTCCACAATCCCACACAGCTGGTCTGCACAGGACTTGAAGAGCTTTGCACTGATGCCGTCCGGTCCCGACGCCTTCCTCGCCTTGATCTTCCTCAGCTCCGTCCTCACCTGGGTCTTAGTGAGGGTCAGGTTGGGGGGCTGTGTGTTGGGAGTGGGAGGGTGATGGTGGAGTGGGGAGTGGGCAGCAGGACTTGATGTCTTCAGTGGCAGCAGTGGTTGTTGTGCAGTCGGGGGGGAGGGCGGTTGGTCAAACCTATTAAAAAACAGATTCAGATTGTTCGCCCACTCCCTGCCCCCCGTGGCCTGGGGGGAGGTATTCTGGAGCCCAGAGATGGTTTTAAGGTTTCTTCAGACCCCGCTAATGTCGCTCTGTTGCAGCTTGTCCTCCATCTTCTTCCTGAAGCTGTCCTTGCCTTCTCTGATCTTTCTCCTCAGCTCCCTCTGTACGGATTTCAGCATCTCCCTGTTCCCCGACCTGAAGATCCTCTTCTTCTCTCTCAGAAGTGTTTTTATCTCAGGGTTGATCCAGGGTTTGTTGTTTGAGCAACACCGTATGGTCTTGGTGGGAACGGTGTTGTCCACACAGAAGCTGATGTAGTCTGTGATGGTGTGAGTGAGGCCATCGATGTCCTCACCATGTGGATCACAGAGCTGCTCCCAGGCGGTGGTTTCCAAACAGCCCTTCAGAGTGTCCATTGCCTCCTCAGACCATAACTTCACTGTGCGCATGGCCGGAGGTTGTCTGTGTACTAGGGGTTTGTACACCGGCCGATTTGTGACAGAAGCAGCAAGAGTGAAAGGGAAGATTTACAAGACGGTAGGGAGACCTACTATGACACATGGTTTGGAAATGGTGGAACTGATGAAAAGACAGGAGGTGGAGCTGGAGGTGGCAGAGTTGAAGATGCTATGGTTCTCTTTTGGAGTGACTAATGGCCCTTTTCCACTAGCATCTACTCAGCCCGACTCGCCTCGACTCTACTCGGTTTATAGGGTTTTCATTTTGGTACCTACTCCAGTGAGGTTCCAACCATCCTGAGTCAAGCTAAAAATGTGACGGCAGACTGCAGGCCATTGACTGGCAAGGGCATAACATCAGTGGATGAGAGCGACATCTTCACAAGATTCAAAACCACCTTTGTAAATTCGGCCGTGAGTTTTTATTATTTGTGATAATCAACAAGATAAATGGCTACACACAAATCAACACTGTGGTCCAATGACGATGTGCGGACTCTTCTGTGCTTGGTGGCTGATGAGAGAATCCAGAGGGAGCTATGAGGTTGAAAAGTTCATATAGTAGTCAAATCTGACCAAATGTGGTGTGTTTTTCAACAGTCTCCCCTTCGGTCCATACAGTTCTTCCATTGGTGTTCCAGCACTTGGATCCCTGCGCTTGAAAAATAAACTACATTTGGTCAAATTTTACCACGAGGAACTTTTCAGCCTATGAACTTTTCATCCCTGTCCCCAGCAAAGCGACCCGAAATGAAAAAGTATACCAGGAGGTCTCCGAGCTGATGGCTGCTCACGGGGAAGATGGTGAGTGTTTTGGGATTTTAAGCATCTTTTACGTTATTTATCCCATTGGTGGCAAGCTCACTTTGAACAAACAAGGATATCACCATTGTCTCCTCTATGCAATGAGCTAGCTAGCCATCAACGCTAAGTCCGTGCTTTGCTTATATTTTGCGCTTGCTGTAATAAGCATTCACTTCTGACAGCAAAATGTCAGCATGTCAACAACATAACACGATAATGGCCGTCTTCCTGTAATGGACCCACCCACCTTGAGGTGGTACTCAGTTGTAATGGAAAAGGACCTAAACCATGTCAGGCCGAGTAGAGTCGGGGTGAGTCGAGCTGAGTAAGTGCTAGTGGAAAAGTGGCTTAAGAGGGACATGATTAGAAATGAGTATGTCAGAGGGACAGCACAGTTTAGGTGGTTTGGAAACAAAGTAAGAAAGGCAAGGCTGAGATGGTTTAGACATCTGCAGAGGAGGGATAGTGGATACACTGGGCAAAGGATGTTGAAGATGGAGCTGCCAGGCAGGAAGGAAAAGAGGAAGATCACAGAGAAGATTCATGGATGTAGTGAAGGAGGCCATGGAGACTGTTGGTGTTACAGAGGAAGATGCAAGGGTTAGGGTGAGATGGAGGCAGATGATCCACTGTGGCGACCCCTAAAAAGAGCAGCCAAAAGAAAAAGAAGAAATGCTGTATGACAGCAGAATGATGTGGATGGCACATTCAGTTGGTGTTTTAAGTCAATTAAATGCAATCTCTGTGAAATCAAAGGCATTTTAAATGACATGAAACACTTAACAAAAATGCAGTAGTAAAGTAGCTAAGCACAGTTAATATTAGTAACTGGAGCAGTGGCCTAGTTGGTAGAGCATCCACCCCACAACCGGGAGGTCATGGGTTCAAATCCTGGCTGGATCATACAAAAGACCATATAAAAATGTTACTTTCCGCCTTCTAGCTTGGTGCTCAGCATAACAGAATAGGGAAAGGAAAGTTAACGTGCAGAGCTATCAGAAGGACCCCCCCCCCCCACTGTAGCTTTCACTACTTACAGTAGCAGTGTGGACTAGGGTCTTTGAAATGGAGATAGGTGCCACCCATATGCTACAAGTTGTGGCATGGGATCAGCTTAACTGAATGGTAACTGTTGTACACCACCTACAAAAGCACCCTGTGGCAAATGCAATATCCTCTCTTCTTTGAAGATTCCAATACAGTATGTTACTGAAGGAGAGCAGTTGTTGATTTCACAAAAGTGGGACAGAAGGCCCCATACCATAGCTCCCCGTTGGTCTTCAACCAGTGGGGGATATCAATCATCATTCCAACTTCTTATGCTGCTGTCAGACAGCAAGCACTAATCATATGACATTGGCCACCCTGGAAATGGCACTTGTCGCAAAATGGTGCAATAGACAAATTGGTTGCTGGATTAGTCTATAGATCCAGCTTGGTAATAAAGCTTGCTCCTATTCACTTATGTACTGGCTTTATAACCTTGTGTTCCCATTAAATCAAATCAAATCAAACTTTATTGTCATATTGCTGTACATACAACTGTAGTGCAGGCAAGACGAAATTGCGTTTCTCTCGGCATCCATATAAATAGAAGCAGCATGATATAAGACACACTCACACATATCTTCACCCCCCCACCCCCACCCCCCATCCATTCACACATCCCTGAGACATACTTGGGAAAAACTAACTATAATATACATAATGTCCGTGGTGCAGTAGTGTGTATGAGAGATTCCGGGTCAGCTGTTCAGCATCCTGACAGCTTGTGGAAGGAAGCTGTTGATCAGTCTGGTGGTTCTAACTCTGATGCTCCAGAATCGTTTACCAGATGGCAGAAGTTCAAAGTGTTTATGCAGAGGGTGAGAACGGTCCTTGACAATGTTCAATGCCCTGCTCCTACAACGGTTCTGAAAAAGTTCTTGGACAGAGGGGAGGGAGACTCCAATTACCCTCTCAGCTCCCTTGACTATCCTCTGCAGGGCTTTTTTGTCTGACATACTGCAGCTGGAGTACCATGTTGCAATGCGGTACGTCAGAACACTCTCCACCACACCTCTGTAGAAGGTCCTGAGGATGCAGATGGGGAGAGAGGCCTGTTTGAGTTTCCTCAAGAAGTGCAGTCTCTGCTGAGCCCGCTTCCTGATCCCCAAGGAATTCTTGCTCCAGGTCAGGTCCTGCGAGATCTGCACTCCAAGGAACTTGATGTTCTCCACTCTCTCCACTAAACAGCCGCCGATGCTGAGGGGGACGTGTTCAGGCTGTGACCGCCGGAAGTCGATAATCATCTCCTTCGTTTTGTCCACGATGACCACCAGATTGTTCTTCCTGCACCAGCCCTCCAGGTCTCTCACTTCTTCCCTGTACACTGATTCCTCATCCCTCTGAATAAGTCCCACCACCGTGGTGTCGTCTGCAAACTTAATAATCTGGTTCCCCTTGTGTCTGGATACACAGTCATGTGTTAGAAGTGTAAACAACAGTGGACTGAGTACGCAGCCTTGAGGGGATCCGGTGCTCAGCGTGACAGAGTTGGAGATGTTGTTTCCAACCCGGACAGACTGAGGTCTCTCAGTCAGGAAATCCAGGATCCAGAGACATGTGGCGGTGTTCAGACCAAGAAGGAGTAATTTCTCTATCAGTCTCTGGGGAATAATGGTGTTGAATGCTGAACTGAAATCAATGTACAGGAGTCTGGCGTAGGTGTCTTTCTGGTCCAGGTGGGTGATGACAGAGTGTAGGGTGGTGACTATAGCATCCTCCGTGGAGCGGTTTGTACGATATGCAAACTGGAGCGGGTCGTGTGATGTCTGAGGCAGGCTGTAATGTGTGGTTTGACAAGCCGTTCAAAACACTTCATCACAATTGGTGTCAGTGCAACAGGACGATAGTCATTCAAACAAGACACAACTGGTTTCTTTGCCACCGGTACAATGATAGAGGTCTTGAAGCATCTGGGAACAATGGCCTGACTCAGGGAGATGTTATAAATGTCAGTCAGGACATCCGCCAACTCGCTCACGCAGTCTCGGAGTACACGTCCCGAGATGTTGTCCGGACCTGCAGCTTTACGTGGGTTGACTCTGGTTAGGGTCCTCCGTGTGTCCGCTGTGTTGATGGTAAAAGCTGGTCCGACTGATGGTGGGGGTGGGCCAGCCCTCCCTCTGGTTGTCGGGTTAGATGCTTCAAAACGTGCAAAGAAGTCGTTGAGCCTGTCTGGAAGCGAAGCATCGTCATCATCGACCCCCTGCCTAGACTTATAGCCCGTCAGTGTCCGAACTCCCTGCCACATCTGCTTGGTGTTCCTAGTGTCACAGAGGTGTCCCTGGATTCTCTCCGCATAGCCGCATAGACGCGCTTCGCCGCCTTAATTCCCTTTGAGAGCGCAGACCTGGCTGAGCGGAGAGCGATCCTGTCCTCCGCTCTGAAGACTGCATCTCTGGCTGTAAGCAGCGAGCGCACCTCTGCAGTCATCCAGGGCTTATGGTTACCCCACATGGTGATGGTCTTCACTGTAGTGACATCCTCTGTGCACTTTGCGATGTAGCTGGTGACCGTTTCAGCATACTCCTCCACATCTGTCTTGTCTTCCTGGGAGGCTGCTATTTTGAAAACCTCCCAGTCTGTGTGCAGAAAACAGTCTTTCAGTGCAGAGGTTGCACTCTCTGGCCAAATCCTGATTTGTTTCACTGCCGGCCTGCTGCGCTTCATTAGGTCAAGGAAGGACGGAAAAAGCATGATTATGTCTGTATTGCTAAATTCAAGGGTTTGAAATTGGTTTTCACAAACCAGTATATAGTTATGACCATGTTTTGTACACTAAATGTGCATATCTTCGGCAGGTGTGTGGGCAGACGGATAGATGAACGAACAGAAAAACAGAGTAATGGAAAAACTATGAAACTGTAAGAAGGTAGGTGAGGTTACTAACAGCCATTGATGTTACATGTACTGGATAAAAAATATTAGTCCTTAGGTTTTTTTTAACCACTATATATTTTAGCTAAAATAGTCTGTCTGTAATGTAACTGGTTGTGTTAATGCAATTTTAAACAGGGACACTGTGGCATGTTTAATTAATTGTACTGAACACCAAGTCAGTCTCAGCTGACAGTCCTCCATTGTGTTTGCATCTAAAATACTTAAATATCCAGCCCTACACCATGGAATCATCTTATAAAAACTGCCTCTAATGCCAATCACACATTCAAACCAAACACTAAAAACTAAAACTGGTCCATGCTTCTGTATTTGTGCACACTAACAACAAGCACATTTGAGTAGGTCTTTGCAGGTAAACTGCTCAGCAAACATGGACTCAAAGTCTCAAGGAAACCTTTATCTTCCTTGAAATTATTCACTTTCTTACATGACAGAAAAACACCCACAGCTTCCAGTCTAATGAGTCATATGCAAAGCAGCCAGTGAAAGCTGAAATCGGCGATAGTGTTACATGATAGCGGGGACAAAGCCTGACACCATGAGTAAGTGTTGGATGTGGGTGACGACGGTGCAGAGTGCCAACAAGAAGCTCTTATGATATAATGAACCTGGCGACTGCATCACTTTGCATTCATTACATCTCACAGGTACACACCAACAGCTTCACTATGATTCTGTCAATATGAACTGATTTATCTTGATTTAGAAGTAATGTTTGCATTCAGAATGTCATAAGATTCATTACATCTTCACTATGCAACACAAGGTTGTAAAATGAAATTGCACATGTATACACTACTGGGAAAACAAAAGAAGTAATGAAGTCATACACGGACATCAATAACAGCCTGCGCCTAGGGTGGGCTTTGCATTTTAGTATCCTCTGAACAGAAACCTCACCTGACTGATATCACTGATGCTAAATAAATATGTACACGTAATTCTGGGTAACTTGAAAGTAGTCCTATTATGGTAACTTCCAGGTCCATACTTCATTTATGGACTCGAGAAGCTTTGCATTATCTAAAGTTCAAAATTACTTTCTTAAAACACTACACACACACACACACACACACACACACACACACACACACACACACACCACACACACACACACACTCTCACTCACTCACTCAAAGATGCTTTACAATTGGTATTATATATAAAATAAAAGCTATACATTCAATCAATCAAAACTTTATTTATATAGCCCTTTTCATACAAAAGGCTATAGCACAAAGTGTTTTACAAATTAAAAATCAAGAGTTTGTTTGCAAAAACCGATAAATGCCACTTCCATGAAAATTTCACTCTTTACATCAAACAACTGTTAACATTGCCTACTTACAGAAGTTCAAATCATTTTGTCTCAAAAGCCGATATGTCCTATGTTATAGACACTACAAATTCATTTTTTTTTTCAAAAGCCGAGAAATGCCGGGAACGTTTTGTTTTTTGTTTTTTTTTTACAAAAGCAGATAACTCCACACGGCAAATCAGCACTTAGTATTTGGGTCACGTGACTCATCTTGGCTGCCTTCCCAATCTGCTCACTCTGACTCGTTTCCCTGGCAGTGTTCGGAATGCTCACTCACTCACTCCCTCCCTACTCACTATGTAGTGAATTTAGATATAGTGGACTATACAGTAAACTCAATATAACAATAAAATTAACCGCTTTCAGACACGACTGGGCTTGTTTTCCCGGCACAGTTAATGACGTCATCATGTGAGACAGTAAACCGTAACAGACTAATGGTGGTGAAAAAAATGAATACCTGCATGTAATTTGTAGTAAATATGTATTAAATCGGACTTCCGGTCATGGCGGCTACGTGAGAGGACAGGTCTCACTCTGCTCTGCTCCTAGAGATAAAAAATCGGCATATAACTCTCTTATTTGGAACAGAACCTATCCCAGCGTTTAGACGAGGATATGCCGGTGAAGCCTAAGGCTGGGAAATCAGGTGGAGGAAAAATTGAACCGCCGAAACAGTCCAAACTAACGGACTTTCACGTCTGTGGCGCAGCAGAAAAAGTTCAAGACATGGCAGCGGAGGAAGCTAACGGTGGCGCGGTGACTGCTGACGACGATACAGGTGCAGTGCTCGCTGCCATTAGCTCAATGAGAGCAGACTTTTCCGCTAAATTTGATGGGATTATAGCAGCGATAGAGGGAATGAAAAAGGAATTGGGTGATTGTGTGGAACGAATGGCGCAGGTGGAGCTTCGAGTATCCAGTGCTGAGGATGATGTCGCCAGCCTTCAATTAAAGGTGCGCACTTTGGAAAAAAAAATAAATGTCTGGAAGATAATGTCCTGGACTTGGAGTCCCGGTCGAGACGGAACAACTTGAGGCTGGTGGGTCTACCGGAGAGAACCGAGGGTCAGGACCCATGTTCCTTTTTGGAAAAGTGGATTCCAGAAGCGCTGAACAACGCGGAGCTGCAATCATCAGTCGTCCTAGAAAGCGCACACCGAATTGGCCCACCGAGAGATAAGGGACCGCCGAGGACGCTTATTATGAAGTTCCTCAGCTACAGAGACAGGATGAAGATCTCCAACGCTGGGCGAGCCAAAGCAGAAATTAAACACCAGGACCAGCAGGTGCGGTTCTACCCAGATTTGGCCACAGGAATCCAACAATTAAGGAAACAGTTTGACCCCGTACGTAAAGAGCTGTGCAACCTTGGGATCCGTCATGGAGTGATTCACCCTGCAAGACTGTTGACCACGTATGGGGGCAGAACACACATCTTCAAGACCCCAGAGGAGGCGCAGGAGTTCATCAAGAAGATCCAAGAAGAGACTGGTGGGAGCAAAACATGAACAAAATATAAGGTAGAATATTTAAGCATTTGCACAGGCATCTAATTGATCTGAAGCAAATAGCAAGTTTACAAAATATAGATTGTATTATATATTTAAAAAAAAACCTATGATGTACAAAGTTGCTAAAAATTTTGGAGTTAAGTTGGAAAACTACAGAAGAGAGTTAATGTTACATCATTAAAAGCAGTAGAGTTAGGGTGATTGGGAGGAAGAAGAAGGAGTGGCTTTGGCTGTTCCTCGTGGGTGTGGAGCGGTCGATGGCTATATCGGGAGACGGAATTTTTCTTTTGATTTTGGGGGGATCACCACAAATGTGGGAAGGGGGAATTTGTTTGTGTGTAGTTTGTAGGATGAATGTTCAACCACTCATGTTTTTGCTTCTCTGTATGAGCATGTTTACACTGCAAGGTAATCCCAAACTCCCTATTGATCATAAACCAAAGCGTTAATCTTAATTTAACTTCATGGAATTGCAGAGGTCTACAAAATTAAAAAAAAAACTTAAACAAGTTATGAATAAAATAAAAGACATGGGTTCAAAAATTGTGTTTTTACAAGAAACTCATCTAATAGAGGAGGATGTAAAAAGAATAAGGAGTAGATGGCAAGGAAGTGTATTCACCTCATCATTTTCATCCCGAGCCAGGGGAGTTATGACTCTCATACATAAATCAGTCCCATTTCAAGTGAAAAATGTAATTGGAGACAAATTTGGAAGATATTTAATCATTCAAGGATCTTTGCTATTAGAAAATATAAATCTGGTGAACTTATACAGTCCCAATATAGATGATCAAAAGTTCTTTGCTAATTTATTTCTTACCTTATCATCACTTACAGGGCAACATATAATAGCAGGGGATTTTAACTGTACATTGAATCCCGGTATAGATAGATCAACAGGACTGGACTGTACGCACAATGGATGTAGGATGATCATTAATCATTTTATGAAAGAATTGAGACTGCTAGATATATGGAGAGAAATGAAACCACAAGTTAAAGCCTACTCTTATTATTCTAATACCTACAAGACATTCTCACGTATTGACTATTTTTTGATCTCCACAGAATTAAGGTCCAAGATTCAAAACTGCTTTTATGATAACACTGTGATCTCTGATCATGCACCCTGCTGTCTAATATATGTAGATAAGAAATTGACAAAGGAACCAGGTAGATGGCAGTTTCAGCATAAATGGCTTCAGGATGAGGAATTTGTTAAGTACATAGAAAAACAGATAGATGAGTTCTTTGATATCAATACTACACAAACATCAGCATGTATAAAGTGGGAGGCTTTCAAAGCTTTTATTAGGGGACATATTATTAGTTATACAGGTTCAAAATCTAAGAAGAGGAGAGAGGAGAGAGTCCAATTGGAACATAAAATAAAAATTCTTCAAGAAAAAGTGTATGCAGGAAGTGATCCAAAGTTAGAGAACGAATTACTGATTTTGAGAGCTGAATATGACAAAAAATCAGCGAATAGAGCTGCCTCAAGTCTTCTAAGATTGAAACAATCTTTTTATGAACAAGGTGAAAAATCAGGAAAATTATTGGCATGGCAGATTAAACAATTAGAATTTAAAACACCAATTACCAGTATTATAAGTAACGGACAGGTAGTTATAGATCCTTTAGAAATTAAAAGAGCCTTTAGATATTACTATGAAAAATTATATGATACCAAAAATGAATCTGACTTGGACTTCCGGTTATGGCTGCCACGTAGGACGGACGTGTCTCGCTCTGCTCTGCTCCTGGAGAAAAAAAATCGGCAAATAACTCTCTCATTTGGGACAGAACGTATCCCAGCATTTGGGCGAGGATATGTCGGCGAAGCCTAAGGCTGGAAAACCAGGAAAAGGAAAAAGCGAGCCGCCGAAACAGTCCAAATTAACGGACTTTCAGGTCTGTGACGCAGCAAACAAAACTCCATATATGGCGGAGGAGGCTGGCGGCAGTGCGATGTCTGCGGGGAATGGCGCAGATGCGCTGATGGCTGCCATGAGTTCAATGAGAGCGGACTTTTCCTCTAGATTTGATGGGATTATGACAGCGTTGGAAGGAATAAGAAACGAATTGGGTGACTGTGTAGAACGAACGGCGCAGATGGAGCTCCGTCTTGCTAGTGCTGAAGATGACGTCACCCGTCTTCAATTAAAGGTGCGCACTTTGGAAAAAAAAAATAAATCTCTGGAAGATAATATTTTGGATTTGGAATCTCGGTCGAGACAGAATAATTTGAGGCTGGTGGGTCTTCCAGAGGAATCAGAAGGTCGGGACGTATGTTCCTTTCTGGAAAAGTGGATTCCGGAGGTGCTGGGCAGCGAGGAGTTGCAATCAGCAGTGGTTCTGGAAAAAGCACATCGTATTGGCCCACGGAGAGATAAGGGACCGCCGAGGACCTTAATTATGAAGTTTCTTAGCAACAGAGACAGGATGAAGATCTTCAACGCTGCACGTGCTAAAGGAGAGATTAAACACCAGGACCAGCAGGTGCGGTTCTACCCAGATTTGGCCACAGGAATCCAGCAATTGAGGAAGCAGTTTGATCCCATACGTAAGGAGCTGCGCAACCTTGGGATTCGTCATGGTGTAATCTATCCTGCGAGACTGCTGACCACGTATGAGGGCAGAACCCACATCTTCAAGACCCCAGAGGAGGCGCAGGAGTTCATCAAGAAGATCAAAGAAGAAGAAGAGACTGGTGGGAGCTAAGCATGAACAAAATATAAGGTAGAATAATTAAGCATTTGCACAGGCATCTGACTGACTTGAAGTAAATAGTAAGTTTACAAAATATAGATTGTATTATATATTAAAAAAACAAAACAAAAACAAAACAAACAAAAAAAAAACTATGATGTACAAAGTTGTTAAAAATTTTGGAGTTAAGTTGGAAAACTACAGAGGAGAGTTAATGTTACGTCATTAAAAGCAGTAGAGTTAGGGTGATTGGGAGGATGAAGAAGGAGTGGCTTAGGCTGTTCCCCGTGGGTGTGGAACGGTCGATGGCTATATCGGGAGACAGAATTTTTCTTTTGATTTTGGGGGGTTTGCCACAAGTGTGGGAAGGGGAAATTTGTTTGTGTGTAGTTTGTAGGATGAATGTTCAACCACTCATGTTTTTGCTTCTCTGTATGAGCATGTTTACACTGCAAGGTAATCCTAAACTCTCTATTGATCATGGACCAAAGTGTTAATCTTAATTTAACTTCATGGAATTGCAGAGGTCTACAAAATTTAAAAAAACTTAAACAAGTTATGAATAAAATAAAGGACATGGGTTCAAGAATTGTGTTTTTACAAGAAACTCATCTGATAGAGGAGGATGTTAAAAGAATTAGGAGTAGATGGCAGGGAAGTGTATTCACCTCTTCATTTTCATCCCGAGCCAGGGGAGTTATGACTCTCATACATAAATCAGTTCCTTTTCAGGTGAAAAATGTAATTGGAGACAAATTTGGAAGATATGTAATCATTCAAGGTTCTTTGCTATTAGAAAATATAAATCTTGTGAACTTATATGGTCCCAATATAGATGATCAGAAGTTCTTTGCTAATTTATTTCTCATCTTATCATCACTTACAGGGCAACATATAATAGCAGGGGATTTTAATTGTACATTGAATCCAGGTGTGGATAGATCAACAGGACTGGATTGTACGCACATTGGATGTAGGATGACTATTAATCATTTTATGAAAGAATTGAGATTGTTAGATATATGGAGAGAAATGAAACCACAAGTTAAAGCCTATTCTTGTTATTCCAGTACCTACAAGACATTCTCACGTATTGATTATTTTTTGATTTCCACAGAATTAAGGTCCAAGATTCAAAACTGCTTTTATGATAACATCGTGATTTCTGATCATGCACCCTGTTGTCTAATATATGTAGATAAAAAATTGACAAAGGAATCAGGTAGATGGCAATTTCAGCATAAATGGCTTCAGGATGAGGAATTTGTCAAGTATATAGAAAAACAGATAGACGAGTTCTTTGACATCAATACTACACAAACATCAGCATGTGTAAAGTGGGAGGCTTTCAAAGCTTTTATTAGGGGACATATTATTAGTTATACAGGATCAAAATCTAAGAAGACTCGAGAGGAGAGAGCTAAATTGGAACATAAAATAAAAAGTCTTCAGGAAAAAGTGTATGCAGGAAGTGACCCAAGGTTGGAGAATGAATTACTGATTTTGAGAGCTGAATACGACAAAAAATCAGCGAATAGAGCTGCCTCGAGTCTTCTAAGATTGAAACAATCTTTTTATGAACAAGGTGAAAAATCAGGAAAATTATTAGCATGGCAGATTAAACAATTGGAAATTAAAACACCAATTACCAGTATTATAAGTAATGGACAGGTAGTTATAGATCCTTTAGAAATTAATAGAGCCTTTAGAGATTACTATGAAAAATTATATGATACCAAAAATGAACCTGATTTAACAAAACTAAATGGGTTTTTGAACGAACTATCTATACCGTGTATACCAAATGAAAACAGGGAGATATTGGAGTCTAAAATTAGTCAAGAAGAAGTTGGGCTAGCCATTGATAATATGAAATCAGGAAAAAGTGCAGGACCAGATGGTCTTCCAGTTGACCTTTATAAAAAATTTAAGAATAAATTAATAAAACCTTTTTTGGAAATGGTTTTAGAAGCATTTCAAAATAATAATTTACCATCATACATAAATAATGCCTTAATTATACTGCTGCCAAAACCAGGTAAGCCCTCTAATAAATGTGAAAATATGAGACCAATAAGCCTATTAAACGCCGACCTTAAGATAATCTGTAAAATTTTAGCAAGACGAATACAAGAAATTTTACCAAATATTATTAATCGAGATCAGAATGGCTTTATAAAGGGTAGACAAGGCTTCCATAATGTAAGAAGACTATTTAATATTATTTATTTTAATAAAGAAGCACCGGATACAGCTCTCCTATCATTGGACGCCGAAAAGGCCTTTGATAGAGTTGAATGGCCCTTTCTTTTTGAAGTCCTACAAAGGTTTGGACTTGGAAATAATTTCATAAAATGGGTTCAAATAATATACAATAATGCTACAGCAGAAATCCTAACAAATAACAATATTTCAAAACCAATAAAAATCAATAGAGGATGTCGACAAGGCTGTCCACTTTCACCTTTACTGTTTACTATGGCAATTGAACCTTTAGCGATAGCGATACGTTTACATTCACAAATATATGGAATTAAAGTTGGACCAACAGAACATAAAATCTCCCTGTACGCCGATGATATAATTTTGTTTATGTCGAATCTAAAAAAATCAATTCCAACCTTGTTGAATTTAATAAAGAATTTTGGGGAAATATCAGGATATAAAATAAATAAAACTAAATCTTCAATATTAATGCTAAATGAGACCCAGAGAAATTACCCAGCCCCTGAGGTAAATCAATTCAATGTTGTAAATCAGTTTAAATATTTAGGAATCCAAATTATGCCTAAGCTAGAATCAGTCGCCAGTGTCAACTATGAAGCCTTAATGTCAGATATCAATGAGTTAACTCAGAGATGGATGTCACTACCAATGTCGATGATCGGGAGAATCAATATACTTAAAAGTAATATTTTACCTAAAATACTTTATTTATTTCAATACATTCCCTTATCACCACCTTTAGATCTATTCTCAAGAATAAAAAAAAAGTTAGTGGAATTTATATGGAACAACAGGAGGGCTAGATTACGTTTGTCTTTATTATATTTACCATTTGATCGTGGAGGTCTGAAATGTCCAAATTTTATGTTGTATTATTGGTCGGCACAACTGAGGTCTATGACATATTATTTTTCATCAAATGATCTCCCTCACTGGACTGAAATGGAATCATACAATTTACCTTTACCTCTTCCCATATTCATATACTCAGATTCGGCAAAAAAATTACAAAAACAAGTTAAAAATCCATTTGTAAAGCATATGATCAAAATATGGTGTGAAGCTAAAAACTATTTAAAAGAACCACAGTTATTGTCACAATTTAGTCCAATATGGGGTAATCAATATTTTAAACCAGGGAGAGCGGACGCTGTATTTAAAGTATGGAATTTAAAAGGGATACAAAAGATTCAGGATTTATATTTGCCATGTGCAGACAACATAATGTCTTTTGAAGAGCTGAGGATCAAATTTAATCTCAATAGAACACATTTTTTTAAATATCTTCAACTTAGAAACTTTATTCGATCAAATCAAAATAAAGCTCTCACTCGACCTATTTATTCATCCTTGGAAAAAATGATGATGAAAGATAGTAAAAGAAAGGGTATTATTTCAGAGTTTTATAACTCATTGACACTATCTTCAAGTGAAAATTCACTGAAAAGATTAAACTACTGGAAAGAAGATCTGCAAACTGAAATTTCAGAGGAACAATGGGAATTGGCTTGTACAGAAGCTCAAACCAAATCAATAAATGCACGCCTTAAATTGATACATTTCAATTGGTTAATGCGGATGTATGTTACACCGGAGGAGTTAAATAGATATAACAAAAATATACCAGATACATGCACAAAATGCATGGAAAGTAAAGGAACCCTATTTCATTGTTTATGGGAATGTAGATTAATAAGAATGTTTTGGGAGGAGGTGAGGGTAACAATTGAAAAAATAATCTCAAAACAAATCATATTGAATCCTAAACTGTTTTTGTTGGGTCTGTACCCAGAAAAGCATAATTTCAATAAAAGTGAAAGAACATTCATAGACCTCAGTTTGCTTAATGCCAAAAAATGTATTGCACTATTATGGAAAAAGACTCATAGACCAGATGTGACTCAGTGGTTAAGACAGATGTTAACAAACCTTCCATTAGAAAGAATAACATATATACTGAAATCAAAGGAAATTGTGTTTGAGAATATATGGAGACCTTTTATTGATTATGTAAAAAATTTAAACATAACTCTTGAAGAAGAAGGTGAATGATGTGTGTGGACCTTGTAAATTCCAAACTGGTGAACATAATATGTATACTAATGTATTGGATTGTCTAGACTAAACAGAGGAGCATTGTTGAAGACTTGATTTTGTTGGTGGTTGTTGGTGTTTTTAGGGCATTTTTTTTTTTTTTTTTTTTGTAGTACTTTAGTGTTAGTGTTTGTTTGTATCATGTTTGTTAAAAAAAAAGGTTCAATAAAGATATTGTGGAAAAAAAAAATGAATCTGACTTAAAACTAAATGGGTTTTTGGACGGACTATCTATACCGTGTATTCCAAATGAAAACAGGGAGATACTGGAGTCTAAAATTAGTCAAGAAGAAGTTGGGCTAGCCATTGATAATATGAAATCAGGAAAAAGTGCAGGACCAGATGGTCTTCCAGTTGACCTTTATAAAAAATTTAAGAATAAATTAATAAAACCTTTTTTGGAAATGGTTTTAGAAGCATTTCAAAATAGTAATTTACCATCATACATGAATAATGCCTTAATTATACTGTTGCCAAAACCAGGTAAACCCTCTAATAAATGTGAAAATATGAGACCAATAAGCCTATTAAATGCTGACCTTAAGATAATCTGTAAAATTTTAGCAAGACGAATACAAGAAATTTTACCAAATATTATTAATCGAGATCAGAATGGCTTTATAAAGGGAAGACAAGGCTTCCATAATGTAAGAAGACTATTTAATATTATTTATTCTAATAAAGAAGCACCAGATACAGCTCTCCCATCATTGGACGCCGAAAAGGCCTTTGATAGAGTCGAATGGCCCTTTCTTTTTGAAGTCTTACAAAGGTTTGGACTTGGAAATAATTTCATAAAATGGGTTCAGATAATATACAATAATGCTACAGCAGAAATCCTAACAAATAGCAATATCTCAAAATCAATAAAAATCAATAGAGGATGTCGACAAGGCTGTCCACTTTCACCTTTACTGTTTACTATGGCAATTGAACCTTTAGCGATGGCAGTACGTTTACATTCACAAATATATGGAATTAAAGTTGGACCAACAGAACATAAAATCTCCCTGTATGCCGATGACATAATTTTGTTTATGTCGAATCTTAAAAAATCAATTCCGACCTTGTTGAATTTAATAAAGAATTTTGGGGAAATATCAGGATATAAAATAAATAAAACTAAATCTTCAATATAAATGCTAAATGAGACCCAGAGAAATCACCCAGCTCCTGAGGTAAATCAATTCAATGTTGTAAATCAGTTTAAATATTTAGGAATTCAAATTGTGCCTAAGCTAGAATTAGTCGCCAGTGCCAACTATGAAGCCTTAATGACAGACATTAATGAGTTAATTCAGAGATGGATGTCACTACCAATGTCGATGATCGGGAGAATCAATATACTTAAAAGTAATATCTTACCTAAAATACTTTATTTCAATACATTCCTTTACCACCACCTTCAGATCTATTCTCAAGAATTAAAAAAAAGTTAGTGGAATTTATATGGAACAACAGGAGGGCTAGATTACGTCTGTCCTTACTATATTTACCATTTGATCGTGGAGGTCTGAAATGTCCAAACTTTATGTTGTATTATTGGTCGGCACAACTGAGGTCTATGACATATTATTTTTCATCAAATGATCTCCCTCACTGGACTGAAATGGAATCATACAATTTACCTTTACCTCTTCCCATATTCATATACTCAGATTCGGCAAAAAAATTACAAAAACAAGTTAAAAATCCATTTGTAAAGCATATGATCAAAATATGGTGTGAAACTAAAAACTATTTAAAAGAACCACACT
This sequence comes from Pholidichthys leucotaenia, assembly GCA_020510985.1. NCBI lineage: Eukaryota > Metazoa > Chordata > Actinopteri > Cichliformes > Pholidichthyidae > Pholidichthys > Pholidichthys leucotaenia. The sequence continues at coordinate 92,731,302 of CM035846.1, forward strand.
TATTGTCGCAATTTAGCCCAATATGGGGTAATCAATATTTTAAACCAGGGAGAGCGGATGCTGTATTTAAAGTATGGAATTTAAAAGGGATTCAAAAGATTCAAGATTTATATCTGTCATGTGCAGATAACATAATGTCTTTTGAAGAGCTGAGGATCAAATTTAATCTTAATAGAACACATTTTTTTAAATATCTTCAACTTAGAAACTTTATTCGATCAAATCAAAATAATGCTCTCACTCGACCTATTTATTCATCCTTGGAAAAAATGTTGATGAAAGATAGTAAGAGAAAGGGTATTATTTCAGAGTTTTATAACTCATTGACACTATCCCCAAGTGAAAACTCACAGAAAAGATTGAACTACTGGAAAGAAGACCTGCAAACTGAAATTTCAGAGGAACAATGGGAATTGGCTTGTACAGAAGCTCAAACCAAAACAATAAGTGTACGTCTTAAATTGATACATTTTAAATGGTTAATGCGGATGTATGTTACACCGGTGGAGTTAAATAGATATAACAAAAACATACCAGATACGTGCACAAAATGCATGGAAAGTAAAGGAACCCTATTTCATTGTGTATGGGAATGTAGAATAATTAGAATGTTTTGGGAAGAGGTGAGGGTAACAATTGAAAAAATAATTTCAAAACAAATCATATTGAATCCTAAATTGTTTTTGTTGGGTCTGTACCCAGAAAAGCATAACTTTAATAAAAGTGAAAGAGCATTCATAGACCTCAGTTTGCTTAATGCCAAAAAATGTATTGCACTACTGTGGAAAAAGACTCATAGACCAGATGTGACTCAGTGGTTAAGACAGATCCTTCCACTAGAAAGAATAACATACATACTGAAAACAAAGGAAATTGTGTTTGAGAATATATGGAGACCTTTCATTGATTATGTAAAGAATTTAAACATAACTTTTGAAGAAGAAGGTGAATGAAGTGTGTGGACCTTGTAAATTCCAAACTGGTGAATGTATAATATGTATACTTATGTAATGGATTGCCTAGACTAAACAGAGGAGCATTGTTGATGACTTGCTTTTGTTGGTGGTTGTTGGTGTTTTTAGTGCATTTTTTTGTAGTACTTTAGTGTTAGTGTTTGATTGTTTGTGTCATGTTTGTTAAAAAAAAGGTTCAATAAAGATATTGTGGAAAAAAAATATGTATTAAATCAAATCGTTTTTCCTGAATTATTAAATATAAGTATCGGAGTGGTGGCTCAGTTGGTAGAGCATCCGCCCCACACCCGGGAGGCAGGGGTTCAAATCCCGGCCGGGTCATGCCGAAGACCATATAAAAGCAGAACTTCCTGCCGTCCAGCTTGGTGCTCAGCAATTATGGAATGGAGGAGGGAAATCTGTGGCGGCGCCTTGCATGGCAGCGGCCCTTCTGATTCTACACATGGGGTGTGTGTGATTGACACTGTAGATAGGATAAAGCACAATTTCGTTCTACTGTACATGATTGGTTGTATGGTTGAATGACAATAAAGGGTGATTTAATTTAATTTTAAATACCTTAAGGTAGCTTATGTTGTGATGTGAAGCTCTTCTCTCACTGCTCCGTTGGCTGCGCCTTCACTATATAGTACATTATATGGAGAAGGAGTGAACATTTCAAACACAGCACCTGTTTGCTGTGAGTGATTTCTCTGCCAGTTTTTTTTTTTTACAATTTTGTTGCATTTTATGTCAAATATGGATAATTTTGATGAAGCAGATGAACCAGTGATGCGTTCACCAGCAGGGTGCAAATGAGGTCGGAACAGCAAACAATATTCAGAATTCTTGCTACTATTATCTTCTATTATCAGAATTCTTGCTACTTTGCTGCTGTATGTCCCTGCACATTAACATTAACCATCTGTCATTAACTGTCTGTCTGTCACTACAATACTGATCAGGTGCAGTACTATCTGTTACTATCTGCACCACTGAACTGCAACTACAGGTAGACGTCTGTATATAGGATTGCTGGGTTTTATCATCGTTAATTGTTTATCTCAATTTTGCACTATGGGAAGTCTGGGTCTTTCTTGTTGCCATTTGCCCCACGGGTTGCATTACAGTACATATTGTATATTAGACTGCTGTTCTTGTTGTTTTTTTGTTTTTTTCCCAGCCTTATTCCTTTTCTTTTTATACTGTGCACACCAGTGAAGAGAGAAACGCCATTTCAATTCTCCTGTATGTCCTGTATGTATAGTAGTATTGACAACAAAATCTTTGAATCTTGAATTATAGCTTTATTATAGATAGATAGCTAGATAGACAGATACTTTATTTCAAACAAAAAAGTAAAAAAACAAAACAAATGACAAGTGCAATAAAAGTGACAGTATACAGTGCTTGAAAGGGAAATGGAAGAAGTGAACACTTGTTTACTCCAACTCCTCTTTTCCCTAAATACAACCCATGTGAAATATATACAAATTACCTCATTTAACACCCCAAGTAGACAATTAACTATATTTTGTACATATCAACATTGATGCCCATCCATCCCAACATACATACAGTCCATACATCAAAACCCAGCCCCAAACAACACAGATATACACAGTACTGTCCCACCTACCATTCCATAGTGTCCCAGAGTGAGCATAGTGAATCGTACATATAAATACTACCCTTCTAACACATATTCTTTCAGCAAATAATGTTTATACCTATTTTTGAATTGATTTCTGTTTGTACACAGTTTCAGTTCCAGCTCCAGACTGTTCCACAAATCCACCCCACAGACAGATATGCACATACTTTTCTTGGTTGTTCGTATCTTGGGTTTTGTAAAGTTTAAGTCTCCTCTCAAATTATAATCATTGTCTCTTTTTTTGAATATTTTTTGTATATTAGTTGGGAGTTGATTATTAATTGCCCTGTACATGACTTGTGCTGTCTTAAATTTAACTAAATCGATGAACTTTATGACATGTGACTTTAAAAACAACGAATTGGTAAATTCACGAAGTCAATGACTTTAATCTGTCAGCAGCCTTCAGACAAACTAAACGTGTCAACATTTGATTTCAAAATAAGGGAGGTTTTTCCTGCTGTCTGGGTGGTGAGGAGATTTCTAAAAAAAAATAAATAAATAAAAAAAAAAAATATATATATATATATATATATAAAGAAATATAACAGAAATAACAGCATCCTTGATCATTTAAGTTAATTTATTTCATTAAATACAATTTTATTGATATTTTTTCTTTGTAATCACAGTTACTTGTGCTGTCTTAAATTTAACCCCTTGCACTCCGGTCAATTTTCCTAAAAACGCCAAAAAATAATGTGCCCAAAGTAAATCGGAAGCTGTTATTCAACCCTTTACAGCATCTTCATGGGGTTGGTCTCATTTAAAAGAAAACACTTTGAATTTTTTGGCAAAAAAAACCATTATCTCTCTAAGTGCTCCGGCCACTGAGTTACAGTCATCTAAACATAGTGAACTTGAAGAAAATAAATTTGGCCTGGGTGTTTTTTTGGATACAAATGCTTGCAAATAACACACAGCTTCAGATCCGGGCTGGAAAATGCAACAGAAATGTAGAACCAAGTGTTATCCAGCTGAGGTCCAAATTTTGTAACAATATCACAAAAAATGAATATATTACACAGCTTTTTCCTCAGGCTGTTCCCAGGCATTTTGGAACTGTGCCAAATTGGGCCAAATGGCACAGTTTGGAAAAACGTCTGTAACTTTTGAATGATTCAACATAGAAGCTTCATTTTGGGCTCAAATGAAAGGTCACATTCAGGGCTGTGTCTGTGTGTGTGTGTGTGTGGGGGGGGGGGTTGTCCCCCCACCCCCCTGCTACAGAGGACGGAGATCGGCCCTCGCTACATGACGGATTACACTTGGATGTGGCATGTTTCCACAGCCATGCTGTCACCATGGCTCCCCCCCCCCCGCTACTGTGTGTGTGTGTGTGGGGGGGTTGTCTCCCCCCCCCTCGCTACAGAGGACGGCCATCGCTACATGACGGAATAGACCAATATGGCTATGTGGCGACCGCTGCGCAGTCACCGCGGCTTCCCCCCGCGGACCGGGGGGCGTTCGGACCGTGAACGCCCCCCCCCGCTCCTCTTCTGCAGCCGGGGGGGGGGGGGCGCGTTCACGGTCCGAACACGGCACATGAACCGTTTATCGCAGCGCACGCACTTCGTACTTCGTGTGCCGTACAGTTGTAATTTACCGATCGGTCAAAAGTCATTTTTGGATTACAATTTTCAGGGATAAATAATAACTTAGCTTATAACACCTTACCTCTTCACAGCCACATTGTCCTGGCGAACTTCTCTTCCCCATTGTCAGATGAACGCGACGCTGGTCCGCTCGTGGATCCCGGTCAAAACATAATTCCATTATTGCCGTTTTGGCGAATGATTTACGACCTTTGTCGTCGGCCTCCGTCGGTCTATGATGATGGAAGAGAATCCTAAACGTCTATTCTGCTGGAATGAGTGCAGGTCGCACTTGTGGGTGTTCTCAGTGCTGCTGGATCTGTAGCAGGTTCTTCCAGCGTCCTTTTTTTCATCTGTTGCAACAGTAAGTCTCTCTTCACCCAGCCCGAACTTCTGTGCTTCAATTGGCTCCTGCATTCACAGTAGGCGGGTCCTCCTTCCTAGGTTTTCATTCTTTGGTTCTTCAAGGTTTCAGAAACCCAATTCAAGGCTCTTATTAGTCGAATGAGAGGTCAATCAGATGAACTAATCTGTTCGCGGCTGTGTCTGCAGCTTTTATTTTCAGTGCGCGCTTGGAGGCCACACCACCTACATCACCACCATCAGGATCATGCGTCCGAGGGCGCTCTCGTGCGCCCTCGTGCGCAGTAGGATGCAGAGACTTGCCCGTCCGTGGTACAACGGAGCGCAAGAGGTTAACTAAATCCATGAACTCTATGACATGTGACTTTAAAAACAATGAATTGGTATGGTCTCTATATTCAACATTATTTATTATCCTTATAGCTTTTTTTGGTAATGTGCATATTGGCTGTAGGTTGGTCCTGTAGGTGTTTCCCCAGACCTCTACACAGTAGTTAAGATATGGTAGAAACAGTGAATTGTACAGTAAGAACACTGATTTATAGTCCAAGATGTGTCTCGTCTTCCCCAGTATCCCTATACATTCTGCCAACTTGGCCCGGATGTGACTGATGTGAGGTTTCCAGCAGATTTTATTGTCTAGCGTCACCCCCAGAAACTTATTTTCCTGTACTGTTTCCTATTCTGGTATCATCTATCGTTACCATTATTTCATGATTTATTTTATAATTTCCAAACAACATAATCTTTGTTTTTTTCAGATTTAGAGATAATTTATTTTTGTTGAACCACTGCGTTAACCCTTTCATTTCAGTTGTGACCACCTCTAAAACTTGCTGCAAATTCTCACCAGTGCAAAGGATATTTGTGTCATCCGCAAACAAAATAAACTTCAGAATTTTTGATACTTGGCATATGTCATTTATATATAAGATAAAGAGTTTGGGTCCCAAAACTGACCCCTGGGGCACACCACAAGAGATGTTCATGAAGGGTGATTTGTGCTCACCAATTTGTACAAATTGTTGTCTGTTACTTAAATAACTTTCCACCCAACTCAGTCCGACCCCTCTTATCCCATACCTTTCCAATTTCCTCAGTAAAATTCTGTGGTCATTGGTGTCAAAAGCTTTCTTTAAATCTATAAATACTCCTACAGCAAACTTTTTTTATCTACAAAACTAGTAATTCTATAAGTTCGATCAGTGCCAAAGATGTAGATTTGTCTGCTCTAAAACCATACTGGCCGTCTGTAAGGAGGTTGTGTTTTTCAATGAAATCATCCAGTCTCTTAGTAGAGGTTTTTTCAAGTATTTTGGAGAATTGTGAGAGTAAAGAGACCGGCCTGTTATTTGTGAAATAATGACTGTCTCCTTTTTTGTATAGTGGTATTACTTTTGCTATTTTCATTTTGTTTGGAAATGTACCAGTTTGAAATGACAGGTTACAGATGTGGGTGAGTGGTTTAACAATTCCTTCAATTACTTTTTTCACTATTGTCATGTCAGTTTCATTCCAGTCAGTTGATTTTTTGTTCTTAAATTTACTCACAGTCTCGATAATTTCCTTTTCAGTAACTGCACCCAAAAAGATTGTGTCTGGATTTCTATCTTCTATTTCGTTTACAGAACTACTGTTTGTTTCTGGTGTCACTATTGATTTTGCTAATTCAGGACCAATGTTTACAAAAAATTTATTGAAACCACTAACCACATCCTCCATATTATTTATCAAATTGTCATTTTCAATTAAATATACTGGATAATTAGCATTCTTTGATCGGTTACTAATAATTCCATTTAGCACTTGCCATATTCCTCTTAAGTTATTCTTATTATCCTCTAATATTCTGTTGTAGTATTCTTTCTTACAAGTCCTCATTATATTCCTAAGCTTGTTTTTATATCTTTTATATTGGATCTCAGCCTCTACTGTTCTGCACTTAAAGAATTGTTTATATAATGTATTCTTCTTTTTACATGCATTTAGTAACCCCTTGGTGACCTAAGGAATATTTTTGTTTTGTTGTCTGTCACTGTATTGTTTTATTGGATAGTTTTTATTGTATAATGATTAAAATATTTGTAAAAATTTATCATATGCTTTATTTATATCATTTTCATCACAAACTATCTTCCAGTCTTGCATTAATAATTCCTTTGCCAGTAAATACAAAGATTCTTCAGTTCTTATTCTTTTATATTTAATATTTTTGGTATACTTTTTCTTCCTATAATCACATTGATAGACAACAAAAATTGGCAGGTGGTCACTGATATCATTCAATAAAAGCCCACTCATGATATTATTTTCCATAATGTTTGTGAATATGCTATCTATTAGTGTGACACTGTGTGACGTGATTCTGCTAGGTCCGGTAATTGTTGGACATAAGCCCATACTGTACATTGTGTTGATAAATTCTTCTGTGAAACTATGTTGTTTTGAATTCATAAGATCTATATTGAAATCCCCACAGATGAACATAACTTTATGAGTTAGTTTTGCATACATTTTTTCCATCCAGTCCTTAAAGAAGTCAATGTTTGATCCAGGTGTTCTATATACACAGCTCACGACCATATTCTTCACACTGTCCAGACAGATTTCTATTGTAATACATTCAAATAAATCATCCACAGTTACTGACAAATTTTCAACAACCTTGTACTGCAAGCTCTTGTCAACATAAATTGCAACTCCTCCTCCTTTTTTTACTTTTCTATTTATATAATTTAATTCATAGCCATCCAATGTAAAATCCACTCCTTTCTCTTCACTGAGCCACGTCTCTGATATTGCCATAATATTGAATGGCTCTTTAAACTGATGTAAATAATCTTTAATGTTATTAAAGTTGGCATAGAGACTTCTGCTGTTGAAGTAGATCATAGAAATATTGAAATCAGATGTGACCATTGTATTAAACTGTTCATCCGTGTAGTAACTACAGTTAGTATTGATGGAGCTAAATAAATTATCAGGGTCTATGTTATATTCTACGTCCTGTGGGTTGTGATCCGTATATTCAAAAACTTTCAGTTCCTGTTGTTCCTGTTTGTTGATCTTTTGTTTCATGTTGTTAAATGTCCTGATGCAGATAAGTGTGATCCTTCAATGTCTTACAGTTTTCATTTGTTGCTGTCGACTCCAGTTCATAATGTTCATTGATATTTGTCCAGCTCCATAATATTTCAGATGTTGATAACCTTGGCTTCTTCAGGTGATCCATTCAATTTGATGTCCAGGTGTTTTGAATCTTTTTTTTCCTTTCTTTCTTTTTTTGAAAAGATAACAAAACAAATAAATCAATTGTGATGCGCCTTGTGAACAGAAGGGTAAAGAATGGCATACTGAGGCAGGCCAGAAAGCTACGGGGAACAGAAGTTTACCTAAATGAACACCTAACAAAAACAAATGCTGAAATAGCACGGCAAGCACGGATGCTGAAAAGACAAAATAAGATACAGGCAACATGGACAAGAAATTGTAGAGTTTGGATCAAACTAAATGGAACACCTGAGCAAGCAAAGAGTATAATGATCAGAGATGTTACTGACTTAAATAAATACAGATGAACACTGATTAAGAAAATTAAGAGACAATGATAATCCATATTCACACACATGGTAAGAACAGTTCTTTTGACATACCAAGTCAATATACTTTTTTAAAAAAAATAAGCAAAACAAACAAAAAACTTATGACTGACTTGAGTAGACATCATTTATCCCCAGTTGGAGGAAGTCATTTGACACAGAGTAAGGAAACTCAAACTCTGAAAATATGCCATTATGCTGAACATAAACTACAAGAGATGAAGAACGATATTGATCCTGATAACCACTTTTTCAATAATATTCATAACCAGTGTGAATATTACACTGAAAAGCAATTCAAAAGTCAAGTGCAACTAGATGGTAAACTATCAATAATACACTTCAACAGCAGAAGTCTTAACAAAAACTTTCCACAGATTCAGGACTATTTAAAACAGCTAGACAGAAAATTTACAGCTATCGCAGTCTCTGAAACTTGGCTTAATGAAGAGCAGGCTCCCCTGATGGCAATAGAGGGATATCAGATGTTTCATATTAACAGATCTCAAAAAAAGGGTGGTGGTGTTGCACTGTATATTGATGACCTGTATAGGTGTAAGCTTGTAAATGGAATGTCCTTTGCACTACCAGGGATTTTGGAATGTGCTACTGTTGATATTGACCAAGATAAAACAAAAAATCTAATTATAAGTTGTATATATATAGAACGCCGGGAACTTGCATTGAGACATTCAGAGATAAATTAGTCAAGCTGTACAATAATATTACTAGTAAGAAAATGGTAGTAATTTGTGGAGATTTCAATATTGATTTACTAAATCCACATCAACAAAATGTAATTACAGAGTTCATGAACTCTATGTACAGCGTGAGTCTACAGTATATCCCACTATAACACATCCCAGTAGAATCACAGTTCACACTGCTACACTTGTTGACAACCTGTTTGTTAATATTATTGATAAGAAAATAGAAAGTGGATTACTGATAAATGATATAAGTGACCACTTGCCAACCTTTGCACTTATTCATGGCCACACGGGTGCCAATACAGAAAAAAAATTAAAATCGTTCAGATACAAATCACAAAATGCAATCAGTTCTTTTAAAGAGGACTTGCTGAAGCAAGACTGGACAGAAGTCTATGTATCAGATGTAAATGAAGCCTATGACACATTTATAAACATTGTAACCACTCTTTATGAAAAAAATTGTCCATTAGTAAAGAAAAAGCTTAAACATAAATTTGCCGATAAGCTAAAACATACAAAAATAAGTTAACATATATAATAAGATGTAGTAAAAGAGACTATTACAGTAAAGAACTGGAGAAAAACAGAGACAATATTAAAAATACATGGACAATACTTAACAGTATTCTTGGAAATAAAAGGAGAAATACAAGCTACCCAACCAAATTTTCAAAAAATAATAAAACGACTCAGAGTGTGAGTGCACCTTCACCTGCAGATGAATTGAATAACTTTTTTGTTAACATTGGTCCTAATTTGGCTCGAGAAGTACCCATTACGGCGCCTACAGGTGATACAATAAGCAATAACACTGCTATAAAAGACTCCATTTTCATAAAGAACACAGACGAGAGAGAGGTCATTGAAATTGTTAAATCGTTTAAAAGTAAAACATCTACGGACTGTGATGGTATTGACATGCTCTTAGTCAAGACTATTATTGAATGCTTAGTGAAACCACTGACGTATATTTGTAACCTGTCTCTCCAAACAGGTATATTTCCCAATGCAATGAAAATAGCTAAAGTAATTCCGATATACAAGACGGGTGACAGAGGGGAATTCTCAAACTATAGACCAATTTCACTATTGCCGCAATTTTCCAAGATACTTGAAAAAATATTCTATGAGAGAACTGACAACTTCATACTGAAGAATAATTTATTGTGTGAGCAGCAATATGGGTTCAGACACAAGAGGACAACTGCATTTGCTCTAATGGAATTTATAGAAAAAATATCAACTGCCATTGAAAATAAAGAGTATTCAGTTGGGGTATTCCTGGATCTTAAAAAAGCATTTGATACAGTGGATCATAATTTATTATTAAACTGTCCTGGTTAAGTAGTTACTTAAAAAATAGATATCAGTATGTATGTGTTGGTAACAAAAACTCACAGTTGCTGAAGGTTACTTGTGGAGTCCCACAGGGTTCAGTTTTGGGGCCATTGTTATTCAATATGTATATAAATGATATATGTAAAGTTTCAGAAAAAATGGACTTAATATTGTTTGCCGATGACACTAATCTATTATGCAGTGGAAGCAATTTGGAACAACTTTTGGATACACTCGGAAAGGAATTAGGAAAGTTTAAACTGTGGTTTGATTCAAACAAATTAACGCTCAATTTAAAGCGTACCTGTGGTGGTCGTGAAAAAAAAGATATTATATTGAGCCCCTGTCTCACGTTCTAGTTCAAGTTTAAGTCCAAGTTCAAGTTCAAAGCAATGTGATATAAATCCATTGCTGATGTGCTGGTTCAGCTATGTCAGCAAAACATGGGTGCAGCCATACTAGCGGCTACATGGCCTGCCAGGACGCTTCCTGTGACGTAATATCGTTGCTACCGCAATCTGGATCAATATTGGCTGAGCCTGGAGTGCCCGATTGAGCAGTAGCTTTCGGGATATTCAAATTCAAATTCAAACGTTTATTTCAAACTCAGGGTTCATATTAAATGCAGAACTAAAACGAGTAGAAAATAAATAAATAAATGCTTAAATTCAGTGGGTCGTCTCGTCTGATCTGAGGTCGTAACGGCCGCCAGACTGCCGATGATTCTACAGAGCAGCAGACACTCGGCGCTCTTGTAACAACAAAAACATACAATGCGATATGGATATCGCAACATGGCGGAATGTAAAGCCTTTGGATGTCTCAATAATAAGCGAAAAACAAAGATAAACACTTCTTTTGTGTACCCAAACCCAGCTCACCTTGTCAGAAGATCGTAGCGGAAAAGTGATTGCGCAATCTCGGAGCAGGGCACAGACGAATCCTTTCAGACGAAATTGCGTTGTGTGTGAGGACCACTTCGTCACTTTTACCCTCAGAAGACCTTTCTGGCTCAAACCTGTAGCCATATTGGACGAATTCTTCCTCAGAGTCCGACAATTCAGCCATAATAGAATAAAAACACTCACAACAGCACCCTAGTCACTCATACAGACGGAGTATTGACTTTTCAGTAGCAACGTAATGACGTCACATCCGCATGTGTCATGGCTGCGCGCAGAGTTTTCATTGGCTGGCCATGCCTGCGGTCGTATTTGCATATTTCTCTGGTGGTATATGGCTGGCAATAATTATTTAACCAAATAACGAATACTTTGCCTAATGTTTTCAAGTTGAATGCGTTTAGACGACCACCACAGGTACCCTTAAGTAAGACAAAATTTATAGTCTTTAACAACCATCACAACAACTCAGTATCTAAACTCAGTGTAAATGGTGTAGAGATTGAAAGGGTATCTGAAACCAAATTTCTTGGAGTAATAAGATAAGATAAGATAAGATAAGCCTTTATTAGTCCCACAACGGGGAAATTCCAGGATTGCAACAGCACAGGGATAGCAACACTCAGAGCAACAATCAGAAGGCAAGAAAAAAAACAAGCAAGCAAGAGCAGCTAATAAACATATGTACGTATTACTATAAAATATATATATATACACACACACACAGACACACAGTGCAGAGCATTGTAGCTGGATGGAATAAATATATGAATATATGAACACACAGTGCAGAGCATTGTAGCTAGATGGAATAAATATGTAAATATATAAACACCCACAGTACGGAGCATTGCAGCTAGGTGGAATAAATATGCAAGTATATAAACACACACAGTGCGGAGCAATGTAGCTAGATGGAATAATATGTAGATATATAAATATATAAACACACCCAGTGCTGAGCATTGTAGCTAGATGGAATAAATATGCAAATATATAAACACACACAGTGCAGAGCATTGTTGCTAGATGGAATGAAACAGCATAACCGTCTACTTAGTTATCCTACATGGTATGATTATGTGCCCATACATATTCTCACCCTCCATAGCGACCGGTATGTTCCTAGTTGTATGCCGGAGGGGACCATTGTGTAAGTCTATTGCATCTTTTGCATTCAAAAAACTATTAGTTTGTTACGTCTTTTTGCTATCTCTGCGAGCAGCCCTGCTTAGGTTGTACAGTCTGACAGCCGTTGGTAGGAAGGACCTACGAAACCTCTCGGTTGTGCACCTGGGATGATGTAGTCTGCTGCTAAATGAGCTCCTCAGTGCATTCAGTATGTCCTGCATAGGGTGGAACTCGGACTCCAGCAGAGATGACAGTTTAGCCACCGTCCTTCTCTCTCCTATCTCCTCCATCGGATCAAGGCGCTGCCCCAGGACAGAGCTAGCTTTCTTAATCAGTTTGTTCAGTCTCTTCCTATCGGCTGCAGTAATGCCACTGCCCCAGCAGACCACTCCAAAAGTGATGGCTGATGCCACCACCGTGTCATAGAATGACTTCAGCAGCGCCCCTTGTACACCAAAAGACCTGAGTCTCCTCAGCAGGAACAGCCTGCGCTGTCCCTTCTTGTAGAGTGCATCAGTATTGTGTGACCAGTCTAGTTTATTGTTCAGATGAATACCCAGGTACTTATAGGATGTCACCATCTCGATGTCTGTTCCCTGTATATTTACTGGTACTGTGAGGGGCTGCCCATGCCTGCGGCAGTCCACCACCAGCTCCTTAGTTTTCCTCGCGTTGATCTGGAGGCAGTTCCGATGGCACCAGTCCACGAAGTCCTGGATAAGCCCTCTGTACTCAGCTTCATCTCCATTGGAGATGAGGCCAACGATCGCAGAGTCATCAGAGAACTTCTGTAGATGGCAGTGTGTTGTGTTGTGTGAGAAGTCCGCAGTATAAAGAGTGAACAGGAAGGGAGCCAGCACCGTTCCCTGGGGGGCCCCCGTGCTACTGATGATCGTGTCGGACACACAGTCCCGGGTTCTCACAAACTGAGGCCGGTTCGTGAGGTAGTCCAGGATCCATGATGACAGGTGCTGGTCCACCCCTGCGCGCAGCAGCTTGTCCTTCAGGATCATCGGTTGGATGGTGTTGAAAGCACTGGAGAAGTCAAAGAACATGATCCTCACCATATTCCCGGGCTTCTCCAGGTGGGACAGAGAACGGTGAAGGAGGAAGATCACCGCATCCTCCACCCCAATGCCATGCTGGTAGGCGAACTGGAGTGGATCCATCGCTGGTTCCACCAGGGGGCGGAGGTGAGCAAGGAGCAGTCTCTCCAGGGTCTTCATCAAGTGGGACGTCAAGGCCACCGGTCTGTAGCTGTTCAGGTCTTTGGGGTGGGAAGTTTTTGGTACAGGTACCACACAAGATGTTTTCCACAGCTGTGGTACCCTCCCCAGCTTCAGGCTCATGTTGAAGATATACGTCACAATCCCACACAGCTGGTCTGCACAGGACTTGAGGAGCTTTGCGCTGATGCCGTCCGGTCCCGGCGCCTTCCTCGCCTTGATCTTCCTCAGCTCTGTCCTCACCTGGGTCCTGGTCAGGGTCAGGATGGGGGGCTGTGTGATAATTGATAATAAACTGTGTTGGAAATCACATAATTAATTATATTAAAGGTAAAATATCCAAATCAATTGCAATACTACACAGAGTGAAATATTTGCTGAATCAACCCACACTATATACCTTGTATCATTCATTAATACTCCCATACATGACATATTGTACTGAAGTATGGGGAAATACATATAAAACAAACATATATCCAGTCTTTATGCTTCAGAAGAGAGCTATTAGAATAATAAACAAAGCAGCTTACAGGGAACCAACAAACCCACTTTTTCTTAAATTAAAAGCTCTCAAGTTGAAAGATCTGGTTGATTTTAAAACTGCAATAATAATGTTTAAAGTGAAGAATCTATCACTGCCCGCAAATATCCAAAAGTTGTTCCAAATAAGGGAGAAACAATATCATTTCAGAGGAACATGTATATTTCAAAAACCTTCAGTGAGAACTACCACCAAGCAACACTGTGTTTCAGTGCAAGGAGTCAGATTATGGAACGATTTTGGACCTGAATTAAAATCATGTACAACGCTTGGACAATTTAAACAAAAACTAAAGGAAGAAATACTCCAAACATATATACAAGATGACATGTAAAATCACATAAGGATTGTCATATCCAGCCTGCGTTGTGTTGTAGCTTAGTTTTTTTTGTCACATTTTGTCTTAGCTTTGTTCTGAATTGTAATCGCTCTTGTTTTGTTTTTCTTTTGAATTCTTGGATGGAACATGGGTGGGCAATATAAGCTGCGGCTTCAGCCATCACCCATTTCGGATAAATTATGTTGAACTGTATAATCAGAGGAGTTATTGTCTAATTTGACCTTGTTGGATTTTCTTTCCCCTTTGTTATATTATTCAGTTTCTTTTAACCTGTACTTTTAATCTATCCAAAATAAAGATTCATTCATTCATTTATTCATTCTCATGTATCTTGCTTTTCTGGCTATTTCTGCGTTTTCTTTTGTGAGGTGCTCGTTCATGTAAATGTTCGTTCCTTTCAGTTTCCTCCCTTGTTTTAGCAGCGCAGTCTTGTGTTTTCTGTTTACAAACCTCATGATGACAGCTGGTTTGTTGCTGTTTTTACTGGGCAGAGGGTGGCAGGCCTCAATGGTGTTACAGTCCAGCTGGATTCCTTTGGACTGCAGTAAGACTGCCACTTGTTGCTCCGTGGATTCGGCTCCCAGCGCATAGAGCCTCCCTCCGCTATCCGCGGCCACAGCTCGAGCATATAATCAGGGTTTAATGTGGAGCCCTGTGATGATCACGTCGTTCACGCGGGTGTACTGCTCCAGGTCCAACACTCTGCTCTCCAGATACGCCAGCCTCTTGTCCTTCTCGGCGTTCTGGATCCGCAGCACTTTCACCTCCTCGACCAGGCCCAGAATGGTTTTTTGCTGCAGTTTAACAGCAGAAATCTCTTCAGCCAAGAAGTCGAGCGATCTTTTAATATTGTCCACTTCCTCAGTCTGCTGAGCTTTCTTAGGACCCATGATCCCGGACGATTTGTGCTGACTGAACAGCTAATGAACAGCTGTTTAGCTAACTGAATGGCGAGCCACTCCGCTCCGCTCTCGTTTCCCAGTCCGTAGATGCAGCTATTGGCGTCTTAAATCAGGCAGGGGTCGAAACTAGGATGTCCAGTTTGTAATCCAAATTCAGTTCTCAGAAACCAAAAAAAGTAGTCAAAAACCAAGCACCAAAACACAGAAATCCACTGACTGACAGGCTCTGACAGCAGGTTGACAGGTTGAATGACAATTGAACAGATTATGGACCAGAATTGCCTTCGCACACAGCTTTTCGAGCTCACCGAGGTCGAGAGCCACCAGATAGTTCTCAAAGGCCGCGTACCACCTGGTCCATGGCATGGGCGGCTCTCCCGGAACCTCCAAAAACGGCCGAAAAGCGGTGGCAGCTCACTGCATACCTTTTCTCCTCGTCGCCAAATGTTGTGTCTGTAATCCGGTGTTTAATGGAGGAGGCGAGGGTGACAGTTTAACACTCTATTAACTATTTACACTAAACAACAGGAGTTGCTCCGTACAGGTTCAAGGGGTCTAATTATACCATTTTACTGAGTGGATATGCCTAAATCAGTGTGTCAATCATACTACATTGATGCTTATCTTGGATGATGATCCAAGATGGCGCCCACAGCGGTCGACATGGTGCTTCGCTGCGCTCTTTGTTTGTTTTTGTTTGTCAATTGTGTGTCTGCTTGCACTTATACCCGTGAAGAACTTTTAAATATCAGGACTTTCACCCCCACGGACCTCCTCCCAGTTTTTCTAGCCCCTGCCGCCGATCTGGTTTATTGTTTGGCTCGGAAAGTGAGACGGCGGAAGAGAGGAAGACGAGCGGGCGCTCTCGTGCGACTTCGCAGGAGAGGCTCGCGAACGGCGCTGCCTGGCATATTTCTGTCCAATACCAACTCTCTCTCTAACAAGGTGGATGAACTGAGACTGCTGATGCGTTTTAAGGACCTCGCCTCCTCAGCTGTCCTCTGCTTTACTGAGACCTGGCTCCGGGAAAATATACCGGACAGCGCGCTGCGCCTCGACGGCTTCCAGCTCTTCCGTGCTGATCGTGACACAGAGCTTTCCGGCAAGACCACAGGAGGCGGAGTCTGCTTCTACATCAACTGCATCTGGTGCTCTGATGTAACGGTAATTTCCAAACACTGTTCTCCTGCCTTGGAATTTCTTGTTATCAATTGCAAGCCCTTCTATTCCCCGCGGGAGTTTGCTTCTTTTATAATGATCGCTGTGTACGCCCCTCCCGACGCGGACACGCGCGAAGCTCAGCGCGTGCTCGCGGATCACATTCAACACACAGAGCGGAGTTTTCCAGACTCGCTGATTATTGTGGCTGGCGACTTTAATCAGTGCAATCTGAGCCACGATCTCCCCCGCTACAAACAGTTTATTAAATGCCCCACCAGAGGATTAAACACACTGGATCACTGTTACACCACAGTGAAAGACGCATATCGCGCTGTCCCTCGAGCTGCGCTGGGATTATCTGATCACGTGATGGTTCACCTCATTCCCACATACAGACAGAGATTGAAGCTCACTAAACCTGTTGTGAGCACTACGAAGATACGGACCAGTGATGCTGAGGAGAAGCTGGAAACGTGCATGGAAATATCTGACTGGGGCATGCTTAAAGGAGCCACGCATGATCTGGATGAGTACACGGACACTGTGAACTCATATATCCACTTTTGTGAAGAGAACATTCTTCCATCACGCACCAGGGTGAGTTACTCTAATGACAAACCCTGGTTCACAGCTAAGCTCAGACAGATCAGGAAGGAGAAGGAAGCAGCGCTGAAAAGTGGAGACAGGGACTGCTACAGGGAGGTTAAATACCGGTTTAACAGAGAGCTGAAGAGGGCTAAATCTGTGTACTCAGAGAGACTCCAGCAGCAGTTCACTGCTAATGATTCGGCTTCCGTGTGGAGAGGACTGAGGCAGATCACCAACTATCGGCCTCAGGCTCCTAAAGGTCAGGATGACAAAGCCCTTTGTCAGAGACTGTCCCAACACTATGCCCGTTTTGACACCTCGTCATCTGTGTCCAACTCCCCCCCTCCCTCCAGCTCCACAGCCTCCACATTCCCTACTTCATTTAAGGCACCCCCCCCCTCCTCCCCCCCTCCCCTTATCATCAGTGAGCAGGATGTGCTCAAACAGTTCTCCAGACTGAACCCGCGCAAGGCCCCCGGCCCAGACGGCGTGTCTCCCTCCACCCTGAGACTCTGTGCGAAACAGCTGGCTCCTGTATTCACAGACATTTTTAACACCTCCCTTAAGTTATGCCACGTGCCATCCTGCCTCAAATCCTCCACCATCATCCCTGTCCCCAAGAAGCCACGGATCACTGGACTTAATGACTACAGACCTGTAGCGCTCACCTCTGTAGTCATGAAGTCCTTTGAGCGCCTGGTCCTGTCCCACCTCAAGTCCATCACCACCCCTCTCCTGGACCCGCTGCAGTTTGCCTACCGAGCCAACAGGTCTGTAGACGATGCAGTCAACCTGGCCCTCCACTCCATCCTGCAGCACCTGGACTCCCCGGGAACCTACGCCAGGATCCTGTTTGTGGACTTCAGCTCCGCATTCAACACCATCCGCCCCGCTCTGCTCCGGGACAAGCTGTCCCTGCTCAACGTGCCTGACTCCCTCTGCAGGTGGATCATCGACTTCCTGATGGACCGGAGGCAGCATGTGCGGCTGGGAAAGACTGTCTCAGACTATACTAGCATCAGCACCGGATCACCCCAGGGCTGTGTACTTTCCCCCCTACTCTTCTCCCTTTACACCAACTCCTGCACCTCCAGCCACCAGTCTGTCAAGTTGATCAAGTTTGCGGACGACACCACCCTCATCGGGCTCATCTCCAACGGCGACGAGTCCGCCTACAGGAGAGAGGTGGCCCAGCTGGCGTCCTGGTGCAGCAATAACAACCTGCAGCTGAACGCTCTGAAGACAGTGGAGATGATTGTAGACTTCAGGAAAGTCACTACTCCTCTGCCCCCCCTCACCCTCTCAGGCTCTCCCATCACCACTGCTGATTCCTTCCGCTTCCTAGGCACTACCATCACCAGGGACCTCAAATGGGAGCTGACCATCAGCTCACTCATCAAAAAAGCCCAGCAGAGGATGTTCTTCCTGCGGCAGCTGAGGAAGCTCAAGCTACCCACCAAGATGTTAGTGCAGTTCTACACAGCCATCATCGAGTCCATCCTCACCACCTCCATAACCGTGTGGTACGCAGGAGCCACTGCCAGGGACAGACTAAGGCTGCAGCGCGTCGTGCGCACTGCTGAGAAGGTGATCGGCTGCAAGCTCCCATCTCTCCAGGATCTGTACATCTCCAGGACCCGGAGGCATGCTGGCCGGATCATAGCCGATCCCTCACACCCTGGTCACGTACTGTTTGCCCCCCTCCCCTCTGGTAGAAGACTTCGGTCCATCCAGACTAAAACCTCCCGTCACATGAACAGCTTCTTCCCCTCTGCCATTAGACTGCTGAACACTAAGTGACTCTCGTGCACCATGTACAGCAGCTCAACCAGACTCATGTCAATCATCACTGTTTTCTTCCTGCATTACCGACTGCACTATATAGTTCTCCACAGTATCTGCTGCTGGCTAATATATATTTTAACTGTTGACCAGTATCACTTAATCTTATCCTACACTTTATTACATGTATAGTTTATTTCTCTTATCTTATCATGTTTAATGTTGCAGCATTGTACCGAGACAAATTCCTAGTTTGTGTACTACATGAACAATGGCAATAAACCTGATTCTGATTCTGATTCTGATTCTGATTCTGATTCAAGCATGTTCCAGACAAAATAGCATTGTTTTTGGGACTTGTCTGTTTTTGCAAAAGAATGGCTCGTGGACTTACCTATTTTCCATCCATCCATCCATCCATCTTCTTCCGCTTAATCCTTTTCGGGTTGCGGGGGGGCGGAGCCTATTTGATTTATCTATTTTTGCAAAAAAAAAAGTACAAATAAATTGCCAAAAAATAACAATGCGTTGATGTTTGATTTTTTGCTTTACTGTCTGAGATTCTCATATTTCAAGTGATCATATCTTAGAAGCTCATTTGGAAATACTAACGCCTATAAACCTACAGATGAAAAAGTGTTTTTTCTCATTTTGAACACAACTGGACTTATCTGTTTTTGCAATAACAAATATGACATAATCACACACCCCCACCCCACCCCTTTACGCCCCCCCCCCACACACACACACACATCTATGAAAGATATGGCCAAGCACCAAGGAGCCCGGTGTAGAAGCACCATCCTAGGGAGCCATCAACATGAGGAAAGTGCCAAGTCCACAGCTACAGGGACACCACCTCTGCGACCACCCAAAACCAGTCATTGGGTGGGCCAGGGCAGTCACAGACTAGTGCCCTGCAGCCAGAACCAGGCAACCCCCTGTGGGAGGGCTTCCTATGAGGAAACACTGGCGCTAGGACAAGACATGATGAATAAAACTATTACTAATAAATAATAATAATAATAATAATAATAAAGATACACAATTCATTAATAAAAAGACAATCATAACAACCCCCCCCCCCCATTAAACTCAAAATTTGCCAGACAGATTTCACCAACAAATGAGGACAAGATGGATTTGCTGACCCACTCAATTCAATTTAAAAGTCCTGGTCTTGCTCTTGGTCTAGCCGGGCTAATGACTAATGATGTCTTCCCTGTTGACAAGAATCGACAGAACCTAGAAGGAGTACCACCAGAGGAAAGACCACAGGGAATTCTTTCCAGGGTCACAAGACAAGTAGTCAACACTGCGTGCTCTATTTATGTTTTTTTTTTACAACGAATGCTATGTGCACTTTACCGGAAAAGATATGTGCTACTGTATTTTCTGGTGCTTGTAGCCAATTCCGCCTACATCTCTGCAGTTGTCTCTGCACAATTATCCAAAGCAGTAGCCACACATATTGCCTCTGACGTAGCTAAATATGTCGCTCAATCTGTGTCCCAGGAGGTCTTCAAGCTGAACAGAATAAGAGATAGGTCACGCTTTTATCGTGATTATATGAATTGGTTAAATTCCAATTCTTGAGGTTCTGAATTGAAAATAGCTATTTTACTAGCCTAGGAAGAACAAATTTCCTAGCTACCCAACAGCACATCAACAAGTGCCTTCCCTTAATTAAAAATGAGGTAATTATTTATGTGATTGTATGATTTTGCAAATTGATTATCGGCTCTTCAAACGTAAATCGATTTGAATCAGAGAATCCATCTTTTGGAGCCACCCCTAATGGTAACGCACACAAAGATTGATCTTAATTTAACTGCTCCGTCTAATTACAATAATGCATGAATAAATTCTGCCTTCACTCGTGTGGTTTTACTCTGGGATGCTCCAGTTTCCATTAAAAAAAAATCTGTTTAACCAAGCATAGATTTTGGTTTAATCACTTCACTTTTGTAGCTTTTCTCCACGATGCTCCAGTTTCAACAGAAAAAAAAGACCCAATCCATGTTAATTAAACATAGACTTTGGTTTAATCACTTCACAGCTGTCTGTCTGATGACTGTGGACTTTGTGATTCGATTATTGTCTTGTTCAAACGTAAATCGATTTGAATAAGCAAATCCATCTTTTGGACTCACTGTAATGGTAACACACACAAAGGTTGGTCTTATTTTAATTGCACTGGCTAATTACCATTATGCGTAAATAAATTCTGCCTTCACTCGTGTGTTTCTTCTCCAGGATGCTCCGGTTTCCACAGATTTTGGTTTAATCACTTCATTTGCATGACTTTTCCAGTTCCCGTCATTCTGTTTGCTCTCTACATGTCTGTTCTTTTCTTCTTCTCTATCCCCTCACCCCCAGCCAGTCGCAGCAGATGACTGCCCCTCCCTGAGTCTGGTTCTGCCGGAGGTTTCTTCCTGCTAAAAGGGAGCTTTTCCTCTCCACTGTCGTCAAGTGCTCGCTCACAGGGGATCTCCTGATTGTTGGGGTCTCTTTGCAATTGTGGGGTATTTGCCCTGCAGTTTAAAGTGCTAAGAAATGACTTGTATACTGTATGTGCTATATGAATAAAGTTGAATTTTATTGATCTGAATAGATTCAACCGCTGATTTTGCACTAATAAACAATTTAATATACACAACACCATCATAACTGTGACTGTTTTTACTTTGAAACATTTTTTGTTCCCTCTAATTTATTCTAAACTAGCTGATTAAAATCAAAAATTGAATGTGGCATATATATATATATATATATATATATATATATATATTTTTTTTTTTTTTTTTAAATCAGGGATTTTATTTTTTAGGCTACATCACCCAGCACCAACATGAGTCTTCGTCTGAATCTACATTTTAATGTAATCTATTTGGAAATGAAAAAAAACCTTAGTGAGCAAGCTCACATTCCCCACACATCTGCATATCAGTGGCCACTAAGGAGAACTGATCAGCATAAAATGGCCATTAAAAATATAAGGCTCCCTCCCCAAAAATGGAACCCCTCATTTGAGTCAAAGCTTCTGTATAACTAGGCAGTCAATCTGATCAGAGATGTTGATGCTATACAGGTGACAACATAAAATGGAGTGAAAAAGTACAAGCCCATCTTAAAAAAGGGCCTGCTCATTAGATGCATAAGTCTGAAGTGAATCTGATGAGGAATGTAGAAACGATAGTGGCAACAACATGAAAAGACCCCTCCAAAAAATATATGAAACCCGTAATTAGATGTGTTTTAAAATCAAACTAGAAAAGCACTCGGAGAGCGCAGACCTCCGTCAAGCGCCACAGTTCCCGCCATACAGTGTTTTACATCATAAATATTAATCCTACATTTATTGTGTGTACATTTTCAGATTCCTTGACCATGAAAACATATGAGTAGCAATTGGATTCACATGGATAGGATTAGTGGTTCAGTAGTTATTCAGGAAAATCGCATTTCACATAATGGCGATTTTCCAGATCACCACCAAAATGTAATCATCTGTAGGATACCCCATTTCTGACAATCTGTGAAAATTTCATGAAAATCCGTCCATAACTTTTTGAGTTATCTTGCTAACAAACAGATAGACAAACCAACACCGATGAAAACATAACCTCTTTGGCGGAGGTAATGAGTCCCAGGTATTGATGAGGTATTGATGAGTTTAAGCTTCTGTATGAATCAGAAGTGAATCTGATCAGAAATGTAGAAGTTAGAGTGGCGAAAACATAACCCCCCCCCCCCTCCCCAAAATACAAGGAACCCTTCTTTAGTTGTGTCGAAATCGATCGATTCCAAGGTATCGATGAGTTAAAGCTTCTGTATAAATCTGAAGTCAATCCGATGAGAAATGTAGGAGCTAGAGAGGTAACATGTTGAACAAATGGTCAAAAACATTAAACCTCATGCAACAAAGTTAATAACAAAATAAGAAAAATATTAAGCAGGGAGAAAGCTCTGTAGCACCAATCACTGTCATTTTGTCTCTGGCAACAGGCACATCAGTGCTCAGAATAAAGATGTGGTTTTAATTCTTACCCTGTACAGACAGGGACTTCAAGATAAATAGTCCCCGCAGTGCTGGCTGTGGCACCCTTGACAACAGGACTCAACTTAATATGCTCCCTGTTAGTTATAATCACCACTAACATTATGCAGACTGAGGAACTCCCTGCCTGTTCATTGATACAGGCTACAACAGTGTGGCAAAACTTTTAAAATATACAATAGGAACTTGATTCCAACCAAACTTTACACAACTATTTAAGCCACAACATCTCCCAAATTGTTTGTGAGAAGACAAAGTGGATCTGATTGCGGAAAACTAAGATGTGCTTTGTGACTTCCGGTTATGGCGGCCACGTGAGAAGGACACGTATCACTCTGCTCTGCTCCTAGAGAAAAAAAATCGGCAAATAACTCTCTCATTTGGGACAAAACCTATCCCAGCGTTTGGGCGAGGATATGTCGGTGAAGCCTAAGGCTGGAAAATCAGGTAGAGGAAAAAGCGAACCGCCGAAACAGTCCAAATTAACGGACTTTCACGTCTGTGACGCAGCAGATAAAGCTCCATATATGGCGGAGGAAGCTAGCAGCGGTGCGGTGACTGCGGGAAATGGCACAGGTGCAGTGCTTGCTGCCATTAGTTCAATGAGAGCAGACTTTTCCGCTAAATTTGATGGGATTATGGCAGCGTTGGAAGGAATGAGAAAAGAATTGGGTGACTGTGTAGAGCGAATGGTGCAGGTGGAGCTTCGTGTCTCCAGTGCTGAAGATGACGTCACCAGCCTTCAATTAAAGGTGCGCACTTTGGAAAAAAAAATAAATGTCTGGAAGATAATGTATTGGACTTGGAGTCCCGGTCGAGACGGAACAACTTGAGGCTGGAGGGTCTACCGGAGAGAACCGAGGGTCGGGACCCATGTTCCTTTTTGGAAAAGTGGATTCCGGAGGCGCTGGGCAGCGCGGAGCTGCAATCATCAGTCGTCCTAGAAAGTGCACACCGAATTGGCCCACCGAGAGATAAGGGACCACCGAGGACGCTTATTATGAAGTTCCTCAGCAACACAGACAGGATGAAGATCTCCAACGCTGCGCGAGCCAAAGGAGAGATTAAACACCAGGACCAGCAGGTGCGGTTCTACCCAGATTTGGCCACAGGAATCCAACAATTGAGGAAGCAGTTTGACCCCGTACGTAAAGAGCTGCGCAACCTTGGGATTCGTCATGGTGTAATTCACCCTGCGAGACTGTTGACCACGTATGGGGGCAGAACACACATCTTCAAGACCCCAGAGGAGGGGCAGGAGTTCATCAAGAAGATCCAAGAAGAGACTGGTGGGAGTTAAGCATGAACAAAATATAAGGTAGAATATTTAAGCATTTGCACAGGCATCTGACTGATTTGAAGCAAATAGCAAGTTTACAAAATATAGATTGTATTATATATAAAAAAAAAAAAACCTCTATGATGTTCAAAGTTGCTAAAAATTTTGGAGTTAAGTTGGAAAACTACAGAAGACAGTTAATGTTACGTCATTAAAAGCAGTAGAGTTAGGGTGATTGGGAGGATGAAGAAGGAGTGGCTTTGGCTGTTCCTCGTGGGTGTGGAGCGGTCGATGGCTATATCGGGAGACGGAATTTTTCTTTTGATTTTGGGGGGATCACCACAAATGTGGGAAGGGGGAATTTGTGTGTAGTTTGTAGGATGAATGTTCAACCACTCATGTTTTTGCTTCTCTGTATGAGCATGTTTACAATGCAAGGTAATCCTAAACTCCCTATTGATCATAGACCAAAGCGTTAATCTTAATTTAACTTCATGGAATTGCAGAGGTCTACAAAATTAAAAAAAACTTAAACAAGTTATGAATAAAATAAAAGACATGGGTTCAAAAATTGTGTTTTTACAAGAAACTCATCTAATAGAGGAGGATGTAAAAAGAATAAGGAGTAGATGGCAAGGAAGTGTATTCACCTCATCATTTTCATCCCGAGCCAGGGGAGTTATGACTCTCATACATAAATCAGTCCCATTTCAAGTGAAAAATGTAATTGGAGACAAATTTGGAAGATATTTAATCATTCAAGGATCTTTGCTATTAGAAAATATAAATCTGGTGAACTTATACAGTCCCAATATAGATGATCAAAAGTTCTTTGCTAATTTATTTCTTACCTTATCATCACTTACAGGGCAACATATAATAATTTTAATTGTACATTGAATCCCGGTATAGATAGATCAACAGGACTGGCCTGTACGCACAATGGATGTAGGATGATCATTAATCATTTTATGAAAGAATTGAGACTGCTAGATATATGGAGAGAAATGAAACCACAAGTTAAAGCCTACTCTTGTTATTCTAATACCTACAAGACATTCTCACGTATTGACTATTTTTTGATCTCCACAGAATTAAGGTCCAAGATTCAAAACTGCTTTTATGATAACACTGTGATCTCTGATCATGCACCCCGCTGTCTAATATATGTAGATAAGAAATTGACAAAGGAACCAGGTAGGTGGCAATTTCAGCATAAATGGCTTCAGGATGAGGAATTTGTTAAGTACATAGAAAAACAGATAGATGAGTTCTTTGATATCAATACTACACAAACATCAGCATGTGTAAAGTGGGAGGCTTTCAAAGCTTTTATTAGGGGACATATTATTAGTTATACAGGTTCAAAATCTAAGAAGAGGAGAGAGGAGAGAGTCCAATTGGAACATAAAATAAAAATTCTTCAAGAAAAAGTGTATGCAGGAAGTGATCCAAGGTTGGAGAACGAATTACTGATTTTGAGAGCTGAATATGACAAAAAATCAGCGAATAGAGCTGCCTCGAGTCTTCTAAGATTGAAACAATCTTTTTATGAACAAGGTGAAAAATCAGGAAAATTATTGGCATGGCAGATTAAATAATTAGAATTTAAAATACCAATTACCAGTATTATAAGTAACGGACAGGTAGTTATAGATCCTTTAGAAATTAATAGAGCCTTTAGAGATTACTATGAAAAATTATATGATACCAAAAATGAATCTGACTTAACAAAACTAAATGGGTTTTTGAACGGACTATCTATACCGTGTATTACAAATGAAAACAGGGAGATACTGGAGTCTAAAATTAGTCAAGAAGAAGTTGGGCTAGCCATTGATAATATGAAATCAGGAAAAAGTGCAGGACCAGATGGTCTTCCAGTTGACCTTTATAAAAAATTTAAGAATAAATTAATAAAACCTTTTTTGGAAATGGTTTTAGAAGCATTTCAAAATAGTAATTTACCATCATACATGAATAATGCCTTAATTATACTGTTGCCAAAACCAGGTAAACTCTCTAATAAATGTGAAAATATGAGACCAATAAGCCTATTAAATGCTGACCTTAAGATAATCTGTAAAATTTTAGCAAGACGAATACAAGAAATTTTACCAAATATTATTAATCGAGATCAGAATGGCTTTATAAAGGGAAGACAAGGCTTCCATAATGTAAGAAGACTATTTAATATTATTTATTCTAATAAAGAAGCACCGGATACAGCTCTCCTATCATTGGACGCCGAAAAGGCCTTTGATAGAGTCGAATGGCCCTTTCTTTTTGAAGTCTTACAAAGGTTTGGACTTGAAAATAATTTCATAAAATGGGTTCAGATAATATACAATAATGCTACAGCAGAAATCCTAACAAATAGCAATATTTCAAAATCAATAAAAATCAATAGAGGATATCGACAAGGCTGTCCACTTTCACCTTTACTGTTTACTATGGCAATTGAACCTTTAGCGATGGCGGTACGTTTACATTCACAAATATATGGAATTAAAGTTGGACCAACAGAACATAAAATCTCCCTGTATGCCGATGACATAATCTTGTTTATGTCGAATCTTAAAAAATCAATTCCGACCTTGTTGAAGAATTTTGGGGAAATATCAGGATATAAAATAAAAAAAACTAAATCTTCAATATTAATGCTAAATGAGACCCAGAGAAATTACCCAGCCCCTGAGGTAAATCAATTCAATGTTGTAAATCAGTTTAAATATTTAGGAGTCCAAATTGTGCCTAAGCTAGAATCAGTCGCCAGTGTCAACTATGAAGCCTTAATGACAGACATTAATGAGTTAATTCAGAGATGGATGTCACTACCAATGTCGATGATCGGGAGAATCAATATACTTAAAAGTAATATCTTACCTAAAATACTTTAGTTATTTCAATACATTCCCTTACCACCACCTTTAGATCTATTCTCAAGAATTAAAAAAAAGTTAGTGGAATTTATATGGAACAACAGGAGGGCTAGATTACGTCTGTCCTTATTATATTTACCATTTGATCGTGGAGGTCTGAAATGTCCAAACTTTATGTTGTATTATTGGTCGGCACAACTGAGGTCTATGACATATTATTTTTCATCAAATGATCTCCCTCATTGGACGGAGATTGAATCATACAATTTACCTTTACCTCTTCCCATATTCATATTCTCAGATTCGGCAAAAAAATTACAAAAACAAGTTAAAAATTCATTTGTAAAGCATATGATCAAAATATGGTGTGAAACTAAAAATTATTTAAAAGAACCACACTTATTGTCACAATTTAGCCCAATATGGGGTAATCAATATTTTAAACCAGGGAGAGCGGACGCTATATTTAAAGTATGGAATTTAAAAGGGATTCAAAAGATTCAAGATTTATATCTGTCACGTTCAGATAACATAATGTCTTTTGAAGAGCTGAGGATCAAATTTAATCTTAATAGAACACATTTTTTTAAATATCTTCAACTTAGGAACTTTATTCGATCAAATCAAAATAAAGCTCTCACTCGACCTATTTATTCATCCTTGGAAAAAATGTTGATGAAAGATAGTAAAAGAAAGGGTATTATTTCAGAGTTTTATAACTCACTGACACTATCCTCAAGTAAAAACTCACAGAAAAGATTAAACTACTGGAAAGAAGATCTGCAAACTGGATTATTGGCTGCACGGTGAACTGGCTGCACGGTGGCGCAGTGGTTTAGCACTGTGGCAGCACAGTTTTACCCTCGGCCGGGGGATCGCGGGGATCATGAGATCGTGGGTTCGATCCCAGCCCCCGACCAACAGTGAGCTGTGTGGAGTTTGCATGTTCTCCCCGTGTTGCGCGGGTTTACTCCGGGATTTCTCCGGTTTCCTCCCACACACCAAAAAACATGTAGGTTTAGGGCGCTCGCGCACGCAGCGACCAGCAGCCGGTGGCTTGTCACCAGACTGCAAACCAAATCTACCTACAGGTACAAATAAGTAACAAAAAAAAAAAAAAAAAAAAACCCCTGAAATTTCAGAGGAACAATGGGAATTGGCTTGTACAGAAGCTCAAACCAAATCAATAAATGTACGTCTTAAATTGATACATTTTAAATGGTTAATGTGGATGTATGTTACACCGGTGGAGTTAAATAGATATAACAAAAATATACCAGATACATGCACAAAATGCATGGAAAGTAAAGGAACCCTATTTCATTGTGTATGAGAATGTAGAATAATTAGAATGTTTTGGGAAGAGGTGAGGGTAACAATTGAAAAAATAATTTCTAAACAAATCATATTGAATCCTAAACTGTTTTTGTTGGGTCTGTACCCAGAAAAGCATAACTTTAATAAAAGTGAAAGAACATTCATAGACCTCAGTTTGCTTAATGCCAAAAAAATGTATTGCACTACTGTGGAAAAAGACTCATAGACCAGATGTGACTCAGTGGTTAAGACAGATGTTAAAAAACCTTCCACTAGAAAGAATAACATGCATACTGAAATCAAAGGAAATTGTGTTTGAGAATATATGGAGACCTTTTATTGATTATGTAAAGAATTTAAACATAGCTTTTGAAGAAGAAGGTGAATGATGTGTGTGGACCTTGTAAATTCCAAACTGGTGAATGTATAATATGTATACTTATGTAATGGATTGCCTAGACTAAACAGAGGAGCATTGTTGAAGACTTGATTTTGTTGGTGGTTGTTGGTGTTTTTAGTGTATTTTTTTTGTAGTACTTTAGTGTTAGTGTTTGATTGTTTGTGTCATGTTTGTTAAAAAAAAAGGTTCAATAAAGATATTGTGGAAAAAAAAAGATGTGCTTTGTGTTTCTATGGTAGCGAGTTGTCAATCAAGATGAAAGCCTGGCCTAAAGGTGTGTTCACATCAAATGCGAACGGCTGGCGTGAATACATACAAAGTGAATGGGAAGACACAAGTACGCGCAAATTTGCGTAGTCATGTGTTTGTGTCCGCTAGCTAGCTGCTAGCTTTGACAGTCTGCTGTCATATAAAAATTATCACCATTGCAGAGTAAACTAGTTAGAAAATGAAACTCACTCACTGGGAGACAGGAGAACTGGGAAATCTTCAGCTGAATCGGAATTTTGGAGTTATTTACCCACAGTTTCCAGCCACGGACATCCTAGCAAGCTAGCAAGTTAGCAATGTAAACACCCATCATCTGTGAAGTTTTGGAGTCTTGAGAGGACGTTTTCAGGTGAGCCCCCAGTCGGATAATGTAAACCTAAGCATGATGTTATTTTGGGAATTTCCACAGCAGGTTGAACACAGCTGCAGAAGTTTTAAAGACAACTTCGCCGGTCTGCAGCTCACTATTCATGTCTGTTGGCGTATTTACATTGATTTATAATGTAATCGTGCCACACAAAAAATTTGCCTGTTCCGAGTTTGGTGTGCACGCACCTTAAAGCAACCTTCTGGAAAATGAATGGGACACATACTGTAGATAACATTTTCATTTGTATTCATGAACATATACAAGCAATTAATAATAATACAGACTAAGGGAGCAAGTTGTCCACAGACTTATTTATGAAATCAGACATGTCGCCCCTGTTGGCCATTTGACAGAATGACATTTTAAAAATCAATGCCACACCAGGACAGGCTGTGAGACAGTAACTAATCACTCACCAACTTCTGTGTGTAACATATTTGCCGGGGGTGTCAACCAAACTCAAACGTATAGAATTTCTGTATTATTCTCTAATGTGAGTCATGAGAAATGTAATTCTCAGCATGTGTATAAGTAAACACACACACGTGTGTGAAACTACCATTTATACGATGCCAAGGCAGACAGACTGTAATGTGTGGTGAATAACATAATTGCTTAACTGGAGGAGCCAATAATCAGAGGTCCACTGGCCTATTATCAGAGCCTCTGTGAGAGGAACTGCACCCATCAAGCCTCCTCTCCTCCACGTACAGAGAGAACGAGAGCTGACAGGAGGCCCTGGCGTCTTGCAGGGTGATGGGCTCTCCAGACAAACGGGCACTAATGGCAGACGGCGGAGGTCAAAGCCTTGAAATATTAAAACCACAAGCTGCTTTCAAACACTCCCACTAAATGCATGAGACACAAATGAGAAAATACCCCACAGAGACACAGGAAGAACTGGCAGAAATTGAGATACAGAGGAGTGCGAAGAGGAGTTTTGCAACCCCGTGCGTTGCCTATGGTGTGTGCTGCGGTGCGTGTGTGTGCGCTTACTTGGATAAAATGTAATAACTCTGCAGGTGCCGATGGCCTGGGGCTTGAAGAGTGAAGGTAATAAATCACAGACGTATTCACCCAGTTCAGACAAAGATACCATAGAGACCATTACATCTCCCCAAAGTTTGACCTGTCCTGAACCTGAGCTCAACTTCCTACCCTCTCTCTTAAGCGACCACACATGCATAGTAGAAAATGTGCACACACACACACACACACACACACACACACACACACACAGCCCTGGCACTATAGGTGCCTTCCACCGTGCTGACTAAGCTTGACAGGGGGCGTGTGCACACACACACACACACACACACACACACACACACACACACACACACACACACAGCCGTGAGGTAAACAGAATGACGAGGGCAAGGGCTGCATTACCGGCTGGGCTCATTGCCATGTTAGCCTGCCTCACACCACACACAGAGACTGTTACTCAGCTTCGACACTCTGTGACTCCAGGAAGACACAGGTAGTGTGGTCCAGGAACAGTGGGAGGGAAAACACGGTGATATCTGCAGGCGTGCTCACCTGGTGGGATCAATGAGAGCTTACACTGAAAAAATTAGAAATACACCATGTATTACTACATGTATGGCAGCCATTCAACTTGAGTATCTGTTGAATTGCAACACAAGGACACTAGGGGTGGGAAAAAAGATTGATTCAGTGATGGATCGCAATACTTGGCACTGGTGACAATGCAGCGATCCATAAACGCACGGATCGATCTTCTATTAAAAAAAATGCACCACATATACTTTTGGGTTATCAGTTAATCAATGGTGTTTTCAGTCCACTAGATGGTGCAAAGCAAACACCCAGTCAAGTGAAGTCATAGCTTGTCTCAGTGATTTGCAGCCAGCTTTGAAAGTTAGGAAGCAGTTAGCTCAGAGCTAGCTCAAATATCAGGCCTTTTTGGATTTTATAACAAACATGGAAGGGAAGACCTTGACATGACACACAACCCGCAAGAAATGCTGCATGAAAAAAAGAAAAAACACTCAGAATAGGGCGGGCCACACACGTCTTGGAGCAGCATTAACAACGGCTAAGCTAAAGAGACACTGACATGGAGCTCTTTCTCCGAGCGTCAAGTGAGTAAAGTTTATTTATGAAGCGCTTTTCACAAACATATACTGTAGTCACAGAGCGCTGCACAATAAAATGGAATAAAAGGAAGTTGATAGATTAAAAACAATTTTAAAAATGTAAGTTAAACACAAGATTAAAATCATTTAAAAATATCAGACTTGCCATTAAAAAGGAGCTGAAACTTGAAATCCTCCTTAAACAAAAAAGTTTTCAGCTGCTTTTTTAAAAGAGTCCACAGAGTCAGATAAAAGGGATTGTCATTCAATCCATACAGCCAATCATGTACAGTACAACAAAATTACGTTTCTCCTATCTACAATGTTAATCACATCTAAAATCAGAGGGGTCACTGCCATGCAAGGCACCAACATGCAAGGTGCTGCCACAAATGTCCCTCCTCCGTTCCATTATTGCTGAGCACCAAGCTGGACTGCAGGAAGTTACGCTTTTTTACAGTGGGGCAATAAAGTATTTAGTCAGCCACCAATTGTGCAAGTTCTCCCACTTAAAAGATGAGAGAGGTCTCCAATTTTCATCATAGGTATACCTCAACTATGAGAGACAAAATGAGAAAAAAAAAATCCAGAAAATCACATTGAAGGATTTTTAATGAATTAATTGGTAAATTCCTCGGTAAAATAAGTATTTGGTCAATAACAAAAGTTTATCTCAATACTTTGTTATATACCCTTCGCTGGGAATGACAGAGGTCAAATGTTTTCTGTAAGTCTTCACAAGGTTTTCACACACTGTTGCTGGTATTTTGGCCCATTCCTCCATGCAGATCTCCTCTAGAGCAGTGATGTTTTGTGGCTGTCGCTGGGCAACACGGACTTTCAATCCCCTCCAAAGATTTTCTATGGGGTTGAGATCTGGAGACTGGCTAGGCCACGCCAGGACCTTGAAATGCTTCTTACGAAGCCACTCCTTCGTTGCCCGGGCGGTGTGTTTGGGATCACTGTCACGCTGAAAGATCCAGCCACGTTTCATCTTCAATGCCCTTGCTGATGGAAGGAGGTTTTCACTCAAAATCTCACGATACATGGCCCCATTCATTCTTTCCTTTACACGGATCAGTCGTCCTGGTCCCTTTGCAGAAAAACAGCCCCAAAGCATGATGTTTCCACCCCCATGCTTCACAGTAGGTATGGTGTTCTTTCTCCTCCAAACACGACAAGTTGAGTTTTTACCAAAAACTTCTGTTTTGGTTTCATCTGACCATATGATATTCTCCCAATCCTCTTCATCATCCAAATGCTCTCTAGCAAACTTCAGATGGGCCTGGACATGTACTGGCTTAAGCAGGGGGACACGTCAGGCACTGCAGGATTTGAGTCCCTGGCGGCATACTGTGTTACTGATGTAGCCTTTGTTACTTTGGTCCCAGCTCTCTGCAGGTCATTCACTAGGTCCCCCCGTGTGGTTCTGGGATTTTTGCTCACCATTCTCGTGATCATTTTGACCCCACGGGGTGAGATCTTGCGTGAAGCCCCAGATGGAGGGAGATTATCAGTGGTCTTGTATGTCTTCCATTTTCTAATAATTGCTCCCACAGTTGATTTCTTCACACCAAGCTGCTTACCTATTGCAGATTCAATCTTCCCAGCCTGGTGCAGGTCTACAATTTTGTTTCTGGTGTCCTTTGACAGCTCTTTGGTCTTGGCCATAGTGGAGTTTGGAGTCTGACTGTTTGAGGTTGTGGACAGGTGTCTTTTATACTGATAATGAGTTCAAACAGGTGCCATTAATACAGGTAACGAGTGGAGGACAGAGAAGCCTCTTAAAGAAGTTGTTACAGGTCTGTGAGAGCCAGAAATCTTGCTTGTTTGTAGGTGACCAAATACTTATTTTACCAAGGAATTTACCAATTAATTCATTAAAAATCCTTCAATGTGATTTTCTGGATTTTTTTTTCTCATTTTGTCTCTCATAGTTGAGGTATACCTATGATGGAAATTGGAGACCTCTCTCATCTTTTAAGTGGGAGAACTTGCACAATTGGTGGCTGACTAAATACTTTTTTGCCCCACTGTATATGGTCTTCGGCATGACCCGGCCAGGATTTGAACCCCTGCCTCCTGGGTGTGGGACGGATGCTCTACCAACTGAGCCACCACTCCAGTAATGTAGCTGGAGTCTATTCCAAACAGCACTGTCCAGACGCATCTCCACGGAAAATGAAGCCCCGAAAATACTTTATTATATGAAAGAGATGTCAACAGTTTTACTTTGGGACATGATTTGAGGTTGAATAAGGTGAAAAATTTTGAAATATATGAGATTGTGATACTCGATTATCGCAATATCGTGATTATCGTTGAATCAGGATCGAATCATGACTCAAGAATCGTGATAGAATCAAATTATGAGGTCCCTCCCAATTCCCACCCCTACAGGACACCTCAGTCTACTTAAGGGGGTACTGATTAGGCGATCATCTAAGCATGGTAAGACGCATTAACGTTGTGCATAAAAATCAGAGTTATTACACAAATACAGATATCTGAGTTCTTCCTAAGTTAAAACTTAATTACTGTAGTGTTTAAGAATGAACATGAAATGGTTTTCTTTGCTTTTTTTGATCTTAAAAGAAACATCTTTTTTTATTTTGGACAGTTTTCATTATCTGTAAATACATGCTCTAAATGATGATATTTTGACTTGGAATTTGGGTGAGTTATTTTCAGTAGGTTAGAGAATAAAACAAAATTGTCCATTTTATTCAAAAACATACAGTACGTATACATCGTAAAACCAGATGATAATTTTGCAGAGGTCTCTTTGTCCTCTTAATTTTTACCAGAACAATATTACAGAATTAATGAGGCATGCGATCATAGTTGCTTTGATAGCGGCTTTCAGCTCATCTGCATTGTTGGTCCATTGTTTCTCATCTTTCTCTTGACTATTGTCCCACTGAGTCCTGATGGAAAATAAAATCAGTATCTTCACAAAGCTTTTCAGCATATGGAAGCATGAGATGTTCTAAAATTCTGTGGTGGACAGTGGGTGCTGATTGTCCTTGTGGTGCTCTGAATCCTCAGTGAAGTCTACATAGCAGCAGGTGAACTCATTCATCATATTTTCTCTCTCTCTCTCTCTCTCTCTCTCTCTCTCTCTCTCTCTCTCACACACACACACACTCTTTCAGCTGCTCCCTATTTGTTGTCGCCACAGCGTACCATGGGTCCACACTTGATTTTGCAAGGATTTTTATTCCGGATGCCCTTCCTGATGCAACCATCCCCATTTACCCACAATGGTAAATTGGGAAAAACTTTAAAAAAGGTAGTTGAACATTATCAAGAACCACAAAAATACAAGATAGCCATAACAAATGCCCATTTTCCAAGACCATACGATTCTCAGCTTTCTCTCCACACACCACTCCATTTCTTTCTTCTTTAGAGATCAAAATGTTCCCATCACAGCAGAGAACGGAGGATTGTGGGAGACACTAGTGATCATTTTTTTGTGTTGGATAGAGACTGAAATAATTCAGATGAAATACTTTTTTTCCCTGAACATGGAGTCAATTATCTGTCTGTGGCTGGTTTTAAGTCTTTAAACAGGCCACCCTGTCAGCGATCACAATCAGTGCCAAATCAGCACTTATGACAACAGCTGCTTCGTCTGACCCTGGGAATATCAGTGGGAAATGAGTGCCCCCCATATTGTCCTTCAGCCTTCAATTTTCCAAGTCCCCTGCAGTCATGATGGTTGTGCAGTCAGAGATTAGTCTCAATTATGATTGTTTAAAGAAGAGGAGGAAAAAGATGTGGACCTCCAATGAAAGACTAACTGAGATGAAAGTCAGTGTTGTCTAACTTCTAATCAACTTAAGTTACATGAAATTCAGTTACATAAGAGTGGACTGGTGTATGACAGTAAAACAATAACAACAAGAAAACAAGGGTATTCATACAAATTCTATTCCCATAAACCCACATTTATAATGTTCTAGCCCCAGGCAAGAAAAATCCATCCATCTTCTATCACTTTTTCGAGGGTCTGAGTCATGGAAGCAGCAGTCAAAGGAGAGAACCCCAGTCTTGCCCTTCCCCCACCTCCTCCAGCTCTTCAGGGAGGGTACCAAGGCGATCCCAGACTAGCTGGTAGAAACGATCCTGACAGCATATTGTTGGTCTACCGCATGTAGGAGGCATGCAGGAGTCACCCTGATCAGATGCCCAAACCACCTCAGCTGGCTCCTTTCGATGTGGAGCAGCAGCGGCACTACACTGAGCCTCTCCTTTCTGTTTCTAAATGGCTCGACCTTGGAGCATGTTGTGGAGTCATACTGCTCAACACAGCCACGAAAATGTTCTCAATATATAGTTTTTCATCTGCTGTATCAGTTCACTCCCAATTCCCACTGCAGAGACCAATCAATGCATGTAAATATTAGACACGTATATATACACACTTAGGTCAAAACACTGATGAAATTACAGGTCTACTATGCTGAAAATGGAAAATGAATTCCCCAGTGTGTTACTATTTCCTCACACAGGCAACAATGTATCAAGTGTCAGTTCCCCGTGCTCTATATGCTGTATTCAGCAGTGCCTATAACAACGTGCTTTTTGTTCATTTCCAATAAATGGCTTTATTGTTTGTCAGTGAAGACATTTTTTCCTATTTAAGAAATATTTTAATATGATGACCCAACTTTCCCCCATCACTCACAATCAAAACTTTACTGATTCAACTTTACTGATTACTTCTGCTCCATCTGTGTTGCAAGCTGGGAGATAAATAGCCCATGTCTCACTACGCGAAGCCCAAAGAGGCTGCCAAGCAGAACAAACCTATCAGCACAAACTCTAATTCCTTTCATAGGAGCAGAACTTAAAGTAACAGCTAATTAATGCTCCATTAGTTATTGTAACACAGTACTCAAACTATTCTTTAAGGCTGCATTCCCACTAAGCATGATTTTTTTTCTGCTCTGAGCATCTATTTTCTGTTTATTTTTGATGTGGTCCAGTGTTTAATGCACTCAACGTCCTTGGTGTGAGAGCTGTTTTTCACTAAGCTCACAGCGCTGAAAGCTGAAAAAAGGTCAACTTTTGGAATGTTGCAACACTCATAGGTGTCACACCTCTTTAACCAGCTGATCAGCTGGAGGGGTGTATGTTTTCTTACCAGTTTGATGCAGTTTAGTGCAGTTCGTGGAGAGTTTCAGTGAAACCTGATCTCTCAACAATCTCCAAAAGCCTCAAAAAAGCCTTTTCTGTGTAAATGTTTGGGAGATCGTTGTAAGAGTTTCATGGCGATCTCTAGAGATCTTTGAAAGATCCTTGAGAGACCAAGACAGATCATTGAGGGATCACTGGCCCTCCTTTATCAAACGTGTGTAAGACAGAAAAGTGGTCATATGATCATTTCAATGTGCAGATCAGTTATTTATTAATCTGAATGTGATTGTACTGTGCACTCAAATCTCACGTCAGCTTTGAGTTGGGGTACACAAGTTTTTAAGTCACTGCAGACTCCCGTGCAGCAGAGAAACCTGATGTGTGGGAGAATTATTTCATCATATCAAACTATATTGAGCAGTTCAGCCTTTCAGGTGATATGTTTGCCTTGTGTTATACAGTATTTGAATGAAAGTTTTGACGATTAACTTTAAAGACTAAATAGGCTGCTGTTAGTAATTATAAACATTTTATCCATATTTATGTGACTGCAGCGAATAATAAAACAGATTTAAGCAGAATTTAAACAAAGGTATTTGATGTAATGTATAAAACTGAATTTAGTTTCTGAAATATTCTTTACCGTTGCAGTTGAGCTGCAGGGTTTTTTCAGTTGTCGATTTATTCCTGTATTTATACATCTGTACTGTAAGGAGTCTCCTGTGTGAGCACCATGTTAAAATAATATTCTAAAAAGTACTTCTTTGACTACATTTTCTGTTATGTAACACAGTATCGCATAATAGTTATTCCACAAAAATGATCCATTAACAAAACCACAACAAAGCTTTACGCACAGAAGTGCCCGGCCGAGGTGATCTGTTGCATCAGGATTTAAAAGAAACCTGCTCTGGATTAAAAAGAGAAATTCGGAATAGCACAGAAAATGTGGGGAAATTATTTTATTTTGCCATGTGCATTTCTACACATTTTTGGGAGATGACAGAGTGGCTGAGCTGACCCAATGTGTACAGCGCGCATCAGACAGCTGTTCTGGAGAGGGGACGTCTTTCTGCACTTCTAAGTAGTAGGTAATAAATGCTCATGTTTGACAAATAGTGTGCTTTAAATGACAACATGAACAACATTTAGTCAAACAGTCATCTAAGTCAAACAATAGGTTACAGATATATATTATGATCCACAGATGGAGATCAGCTGATCACACCAACAGTACTGCGCAGCACCAGTCTCCTCCATAACATGGTTCTTTTGCATCTAAAGTGACTTTTGAGGTTAATAGACTATACTATATAATTATTTTTCACTTCTCTTACAATATAGTGTGTTTCTGTTTTGGAAAAGTTTGTCTTTTTGCCATTTCATGTTCCGCTATGCCATGAATTCTGGGGGTGAAATGTGGGAGTGGAATCCAAATGGCGTTCAGATCCATCCATCAGATTTATCAAAGAGTAAACAATCATAAGGTGAGATTGACTAGATATGCACGGTTTCATAAATACCACACAGACCTTTTCGTACGATCATATTTACACACAAATATGATTGATTTCTATGCCTGTTTGATAAATAAGGGCCACTGAGTTTGTTGGGTGACCAATGAGGTATATTTACATTTGAGAGGTTTCTAGTGCTCTTCTACCCACTTTACACAGGGGTGGAGATCATTCAGAGATCACTGAAAGATTAAAAAATGGCCAGATCTCTCAATGATCCTCCCTTGATCTCTCAGCGATTGCCAAGATCTCTCAATGATTTCCAGTGATCACCACAGCCTCCACAGTTTTGGACTGAGTCAAAACAACGCCTCAACATTCTTCAAAGGGAAGTGATCTCTCAACAATCTCTCAACAAATGCTCAGCAATCTCATCAATCTCCTAATGATTTCTCAGCAATCTTTCAACAATCAACTCTATTGGTCTTTCATCAAACGCTCTGGGATCTCTCACTGATCTCTTAGCCATCTCTTCGTTCGGGGTGGGAAAATTTGGCATTCATTGAAAGATCACAGAGATCATTGAGATTGTTGAGCAGTCAAGGATAGCTCAAGGAGCACTCAACAATCTCATCAATCTCCCAATGATCTCTCATCAATCACCAGGTTAAAACTAGGACTGCTGCTTGTGACGGCATCACCCTGACCATAAATAAAGACTGGACAGACAACCAACTGAGACAAAGAGAAGCATTGTGCAATATTTACTGGAATACACTAGTTACCAGTTACTAAAGTTTCAAAGTAAAGAGTGAGGGAACTCTCTAATACGTATAGTTCTTATTGTGTCAGGTGCCATTAATAACCCCCCCCCCCCCCAAAAAAAAAGTACAACACACTGCTTTGACAAAAAAATGAACAAATCCCACATTTTCTAGAAACAATTGTGATGAAGTGCAAAACTTGCGATCACTGCACAGACTGACATACATGAAGAACGGACACAAAATAAGTCTTATTCTAAATAATGCTTAATATCATCTCTTGACATTGAATGTACCTGAGACCTCAGATTAATAATTTTCTTTTTCTTACTTTTGGGACAGAATCTGAAATTCAAATGTGGACAAGTTGATTTTTTTTCCCAGTTAAAAAAGTCACAAAAACCCAACCTCCCAGTAAAACTACTCCGTTAAACTTGTAATTAAAAGTGTCCACTTTTATTTTGTACACAGTAGCAAACAGCAAGTCTGTCACTGCTCAAACACTTTCTGTTGATCCCATAATACGGGTCAAAACCCAAACAGTCAAAACCTCAAAACACTTAACAACCTTATTTTATTTACTGGACTGAGTGGAGTTTCATCATTCATTACAGACTTCCTTCTCCCTATGCTCACTCAGTTCACAAAACTTGCAAACCAGCTGTGGGTGCAATGTCACTGGGGTGTGTGTGATGTGGCCAGAGGTTTATTAAGAGAAAGAGTAAGGATGGTAAGTGTTAGGATGGAGGATATGGTATGTGCTACACCCCACCTGGTGTATGATAGGCAGTTCGTATCTCTGTTCCAGTGACCCTTGGCCACACAACTGTAATCAGTAGGAGCTACAGTAGGGCAGCTCTGCATGTTAACTGTCCTTTTCGTTCTATTCCACACTGAGCACCAAGCTAGAAGGCGGAAAGTACTATTGTTATAAAGTAAAATAACCCCTGGTCGAGGTGCAAGCCACGTACTCCCAAATGTGAGGCTCTATCAGTCGTTCACCACTCTAGTGACAAGACAAGGTTTGCAGTTATTCTGCTGCAAGACTGTTGAACGTTTACTATCAATAATTCACATTAATGAACTTAATCTTTACACCACAAACTTATGTCACTATTTTTGCCATGATATTTGCTATGAGCTACTGACTTACCTTAAAGTTGTGCTGGCATGAGTAGTGCTAACTTGGAGCTAAAGTCTAAATTGACAGTTGAACAGTTCTGCTGAAATCATATCTATTCATATGTCAAAGGCCTGTCCAAGTAA
Source organism: Pholidichthys leucotaenia (assembly GCA_020510985.1). NCBI lineage: Eukaryota > Metazoa > Chordata > Actinopteri > Cichliformes > Pholidichthyidae > Pholidichthys > Pholidichthys leucotaenia. The sequence continues at coordinate 92,771,405 of CM035846.1, forward strand.
AGGGTAAGTGTTGAGAAATCTGCTGTAGTCTTTTCCCTCAACTATAATTTTGCAGCTTAAACTAAGCTTCTTGCTGTGATGCCCAGTTGAATCAGTCCCCGTTAATTCTACATGTAAACAAGCTTTGATCAATAAGCTCAGAACAATCTGTTTTCTGACAGTGGTGATGACTCAGCCACTTAAGTCTATATCCTTCATCAACTAAACCCACAACAAGACAACACCCCCTTTAATTACTCACACTGAGGAACACTCACCACACTTAGCTGTCAATCACGTGCTGCTGATAAGTTAAACCCCCATTATGTGAATCACTTGCCTGAGACTCAACCCCTTATCAAAAAATTACAATGGGTTTTTAAAAATGTGCAATCCACCACCAGAAGGTTGAATTTCACCAGCACTCCCTTATACTCCTTTAGTAGTCCATCGGGCCTACGTGGTAGACAGCAGATGGGATGGAGGATGCTTGGATGTGTGTAGGGAGGAGATAGCAGAGAAGCTCCACAGTATCAGATGACCAGCAGGGCTTCTCAGGTTGTCTCAATCATGAAGGAGACATCTGGGCCTATTAATGGACCACTGCTGGCCTCCACCGTTCGTGTTATGAAGAAAACAATGTAATCTGACGGACACAGTGGTGGATTTGGGTTGCTGCGGCTGCTCTCTATGTGAACATGAAGCTGATTACACTAGGTTTATAAAAGATCTTCACTACAACACCCACATGACTTACACAATACAGTTGCTCTCCCCTAAAGACCCCAAGTGTTTTTACTCCACCCCTGCTCTGATACTTCACATCAGAGAGCTTGACAACCTCCCAGGAAGCCTTTTTTTTTCCTCAGGGGGAGATTATTCAAATCATTCTTTCTTAAGCTTATGTAACTATTAAATTCCTATTCTTCATCCTCCAGCAGAGCAATCAGTAAAGGAAAATATGCCAGAATATGTGTGAGTCTGACTGTGTCTACTATAGTGTAGTACAGTGGTACCTCTACTTACGAATTTAATTCGTTCCGGAAGAATTCTCGTAACGTGAAAAATTCGTAAGTAGAGGCGCGTTTTTACATGTAAATGCCGTAATCCGTTCCAAGCCCCCAAAATTCGGCCATAAATTTTTTATAAATCATAAAAACGCATCAAAACATGTAACAAATACATGTTACAATTAGATTACTGCACAATAAACATAAAATGAGAGTTTAAAATGAGAGAAAGAATAATAAAAGAGAAAGAATAATAAAAATTATGTTCATTTACCTTTTAACTGCGATCGTCGGCGTCAGCGTCACCTTTTGCCTTCTTTGGTTCATGTTCTGTCTCATCAGTGGTTTTTGCCTGACGTTTTGTGATGAAACGATCCAAGGACGTTTGCTTTTATCGGCTTGTAAGGGCTTCCTTTTGTTTTAATACCGTGCTGATCGTTGATGCTGTTTTTTTTTTCCCAAAACTTTATTAAGAACAAGGTGAAAGTACAGAGTTATAACGTAGATGGTGATAAACATGGCAGTTAATTTTTTTTTCTCTAAATTGTGTAGTTCAGTCAACAGTCTTACAAGAGGTAAGAAGGATAAAATAAAGTAGTAAGAATAGTAAATAATAATAAGATAAAGCGAGATCAACCAAACGCATCCATTCGTGGCCAATGGGATACCAGGAAGATGCTAGGCGATAGCCAATGGCAGAGCAGCTACAGGTATGTTTACGTTCGGTAAAATACGGGAGCTGCGAGGAGCGCGTACTTTTTTTGCCTTTCGTATCCTGAAATTTTGTTCGTAACTAGAGGCAATATTTTCCCGTTGAGGCGTCTCGTAACCTGAAAATTTCGTATGTAGAGACATTCGTAAGTAGAGGTACCACTGTACTAGTACTCATGAACCACAAAGACCATCAAAGAACTTCAATCACAGGTACGTGCAACAATTTCAGGAGAGGAATAATACTGGAAACCTTAACAGTAGCGCTGTCCTGATTAGTAAATGTGATTGATTACGTCAACACGCACAGCATACCATCGACATGTCATCAATTACGTCAGTTACGTAAATACGTCAACACGCACAAGATACCATTAACACATCATTGATTATGTCAGTTACGTAAATACATCAACACGCACAAGATACCGTTAACATGTCACCGATTATGTCAGTTACATAAATATGTCAACACGCACAAGATACCGTTAGCGCGTCATTGATTATGTCAGTTACGTAAATACATCAACATGTACAAGATACCGTTAACATGTCACCGATTATGTCAGTTACATAAATACGTCAACATGCACAAGACACCGTTAACATGTCATTGATTATGTCAGTTATGTAAATACGTCGACACGCAAGATACCGTTAACACGTCATCGATTATGTCATTTACGTAAATACATCAACACGCACAAGATACCACTGACACGTCACCGATTATGTCGGTTACATAAATACATCAACACGCACAAGATACCGTTAACACGTCATTGATTATGTCGGTTATGTAAATACGTCGACACGCACACTGTCAAAAGGAGACAATGCAAGGAAAATGGCTGCACCCAGTCTGAGCAACAGCGCTCCCGAGAATACACAGGAAGACGATACTGCTGACAAAAGGAGATTATTAAAACATGGAATGAACAGTACAATACTGAACATTCCATACACATTTCATATTGAACATTCCATACATGTTCCATCTGCGTTCTGTATGAAGCAGTCCTACTAGCTAGCAGTTTCAAGTGTTTTATGAACATGTACATGTAACATTAGATGTAGAATGTTCCGTATCTAACGTTCCGTATGTGAGCGTTCTGTCCATGTTCTGTATGTGTTCTTAGGTCGTGCTAGCTAACGATCCAGCCTCCTGACATTCTTACTAGCTAGCAGTTTCAAGTGTTCTATGAACACGTACATGTAACATTAGATGCGGAATGTTCCGTATCTAATGTTCCGTATGTGAGCATTCTGTCCATGTTCTGTACATGTTCTTAGGTCGTGCTAGCTAACGGTCCAGCCTCCTGATATTCCCAAGTGCCTTACGTATGGAACAGTAGATACGGAAAGTTCCTTACAGAATGCTAGTGGTCGTGCTAGCTACAACTAACACTAAAACACTATCTTGTAACAGAAAGAGAACACTGTAAAACTAGACAAAAATATTAGCCAATAGGTCAGACAGATAAATTAAAACAGACTAGTTATGTGCTTCTCCTTTGCTAGTTCTTAAATGTATGACATTTCAGATTTCCAACAGAAGTTAGCAAAAGAGAACAAAATCATATAGTGCATACAAAAAAATTCTTTAATATGCACCTGTACCATGAGAAAGGTCTATGTGGCTCCTATAACTGACTCCGCGAGTAGTATGACAATCACTTGTGTTTGTGTCTGTGTGTAGTAGCTACATACACACCTCACCATTTCCTTGTCTCTAGCTCATAATTATATGTGTCAAAGTGCAAGAGCAAAGCCAAAGTAACAATGAACCTTGCAAATCCTCATTGATATTCAAAGGAGACGTCCTGCAGTTGTATGACTCCTACCGTGGCTGACAGGGAGCCTCAGAGAAAAAACACACAACAAGCTAAAATCAATCCCTCCTGAGGTTAGGACAGCTGCATACAAGTTATACGATTGCAAGCCAGAGCTATCAGCATACAATGTTACTTGCATCTGAATTGCAAATGTGTGAGTGGACTCGAAGGCAACTAAAAAATGAGACCTTCTGATTCCCTCGGTTGCCTCTAACAACCCTTGGACTGATAGGTGCAGGAATTTAGACAAATCCTTACTGAAAATTCAAGGGATGTGACATTCTGAAGGCCTTGGCTCAATTCGTAGGTCACTAGAGCTCCAACACAGTAAATTAACCAGTCACTTCCAACTAAGAACTGACTCCCAACACAGCAGAGACTCAATACCCAATAGGAGTTACAAAAATTTGTTATGGCTTTAGATAGGATTTTAATACTGTAGCTGCAATATTGGTAAGCTACAAAGATGCCATGGTGGGATCTTAGGAATCTTCTTAATATGTGGACAAGCATCTTGATCAGGTGTGCCAATCATTTTCATCTCAGGCCACATCAGCCTCATGGTTGCCGGCTGTAACTGTAAGACTGTATACATGCATAGGTATCAGTTACATTTGCTGATAATTCCCAAAATCAGTCTGCAACAGTGTTTCTTGAAAGGCTGACATTATTTAAAAGTCTATTTCTGATCAGGTTGCCCCTGCTGGCATACCTTTACCATACATCACTCTTTAAAACTGACCTTCTGAAAAATACTTGGAAGCTTGGGTAAAGCTGGCCCTTACAGCTGCATAATTTTTTGCTGCAACTTTGGCAAACATGTTCTGCTGAGACTACATTCTGCATTTTAATCCTTGGGGCTTTTGTTACTTTTCTTGGTGGCTAAAGTATGCATACCTGGCTCCATGTTTGGTTTCAAAAAGCAGATGCAACTTTCCTTGCAAAGAAGACAAGCTGGTTTGTCTCTTTTAAACACAAACACGTAATCACTTTCCCACCTGTCTTTAAACTGTCTTCCCTTTGTATCAGTTTTTCTTTTATTACACATTTTCCGAACTCCAAAAACCCCCCACAAACTTATTTTGGAAATGACAGTGACTGATGTTGAAACACTGCTACTCCAAGGTTGCATGCCATCATTGAACCAATGACAAAAACTGCAATGCATTATGGGGCATTTAGTTAATTTTCACTGTAATCTAATGTGGCACAGAATCATATTTTTTTAAATCATTATTTTTAAGCTCCCATGGGTCACATACAGTTGAATCCATAAGTTTACACTTCATAATAAGATAACTTTTTCCATACCGTCTGACATCAAATCATACTAAACTTTTCCCATTTTTAGGTCAGGTAGGATTACCAAAATTATTTCTATTTGCCAAATAACTTTTATATTTGCTAAATAATTTTTAAAATAATTTTTTATTACTTTCTTCAAAGTTAGAAGTTTACATACACTGAGATTATTATGCCTTTAAACAGTATGGGAAAGTCCAGATAATGATGTCATAGCTTTCAAAGCTTCTGATAGGTTAAATGACAGCATTTGAGTTAATTGGAGGCACACTTGTGGATGTATTTTAAGGCACACCTCAAACACACTGCTTCCTTGTGCGACATCATGGGAAAATCAAAAGAAATCAGCCAAGATATCAGGAAGAGAATTGTGGATGTTCACAAGTCTGGTTCATCCTTGAGTACAATCTCCAGATGCCTGAAGGTGCCATGTTCATCTGGTCAAACAATTATACATAAGTATAAACACCATGGGAATGTCCAGCCATCATACCGCTCAGGAAGGAGATGGGTTCTGTGGCCATAATGACCAGTGTTACATTTGCAGGAAAAAGGGGGAAGCTTTCAAGCCTGAGAACACCATCCCAACTGTGAAGTACGGGGGTAGGAGCTCATGTTGTGGGGGTGTTTTGCAGCGAGCAAGGCGGCCTACAAACCTGACTCAGTTACACCAGTTCTGTCAGGAGGAATGGGCCCAAATTCCTGAAAACTATTGTAAGAAACTTGTGGAAGAATACTCAAAATGTTTGACCCAAGTCAGAGTTTAAAGGCAATACTACCAAATACTAATCAAATGTATGTAAACTTCAGACTTTGAAGAAAGTAATAAAGAAATTCTCTAAAAAATTATTTAGTAAATATAAAAATTATTTAATAATCTTAACTGACCTAAAACGGGAAAAGTTTAGTCAGATTTAATGTCAGGCAGTGAAGAAAAAAGGTTTTGTGTAATACAGTGTTTGGAAAATCTGGTTTCAGCTGTAAAATGTACAATTGTAAAGCGTCTGAGTGTCCTTAAAAAGCACTATATAAATGCATTACTATCATTATTATCATAGAGGGCTAAATTCAGCCCATGGACCTTGAGTTTGTCACATGATCTTAATTCTCCAGCTCACAAAGACATTTTGGACAATTCTATGCTTCTCATTTTGTAGGAACAGTTTGGGAAAAGTCCTTTTCTGATTCAACATGACTGTGCCCCAGTCCACAGAGCAAGATCCAGATAAATTTAATCTGGAAGAACATAACGGGCCCACAAGGTGCCCTGATCTCTACCCCCCATCCAAAGCTTTTGAGATGAAAGGAGCCAGGCCTACTGGTCCAACATCAGTGCCTGACTCCACAAATACTCTTCTGAATGAATGGTCAAAAATTCCCACAGACACGCTCCAAAATTTTTATAGAAAGCCGTCCCCAAAGAATAGAAGCTGTTATCTCTGCAAAAGGGGACAACTCATTAATAATGCCTATGAATTTAGAATAAGACAGCATAAAAGTAATGTGTATGTTGCCCAGTACTTTTGGCCATATACTGTAGCTTCCTCTAGCTACCTCTGAAAAGGGGTAGGCCTCATGATGAATTTATGGCTTCCAATATTTATATCATATTAAATAAAAATAATAATTTTGTAAATAGGAATCCAGTAGAAGGGTATAATAGGATCTTTCTGTTTAGCTCCAGTCTTGTGACTGACAAGTTAACATAAGAACACAGTTTTTTTTTGACTTACCAGCCCTTGCTTGTCACTTCTACGGTCAACGTGGTAAATTTACAAGGACAGAAAAGCTCAGTTGAGCAAAACCCAGTGGGTGTAGTCACAGCAAGTGAGTCCAACCATAATAGAAAACATGTTTTTTTTTTCTTGAGCTGGCCAGCTTTAGTGTTTCATTGATGCTCCCATACACTATACAAACCTTGACCTTTCAGTCACTGTACAATATTAAAAATGTTTCAGCTTTTTGTCACTGACAATTAATGAGGTTGAGCAATAAGCCTTTAATGGTTAGAAAATAATAATCTGTCCTGATTTACCTCATACATTTGACTTCAGCATACAGAATTGCATATTTCTGAACTAGCCTTGAGGTTAAGTCAAACTATGAAAACACACAAAGAGAAGCTGTTAACATGGGATGGGTGGAAAACATCCAAGCTGAGAAGCATCTGCAGTGACAGCTGCTGCGACACCTCTCTCAGTAGCAACTAACCCCTTACTGCCATCACAAGGTGTAGTAAATACAGAACATGGAAAATGACTGAAGTAATTGGGTTCTGTGATAATTATCACTGATCCCTGACCTACAAAGGTTTTTTTTTTGTTTGTTTGCATCAGGACAGAACTAAGATCTTATCCAAATAATCAATTGGTGCATACCAACTTACGTAGACCTCAGATGATATAGTCTAAAGCAGGGGTGTCCAAACTTTTTGCAAAGAGGGCCAGATTTGGTGAGGTGAAAATGTGTGTTGGCCGACCGTTCAGCCTGACATTCTTCGAACCATTAACATTAAATGCAAATGAACTATTTCAAGAAATTTTTTATTGCAAATGGAATACCTTTTCATTTCTTCACACAGAACACAAATAAATCTTAACAAGTTTTTACCAAAATCACTCTGCCGCTCATATTTCTCTGCAGCCCGATATTCATATCGGGCTGCATGGTGGCGCAGTGGTTTAGCACTGTGGCAGCACAGTTTTACCCTCGGCCGGGGGACCGCGGAGATCATGAGATCGTGGGTTCGATCCCAGCCCCCGACCAACAGTGAGCTGTGTGGAGTTTGCATGTTCTCCCCGTGTTGCGCGGGTTTACTCCGGGATTTCTCCGGTTTCCTCCCGCATACAAAAAACATGTAGGTTTAGGGCGCTCGCGCACGCAGCGACCAGCAGCCGGTGGCTTGTCACCAGACTGCAAGCCAAGTCTACCTACGGGTACAAATAAGTAACAAAAAAAAAAAATATTTGAAGACCACACTGTTATGTTTCGAGCGCCGATCTCGTCCGTGCTCGAGCCATGCACCATTCCTGGCCATCTGGCGGCTGTGTTTCCCTTTGCTCTCCAAGCTTTTATTGTGACAACGCTCGGAGGGGCTTCCGGCTGTCAAAGCTGTCAGCTGTAACACATTTCGCCTCATCAGCGGCCCCCTACTTAAGAGGGCAGTTGGGAGCGAAATGTGTGGCAGTCTTGTCAGAATCTGTTCACGGTCAGACGTTATTGGAGCATCCCTCTGTTCATTCGTTGACCATTCCTCCTCTGTGACTGTAAGTGTGTTATCTTATGTTCCCATTATTCCCTGTCTTCGATGGTTATTGTCACAGTGTGTTTTAGCCCCCCATGGCTCGTTATTTTGTTCCTTTTTCTGTTCCCTTAATAAACCGTGCAAACTCACCGGTGACTTGTGGCGTCTTATGGTGGCTCGCGAGGGCCACCGCATGACACACATAAAATGAAGAAAATGCCTGTCAGGAAAAAAAAAAAAACTTTGGAAAGATTAACCCCTTGCACTCTGGTCAATTTCCCTAAACACACCTAAAAATAACGTACCCAAAGTAAATCAAAAGCTGTTCTTCAACCCTTTGCAGCATCTTCATGGGGTTGGTCTCATTTAAAAGAAAACACTTTGAATTTTTTGGCAAAACAGTCATAATCTCCCTAAGTGCTCCTGCCACTGAGTAACAGTCATCTAAACATACTGAACTTGAAGAAAATAAATTTCGCCTGGGTGTTTTTTTGGATACAAATGCTTGCAAATAACACACAGCTGTCAGATCTGGGCTGGAAAATGCAACAGAAATGTAGAACCAAGTGTTATCCAGCTGAGGTCAAAATTTTGTAGCAATACCACAAAAAATGAATATATTACACAGCTTTAGGTTGTTCCCATGCGTTTTTGAACTGTGCCAAATGGCACAGTTTGGAAAAACGTCTTTAACTTTTGAATGATTCAATATAGAAGCTTCATCTTGGGCTCTAATGAAAGGTGAAGGGCTCTGTGTGTGTTTTTGGGGGGGTTATTTATTCATTCATGAATGAATGAATGAACAAACAAGCCCCCACACACAAAGAAGCATGCCACGTAAAAAATGTGTGGCTTTTTTTTTACAAGAAAAAATAACCTACAGTGCAATAAAAATTATACTAAAATATCTGTAATGTAGAAGATAACAACTCCCCCCCCTCCCGCTACAGAGGACGGACATCCATCGACACATGACGGGCGCCGCGGTCTACTACGCACAGTTGTACTAAAATATCTGCAATAATATCTGCAATCCGCTACAGAAGAGTAGCGGGGGGGGGGGGGGGTCCCGACGCGGCGCAAGGACTGGACACGGTCCGTGCGCTGTCCGGACCGGACCGGAGCCGTCATGTTGCGATAACGCACAGTTGTAATTTACCGATCGGTCAAAAGTCATTTGGATTACGATTTTCAGGGATAAAGAATAATTTAGCTTATAACACTTACCTGTCCACAACAGCAGTGTCGCTGGTGAACTTCTCTTCCTCATTGTCAGACGAACATGACGCTTGTCCGCTTGTTACACACTCGTGGTTCTGGTCACACGACCCGGTCAAACCATAATTCCATTATTGCGGTTTTGCGCTTCCATGATTGCGGTTTTGGCGAACGATTTTTCAAAACAAATAAGAACAGTAGTAAGAAAAAAAGACTGGCGAACGCCTGTGTATCACCCAGCCTTACACAAAACAGCTTTCGAACTTCTGTGCTTCAATTGGCTGGCTGTATTCGCAGCCGTTGGTAGGCGGGTCCTTCTTGCTAGGTTTTTAGTCATTGGTTCTTCAAGGTTTCAGAAACCCAATTCAAGGCTCTTATTAGTCGAATGAGAGGTCAATCACATCTAAACCAATCAAAGCACTCCTTTGGCTTTCTGTTCGCGGCTGTGTCTGTAGTGGAAGAACGGAAAAGCAGCTTGAGTGCGCTCTAGGACGCAGCGCCCTCGTGCGCTCTAGGACGCAGAGACGTGTCCGCCCGCGGTACACCGGAGTGCAAGAGGTTAAACATATTTATATTATTTGAAACATTACATAATATTCACTATTAAATGCTTATTGTAAACTTCTAAATTCAAAACATGTGAACAGGAAAATAACACCAACAGTTATCTTATTCAGAAGTACAAAACATTGAGAGCTATATGAATCCTTGTATCGCTCGTTCTTTGGTTTTTCAATTGACCATCAAAAATCAAAAAACAAAAATATGCTATTTGATTTCTAATCGGAATATCAAAGACGAAAAAGGTTGTGCTTTTCATGATTTCAATCTTAGACTCGGATCAAAAATACAAAATGGAAAAATGGGCTGCCGGACCAAATATGATTTTAATATTTAATTTGTTGGGTTTACAAGACCCAGTTTGATTGTCAATTCAAAAACAAAAGAACAAATGACTAAAAAGACTCAGCGCATATTCAAAACTGTGGTTTTGATCATCACAAAAAAAATCAATACACTGAGATTTTAGAATTTATTCACCTCAGAAGACTAAACAAATAACTTTCCTGCACTAATGTGAAGGGTGATACTAAGATCTCGACTGCAGTAAATAGGCCAGGTCTGGCTCAAAAACTGTGGTTTTGATGCACAAGATGTCACGCAGGTGACAGTCACTTAGTCTCGTCCTCACGTGGTTCTTGTTAATGTTCATAACCAAGAATGTCTTCTCGCACAAGTACAGTATGTTGAGCCAAACAAGCTCAGCATTTTCTTAGCAAATGTTCAAATCTCTTGGAACCTGCCTTTATCTAGCTGGTGGTAAAAGTTGACAAGAGGGAGCTGTTGGTGCCGACTGTGACACTCGGCGTCACACTGCAGCTCAATGAGCTCCAGCTGCAGGTGGTCTGGAGCGTCATCAGGGTCCACGGATAAAGGAGAGGAAAAAAGCGTAATCTCCTTTTCAATAGCTTCAAAATCCCGAAAGCACCGTTGAAACTCTTCAGCCAGAGATGAGATGTCTGCTGCATACCTCCTCATTTGTGCACTGATATTGTTCTGTGGAAAACCGGTCATTATTTCCTGCAGCGATGGGAAATGTGTGGTATTGGGCTGCGTTTGTGACAGGTGCCTTTGGAAAAGTAGCAGCTTGGCCCAAAGGCTTTGATGTGTGAATACAGTTGGCTTATCACTGCATTTTGCCACTGAAGGCTCGTGTTCAGTGTGTTCAGATGTCATGTTATGTCAACTAAAAATCCCAAATCAGCCAGCCAAATAGGATCAGATAGTTCTAGCATCGGCTGTCCCTTTTTTGCCAAGAATTGTCCGATTTCCTCCCTAAGTGAGTAGAAGCGCTGCAGTGCAGACCCCTGTCTGAGCCACCTTACGTCGTTGTGATACACAACGTCTCCATATTCAGCCTGGATGCCGAGTAGAACCTGTTGAAACTGGCGGTGGCACAGGGCTTTGAAGCGAATATAATTAATACCCTTTATCACCGATTTCACAACATGATCATATTTCAGATGTCTGGCACAGAGAACTTGTTGGTGAATAATACAGTGGAGTTTTATAGCTTTGCCTCCTTCTTCACTGACTTTGTTACAGACTAGAGTTGATAATCCACTTTGTTCACCAGCCATGGCAGGTGCACCATCCGTAATAATCCCAGTGACTTTATTCCACGGTAGTTTCATGTCATCTACGGCGGAACAAACGGAAACAAATAAATCTATTCCTCTTGTTTGGTCCTTAAGGCTCTGGAGGTCAAGTAGCTCTTCACTCACGTTCATTTCATAGTCCCATCCTCTTAAAAAAAATCAGTAACTGAGCGGTGTCAGATGCATCCGTGCTTTTGTCGCAGGCTAATGAAAAAAAGTCAAACTCTACTCCTTTTGCCTCTAACTGTCTCTTAATATCAGATGAAATGTTTTCAATTTTCTGTACCACAGTGTTACGTGCCAGGCAAACATTGGCAAACTCTTGCTTCCTCTCAGGACAAATTTTCTCCATCATTTTTATCACGCAATCTTTAATAAAGTCACCCTCAGTAAAAGGTTTGCAGTGCTTGGCAATCAGCATTGCCACCTCGTAGCTCACTTTTGTGGCATTTTCATTTGACTCACTGGCTCTTGTGAAAAAGCGCCGCTGTGCCGTTAAAACATCTTCTAGTTGCTTCAACTTTTCGCCGCGTTTGTTTCCAGTTAGCTTGTTGTAATTAGCATGTTTCGTCTGGTAGTGCCTCTTGATACTGAATTCCTTGAAAACAGCCATAGTCTCTTGGCAAATTAGGCAGACACAGTTGCTTCGTATTTCGGTGAAAAAAATACTCCAATTTCCACTTGTCCTGGAAGCGCCGGCCCTTGCTGTCAACTTTCCTTTTTTCAGTTCGAGTCGCCATTTTTAGTAATGTGCTGGAAAGGGTCACACAAGGGTCACGCAGCAGGAGTGCAGCCAAAGGGCTACTGCCATCTTCTGGTTGTACGCATGTATTTTATAGTGTAACGTTGGGGCCATGTTAAGGGGGGCAGGGATTCCCCAGCATGCTTTGCCAGTTGAAAACGTTATGTGTGTGTAACCGTGATTTAAACGGAGGTCTGGGAGAATGACCTCCCCTCCTGTCTGTGCTCAGAGTGTGTGAAAAATAAATCCCGTTGATCACAACCATCTGCTCCATTTTCTTTGTGTGAACCCTGCTTACGTCACACTGGTGTCAGGAGTGGGATATGGAGCAAGATGATAGCCAGGACCCGGGCAGAGGTCCAGCGGCTGGGGCGGTTCATCGCTCGACTGGGGACGGAGCGTAGAGCTGAGACGCCGGCCCCCGGAGAGCTTCGCCGCGATGGCTGGAGCAGTGGAGCCAACGGGCCGAGCAGAGCAAACCAGCCCCGTTTCCCGCCCTTTTCAGGGCAGGACGGGCTGGCGATTCCAGAGCGATTAGGAGCGGCAATCGACCGGGAGGTGACCGTCCCATCCATCCGGCAGCGGGCCAAGATTCCCCGCTACAACGGCGAGAACCTGTTGGATGACCGCCTGGCCCAGGTCGAGTTGGCTGCCGCGCTGATCATCGGAGGAAACCACCGTGCTGAGAGCGAGTGGAGGAGGAGCTACGGCAGATCACAGCAGCGCGTGCACGAAGGAGACAGCCGTGGCGACGTGAGGAAGGACGGCTTCCGCTGCACAGAGCCAGGGTACATGGCATGGTACTGCCCCGCACACAGCGCACGACAAACTGGCCCCTCGCCAACGTTAAATTAGAGCGAGGTGGCATGGACGGGGAAAAAGCCGCCTCCTGCAGATGCTTCCCCCGGCAGGTGACGTCACAGAGGCCTTTGGAGCGCAGCAGCAGTGGAGCGAGCAGAACAGATCCGGTCTTTTCTCGGGATCGGCAGGGGCTGGACGCCTGGACGCGGGCCAGCGGCCGACTGGGAGGTCCTGGCAGCGGTGGGAGTCATGGGACTCCCGCTGCCAGAGGAGGAACTGTGCGTAGTCCTACTGCCACCTGCAGATGCTTTCCCTTTCGGTGACGTCACGGAGGCCCTCGGCGCAGCAGATGTGCAGCAGCGGAGCGAGCAGGACGAAGATCCGGCCATTTTCCAGGCGCGGCAAGGGCTGGACGCATGGACGCGGGCCAGCGGCTGCCTGGGAGACCTGGCAGCGGTGGGAGTCGGCCGGAGCGGGCATGGGACTCCCGCTGCCAGGGAAGGGACTGTGCGTGGTCCTACAGAGGTTGTCAGATGTGTCCATCCGCCCGCTGGTGGCCAAACCGGAACCCTACCCCAACCAGATACTCCGACCGAGACTCAGATGGCCCGTGCATGCCGCCCTGGCACCGGGCTGACTCGCATTGGATTTCTGAAAGTGGACTTTGAATTTTCTGGGGACAGAAACCAGTCCGGGGGGGGCAGTGTAACGTCGGGGCCATGTTAAGGGGGGCAGGGATTTCCCAGCATGCTTTGCCAGTTGAAAACGTTACTGTGTGTGTGTATTAAATGTGTTATTACTGAGTTATACTGCTGTGTCATTATAACTGCGTTATAATGACCCAGCAGTGTTTAGCAGGATTAGGGCAAGATGTATCATGTGTGTAACCATGATTCAAACAGGGGTCTGGGAGAATGACCTCCCCTCCTCTCTGTGCTCAGAAGTAGGTTGGGGGTCAGGGTGTGTAAAATAAATCCCGTTGATCACAACCATCTGCTCCATTGTCTTTGTGTGAACCCTGCTTACGTCACAATACTGTGGCCAACAGTGCTGGCAGACGCAAATTATTGGTTTTATGACAGAGGCTGCGAGCCGGTGGAAATTTGAACATGGGCTGCATTTGGCCCCTGGGCTGGACTTTGGACATGCCTGATCTAAAGCAACAGCCCTGAATCAATGTCAGTAATTACCATACAGCTGGATCAACACCTCTTTATCAATGTGTCAAAACTCATACTGTCCATGTAGCAATAACACAAACTCAAACAAGTTAGCCCCAAATAAAATCAGATTTCTGTTAAACTGAAAACATGCAAGGGGCTAATAGAATGCGTCATGCCTACCTGCAGACTGAAGCGACCAGAAATGGCAGGATTCAGTTCATTGGCCGGATATTAATAGCTGCTTCCTGTGATTTAGCACCGTGGAGTCCAGGTGATGAATTAGGGATACCTTTGCTGTGAAATGACGCATTTGGCTGTAAAGCAATTAGAAGATTACAGTAGAATCACTTTGACAGTGAATCTGTTTAAGGGACCACGGGTGGGGCAACCAGTGAGGAATAAAAAAGGACTGCACCTTATAACGGTCAAAACGATGAGAAATCTGACACCAAAGGAGAAGAACGATACCGAAACTGCAGCGGATTTTATCCTGTGGCCACATATGTGAAAACGGGCAAATACAAAGGGGCAAAATGTTTTGGAAAAAGGAGTCAAAGCAAAAGGTTAAAGTCATCAGGTTTGCCCAACTGCCTTAAATGAGACAGAGTTTGAACTATAATTTGAACTCATATCAGTATATGTCCATCATTTCCAACTCGATTTTCCTCACCAAGCTTGCAAAGCCTGTAAACATTTCAATATCCATCACTGCAGCACGCCACAACAAAAAGCCAACCAGAATTGGCTCTTAACCGCTTAATAAAAGCTATTCATGAATATTTCACATTATAATTACAGAGCTGAATACAGCTGTGGAGCTCCATCAACCCTTGAGGTCTTACACTTGCTGGAAGGGATCAACGATATGATTTCAATCAATTGTGATGCATAACTCATGCAGTCATAGAGGCTAAAATCACATCCAAAATGATTAGCTGTTTTAGAGTGACCCACTTTCCACTGTTACACATATAGATGTCATTGTTCATTGACCAATTAAGTCTCTGCTTCCTTTCTCTCTTTTTCTTTCCTCTGCCAACTTTCATAGTGCAGTCAAAGCACTAAACCAACATCCAATATCTCTTTATTTCTTAAAGTTTAAGAAACCTCTGCTCCTTTGGGAAGCTTCCATAACCTTAACCTAAAAAAGTCTGTGCTGTCAGTGTTTACACATTAGAATCTGTATACTCAAACATGGTTGGAGTATGGCAACGTTGAACAACTGTACAACAGCTACACCAACAGCAGCCAGCAGTGTATGATTTCACTTACAAGTAACACAGAGGTTGTGCTAGGATTTGTTGGCTTTTTTGTCCCAATAAATGTCATTATAAACGTCATTATTCATTGACCAATTAAGTCTCTGCTTCCTTTCCCTCTTTGGAACAAGAAGGCCAATGAGCTGCAAACATTTGCAGATGCTGGTGACTCCCATGGCTTGTTCTCAGCTCTCAAGTCTGCGTATGGTCCGCAAACAAACACTCTTACCCCTGTGAAATCAGCAGATGGGAGCTGCCTCCTAACGGACTTGTCAGATATAACAGACCAATGGAGGGAACACTTTCACAAGCTATTAAACCATCAAGGCTCAGCTACAAGAGATGCTACATCCACACTGGTAGTTCACCCAACTAGGCATAAACTTTGATGAACCAATCACTTCAAATGAAGTGAAAAAGGCTCTGAAGCAAACACAAACTGGCAAGTCCCCAGGCCCAGACGGCATCCCCTCAGATGTCCTGAAGCATGGAGGTCAACAGGTTGTAGACCACCTGCTTCACCTGTACAATGTCTGCTGGGCCCAGGAACAAGTACCTCAAGACTTCAAGGACGCTCTAATAGTCACCATCTACAAGAACAAGGATGAAAGGAGTGACGACGGTAACGACCACGGGATTTCCCTTCTATCAGTTGCAGGAAAAGTGTTTGCAAAGGTTCTTTTAAAGAGACTGAAACAAGTGTCAGAAAGTGTTCTCCCTGAAAGCCAATGTGGTTTCAGGGATGGAAGGTCAACATCTGACATGATATTTACACTCCATTAACTACAAGAGAAGGCTATCAAACAGCAACAACCTTTGTACATGGTATTTCTCGATTTCTCAAAAGCTTTCAACACGGTTGACCAACCCACACTGTGGAAAGTGCTCAAAATGTATGGTTGCCCTGGCGAGTTTATAAACATGGTCAGACAGTTTCACGACAAGGTGTCTCCTGTGGTTTCTGTTGGAGGTGGCACTAGTGCTTCTTTTTCAGTTTGCCATGGAGTCAAATGGGAGTGTGTTGGCACCAACTTTGTTTGCACTCTACCTTGCTGCAGTGCTGGAATATGTAGGTAGCAGAACTACTAAAGGTGTATACATTCAAACCCGATCAGATGGAAGTCTCTTCAACCTTGCTCAGCTCCGAGCTGCTTCGAAGACAAAACTGGTCTGCATGAGGGAGTTGCTTTATGCAGATGACTCAGCACTAGTAGCTCCAAGCCTGCAGGGAATACAGGAGATTACCAATATGTTTGTTGAAGCTGCAACTTGTTTTGGGTTGTGAATAAATGCCACCAAACTGAACCTCTCTACCAACCGCCACCGCAGCAGCAAGAGCTTGAGCAACCTGCTGTAGAAGTGCACAGTGAGGCATTGAAGACTACTGTCACTTTCACCTACCTGGGCAGCAGTCACCAAAAAGAACTCATCTGATGTTGAGATTGACCGGAGAATTCAGGCAGCCTGCAAGGCCTTTGGGTCTTTTCAGCAGTGTCACTGGTCGCGACATGACATCAAACTCAGTACCAAGATCAAGATCTACAATATAACAGTGTTGCCAACGCTTCTATTCTCCACTGAAGCTAAGATCCTTTATCATAGACATATCAAACAGCTGACTCAAATCCAACTTCGCCACATGCGTCAGATTATGAACATCAAGTAACAAGACAGAGTTCCAGACGTGACTGTCCTGGAACGAGCAGGAGCCGTCAGTGTAGAAGCCTTGGTTACTGCAGCTCAGCTCCGATGGGCAGGACATGTCTTTCACATGTCTGATAACTGCCTTCCTAAGCAAGTGCTCTACAGTGAATTGCTGTATGGGAAAGGGAAGTGTGGTGGCCAGAGATTACACTATAAAGACGCTCTGAAAGGCCACATGAAGCGTGCTGAGATTCACACTGATACCTGGAAACAGCAAGCCTCATCCAGACCAACATGGCGTGGTAGATTACTCAAGGTAGCCAAAAGAGTTGAGGAGAAGCAGGCAGCCGACTATACAGTATGTCAGCTCATGATTGGCGCCACTCCATCCCTAGTGTTAGTAACTTTACATGTAGCAAATGCAAATAGCCATGTAGATCTAAAGCTGGTCTAGCAGCTCATCTGCGAGCCTGCAAGAACAAACCTACACAGCATACTCTTCCTCCTCTCTCCCTTGCTCTCGTCCTCATTGAAAACGATGGACTGCCGATATTGCTAGGATTTATTCTTGTCCATCAACTTAAGATAAGATAAGATAAGCCTTTAT
Source organism: Pholidichthys leucotaenia (assembly GCA_020510985.1). Classification (NCBI taxonomy): domain Eukaryota; kingdom Metazoa; phylum Chordata; class Actinopteri; order Cichliformes; family Pholidichthyidae; genus Pholidichthys; species Pholidichthys leucotaenia. The sequence continues at coordinate 92,789,079 of CM035846.1, forward strand.
TAGTCCCACAACGGGGAAATTCCAGGATTGCAACAGCACAGGGATAGCAACACTCAGAGCAACAATCAGAAGGCAAGAAAAAACAAGCAAGCAAGAGCAGCTAATATACATATGTACATATTACTATAAAATATATACAGTATACACACACACACACACACACACACAGTGCAGAGCATTGTAGCTGGATGGAATAAATATATGAATATATGAACACACAGTGCAGAGCATTGTAGCTAGATGGAATAAATATGTAAATATATAAACACCCACAGTATGGAGCATTGCAGCTAGGAGGAATAAATATGCAAGTATATAAACACACACAGTGCGGAGCAATGTAGCTAGATGGAATAATATGTAGATATATAAAAACACAGTGCGGAGCATTGTAGCTAGATGGAATAAATATATAGATATATAAATATAAACACACCCAGTGCAGAGCATTGTAGCTAGATGGAATAAATATGTAAATATATAAACACACACAGTGCAGAGCATTGTTGCTAGGTGGGATGAAACAGCATAACCGTCTATTTAGTTATCCTACATGGTATGATTATGTGCCCATACATATTCTCACCCTCCATAGCGACCGGTATGTTCCTAGTTGTATGCCGGAGAGGACCATTGTGTAAGTCTATTGCATCTTTTGCATTAAAAAAAAAAAAAAAAAAAAAAAAACTATTAGTTTGTTACGTCTTTTTGCCATCTCTGCGAGCAGCCCTGCTTAGGTTGTACAGTCTGACAGCCGTTGGTAGGAAGGACCTACGAAACCTCTCGGTTGTGCACCTGGGATGATGTAGTCTGCTGCTAAATGAGCTCCTCAGTGCATCCAGTATGTCCTGCATAGGGTGGAACTCGGACTCCAGCAGAGATGACAGTTTAGCCACCGTCCTTCTCTCTCCTATCTCCTCCATCGGATCAAGGCGTTGCCCCAGGACAGAGCTAGCTTTCTTAATCAGTTTGTTCAGTCTCTTCCTATCGGCTGCAGTAATGCCACTGCCCCAGCAGACCACTCCAAAAGTGATGGCTGATGCCACCACCGTGTCATAGAATGACTTCAGCAGCGCCCCTTGTACACCAAAAGACCTGAGTCTCCTCAGCAGGAACAGCCTGCGCTGTCCCTTCTTGTAGAGTGCGTCAGTATTGTGTGACCAGTCTAGTTTATTGTTCAGATGAATACCCAGGTACTTGTAGGATGTCACCATCTCGATGTCTGTTCCCTGTATATTTACTGGTGCTGTGAGGGGCTGCCCATGCCTGCGGCAGTCCACCACCAGCTCCTTAGTTTTCCTCGCGTTGATCTGGAGGCAGTTCCGATGGCACCAGTCCACAAAGTCCTGGATAAGCCCTCTGTACTCAGCTTCATCTCCGCTGGAGATGAGACCAACGATCGCAGAGTCATCAGAGAACTTCTGTAGATGGCAATGTGTTGTGTTGTGTGAGAAGTCCGCAGTATAAAGAGTGAACAAGAAGGGAGCCAGCACCGTTCCCTGGGGGGCCCCCGTGCTACTGATGATCGTGTCGGAAACACAGTCCCGGGTTCTCACAAACTGAGGCCGGTTCGTGAGGTAGTCCAGGATCCATGATGACAGGTGCTGGTCCACCCCTGCGCGCAGCAGCTTGTCCTTCAGGATCATCGGTTGGATGGTGTTGAAAGCACTGGAGAAGTCAAAGAACATGATCCTCACCATATTCCCGGGCTTCTCCAGGTGGGACAGAGAACGGTGAAGGAGGAAGATCACCGCATCCTCCACCCCAATGCCATGCTGGTAGGCGAACTGGAGTGGATCCATCGCTGGTTCCACCAGGGGGCGGAGATGAGCAAGGAGCAGTCTCTCCAGGGTCTTCATCAAGTGGGACGTCAAGGCCACCGGTCTGAAGCTGTTCAGGTCTTTGGGGTGGGAAGTTTTTGGTACAGGTACCACACAAGATGTTTTCCACAGCTGTGGTACCCTCCCCAGTTTCAGGCTCATGTTGAAGATATACGTCACAATCCCACACAGCTGGTCTGCACAGGACTTGAGGAGCTTTGCGCTGATGCCGTCCGGCCCCGACGCCTTCCTCGCCTTGATCTTCCTCAGCTCCGTCCTCACCTGGGTCTTGGTCAGGGTCAGGATGGGGGGCTGTGTGTTGGGAGTGGGGGGGGTGTCGGTGGAGTGGGGAGTGGGTAGCAGGACTTGATTTCTTAGAGGCAGCAGTGGTTGTTGTGCAGACAGGGGGGAGGGCGGTTGGTCAAATCTATTGAAAAACAGATTCAGGTTGTTCGCCCACTCCCTGCCCCCCGTGGCCTGGGGGGAGGTATTCTGGAGCCCCGAGATGGTTTTGAGGTTTCTCCAGACCCCGCTGATGTCGCTCTGTTGCAGCTTGTCCTCCATCTTCTTCCTGAAGCTGTCCTTGCCTTCTCTGATCTTTCTCCTCAGCTCCCTCTGTACGGACTTCAGCATCTCCCTGTTCCCCGACCTGAAGATCCTCTTCTTCTCTCTCAGAAGTGTTTTTATCTCAGGGTTGATCCAGGGTTTGTTGTTTGAGTGACGCCGTATGGTCTTGGTGGGAACGGATTTGTCCACACAGAAGCTGAGGTAGCCCGTGAAGGTGTGAATGAGGCCATCGATGTCCTCACCATGTGGATCGCAGAGCTGCTTCCAGGCAGTGGCTTCAAAACAGTCCTTTAGAGTGTCCATTGTCTCCTCAGACCATAACTCCACAGTGTACATGGCCGGAGGTTGTCTGTGCACTAGGGGTTTGTACACCGGTCGGAGATGAACCAAGTTGTGATCCGATCTCCCAAGTGGGGGGAGTTGTGATGAGGTGTACGCCTCCTTAGTGTTTGCGTAGAACAAATCCAGTGTTTTATTGTCTCTAGTGTGGCATGTGACATACTGGGTGAAAGTGGGCAGAATGGGAGACAGTGAAACGTGGTTGAAATCGCCTGAGATGAGGAGAAGAGCATCTGGGTGTTCTGTCTGCAGCCTGCTGGTTACTGAATGGATGACGTCACGCGCTGTCCCAGCGTTCGCCGTCGGATTTGCATAAACAACAATGCAGATCACGTGTGAGTGTTCTCTCGGGAGATATGTAGGCCTCATGCTAACAGCTAGCAACTCGATGTCTTTGCTGCAGTGTCGTTGTTTAACAGTGATATGTCCCGGTCTGCACCAGTTGTTGTTAACATACATGATCACTCCACCGCCCCTAGTTTTGCCACTCTCTGGTGTTCGGTCAGCTCGTATCGTGTGAAAACCCTCCAGCTCAATGTTAGCATCTGCTGCTAGTTCAGTTAGCCACGTCTCAGTAAACAAAAGGAGAGAGCACTCCCGGTAAGTGCTATCATAACGGGAGATAGCCGCTAGCTCATCTAACTTTCCCAGTATCGACCGTACATTTCCCATGACAACAGATGGAAGGGAGGGTCTGTACCTTATATTTTTTGTCCTCCGCCTTACTCCAGCCCGGCAGCCGCGGCGTTTTCGCCTCAGTTCTCTCGGTATGTCGAGTTTTTCCAGTGGGACCGGGTGGCGGTTAAATGCTAGCAGCTCTTCCCTGTTATATCGTATCCTGCTATAAACAGTGGCTCCGTCCACCGGCTCAGGAGACATTTGGGATGATCTGTGTGTCCGTGATATAAGTGGGGTGAAAAAAAAAAAAAAAGTGATCAAAAGAGAGAGGAAGGGAAAAAAAAACTCGGAATCGAGCCGCTGTTGCAAAAGGCAGCCGACTGGTGTGGCGCCTCTCGGCGCCACACCAGTCGGCTGCCTTGATGACCAAAGTTGACAACTTGATGACCAAAGTTGAAAAAATTATGTCATGGTCGATTATAATCTGTTATAAAGGGTTTGTGGTGATGATGGGTAGCTCAACAAAGTGATATGAGATATTACTGCAAAAAATTTTAGGGCCCTGAGATTCTATAATTTAAGTGTTGGTAGCTTTTTTTGTAGAAAAATTGATGAAAACCTGGGCAGTGGAAACTGCCGAGGCTACCGGCAGTCTCTACTGTTATAATACACTGCCTGGCCAAAAAAAGTCACCACCTGGATTTAACTAAGCAAATAATAGGTAAGAGCCTCCCATTGGTCAGGACTAGGTTCAGCAATGTTATGTGCCCAAAGAATGAGGTCAGCTGACTACCTGAATATACTGACTGACCAGGTTATTCCATCAGTGATTTTTTTCTTCCCCAATGGCATAGGCATATTCCAACATGACAATGCCACAATTCACTGGGCTCAAATTGTGAAAGAGTGGTTCAGGGAGCATGAGATACCATTTTCACACATGGATTTGCCACCACAGAGTCCTGACCTTAACCCCATCGAGAATTTTTAGGATGTGCTGGAGAAGACTTTGCGCCGTGGTCCAACTCTCCCATCATCAATACAAGATTTTGGTGAAAAATTAATGCAACTCAGACAGAAATAAATGTAGTGACATTGCAAAAGCTTATCGAAACAATGCCACTGCGAATGCATGCCGTAATCAAAGCTAAAGGTGGTCCAACAAAATGCTAGAGTGTGTGACTTTTTTTTGGCCAGGTAGTGTATATTCAGGTAGTCAGCTGACCTCATTCTTTGGCCACATATCATTGCTGAGCCTAGACCTGACCAACTGCAGCAACCCCAGATCATAGCATTGCCCCCACAGGCTTGTACAGTAGGCACTATGATGGGTGCAACACTTCATCCGCCTCTCTTCTTACCTTGATGCACCCATCACTCTGGAACAGGATAAATCTGGACCCATCAGACCACATGACCCTCTTCCATTGCTCCAGAGTCCATTCTTTGTGCTCCCTATCAAATTAAAGCCTTTTTTTCCCCAATGGTGGTGACTTTTTTGGGGGGGGGGGGGCAGGTAGTGCATGATAAATCCTGATTTACTGAATTATTCGCTTTAATATGTTTTTTAAGAAAATTATTTTTTTTCTAATGAATACGATACTTTTAAGTGAAACAACAACAACAATGACAAAAAAAAAAAAAAAAAAAAAACAGTTTCTAAGCAGGAGTCACCCAGAGATTTTCATCACGCTAAATAGATTAGGATAAAAAAATTCATTCAGAAATGGTATCTGCTCCCTTGGGAAGGGGGGGCATTCTGCCAACTTTCTTTTAGTTGTATTTTATTTAATACTAGTAGCATTACCTGGTGAAAAGGGCATGCAGTGTTTAACCCTGATAATACTACAATGGTGATATGAAGCACCTGCTGACAAACCTCCACTCCTTCGAGAGCTCAGCTGGGGTGATTTACTTTATACTGGCCTGTTGTGTCTCTCCAGAAAGGTAACACCACATCATGGCAACATTTTGAACAGGAAGGCCTTCCATATAACTGGTCCCTTTCCCAGAAAGCACCCTACCTGCAACAACGTCAGCATTACATAATGTTGTGTGTAATATTTATAAAGGGTAGAGTTTGGCAGCGTGACTTATAAAAAGCTGATGTTTTCAAATGTCGGTAAGGCGTTGTTTTTGTGTAGCATTCAAGCAAGGTTATTGCTCTAGTATTCCTATGTTCTCAAGGGTACGTAAAGCATTAAACAAGTATTAATGTTTTTATATTAGTTTATTGCACAAAATAAAATGCACCATGGGCTGATAATAGCATGTAGGCTTTAAACACATAATTGGCATTTATTTACCTCATTATTTAATGCATTACTTTATTCTTCAGTCATGATAAAGTGTTTTGGTCTTGTATGTCCTTTCATTTTGACTGTTGTTTAACTTTAGTAAAATGAATTTACTTTCTGAAATTTGCTACTTGTTTCTTGTAAATATGCTGCTTTTGTCTCAAAAATGTGACTTTCTCTCCCACTTAAATTTGTCTTTTTTCACAAATTTGACTTTTTCTTGTAAATTTGAAGCTTTTCTTATAGAGATGAAACTTTTCTCATAAACTTTTTTTTTTTTTTATCAAACTAGCTTTTTTCTTGTAAAGTAAAAATTTTCTGAACCTTACCAGTTTTTGTCCCCATAAATTTGCGACTTTTTTCTTGTAAATCTGCAAAGTTCATATGGATGCTGGTTAATTTTTTGTTTTGTGTGATGGTTTATTTTTTCTGCTGATCTGGACAATGATCCAAATGTATTTTTTTAACGTTTTTGTTGGAAAGGAAGTTTTTTGGTGTCCATTTTAAAGGTTTGGTGGACAGATGGATGGCTCTTAATAAAAGACAGCTTCCTGGGTGATTTTACAAATGTTTTCAATACATAATAATTCATACATTATTTTTAATAGAAGGCAATTGTGTCCTTCGCATTTCCCGCAGTTCCCAAAGCAAGTGGGATAAACCACAAATTCAAAAGAATTTTGAGGAAGTTAGCAGACAAAGAACATGTGTAACCCCAATAATTAAATTATTGTTACCAGCAGCGGTGGGTGTACACGCCGTTTTGTCGTCTTGTCTTTTTTCCCCTGTTGCAGCAATCACATGAAAAGTTATTCTCCGCTCTTATTTATTTAATAAACGGAGACACGATTTGAACATAACAGAAACACATTTTGGCAATGCAAGAACACAATGAAAGCAGTGAAAGGGACCACACCCTGCTGCTCCTTGAGATATCGGAGTAAAGACTCCTATGCCAATCTGGAGAGCTGACCGGGCCAGTGGCCAACCTGACCCATTACCCCTGAGCCATGAACATTTGTCTTAAAGAATGAATGAAATAATGCATCACTGTTGGACAGGGTGTGTGGTTTTAGTGGTCAATAGGATATGATTGGTCCCTGGAGTACAATAAGCACAGAAACATATGTGAATAAGTGGCTAAACTGCCAGCTTCAGCTAGGAGCCTCAGATCCTGGTTTGAGAAAATGAAACTGACTAAGCTAAAATGGCATCTAAGAACAAAATATATGGTCAAGCATTGTTAGATGAACAAGGACTCCAGTGGGGGTGAGTAGAATTTATAGAAAATGGTGATAAAAACCAGCCAGATCCAGGTGGCCTCTCTGTCACCTTCTCCCCGCTGAACCACAGTTACTGTGATCAACTCAGACCGCCTAGCACAATAGTGGTAAGAGTTTATAGTATAATCACAGCGAACATATTACAAAATAAGCCAAAACGACACGTGATATATTATTGACTATGATTTAGTGAACAAGGTGAAAACAGGGATAGCTGTTACGGTGATTCATCAAAAGAAAATAACGATATAGTGTGACCGGAGTGGTGAACTAGTCTACTAGTGGTAGAGCATCCACCCCACAACCGGGAGGTCATGGGTTTAAGCCCCGGCCGGGTCATACCAAAGACCATATAAAAAAAATGGTACTGCCCGCCTTCTAGCTTGGTGCTCAGCATAATAGAATGGGGAAAGGAAAAGTTGATTGTGGCAGCACCTTGCATGGCAGTGACCCCTCTGATTCTAGATGTGATTAACATTGTAGATAAGAGAAACATAATTTCGCTCTACTGTACATGATTGGCTGTATGGATTGAATGACAATAAAGTTGGCTTCTTCTTCTTCTTCCCTGGATATGGCGACCAAAACTGGCTAGATCAAGACAGCCTGTCCGTCACCTCCTCCCAAGTAGCACTGTTAGCTCAGGGGCTAATACAAACTACATGACAAACAGTTATGCTGGCCGATAATAGCCAATGGGCAGATGTCAAGGATGGCGCTGGACTGGATTTACCATTTCTTGACATACAAGAAAATCCCCGGAAGAGTCAAAATCACTTCTTGGAGAGAAAAACGAGATAAAGGTTGGTTGTGTGTTTGTTTGCTTGTTTGTTAAGAGAAGTGAGTGTTATGGGGTTTTTTTTTTAAATCATGTGACCAACAGACACATTTCAGACCGTTAAAACCTACAAACCATTTTTTAGTCAGAGTTTCAAGCTCATACTATTGAAGACCAAGATCCTGCAGGTTTTCTCTTCATCCAACAACTAAAGCAGATGTTTTCACTCATCAGTAATCAGTGGGAAGGAATTTGGTGAACTCACCTGTTGAAGAAAGTGGTTGGAGAGAAAACCTGAAGGTCTCAGCCCTCCAATGGCAATAATTTGACATCCCCGTTTTAAGATGTTCTATATAAAAGTTACACCAAATAAATTAAGGCCAAAAACCTATATGTAACCCAGTGTTAAAAACGTGATGGAATTATGAATGTCGATACCGCTTTAAGAAGAAGGGGGGACATTCATTTCACAATGGGAGTAGATAGTTTAACGTGAATTAATTTATAAATATCGATACCGCTTTTAGAAAAGAAAAGCACCCATTTCACAATGGGAATACATAATTTGAAAAAGAATATTTAAATAAATATATATTCATAAATAGCAGTAACATTTTTCTAGAAGGTTCTGATTAAGTTCCTAGTGTTGTGTGTTGATATTTTGAGTAACCAATTGCTGCGCCCTTGCTGGGTCACGCCACCCAGTGGGTTAAGCGCTCTCTCCCTGGGTCTGGGATGATTTGCATTTTTGGCTCAGTCACGCCAGACGACGAAAGACACAGACCAGACAGCGAGACGGTCCTTGGTGATATGGCGACGCTAGCGTGCTGATAGCAGCCTTTGCCTGGATAAAATCCTTGAAATTGATTGGGATCCAAAGGTTGTCGACGCCGTTGAGCGCGGGAACTCCATTGAAGCACAAGCCACTTGGCATGGTCAGATTCTTTTCTTTTCTTTTTTTTTTCCTTTGGACTGGTTTGACCAGAGCGTGGATCTCCAGATCTGGATGGCAAGCCGAAGCCCGAGTCCTATGAACTGCTAAAGGTGACTCCACTAGTCACCTGGAAAGGACCAAAACAGGACTGTGAATTTTGTAAATATATTTGGAGTATTTTGTTTTTATTTTTTCTATTTTATCGCGCTATGTATTTATTTTTGTGTGCATAATTGTAAATAATATACATAGTTGCAAGTTCCATATACGGCTGTGTATGTGTCGTCTGTTGTTGCACCTCCCAGGCTCCTACGAACCCAGAGTCGGTCTGACCTGGCCCAATTATCCGTCTGCTCAGGTAATAAAGTTAAGGTAACTACATTGCCATAACATACCACTACCAAAAAGGGTACTACACCTAAAGTGAGTAGGGTGAGTGGGTGTTAGTAAGGGTTACACACATAAATCTGGCGAGCGCAGGTGTTAGTGGGTGTTACCCCCAATTACCCCGCAAGTATTGTACTACCCTGTGTATACTATTGTTACAGTGGTATATTGTTACAAAATTTGGCGAGACAAGTAAGTCACACAGGGACACAGGGCTATAAAAAATTGGCGAGCACAGCCAGGAGCCTGGAGCGTTGCACAACAGATGTGGATTCTGTTTTGACCCCTGACTAAACAGTTGATATACTGCCAAAATGGATTTTGTGGAAAAACATGGTGTTAAAATCCCTAATGCAGTCATTGTCAGCGGTGTTGTTGATAAAGAAAGAGACACAGATGTTTTTGAGTTTCTAGAGCAACATGGCACTATTCGTAGGGTGCTTAGCATTGATGATAACTCATCTGATTTTGACAAAAGTCACATTGTAGAGTTCGAGTCTGGATTAACCATTGAAGCATTAGCACCTACGTTGCCGTGCTCCTTCCCATCTACTGACAATCCTGAGGTTAAGTACTGCATTCAAACTCTAACTGATGTCTACACTAAAACTGTAGGGGGCAGTGTTACTGAGGCTTATCTTAGCAACCTGAGGGGTTTAGCTAAGCTAAGTGGAAAAGGTTTTGAAGAGGTGTTGCGGGAGGTTATGTCCACAATAGGGAAGTCTATTGAAGCTGCTGAGACAGCTGAAACGGTCTCTGCTGACAGTGATCCTGCTTTCCCTACTGTAGAACCCACACAAAGTGGAGTCTCTCCTCCACTCCAAGTTGAAGTGCCTCGCACCCCTAAAACCCCTCAAGCACTCTTCCAAAGCCCTCTTAGACCAAACTTGACACCTCAAGTGTTGAGCCCAGCTGATTTTAACCCACCCGAGGTTCAGAAAATCATAGTCGAGCATGTCATTAAACATGCAGAGAAGCCGTCAAATGCCCATTCCTCCTTGAGAATCAGAGCTTTCTCTGGCAAAACGCCAAGACCGTATACTGAAGCTGATTATGAAACATGGCGTTCACATGTTGACCTGATGATGGAAGATACTTCTTTGTCTGACTTGGAAAAAATCTCGCGAGATCTTTGAAAGTCTTCTTGCTCCTGCGTCTGATGTTATTCGTTCTCTTGGGTCTGAAGCCACCTCTGCCGACTATCTTAAGCTGTTGGATTCAGCTTTCGGGACTGTTGAAGACGGTGAGGAACTGCTTGTGCGATTCATGAACACTTTCCAAGATTATGGAGAAAAACCCTCTGCATATCTGCATCGTTTGCAGGTGGCGCTCAATCTCACAGTGCGTAGAGGCGGTCTAGAGCCACAGGAAGTGGACAAACAGCTTCTCAAGCAGTTTAACAGAGGCTGTTGGGATGACAATCTGCGAAAGGAGCTACAGCTGGAACTAAAAGATAAACATCCACCTGAGTATGCAGAGTTATTGCTTCACCTTCGCACTGTTGAAAACAGACAAGAAGTTAAAAACACCCGCATGAAAAAACACTTGGGTGCCACAAAACCAAAAGCAGCTTCCTACGAACAAGCAGTCACCGAAACAAGTGCAAATAGTGAAGCAGAGTCGGACAGTCTGAAAGAACTGAAAAAGCAAGTCGCTGATCTAAAAAGCCAATTAGCTGCTGCCGTGAAACAAAAGAAACAAGCACCACCGAAGAAAGACCCAACTAAGAAATCTGGAAATAAAAAACCTGACCATGCCAAACCTGAAAACTTACCTTCGTCCAGCCGTCCCAGTACTAGGCCCAGACCATGGTATTGCTTCCGCTGTGGCGAAGATGGGCATATTATAGCCACTTGTGAGTTTGAGCCAAACCCTGCACTTGTAGCTGCAAAACACAAAGAACTAAGAGTAAAAAGACAGATTTGGGACAGTCAGAACCCCCAATCTTCTTTACAACTGAAGTCTACCCCTGTTGCGGGACAAACAGAGGCTAGTTCAGAGATGACTCGTCCCAAACCAAAAGCTCCATTCAAGATGTGCTAAACTGAAGTCGCATTCCAAAACAGACCCCTTTAACTTTCCTAATAGTCTAATTGGTACCAAAAGTACAGCCCAAGTGAAAGTGAATGGCTGTACTGTGAGCTGTTTGTTAGATACAGGCTCCCAGGTGACTACTGTCCCTGAGTCCTATTACAGACAGTACTTATCAACCATGAGATTAAGCCACTTTTTGAGCTGTTAGAAGTGGAGGGAGCTAACGGTCAGAGTGTACCTTATTTAGGCTACATTGAAATGCATGTCACTTTCCCAAAAGACTTTCTCGGTATTGAAGCCGAAGTGCCAACACTTGCCTTAGTGGTTCCTGATGTACGTGCAGCTGATCAGTCCTTAGTGTTAATAGGGACAAACACATTTGATGTACTTTATGAGCTGCACTCGGATGCATGTTCTGAACTGCAGCCAACCATGTCACTTGGTTATAAGGCAGTGTTAAAAGTCCTTGAGCTACGGCACAGACAGTCCAAAGACACTAGCCTTGGTTTAGTGACCATGCGCAACAAAGAGCCACAGTTAGTTCCTGCAGGCCAAACAGTTGTTCTAGATGGCGCTGTAGCTGTGTCAGCCGGCAACAGTGAAAAATCTGTCTTGTTAGAGCACCCGTTAATGTCAACCTTACCTGGTGCTATCCTGGTAAAACCATGTCTCCTAGACTTACCCGAAAGAGCACCTTACCTTGTTCCAGTTATACTCACCAATGAGTCGGAACATGACGTGACAATCCCTCAGAAGTGTGTCACTGGAGAAATTTGTGCATATCAATGAGTCCTATCACAAGAACACTTCGTGAAAGTTACAAAGTCCAAAACTGAACCAAAGTCCACTCTGAAGTTCAACTTTGACTCTTCCCCCATTAGCGCTGAATGGAAAGAGCACCTAACAGAAAGACTCAGTCAAATGCCCGAAGTATTTGCACAAAATGATCTTGACTTTGGCAAAACGGATCAAGTGAAACACCAAATTATCAGATGAAACACCGTTCAAACACAGAGCACGTCCCATACATCCAAATGACCTGGAAGCGGTCCGTAAGCATCTCAAAGAACTCCAACAAGCAGGCGTGATAAGAGAGTCTACTTCCCCATTTTCTTCGCCTATTGTAGTGGTGCGAAAGAAAAATGGCGATGTCCGCCTTTGTATTGATTACAGGAAGCTTAATATGCAGACTGTAAAAGATGCTTACGCCCTCCCCAACTTGGAGGAAACGTTTTCCACCTTGACCGGTTTGCAGTGGCTCTCCGTCCTCGATTTAAAGTCGAGGTATTACCAAACTGAGGTAGAGGAGCTGGACAAACCAAAGACGGCGTTCGTATGTCCCATGGGCTTTTGGGAATTCAATAGAATGCCCCAAGGCATTACAAATGCCCCCAGCATGTTCCAGCGCCTCATGGAGAAATGCATGGGTGACATGAATCTGCATGAGGTGATTGTGTTCCTCGATGACATCATTGTATTCTCCAAGACGCCCGAAGAACATGGGGCTCGCTTAATGAAAGTTCTTAATCACCTAAAAGAGTACGGGCTTAAACTCTCCCCTGAGAAATGCAGATTTTTTCAAACTTCTGTCAGATACCTCAGTCACATTGTGTCCAGTAAAGGAGTTGAGGCCGACCCCGAAAAAGTGAAAGCCCTAAGTACCTGGCCTGTGCCCTGTGATCTCAAACAGCTCCGCTCGTTCTTAGGCTTTTCAGGGTACTATAGGCGGTTCATTAAGAACTATTCCAGCATCGTTAAGCCCCTCACTGACTTAACAGCAGGCTACCCTCCTTTGCATTTGGCGAGCGATGGACTTCTTCCTGTGATCTTGCATTCAAAACCATCATTGAAAAGCTCAGTACTGCGCCTGTCCTGGGTTTCGCTGACTCTTAGTTGCCATATACACTCCATACTGACGCCAGAACTACAGGGCTTGGTGCCGCCCTCTATCAAGAGCAGGAGGGCCAGACTAGGGTCATAGCTTATGCAAGCCGGGGGTTGTCTAGAAGTGAGTCCTGTTACCCCGCCCATAAATTGGAATTTTTGGCTCTAAAGTGGGCAGTAACGGAGAAGTTCGCAGACTATCTATATGGTAATCATTTTACTGTCGTGACAGACAGTAACCCCCTGACGTACATTTTGACTACTGCTAAGATGGATGCCATGAGTTATAGATGGCTAGCTGCTCTGTCGATGTTTAACTTTAAGCTCCAATACAGAGCAGGCAAGCTTAACTCAGATGCAGATGGCCTCTCAAGACGGCCACATGGCGAGTTACTTAATGACACAGTGTCCCAAAAGGAGTTTGACCGCATACAGCAGTTCACTCAAACTCACTTGTCTCTTCCTGAAAGCAGTTTAAGTTCCGAGGGAGTGTCTGCTATATGTGAAAAACACCTTGTCTGTAGCTCTCCAGACAACACCTTCCCTTTGGTTCACTCGTTAGCCCTCTCTGTAGCCGCCATTCCAGAAGGCTACGCCAATGAAGATGGCTGTGGTGGTCTTCCAGTTGTACCCCACATGACTCCTGAACAGATCAAAAACGAACAAAGAACTGATCCCTGTTTAAAGGAAGTGATTGCACAAATTGAAACTGGACTAAAAGTTCCACCAACGGTACGAACTGAACTTCCTGATATCAACTTGTTACTCCTAGTGCTCAGTCGACTTGAAATGTGCAATAATATCCTTTACCGCACTCGTCAAGACAGAGGAAATACTTACCAGCTCTATACTTACGCATTGTTACTTAGCAGCTCGTCTTACCTGAACAGCTCCACAATTCAGTCTTTCAAAGCCTCCACTGTGACATGGGCCATTTAGGCACAGAGCGTACTTTGGATCTCGCCAGAACAAGGTTCTATTGGCCTCGCATGGCGGCAGATATTGAAAAGAAGATCAAGACATGTAATCGCTGCGTAAGACGTAAAACTGTTCCAGAACGAGCTGCTCCGCTTGTCAACATCAAGTCCACCCGACCGCTTGAACTTGTCTGTATGGATTTCCTGTCCATTGAGCCCGATCAAAGCAACACAAAGGATGTGCTTGTGCTAACTGATCTTTTCACGAAATACGCTATAGCCATCCCTACCAGCAATCAGAAAGCTCAGACCATTGCAAAGGCACTTTGGGACAACTTTATAGTCCACTACGGGATACCCGAACGGTTACATAGTGATCAGGGTCCCGATTTTGAGTCCCATATTATAAAAGAACTTTGCAAAATCAAGGGCATTCACAAAATCCAGACGACACCCTATCATCCCAGAGGTAACCCGGTAGAACGTTTCAACAGAACGTTATTGAGCATGCTGGGTACTCTGGAGGAAAAGAACAAAACTCAGTGGCACAACTATGTAAAACCACTTGTACATGCGTACAATTGTACGAAGAATGACACAACTGGTTTTGCCCCGTATGAGTTAACCCCTTGCACTCCGGTCAATTTTCTTAAAAACTCAAAAAAAAAAATGTGCCCAAAGTAAATCGAAAGCTGTTCTTCAACCCTGTGCAGCATCTTCATGGGGTTGGTCTCATTTAAAAGAAAACACTTTGAATTTTTTGGCAAAAAAAAACATGATCTCTCTAAGTGCTCCGGCCACTGAGTTACAGTCATCTAAACATAGTGAACTTGAAGAAAATTGTCATGACCCGAGCACTATGCCTTGGTGCTCGGGTTATTCTTGTCAGGGTTTGACAGCGGCATCATTATTCTAGCTCTCCGAGCTCTTATTGTGATAGTGCTCGGGGAGGCTTCCGCTGAGCTGTCAAACCCTCAACAGCTGTGCTGCAATTGTGGTCGTTAGCGCTCAGGCTACTTTAACCCGCACTGGCGGCCGCATCGGCGCAGCAGTGTCTGTTAACTCTCTGTCACGCTACGGATGCTTAGGATTTATTCCTACCACGTCTGCTCTTGGTTTGACCATCGTGCCCCTGGACTAGCAAGTGTGCTGTATAGCCTTACCCCTCCCGGTGTGTATCGATCTTTGTGAGTCTCTGCCTTAGCAGCCGGTGTTATTATTATCACCAACCTCGTCTGTCTGTACTTGACTGTCTCATCCTCTGGACCCGTAGTGAGCTGTATAGCCCTATGCCTCTTGTTGTGTTAAGACTGAGTGTCATTGTTTCAGCAGCCTGTGTTGTATATTCTCACCGTTAATAAAACTCTCACTAAACTCTCTGGTGACTGTGTGGCGTCTTATGGTGGCTCGCGAGAGCCACCCATGACAAAAATAAATTTGGCCTGGGTGTTTTTTTTGGATACAAATGCTTCAAATAACACACAGCTTCAGATCCGGGCTGGAAAATGCAACAGAAATGTAGAACCAAGTGTTATCCAGCTGAGGTCCAAATTTTGTAACAATACCACAAAAAATGAATATTTTACACAGCTTTGTTCTCAGGCTGTTCCCAGGCGTTTTGGAACTGTGCCAAATTGTGCCAAATGGCACAGTTTGGAAAAACGTCTGTAACTTTTGAATAACTCAATGTAGAATCTTCATTTTGGGCTCTAATGAAAGGTCACACTCAGGGCTGTCTTTGTGTGTGTGTGTGGGGGGGGTTTGTCCCCCCCCCCGCTCGCTACAGAGGATGGACTTCGGCCATGGCTACACAACGGATTAGCCTCATGTGGTGATGTGGGACAACAGTGCAATCACCGTGGCTCCCCCCCTCCTCGCTGCAGAAGAATAGCAGAGGGGGGCGGCGTTCACAGTCTGTACGCGGCGAACAACCCCTTGTACAGCGGCGCACGAACTGCGCTGCGAAGCACAGTTGTAATTTACCGATCGGTCAAAAGTCATTTTGGATTACAATTTTCAGGGATAAAAAATAATTTCGCTTATAACACCTTACCTCTTCACAACCACATTGTCCTGGCCAACTTCTCTTCCTCATTGTCAGACGAACCGACACTGGTCCGCTCTGGTTCTGGTCTCGCGACCCGGTCAAAACATAATTCCATGATTGCGGTTTTGGTGAATGATTTACGACCTTCGTCGTTGGCCTCCGTCGGTCTATGATGACCATATAAGAGAATCCTAAACACTCTGCTGGAATTAAAAAAAATAAATAAATAAACCACTGCCTGTGGCTGCTGAAGCAGTCTCTCTTCACCCAGCTTTAGACAAAACAGCTCAGTGAACTTCTGTGCTTCAATTGGCTCGCAGCCATTGGGAGGCGGGTCCTTCTGGCTAGATTTTCATTCATTGGTTCTTCAAGGTTTCAGAAACCCAATTCAAAGCTCTTATTAGTCGAATGAGAGGTCAATCAGATGAACTAATCTGTTCGCAGCTGTGTCTGCAGCTTTTATTTTCAGTGCGCGCTTGGACGCCATACACCACCTACATCAAAATCTCCATGATGCGTCCTAGAGCGCACGAGAGCGCACTCGTGCGCTCTCGTGCGCTCTAGGACGCAGAGACTTGCCTGTCCGCGGTACAACGGAGCGCAAGAGGTTAATGTTCGGTCGTCAGCCGAGATTGCGCATCGACCTTGCATTTGGGCTTCCGTTTCACAACAAAAGTTTCAAGTCACATTCCCAGTACATTGAAAAACTGAAGACAACTCTACAAGAAAGCTACAAACTAGCAACAGAAAATGCTAACAAGATGGCTGAAAGAAACAAAACAAGATTTGATATGCAAGTGAAACCCTCAAAACTAGAACCAGGCGACAGAGTTTTGGTACATGCAGTCCGCCTCAGAGGCAAGCACAAACTAGCAGACAGGTGGGAAGCTGAAATTCACATTGTGGTGAGCCAAGCAGGTGACTTGCCTGTTTACACTATAAAACCTGAGACAAAAGATGGTCCTGTTCGCACCGTTCACCGCGACCTCTTGCTTCCCTGTGGTTTTCTTGCCCCTGTTGAAGACGAACCTGTCCAACCAAAACGTGTCCGCAAAACTAAGACAAGACAATCACTTGAACAAAGTGATGAATGTGAGAATTCAGAACCGGAAAATGAAGATGTCTATTGGTACAGAGAAGAACCAATCCAAACACCCATAAAGCTCACTCGAGTTTATGAAATTCCCCATCCAAAGACATTCTTTAAAGGAGACATTCCTGCTGAAACTCACTTACCTGAGAATGACAACCAAATAGGAAATGACAATTCACCTGGATGTGACAACTTACCGAATGATGGAAACAAGGAGGAAACTGAAACAAATGTGGAACAATCAAACAATGAGAATGGAACTAAAAGTGAAACCAACTTACTTGATAAAAGTACCTGTGATGAACCTGTGGAAGAAAAAGGATCTGAAAAAGAAGTCCCACAGACTGTGAGACGCTCTGAGAGGACAACCTCCCAGCCAGAAAGACTACAGTATAGTCAGTTGGGAAACCCTCTCCGAACTGTTGCCCAGTCCCTGTTTCAAGGATTAAACCTGGCTTTTACCAGAGCCTTAACAGAGACAGATCCTAAGATTATTCAAACCTGGCTTTTACCAGAGCCTTAATAGAGTCAGATCTTAGGAATATTCCCATGAACACTAGTTCTCCCGTCAATACCATTTAGCTAATCCCATGCAAAGGGACTTGCATGATTCTAAGGGGGGATAGTGTAACCCAGTGTTAAAAACGTGATGGAATTATGAATGTCGATACCGCTTTAAGAAGAAGGGGGGACATTCATTTCACAATGGGAGTAGATAGTTTAACGTGAATTAATTTATAAATATCGATACCGCTTTTAGAAAAGAAAAACACCCATTTCACAATGGGAATACATAATTTGAATATGAATATTTAAATAAATATATATTCATAAATAGTAGGAACATTTTCTAGAAGGTTCTGATTAAGTTCCTAGTGTTGTGTGTTGATATTTTGAGTAACCAATTGCTGCGCCGTTGCTGGTTCACACCACCCAGTGGGTTAAGCGCTCTCTCCCTGGGTCTGGGATGATTTGCATTTTTGGCTCAGTCACGCCAGACGACGAAAGACACAGACCAGAGAGAGAGAGACGGTCCTTGGTGATATGGCGACGCTAGCATGCTGATAGCAGCCTTTGCCTGGATAAAATCCTTGAAATTGATTGGGATCCAAAGGTTGTCGACGCCGTTGAGCGCAGGAACTCCACTGAAGCACGAGCCACTTGGCATGGTCAGGTTCTTTTCTTATCTTTTTTTTTTTTTCCTTTGGACTGGTTTGACCAGAGCGTGGATCTCCAGATCTGGATGGCAAGCCGAAGCCCGAGTCCTATGAACTGCTAAAGGTGACTCCACTAGTCACCTGGAAAGGACCAAAACAGGACTGTGAATTTTGTAAATATATTTGGAGTATTTTGTTTTTATTTTTTCTATTTTATCGCACTATGTATTTATTTTTGTGTGCATAATTGTAAATAATATACATAGTTGCAAGTTCCATATACGGCTGTGTATGTGTCGTCTGTTGTTGCACCTCCCAGGCTCCTACGAACCCAGAGTCGGTCTGACCTGGCCCAATTATCCCTCTGCTCAGGTAGTAAAATTAAGGTAACTACATTGCCATAACACACCACTACCAAAAAGGGTACTACACCTAAAGTGAGTAGGGTGAGTGGGTGTTAGTAAGGGTTACACACATAAATCTGGCGAGCGCAGGTGTTAGTGGGTGTTACCCCCAATTACCCTGCAAGTATTGTACCACCCTGTGTATACTATTGTTACAGTGGTATATTGTTACAAAATTTGGCGAGACAAGTAAGTCACACAGGGACACAGGGTTATATATAGCTGATAGAGTGTACTCCACACAATTTGCTCTTCAATACTACTTATCCCAGGGCAGCATGGTGGCGGAGTGGTTGCCACTGCGGCAGCACAGCAACTCACCCTTGGCCGGGGGATCCTGGGTTCGATCCCAGCCCTCAACCAACAGTGATCTGTGTGGAGTTTGCATGTTCTCCCCTTGTCTGCATGGGTTTACTCCGGGATTTCTCCGGTTTCCTCCCACATGCCAAAAACATGCAAGTTAGGTTAATTGGCATCAAACTGGAGATTCTAAATTGTCCTTAGGTATGACTGTGAGAGTGAATGTTTGTCTGTCTCTGTGTTAGCCCTGTGATGGACTGGCGATCTGTCCAGGGTGTACCCTGCCTCTCGCCCAAAGATGCTGGGATAGGCTCCAGCCCCCCCACGACCCGAAAAGAATTAAGCGGAAGAAGATGGACATGGACATACTACTTATCCCCTTCCCCTCCCATAACAAATCAATTTGTTAAAGAGATTAACATTAAGCTGTCATCAAGGAATGCAATGCTTGAACAAAATCATGTTTAAACAGTACCATGTAGTTTCTGGGTCTAAACCTATCCAAAGAATGGTGGCAAAGACAAATTCAAAACCAAGCACACAAAGTTCTAAAACTTAAAAGTCCCAAACAAGATGCAAACTAAGTTCTCTTAGCCACCTCTCCAAACCCCGAATAAACTTCATCATTCTTTAAAACAGGGCCGCTATCTGTGGGAGTTCAATATGTGAATGGCAACTTATCATGGAGACCATGTCAACAGATACTAAGTGCAACACTTAGAGACTCCTCTCACAGACTGGTAGTATTTGTCACCTAGGGCAGAGAATGTGTTGACCGAGATGGTGCACAATTTTTAGGCAATTTAAATAAACAGAGAAGGTGGCATTATTTAGAGAAAATGATGTTTTCTCTTATAGTCAGTGGACAATATGCTGAAAACGGGAAAAGACTAATGTTAACTGCTCGTCGCATTTGAAATCTACCTATGTCCCTGGAGCAGAGAGTTCAAACTGTCAAGTTTAAGTATCATAAGAATTGCTGATCCTCCAAACGTAAGCCATGACTCATTTCACACTTGTGCAACCACACAGAGTCACAAGTGGAAAGCAGCCAGTACAAGACGGTCGCCAAGTAACTGCTGGCCACTGGAGCAGTTTAGGTGCTAAGTGTCTTACTCAAGGGTAACACAAGGGTAAGTTTTGGAAAAGGTATCTGCTCATTCTGTTAAATCAGAGTCTTCTGGCCAGTGCATCACTTTGTTCTGCTCCTACACATTTTAAACAGAAGTTGACTAAAGAAAAAAAAAAATCTTATATTTATATTATAATGTAGAAGTGAATTGTTAGAGCATCAAAATGATTGTTTTGCCCTTTATATACAAATCCTAACAAAGTGATCACAGGGACAGGGATTTAGTTTCAAACATGATTATAGCATCACAACTGGCAGCTTCAAACAATATAAAGGCTGCAAATTCTTGTATACTGCATCAGCAATTGTTCATGTGAATTTGTTAAAAGCCCTTCAAAGCATAAAAGAAGGTATCTGCAGTGACAGCAAAATTGCCAATGCACTTGTAACTGCACTGGGAAATCTGTAATATCTTTACACACAAGCTTTATGCCAGTTTAGATGACTCTTTTCATCCAAGAACATTTGTACCTGACAATCAAAACAAGTAAAACTACAAAATCAAAAACCTATGATCCATCCATCCATCCATCTTCTACCACTTTTCTGGAGGTCCGGGTTGCGGAGGCAGCAGTTCAAGCAAAAGACCCAGACTTCCCTCTCCCCAGCCACCTGCTCCAGCTCTTCAGAGAAGATGCCAAGCAAGGCGTTCCCAGACCAGCTGGGAGATGTAGTCTCTCCAGCGAGTCCTGGGTCTGCCCCGGGGTCTCCTCCCAGAGGGACGTGCCCGAAACACCTCAAGTGGGAGGCGTCCAGGAGGCATTCTGATCGGCGGCTTCCTGTGGTAACGTATCGTCACTTCCTGTGTTGCTGACTATCTGTGTGGTTTGCTCTGTGGTTAGCGCTCCACATTCTCCTGAGGATTTTTGCCTTTGATCGTGATGTTTGCTCTCTACATGTCTGTTCTTTTCTTCTTCTTCTCTATCCCCTCACCCCCCAGCCAGTCGTAGCAGATGACTGCCCCTCCCTGAGCCTGGTTCTGCTGGAGGTTTCTTCCTGTTAAAAGGGAGTTTTTCCTCTCCACTGTCGCCATGTGCTTGCTCACAGGGGATCGCCTGATTGCTGGGGTCTTTCTACAATTGTGGGGTTTTCCCCTACAGTTGAAAGTGCTATGAGATGACTGTTGTGAAATGGCGCTATATAAATGAAGATGAATATTATGTTATAGTGCTGATGTTTCTTAGGTAATGACAATGATGGGTGTTTATTTATTTGTTTTGTTTGTTGTTTTTTTTGTTCTTTAAAGGAAAGAAACTAAACTAAGCTAAAAAAAAAACAACTAATCACTGAAGATCACTGAAAGATAGTTTGGAGATCTGGCCACCTTGTCATCACTCAGTGATCTCTCAACAATCTCCACCCCTTTGTAAAGGTGGCATTGAGAAACAAAAGTTAACCTGCTGCCTTAAAATACAAGTCAACTTAACTCAAAAGTAAGCATTGTTTCAACTAAGGAAACAAAGTTAACGGTATTCTTTATGGAAAACTGATTATCAACAATTAACCACAATGGTATCACTGACATGCTCCGATATTCAATTTATACAAGTGTGACGTGGAAACTTGAAGCCTGTGGTGCACAGTGTCTGAAAATTGACTGTTCAGTGAAGAAGAAGACATCTTGCTTCCTGCTGTTAAAATTTTGGGATAACGTACATATTTCCTTGATTACGAAATGCATCACTTTCACTATCATATACACACAGCATGCTGCCAATCATTTTATGTCACAGAGTTGGCTATGGATTAACTGTATTGCTTACGTTGAAAGCTTCAAATATGAAGTGTGGCGAATTTATTCCATCAATGTGGCTTCACCAGCATCATTTGTTAGTAAACAGCACAAATGACGACCTTCAGTGCGCCCTTGGGAAATAACATGTACCCTGAACTTGTGACACTCAGCAGGAGAATCTGCTTATCAATGTTATTAGGGCTGTGGGAACACAAGTATGTAAACACAAGGCCAGAAGTCAAGCCTAAAGGCACTCAAACTCATTTATCATCAGTGCAGCTCCTAATCAGTTACAACAATGAAAGTTCAGGGGTTAGTAAATAGCTGTAAATAGTTGTGGAAGATTAAGTAAATGTTCTAAAATGTTCCGAGCTAGCACTGCAGGGAACATATATACAAAGCTTGTCTGTCAGTCATATACTTGAATTTGGTTAAAATTATTTTCTCTCTCTCCATTTTTCAACTTTTTCCTCCTCATCATGACAATATATGAGAGCACGGATTCTTGACAGCTTGGCAAATGATTCAGTCCCATGTCAACCTCTGCAGTAAAATGTGGAGACATGCCTTCAACTCATATTTTGCCTTGTCCAGAAAAAAAGCAAACATTGAATATTTTTATACTGTTACATAAATGAGAAAATGCAGAAGTATGTTAATACTTATGTTACTAAAGAAGACTGTTGGTTTGACTGTTTGGGTCCATGTTTATATATTGCCGGGTAATTTAACTAACTGTAATGCTGTTAATACCATATCACTGCATGGCTCCTGCACTGTGTACATATATAACTGTGTACATACTGTATGTATATTTATTTACTGCTTTGGCTAACCAATATTTATCTTATTATCTTATCGACTATTGCGCTGAGTGCTGCTATCCCTTTGCTGCTGCAATCCTGTAATTTCCCCATTGTGGGACTAACAATTTTATCTTGAAGAAGGTGAAATTAAAAAAAAAAAAATCATAAGAAAAGAAATGTTTCCCTAATCATACTTCACCAAAGGTATGGTCCACAGGATGATAAAATCACTGAGAAGATGGTTGGTGTTGCTCCACTGATTGTCACAGTCTATATTATGTAAAGCCAGGCTACTTTGTAATAAAATATTACTATAGCTGAATATGAATACATGCTGTCATGTTCTCCGGTGTAGGCTATGCCATTTCTTGTACTCGTCTCTATATACAATTTCTAATTTATCAACAATCCACTAGCAGAGATTACACATGAAATTTAGTCTACACCCCAAAAAAATTCTGCCACATCTGTACGACAGACCTACAAATAGAACCAATAATCCCATAATCAAACCAGTTTGGCTTTAAATAAGCCTTTGCATGTTATCTCATCCCTGGTACAATGCTAATTCACTTCATTTTGTCCTTGTTGCGCACTTCTACTGAGACTTAATCCATGACACCTCAGTTCAGGGATGGCCTCCAAAAGCTGCAGATTCTCATTTCACCCCTGTGACATGTCAAGGGCCTAGCGCCAAATTTCTATTTCACCCTCTTGTCTTCCTAAGAGTCTGCCTTGGCCCTGGATCCCAAAGTCACTGCCAAGATTTGCTACAAGTCAGCATCTAGCTAGGACCAGCTTTTAATTGACAATTTTCTCTTTGGTGTGCTGGACAATCAGGAGAATTGACAGGACAGGGTAAGGACAAATTGGGATATTCTGACCACATCACCAAAAAGGAAGAAAATATTGTCTCACCACCAACCAGAGATATGTTGTGTCATGAGGCTGAGCGTGATGTTTCACCAGGCTCAGGCTCTTAATTTATTTCTGATTATTTTCTGTATTTTTCCAGCTTTGCGCTGGTTTCCTGTGTATTGAGTTATGATGTCTCCTTAGTGGTTTATCGTTCTGTTAGTTATTTATGTCTTTAGTATTAGTATTATTTTGTCAGTTCCTAAAGTTCAGGATTTATATTTTGTTTCTATATGACATGACTGCCTTACCTCCTCTTCCAGACACTCCCACACTGTCATCGTCTCACTGCCTGTTCCCTAGTTGTCTCAGCTGTGAGTTGTTGTTTAATTAGGTCACCTGCCCACTCATGCAGCCCGCACCTGCCGCCCATCGTTTCATCCTGTTCCCCAACTATTTAAAGACTGTCTGCTCTCTCACTGCGGCAGTCTTAACTATATCCTCTCACTTTGCCTCCAGAAGCCCTAGTCCTGCTCTGGCAAGTTTGCCTGAAGTATTTCCAGTCTGTAAATTTTCCTCTGTGTTTGTTTTTGGACTTTGTGTTGTGCACCTTGGAACTTTATGTTTTTCTGTAATAAATTCTACAAACTGCAGTTGGCGTGTGGGTCTATCTCTTTCTGCCCTGAGGGGCAAATCATGACAGAAGACTGCCACCAGTAATAACACTCATCCACTGCAGTTCGTGGTTTTGCTTTTTTGTGTGTTTTCACTCACCTGTCCTGCGGAGCAATTATGTCTCCAGCAGGCGAATCTGACAGGAGGAGAAAAAAGTTGGGATGAGCTGGAGTTTGTCACCATGATTGAGGACATGGCAGCCAGTGCTCGGAGATGCGCATCCCGAGAGGATGAAATGTTGTGCTGAGGTGGAGTTGCTAATCTGCTGGAAGCCAGACCTAGCGTGCGCTTCCACCCCCCGGTGCAGAGTCTCTCCCTCCCTCCGCTACCACCGCTGCAATCAGCCTCCTCCTTGCCAAAGCCAGCTTCCCAATCGTCAGTTCTCTTTCCAGCGGAGCGGGAAGAGCTCTGCGGCGACAAGCTGGCATTCAGGGGCCACGGGTGGAAAGAAGGCACTGGGAGACGCCATTCCACTCAACGCCACGGACCACCACCTGCTCTGCTCCGCCGGCTCCATCCGCTCCACGGCACCGTAACCCAGCTTCAGACCGCCAGAGGGTTACTCCCGCCTCTCAGCCAGCCACTCTCCCTTCGCCGAGGCAGAAGACTCCCGCAGCAGTGCATCCTCCATGTTTTTCCTCTTCAGCTGTTCCACCAGCTCCTTGTTTTCCCACAGCTGCTGTTCCTCGCTTCACCTCGCCATTCTCTTTGCTGCTGAGGGGCCGCTTGCTTCGTTTTCGGCTCCGCCCATCGTTGCGACTGCAGGGACGGCTCCACCACATTCCCTAGGGAGGTTCTCTCCAACTGAATTCATGGAGAGGGTTGGCCCTACAGCGTTTCCAGCAGGAAACATCGAACTCCGGGATAACAGGCAAGTGTCTTTTCATTCTCCCATATCTTATGATAGTGTGCCTTGCCTGATTCCCAGTAGTGGGGTCAGGGTATGCAGTCCCCTGAGCTCTCACCACCTGCTGCAACTATTAATTTCTCACCTGACCTCTCCGTGTCTCCTCCTATCACCCCTGAGTGTCCACCGGCCCCAGAACTGAGCCACCAGATGATGGAGGAGACTGCGGCTCTGGAGGACCTGATTCCAGCCCCACAATGGATGGAGGGAGAGCGCTGAATCTGAACTGATGCCTGTGCCATCTAAGGAGAGTCCCCGGGCTTCAGTTAAGCAGGATGCAGCGCCAGCAGGGAGCCGACCTCCTGTCGCCATGCAGGGCGAGCCACCTGCATGGGCCACATCGATGAGGGGTCCTAGGACTGCACCAACCACCATGCCTGCTGCAGGGGCCGCCGCAGCAGAGTTGGAGCTGGACCTCCAGAGGACCGGGCCCAAACAACCATCGTCTGGATCGACAGAGTCCTGGACGGTGGTGGAGCTCGTGCTCAGGCAAGTGCTCTCCTTCGTTTTTCTTGTGTTTGTTTTGGAGAAATTTTGCCTGGGTCTTGGTGAGGAAAGTCGGGTGCACCTGAGCTCACCTCGCCAGGCTCCACTGCTGCCGGTGACCCTGACCTTGTCTCTCTGCCTGTTCTGTCTGAGTCTTCTCCTAGGGTCACCGAGGAAATTCCACCCTTGCCAGACGTCTCCGTGGGTCCAGGGTCGCCACCTGAGATTGCCGTGGGTCCAGCTCCCCCCCGGTTCCAAGGTTGTCATAGCCAGGAGCGGCACTGGGGTTAAGCTCCCAGTGCTCATAAAATGCTCCTTACGGCGTGCGTCTCGAAAAGCCTATGACAACTAAGTCCAACTCCTAGCCTGCCTGTGTGGTTTAGTCTCTAAGCCCGGCGGAACTGCTTTTACTAATAGGAGAAGGGGCGAGGGTGGATCTCTGGCGCCTTAAAACCAGATGCTTCGGGTAGATGGTGGCTCGTCAACCTGGGAAGGTAGCCCATCTAGGGGAAGGTAAACCCTGATTTCAAACCTCCGCTGCCTTGCGGCACACCCGGTCACGGGAAAGGCTTTGGGAGTCAACCCTGAGGAAAAATCCGGAGTCGGAGCCCCTAAGGCAGTTCTCTGTTGTGCTCAACATCGTTCTGGCAGCTCCTGCGATGGCGCTGGTGCCAAACTATAGCAGCCCTGCTGTTCCTTTGGATCCATCAGTGACGTGGAGAGGGGGGACATGCTGCATGGGTAACATCTTGTCCTCCATATCTTCCTGCCCAGGCTTGAATCCTACCAACGCCCAGCGCTGGAAGGTAGAACACCGGTGTGCATCGGCCTGTTCAGCCACAGGCGGTGCTGTTCCAGCAGAGTAGACGTTTAGGATTCTCTTCCATGGTCATCATAGACCGACGGAGGCCGCCGCCGACAACGACGACAGCTCCCCCACTGAGGTTGTCGAGGACGCTCTGTCCCAGCCCGGGACCTCCGTGGGTGCAGCTTCGGCCCAGTCCAGGTCCTCCGTGGGTGCTGCTCCCCCTCCGGTTGAGGTCATCATGGGTGCTTTGTCCTAGCCCGGGACCTCCGTGGTTGCAGTTCCACCCCAGTCCGGGTCTCCGTGGGTGTTGTGTCCCAGTTGGGGACCATCGTGGGTGCTGCGCCCCAGCCTAAGACCAACTTGGGTGCTGCGCTCCAGTGTGGGCCCGCCATGGGAGTTGTGCCCCAGCCCAGGGACCACCGTGGGTGCAGCCTTGGCCCGGTTCAGGCCCACCAGGGGTGCAACCTTGGTCCGGTCAAGGCCCACCCAGGGTGCAGCCTTGGCCCAGTCCGGACCCACCGAAGGTGCAGCCTTGGCCCAGTCCGGACCCACCGAGGGTGCAGTCTTGGTCCAGTCCGGACCCACCGAGGGTGCAGTCTTGGTCCAGTCCAGGTCCACTGCAGGTGGCGCTTTGCTCCAGCCCGGAGCCACCAATGGTTGCTGCTTTGCTCCAGCCCGGAGCCATCGCAGTTGCTGCATTGCTCCAGCCCAAAGCCACCGCGGGTGCTGCTTCACTCCAGTCCAGAGCCTCCACGGGTGCTACCTTGTGCCAATCCAGGACCACTGAGGGTGCTGCTGGTCAGTCTGGGGGCGTTGTGTTCCCCACTCTTTCGCCAGACACCTTCATGGTCCCCTTTCCAGTGCCAGACACTGTCATGGTTCCCCTTCCAGTGCCAGATGCCATCGTGGGTCCTCCTTTTGTGCTGGACGCTGTCATGGTTCAACCTCCTGTGCCAGACGCCGTCGTGGTTTCCCCTCCTGTGCCTGACACCGTCATGGCCCCCCCCCCAGTTCTCCCTCCTTTTGTTGGGCCTCCCCGTGGGGAAGCCACCTCCTGGGCCACCTCTTCTATTCAGGTGGCTAAAGAACCCTGACGGACTGTGCTGTTGGGTTGGGTGGCTCTTGTTCTCCGGTAGGCAACCCGACTCGCACCACCTTGCGGTCTGTCAGGTCTGGGACTTTGGCCGGCCGCCCGAACTGTTTAGTTCTGTGGCCTAGGAGGCCCAGGTGTCTGATATTGCGTGGGTGCGGGTCATGAGCGGGGTTTGTGTTTTTTGTTCCCGCCTAAGCCCGTTCCCCCCACCTCCCACCCGGGGTGGTTTGTTGTTATACTTTTTTTTTTTTGCGGGGGGGGGGCTTATTTCTTTTTTGGGTGTTACCTTGGGATGTCTTGAATTCACCCCTTAAGGGGAAACTTTGTCATGAGGCTGAGCACGATGTTTCACCGGGCTCAGGCTCTTAATTTATTACCTCCACCAGGCCGCAGGAGGTTATGTTTTTGCCGGGGTTTATCTGTCTGTCTGTTTGTCTGTCTGTCTGTTGGTTAGCAAGATAACTCAAAAAGTTTTGGACGGATTTCGATGAAACTTTCAGGCGTTGTTGGAAATGGTACAAGGAAGAACTGATTAAATTTTGGGGATGATCCGGATCACCGTCTGGATACAGGAATTTTTTAAAGGATTCTTTAACATTGTGAGATAGGGCCATTTTCAACATGTGTGCAGGCGCAATGGAGGGCGCTGGTCGTCGTGTCTGACAAACACGAACTCCGCGTTCTTCAAAGTTTTAGGCACAAAAGCACGCGGAAAATAGTGGTGGGCCGGGCCCGGCAGCATGCCTGTGTTTGTGCTACGCTGCAAAAGCTGAGATGGGCAGCTGTCCGGCGTGGGATTATTTTGCAGAAATTCCCCAGGCAGCCATAGGGGCTGCACAAAAACAAGCTCTCTGCCGGGGAAGCTTCCAAATCCTCTTTTGGCGCGGAGCGCAACCCCAATATAAAACCCACGGCAACCTGTCTACCCAATCTGCATCAGTCAGTGAAGCCCTGAGTGCTGCTTTCAGTGATCTATGAAAACGCTCGCATAACTCATTGGCCTGTGGGTTGTACGCGGTTGTGCGATGAATTGCAACGCCCACAGCCTGGGAGTTTGGAGATGGAGCAGATGGACACAACAGCAGCACTTGAGTTTATTACCTCCGCCAAGGAGGTAATGCTTTTACTACTGAACCACTAATCCTACCATTGTGAATCAAATTGCTAGTCATATGTTTTCATGGTCAAGGAATCTGAAAACGTACACACAAACACTGTATGGGGGGGAACTGTGGCGCTTGGCGGAGGTCTGCGCTCTCCGAGTGCTTTTCTGGTTTCTGTACTTTTCCAGCTTTGCGTTGTTTTCCTGTGTATTGAGTTATGATGTCTCCTTAGTGGTTTATCGTTCTGTTAGTTATTTATGTCTTTAGTATTAGTATTATTTTGTCAGTTCCTAAAGTTCAGGATTTATATTTTGTTTCTATATGACATGACTGCCTTACCTCCTCTTCCAGACACTCCCACACTGTCACTGTCTCACTGCCTGTTCCCTAGTTGTCTCAGCTGTTAGTTGTCGTTTAATTAGGTCACCTGCCGCTCATGCAGCCTGCACCTGCCGCACATTGTTTCATCCTGTTCCCCAACTATTTAAAGACTGTCTGTTCTCTCACTGTGGCAGTCTTAACTAGAAAAGCACTCGGAGAGCGCAGACCTCCACCAAGTGCCACAGTTCCCCTCATACAGTGTTTGTGTGTACATTTTCAGATTCCTTGACCATGAAAACATATGACTAGCAGTTGGATTCACAATGATAGGATTAGTGGTTCAGTAGTTATTCACGAAAATCGCATTTTCCGTAATGGGGGTTTTCGCCACAGTTCCCCCCATACAGTGTTTGTGTGTACGTTTTCAGATTCCTTGACCATGAAAACATATGACAAGCAATTGGATTGACAATGATAGGATTAGTGGTTCAGTAGTTATTCACGAAAATGGCATTTTGCGTAATGGTGGTTTTCTTGTGGACGGTGATCCGGATCACCACCAAAATCTAATCATCTGTAGGATACCCCATTTCTGACAATCTGTGAAAATTTCATGAAAATCCATCCATAACTTTTTGAGTTATCTTGCTAACAAACAAACAGACAAACAGACAGACAAACCAACGCCGATGATCACATAACCTCCTTGGCGGAGGTAACTATATCCTCTCTCTTCGCCTCCAGAAGCCCTAGTCCTGCTCTGACGAGTTTGCCTGAAGTATTTCCAGTCTGTAAGTTTTTCTCTGTGTTTGTTTTTGGATTTTGTGTTGTGCAACTCGGACAACTTTATGTTTTTCTGTAATAAATTCTTCAAACTGCAGTTGGCGTGTGGGTCTATCTCTTTCTGCCCTGAGGGGCAAATCATGACATGTTTTCTCTCTAACTTGCTCCTTTGGTTTTTAGTTTGAGGAAGAAATAAAAAAGGTGATTAAAATCTTGCCAAAAATACACACACTTCATATACAGTAGCTGATGCTGGATGTTGTTAGTCTTCTTTCTACAGAAATTCAAGTAAATATAATGAGCTATTAGAACAGTTAGTTATATCAGAAATCTACAAAAAAAAATGGCTGCAGCCTAAAATTCAATAGGTCCACACAATGAATGTTGCCAGTAGATTTAACATGGGATGACCGGGTCACAAGCTAAAGGAGTGGGAGTTAAGTGGACTGGAGCCACTCGCCAGAATGCTAATGCTCAGTGTGTTGATCAGACTGGGGGGAGCAGATAGAAATCTTGTTAAACCAATAACTGATTCCTAGCTTGGAGCTGATTGGAGGACTGTGACAAAGCTTCATCTTCATCAGTGGTGTTACCAAGCAGACATGAAACAGCATACTTTGTGTAGAGACTTTGCAGTTGGTTACACACTTTGCATGTTTTATGTGTTGGTCCAAATCAAATTTAGAGAGTCTGGGAACTCTGGGAACTCCATTCTATTGTGTGACATTAAACTGGAAATTGCCACACAACAAAGCACAAAAACAAGTGATCATAAACTGAAGTCTAATTGGCTATCACTTAGATATATATACTATGAAGGCCACTATAAAGGCCACAAAAGAGAGGATTACTATTTGCTGTGTTTCAGTCAGTAAACAAAATATCACATCTTTCATCACAAATGGATGTTGGTGTAATATGGACCCCAATTACAATGAAGCTGGGAAATAGTGGAAAACAAACAAAAATAGAATAAAATGACTTGCAAATCATTTTCAACCAATATTCAATTGAATAAACTACATAGACAAGATATTTAATGCTCAAACTGATAAACTTTGGGGGGGTTTGCAAATATTCACTCATTTTGAATATGATGCCTGCAGCACGTTCCACAAAAGCTGGGACAGGGTCATGTCTACCACTGTGTTACATCACCTTTCTTTTTAACAACATTCAATAACTGTTTGGGAACTGAGGACACTAAGGCTACGGTCACACTGCATTCCGATTTTTTGTGTGGGCATTCACATTATCATTTAAATGCAACCCCCATCAGACTCCAGTGTGAATGGTCTACAGCTATGACGTGGCCCGCATACGCAGAAGAAAACGTAATGTCAGACACAGCATTGTGTTTAGGGAAGTAAATATGAGCCCTGAACAACTGAGGGGGACAGAACTTCTTCACCTCAATGCAGCACAGCAAAATAAAATGTTAAAATCATTCAGAAATGATTACACACAAAATAAATGAGACCAGCTTCATTCCTCTACACACCAGATGACTGCTGTGATCAGCTCTGCTTTAACAGAACTGATCGATTAAACAGCTCTCTTGAAAATGAAACCCCGTGTCTCAATGGGATTACCTGTACAAATAAGGTTAATAATAAACAATCCTAGCAATTACAATAGGGCTCTCGCCCACTGACGTCAGTGGCTCAGGCCCTAATAAACAGTGCGGCTAGTACTAGCAGCGTAACACCGGTCCCGCACAGGAAGGAGAAGCTGCCGGAGACTCCCTCCTCCTGGACTGTGTTTCCTCATATCTGGCCATTCTGCTCCACAGTCATGTCGGTATTAACTTTACATTTTAGATATTACAGCAGCCAGGACTCACAGTGTGCTGTTTACAGAGAAAAAGGAATTTACAGTGTCCAGTAAATGTGCTGTTGCTGTGCGCCTGTAACGTCTGCCGTTTTAAGCCCCAAACTCACCCCCCGAAATTTTGAAGTTGTGCAGTTGGAGGCGACAAAATTAAGATCCAGTGATAAAGGGAAGAAGATTGATTAAAAAGAGAACACAAATCAGCTGTGTCTGCCATGCTTGCTACATCCTCCACCACAGAATTGTTGCGTCTGTCTCATTTCAATAAGGAAAAAGTCGGATGAAATGTGACATGACTGTTCAGACTGAGGTCACTTTGAAAAATATTAGGCACGTATCCAAATTAGAACCACATATGAAAGTGGCCTGGGTCTGGTGTGAAAAAAATTGGATGTGTGCTGTTCAGACGGTCATTAAAAAAAAAAAAATCAGATATAGGTCACGTGTGCAAAAAAATCAGAATTGAGCATTAAGACCTGCAGTGTGACTGTAATAATATGACTGTAATATAACCTAATTGTTGAAGCTTTGTATGTGGACTTCTTTCCCATTCTTGCTTGATGTACGAATTCACTTGCTCAATAGTCCGGGGTCTCCATTGACATATTTTGCGCTTCGTACTGCACCACACATTTTCAATGAGAGACAAGTCTGGACAGCAGGCAGGCCAGTCTACTACCCACACTCTTTTACTATGAAGCCACGGTGTTGTAATATGTGCAGAATGTGACTTGGCATTGTCCTGCTGAAATAAACAGGGACGTCCCTGAAAAAGACGTTGCTTGGATGGCAGCATATATTGCTCCAAAACCTGCATGCACCGTTCAGCATAAATGGCAGGGTTTCCTCTGGTAACATTTCTTAGTGGCGGCCCGCCTCGCCAGAAATTTTACCGCCACCCCAAGGCCATATGAATTTATTAAGAAAAAGATATGAAGCACTGACTTTCCGCAAGCGCGCACACAAACAACACGCGTGGCCGTCATCCGTGCAGAGTCTAGAAGTGCCCCGCTCACGTGAGTTTTCCAGTCAGTCAGCAGTGTCTCGCTAAGCGTGACTGTCCGACAGAGACATGAGTTTATTAAAGTACTTTAAAAGTGGAAAAAAATCATAAGAGGTATGTAAGCACTGGCGTTTATCATGGTTTTAACCCGCTGGAAACAGAGGCAATAATGGAAGAGTCACTTAGCTAAGAGATGTGGTTAGAATTCATATGCAGCCGGCTTCATATGAAGGGAAAGGCAATGGGGACTGATGAATTGTGGAGGATATATTTCACCAGCCACTACAATGTTAAGTTATGTTCTGTAGGAATTGCAGGAATGAAGAGACTGGCAATTTCTCTCTTTTCTCGCACGAGCAGGCGTGCCGTTTTTATTCTCCAGCGGCAGTGACGAAAAGCAACAGCTGAAAATGCTAGCTCTAAACTGAGGTCCTTCAGCGGCTGCCTAGAGAGGTGCCTGATGAGAAAGCCTGAGCGCACAACTATAACTGCCTAAGTAGATCATTCTGTACATGAACACATATTGTGGCGAATTATGTCTTTAGAGTCCACTACAGTTCCTTATTATGTACCTGGCAGGTTAAGATGACCAAAATTAGATAGATAGATAGATAGATAGATAGATACTTTATTTCGAACAAAAAAAGTATAACAAAAACAAAACAAATGACAAATGCAATAAAGTAACAGTATAGTGTTCGAAAGGGAGAAGGAAGAAGTGAAAACTTATTAATTCCATCTCCTCTTTTCCATAAATACATTCATGTGAATTATATACAAATTACCACATTTAAGAGCCCAAGTAAACAATTAACTGTATTTTGTACGTATCAACATTAACACCCATCCATCCTAGCATACACTGATGTCCATACATCAAAACTAGCCTCAAACAACACAGATATACACAGTGCTGTCCCACCCACCATTCCATAGTGTCCCAGAGTGAGCATAGTGAATTGTACATATAAATACTACCCTTCTAACATATATCCTTTCAGCAAATAAAGTTTGTACCTCTTTTTGAATTGATTTCTGTTTGTACATAGTTTCAGTTCCGGCTCCAGACTGTTCCACAAATCCACCCCACAGACAGATATGCACATACTTTTCTTGGTTGTTCGTATCTTGGGTTTTGTGAAGTTTAAGTCTCCTCTCAAATTATGATCATTGTCTCTTTTTTTTAATATTTTTTGTATATTAGTTGGGAGTTGATTATTAATTGCCCTGTACATGACTTGTGCTGTCTTAAATTTAACTAAATCGATGAACTTTATGACATGTGACTTTAAAAACAACGAATTGGTAAATTCACAAAGTCAATGACTTTAATCTGTCAGCAGCCTTCAGACAAACTAAACGTGTCAACATTTGATTTCAAAATAAGGGAGGTTTTTCCTGCTGTCTGGGTGGTGAGGAGATTTCTAAAAAAAATATATATATATATATATAAATATAAAGAAACATAACAGAAATAACAGCATCCTTGATCATTTAAGTTAATTTATTTCATTAAATACAATTTTATTGATATTTTTTCTTTGTAATCAGAGTTAAATTATTGTTCTGTTCTGACTGCAAAATTATGGTCAAAAATGTAAATTGTTATAAGGAAAAAGTAAAAAAAAATTACCACAGTCTGTTTAAAACTTATCTACAAAAAAACTAATTTTATTATAAAAAACAAAAATTTGCCATAAAATAATGCACAAATTTATAATAAAGTTTCAAATGTACAATTAAAGTCAATTTTACTACAGGAAATTACAAATTTGAGGAACATGGTTTCAACTTTAGATAGATTTACAGATAAAAGTAGAAAACTATAAGAAAATTGTTATAAATTTTGGAGAAAAACTTCAAACCTTCAAGACTGAAGTCATTGCTCAAATTTTTAAATGGGTGTGTTTTGTACCCTTAACTCTACGAGAAATTTTTGGTTGTCTACTTTTAATTATTAATTTCAAAGCACTGCTTTTACATGAGTAGAATTTCTGATTACTATACCCACCTGATCATATATTTTAAGTATGCATGAGTACATTACCATTGTGAATGTTTCTTTCCCTTCCCTACTCTCTCAGTGGAAAAAAAGAAACACTAGAATAAAAATACAAAAAATACACATATTTTTGTCATTTATGTAAACCATGACAAAAAAATCCTGCATGACAAAACATGACACTTGATATTTTCTAACGTGTCTGTATACCACCATAGACAGAGAGAGAACCTGAATTAGACAGGGTTCTGAGAGGACAAGATGAGACAGAAGAGAGGAGCCAAGGAGAGGGAAGTGTTCAGGCAGAGGAAGGAGAGAAGGATAACACCACTAAAAAGTCTAAACACAGGATGTCTGGGTGGGACCCCAACTGGCCCAATATTCAAGCCTCGGTTGTACAATACTTCAAATGGTAAGTTCCATATGCAACGTTACTGTGTAAAATTTTAAAAAGAAATAAACAGTATAAAATTTAAATATTCCAGTATGTTTACTCCCCCCCCCCCCCCGGGGAAAAATACGTTGCCACCGCGCCAAGGTCTTTAAGCCAGAGGAAACACTGAATGTTGTCTTCACAGATGTGCACCATGGGCCTAACACACCCCATACCATCACTGATGCTGGCTTTTTGAACTGATAACAATCTGGATGGCCCTTTTACTCTTTTGCCTGGAGGACACGACGTCCATGATTTCCAAACTATTTCAAATGTAGCCTCGTCAGACCACAGCACTCTTTCTCCATTTTGTGTCAGTCCATCTCAGATGAACTAGGGCCCAGAGCAACGGATAACATTTCTGGGTGTTGTTGATATATGGCTTTAGCTTTTAGAGTTTTAACTTGCACTTGTAGATGTAGCGATGAAATGTGTTAACTGACAATGGTTTTCTGAAGTGTTCCTGAGCCTATGTGGTAATGTCCTTTTTAATGAAAACTTGTTTTTGTCAAACCATTTTTTTATTTTACTAATTTCTGAGGTGATGGAGCTCAAAACTTGCTGTAAATCCTCAGAGATCAGAATATTTGTGTCATCAGCAAACAAGACAAATTTCAAAATGTTGGACACTTTATATGCATCATTAATGTATAAAATAAATAGCTTTGGTCACAACACTGACCTTTGGAGGATGCCACATACAATTTCCAAACATTCTGGTTCACGCTTGTCCATTTTTACAAACTGCTGCCTGTTAGTTAAATAACTTATGACCCCATTCAAAGGCACACCCCTTATCCTGTATCTTTCCAATTTATTTAATAATCATCATCATCATCATAGCAGTCTGTCGTGGGCGACAATGACTGTTTCATTTAGGTCTGATCAGATTCCTCCACACAGCTCTGTCCTTAGCCTTCTGCTGCCAGGAACTCCTGTCTATGTCCAACTTCTTCAAGTTTCTTTTTACAGTGTCTTTAAATCTGAGCCTTGGTCTACCCTGATTACGTTTGCCCTCGCATAACTATGAGCTGTGAGTAGAGTAACTGCCGAGGGAGACGCTGGTGATCAATCCTCTAAACATGTCCGAGCCATCTCAGGCTCATCTGTATTAGCATGTCCTCCATTGATGGTAGACCAGCTCGTTTCAACACTTCTATGTTGGTTATCTTGTCTTTCCATGAGATGTTCATTATGGCTCGAAGGTGTCTCATCATGTACGCGTGGAGTTTCTTTACCTGCACTCTGTTGACAGTCCAAGTTTCAGCACTGTACAATAGAGCAGTCAGTACTGTCGCTCTGTACACTTTGCATTTCACACGGATTGACACATGTCGATTGTTCCACAGTCTCTCCCTCAAGTTTCCAAACACAGCGCTCGCTCTTCCCATTCTGAGAGCTAGTTCATCCTCCAGCCTAGCATTCTCTGAAACAGTACTCCCTAGGTACTTGAAAGTCTTGCACTTGACTAGTGGCTCTGTACCAATGCTGATCTCTTCTGGTAGTGATGTTGATAATTGGAAGTTTGGTGGTTGATAAAGGCAGTCAGTCTTCTTGATGTTGATTTGGAGGCTGAATTCGCTAGCTGCTCTTGCAAATTTCTCCACTAAAGATTGCATATCTTCCACGCTGTGTGCAACTAGAGCACTGTCGACGGCAAAGAGCATTTCTCTTATTATCTTTATCGATGTCTTACTCTTGGCTTTAAACTGTGCCACACTGAACAAGTCTGCTTCTTTCCTTGTTTGAATGTATACTCCTTCTGAAGTGTCTTTGAAGGCCACCTCAAGCATGGCTGCCAGATATAGCGAGAAGAGTGTAGGTGCCAGCACACACCCTTGTTTCACCCTGTTGCTTACTGAAAAGTATTTAGATACTGAACCACTCATTGCCACGTTTGCTTGCATACCTGTATGGAGTGCCTCGATCAGGCTGACAAACTTCTCTGTACAACCATATTTCTTGAGTACCTGCCAAAGTCCTTGTCGCGAAACAGTATCGAAGGCTTTAATGAAGTCTATGAAGACTACATAAAGCGGCATGTTCTGTTTGATACACTTTTCTTGAACCTGTTTCAAGCAGAAAATCATGTCCATTGTGCTTCTTCCACTTCTAAAGCCGCACTGAGTTTCCGGTAGTACATTCTGTGAGATGTGTTCACTGAGTCTGTTAAGTAGTACACGTGAGAGAATCTTACCAACAGTGGCTAGTAGTGATATACCTCGGTAATTTCTACAATCCTTCCTGTCACCTTTCTTGAACAAAGGCACAATACTTGCATCTTTCCAGTCTTGAGGTACTTTCTGGGCATCCCATATCTCTTGGATGAGCTTGTGCAGGCAGTTGGTCAGCTGAACACCACCAAATTTCCACACTTCTGCTGGAATTCCATCCCTTCCTGGAGCTTTACCATCCTGTGTTGTCCTGATAGCTGCCATTAGTTCATCAAAATTTGGTGGTTCATCCAGACTTGATACAGCTGGGCACTGCACTAGAGCTTCTTTAGCCTCTTCAGTGAGATCTCCAGGTTTGTTTAGTAGTTGGTCAAAGTGGTCTGCAAATCTGTCCAGGATCTTGTCTTTCTCCTGCAAAACCGTTTCACCATCCATAGACTTAGTTGGATCAATCCTCTTGGTTTAGGGCCGTAGATTTCTCTCAAACCTGTGAAGAATGTTTTCATGTCCTTCCTGTCTGCTGCAGTTTGAAGTTTCTCTGCTTTTTCATCCCACCAGTTGAACTTCATCTCTCTGGTGTACTTCTGTAGCTCACTGAGCCTTTGAGTATTTCTTCTTCTTCGACCTTGTGTTACACTGTAGGTTTTCCTGCCTAGCTGTATTCCTTGCTTCTAGAAGTTTCTTCAGGTGTTCATCATGCTCATCAAACCAATCTTGATGTTTCCTCTCAGGGTAGCCTAATACATCCCTCGCAGTCTGATACACCGTATCCTTCAGTGTTGCCCATTTCTCTTCTATGTCATTCTCTGAGTTGTTGCTGTCCCAGTCTTTCAAGTTTTCATCCATTTCCTGTGTAAGTTCTTCCTGCTTCTTTTGGCCTTTCAGTGCACTAGTGTTTAGCTTCCGTGGTGGCTTCGCACCCGTCCTGCAGTGCTGTTTTCGTCTGCAAATCCTTAATCTAGATCTCAGCATAACATGATCAGTGCCAGAGTCCGTGCCTCTCATTGCTCTGGTGTCCAATACATCCCTTCTGTCTCTCTGCCTGACTATGATGTAGTCTAATATGTGCCAGTGCTTGTATCTTGGGTGCATCCATGTCTTCTTGTCTGTGTCCTTGTGGTTAAATAGAGAGTTGGTTATCACAAGGTTGTACTCTGAACATAGTGCAAGTAGAAGTTCTCCATTACCATTGCACTTGCCTACTCTATGACTGCCTAGCACTCCTTTCCATTTCTCGGTGTCCGAACCAACTCTGGCATTAAAATCTCCAACAAGTATCAGCCTGTCATCAGTCGGTACACGCCTGATAGTCTCACGTAAATCACTGTAGAACTCTTCCTTCACCTCCTCTGTGTTGGTCATTGTTGGGGCATATACACTGATGAGTGTGGCATACATCTTCCGCTGTAGTAGGAGTCTCATAGTCATTATCCTGTCGTTGATTGGCACCGGTTCCTCATCAAGCATTGCTGCTATCTCCTTTCTAACTGCAAAGCCCTCTCCTGCTTTTCTCCTTTCTTGAGTTGATCTCCCACTCCAAAAGAAGATGTACCCATGGTCTTCCAAGCTGTCATATCCAGGCAATCTTGTTTCACTAAGTGTAGCTATGTCTACATTGTACCTGTTCATTTCCAGGGCCACAAGCGCGGTCTGTCTTTCTGGGCGCTGTGATGTTGTTCTGTCCAACAGAGTGTGTACATTCCATTCTGCTACACACAAGGTTGCTGTTTTCCTCTTCTTTTGTCTTCCTGCTCCTAGCTTACTTTTCGCTGCCTGTCGGAGTGTGAACAGATCAGCGCGGACCTTGTCAGCCCGGGCGGCGTCCGAGCCGGTATGAGTTGCTTTCTGATTGACCATTTCATGAAACTGCTTGCAACGTATTTGAGTACTGCTAGCTTTTGCTGGACTAGCAGCACATTCTTGGCAGATAAAGGTAATATCAGTGGCAAAGACAAGCCAAGACAAACTGACTCCAGTATCTGTTGCAGTGACTGACCAGATGATAGGTTTATCTCTGCTCTTTGTGTAGTGCATGTCATAATGCGCCAACTGGCACAGTCCACCACAGACCTTGTGACAGATGTGTTTATCTGCCAGGATGTCAAGTCTCACCCTGTGTAACTGGGAGTGGTCCACCACAGACCTGTGACAGATATTGTTTTTAGTTCTGCCAGGATGCCCTGTTTCACCCTCCACGCCCTCGGAAGGGCGGGGATGCTGGTTGAGTCGCCGACGGCCCGACCCATGAGACAGGTAGTACCGGTTTTCATGGTTATCCAGTAGCAAGCAAGCCAATGCCTGACCTGACCAAAAAAAAAGGGGGGGGGGGATGTAAGTCTCAGTTAAAAGCTGCCAATTTCTGACCAAAAAAGTGCAATTTTATGGGTAAAAAGCTGCAACTTTAGCAAAAAGACAAAAAAAGGTGTAAATTTCCAACTGTTTACAACCTAAAAACACTGCAGATCTAAGATTTGAGTAAAATGCTGCAAGTTTAAGCTTGTTTTTTTTTTAAACTGCAAATTCAAGAGTAAGAAAAGTTCTAAATTCATGAGGAAAAAGCTGCAAAATTATGAGTAATAAAAAGCTATTTAATAATAGTTCATGATTAATCATATCAAAGGCTTTCTTTTAAATCAAGGAAAACACCAACTGTACTTTTTTTTCATCTATGGAATAAGTGATTTCTTCTGAGATCAGTTAATGCTAATAATGTAGACCAGTTTGTTCTGAATCCAAACTGACTGTCAGAGAGTAGTTTATATTTTTCCATACATTTATCTAGCCTGTCACTGAAAAGTTTTTCAATTTTTTTTTTTTTTTTGGGGGGGGGAAATTGTGGCAAAAGAGAAATAGGCCCATAGCTTTTAAAGTGTTGTTTGTCACCAGTTTTATATAATGGAATCACTTTTGCTGTTTTCATTTTGTTAGGAAATTACCCCATTTAGAATGATACACTGAAGATGTGAGTTAGTGGTAGATGACCTGGCTCAGTGGTAGCTTGCGGTGGCTGGTTAGCTTTTGAACCTGGGCCTTACTTGGAGATATCTGGCTGGTGTCTGTAACTTGGGCTTGACCCGTAGGTAGCTGGCTAGCTACTGGA
Source organism: Pholidichthys leucotaenia (assembly GCA_020510985.1). Classification (NCBI taxonomy): domain Eukaryota; kingdom Metazoa; phylum Chordata; class Actinopteri; order Cichliformes; family Pholidichthyidae; genus Pholidichthys; species Pholidichthys leucotaenia. The sequence continues at coordinate 92,829,187 of CM035846.1, forward strand.
GCCTGGGGGAAGCTAGCTGATCCCTGGAGCCTGGGCCTAGCTTGATAGTAGCTTGGGCCTACCTTGGTGGTAGCTTGGTGATTGCTGGTATTCAATTGAATACTGGTTGGAAAAGATATGTAAATCATTGTATTCTGTTTTTATTTACATTTTACACAACACCCCAACTTCATTGCAATTGGGGTTTATATAAAGACACGTAGGTAAAAAGAGGCTAACATTTCTATTTATGCTTGTTGGTCATTGGTCATACTGACAAGTTTTTAAAATTCCCACTTTTATACTTATTACACTTGCCCAAAGCAATAATTGATTAATAGCAAAAAAAAAAAAAAAAAAATGGTGTTTCACTAAAATACACAAGTATAGAAATGTCCACCCAGGAAAAACTTGTGTTGTCCCTGTCACAGTGATTGGACCAACTCATATTTCCCCAGATGGCTGTAGGATTTTTAGTTTTTTGCTTTGGATATCTGCTGGAAAAGCAACCAGCAGGAAAGCTAACATTTTGTGTCACTTCATCAAGATGCCTGAGGCTTCCCTCACCTCCCACCCCTTAGAACCACTTTAAATCTTTTCAATTCCCTTCCCCATTCCCCCTGTCAGATCCATCATAAGTAGCACAATTTAAATAAAGTATTAAAGTTATTACATAGCAAGAGGAGTCTATAAATACTATTTATATATGTATATTTATATATGCCATTTTTATATATATATATATACAGTATATATATATATACTGTATATATGTATATATATATATATATATATATATATATATATATATATATATATATATATGCGCTAGTGTGTGTGTGTGTGTGTGCTATACACTATTTATATATGCTGTATATAAATACTGTTTATATACAGCATGTATCAAATGAGTAGAGCTCCTTTTGGCAAAGTAAATCTGGCACAATAAGGGAAGCAGATATCTGTTCTGCTTACCAAGCTGCTGGACAGGACAGGGCAGAGAAAAAAAAAATAGAGGCTCTAAAGGAGAAAAACATCTGTCATTGCAATCCAGTAAGCACAAATACACACCCTTGGTACTATAACAGATATAATTTTGATCACTGCAAAAATGGACAACATGGATATTTGTTACTATATCTTAATTTGCTCTATTATTTTTACTCTTTCAGTAAGATGCATATCCATAAAAATACAACACAAAATGTCCTACTATAATCAAATCTTGCAATTGCAATCCTTCAAAAACCTTACTTGAACTCAAATGACAAATATTAACCATTTCTTAGCTCAGATTTGACTGCTGAAGACATACTAAAGGTAAGCCTCATACTCATAAGAGCCTTGGGGGGTTTGATAGTTGAAGTGACAAGTCAAGAGGTAGGGTGGCCAGTTCCTTTCCTCCCACACAACTGAAATCAGTCAGGTACCCTTTTGTAGCTGGGTGGAAAGGAGGGGGCATTAAGTGCTAGTTTCATTCAGAAGACAGACCAGTGCTCTAACCACTGATCTAGCATGCTCCTAAAGACATAGTAAAAGTACGTATTCTTGTTTGCCAGAGTTATCAAATCATAAATGTGGTACATAGAAATTGAAGGCTAAAACTATCACTCAAGCTGTACATCGATGCAACATTATAAACATCTGGCCTGCCTTTGAAGAAATGGTGAGTGATGAAGTGGGAGCAGAGTTCAGTTCAAGGTGAGGAGACTGAGATAAATTACTCTCACAAATGGATCCATCAAGAGCCTCTAGACAGCAGCTCATTCAATTTCCTGAAATTTCATCTATCAGCCAAGCCACAAACTTACATCTGCTCATCTCCTCCCTGGCCAGTGGATTTTAAAATGACTGTCAGAAAAAGAAGTGTGAATTTAAATTCAAAATTCAGGTCAGTTTGACATTAAAGAAGTGTACTGTGTGTGTGTGTATTCAATATGATTTCATTGTGGTTTAAGGAGTCTTGGATTCAATTTGTGGGCTGCATGACATTCTGTGCTTCTTTTATATTGGTGTTAATAGCAGTGAAAATAAAGAAAACACTGATATTAGGAAAAGACGGTGTATTTTGTGGCATGACCTCCCTGTATTTCCATGTGCATAACACGAAAATTGGAAATGGAAACAGGCTGTCTGGAAGAGAGTGAAAAAAGGAGGAGGTGGGTTACAATGTGGCATGTAGAGATAAAGTAAAACAGGTTATTTAGTGAACACTATATATGATTAGATGGAAAAACTAGTATTAGCTGATGTGGGCACCTAGGTAGCTGATCTGTACAGATTTCAGACTCAGACTCAGATTTACTTTTGTTGATCATCTGAACTCAAGCTCTACTCAACTTATTGTATCTTGGTAACAAAGATAACAAGTAGATGTATGTATTTATAATTTAATTTTTCAGAGATATTGGTCCATACTGACATAACAACACTATGCAGTTGCTGCAGATTTATCGGCTACATGTCGCTGATGCTCCATGCATACTGCCATGTTTGCTAACACCACATTCTGATCCTGCCATAACAGTTCAACAAAAATTCAGATTTATCAGAACCGGCAATATATCTGCTGTCCAATTTTGGTGAGCCTGTGTGAACTGTAGCCTCACTTTCCTGTTCATATCTGACAGGAGTGGCACCTGCTGTGGTCTTCTGCCACTGTAGCCCATCTGCTTTAAGGTTGGGCATGTTGTGCGTTCAGGGATGCTCGTCTGCAGACCTCACATGTAACTAGTGATTATTTGAGTTGGTGTTGCTTTTCTATTAGCACCAACCACTCTGGTTACTCTCCTCAGACCTCTGCTATCAAGGCATTTTGACCCAGAGCACAGCTGCTCACTGGATGCTTTCTGTTTTTTAGACCATTCTCTAAACCCTAGAAATGGCGGTACAGGAAAAACCCAGTAGAGCAGCAGTCTCTGAAAATGCTCAGAGCAGACAGGCAGCAACAACGAGACTGTCAGAGTCAGTTAACACAACTTTTGTCCCCATTCTGATGCCTAGTTTGAATTTCAGCAGATCATCTTGACCATGTCTATATAACTAAATTTGTAAGCGTTGCTACCATGTGATTGGCTGATACGATATTTGTGTTAACCAAGGTGGATGCAATAAGCTCATGGATGTAGAGCTGTGCTACTCAGAATAGGCTGGGTGAGTGAATGGCTCAAACAAATACGGGATAGGACTTTCACTTTACCTCTGGTAAAGGTATACAGGCTCATGCCAAACCGTTTCAGCATGGACTATGAAGTGTTCAGGCAAACTATGCAATTGTTATCCTTTAACGTTTGGTCATCACTCCGGCCAAGCTTCTAGAAGTATGGATGGGGTTTAGGATTGACTCTGTGATTAGATACAACTCGGCATCACAGCCATAGCACTCCATGGACAAAACACAAAGAAGTGAAAAATGGCAAATTTGACCAGAAAAAGATAATAGTGGAGATTTAATGCTTAAAAATGTATAATATAATGCTGCTATGACTGCATATGGTCTAAACAAAAATTTGACATATGTGGAGAACACAAGCATTACAGCAGAGTTGCATGGCACATAACACAGGAGAAGGGGTCCTGGCTACTGCTTTTCCCGATGTAATGGATATGCCAGCCCCTACCACTGTCCTTTGCCAGATCACGAGGCATCACTGGTGCTCCTAACGGTGTGCTAGTATGTCTATAATAGCTAAATATTTAAAAGTTTAATGCCGCCATGGAGCAGAACGGCCAGATCAACTGTCCATCATATGCAGCCACACATGCATCGGGGTAGCATGAACACAGCGAAGAGGCAAGGCCAGCAGCTCAGGCTGTTTGTGGCCGGGGAGTGGACACATACGGTCAGCCAACCCTGCTGATGCTGTTCAGGCATCTCCGGTCTTCTCCACAATTACTAAACAACAAGTTGGTCCCATACACTCCACTCATGCATAATCATAATTGGGGCAGCTGTGGCTCAGGAGGTACAGCAGGTCGTCCAATAACTGGATGGTTGGCGGTTCGCATCCCGATCTCCCCTGATATCCTGCCGTTGTGTCCCTGGGCAAGACACTACCCACCTTGCCTCCAGTGTCCATAACACTGTGTATAAATGTTCAGTAGTGGCCGGAGAGACCGTTGGCGCGGATTGGCAGCCACGTTTCCGTCAGCCTGCCCCAGGGCAGCTGTGGCTACAGTAGTAGCATGCCACTACCACTGTCTGGAATGGATGAATAATGTATCTATTTGTAAAGCGTCTTTGAGTGTCTATGATAAAGCGCTATATAAATCTGATGCATTATAATCATTTCTGTATGATTTCACCATATTTTAAAAACATTTTACTTTGCTGTGCTGCATCAGGACTGAAATTGTCAGATGATTGAGTCAACAACAAATCCTCCGGAGACCAACGGTTCTTACCCCCACAGTGGAGACATGACGGGTGAGAGGGGCAAATTCAGGAAAAGCCCTTAAGAAGTTCCTGGGCCCCTCAACTGGTTCGTGGTTCCTGGTAGCGGAACCGGAGCCATGTCTCTGTCTGTAAGGGCCCCTGCACACAGTACAGCGATCGTTGAGAGACTGTGCCAATTTTGGATCTTTTGGATGGTTTGGGAGATCCTTGAGTGTTTTGGACTGAGTCAAAACTTTGAGGAGACCACGGTGACTGTAGATATCACTGGTAGATCATTGATAGATCAAAAATTGGTCAGATTTCTCAACAATCTCTCAATGATCTCCACCCCTGTGTAAAGGGGATATAAGTGACTTCATGTGTGACTGGCTACATGTACACCTCTTTGTGTCCTACTTTCAAAGACAGTTTACATTCGGGCATGTAAAGGCTAATTGGGCTACCTGCTTTCTACTGGAATACCTGTTGTCTACAAGCAATGCACTAATTTATGTTTAATCCAGAAAGAAATAAAAACATGACCCAGTTGATGTTTGCAAAAATTCTTAATACAAGCAATGTTGTGTTTTACAGTACTTTCCCTTATTGTACAAAAACAATTAAGCAAACTGTGTGACCTCAGTAAGTACATATCAAACCAGTATGTTTGTGTACTGTTACACTCCTATTATTTGGGGCATTTACACAAATGCAAAAACACTTTCCATCTTCACAGAATACAGCAGAGGTGGGACAAAAGATCGATTCAGTGATGGATCTCGATACTTGACACTAATGACGATGCACTGATCCCTAAACGCATGGATCAATCTTTTATTAATTATGTATATTCATGTAAACATTGCATACTCTCTTGGGTATTCAACCAATTGCATTTTCAGTCCACCAGATGGCAGAAAGCAACCCAGTCAAGTGAAGTCATAGCTTGTCTCGCAAAATTTGCAGCCAGATGGTACAAAAGCACCCATTGTTGGTGGTAGTCATATCTTGTCTTGCGAAATCTGCAGCCAGCTTTGAAAGAAGCAGTTAGCTCAAATGTCAGGCCTTTTTTGGATTTTATAACAAAGATGGATCACCTTGACATGACACACAACCCGCAACAAGTGCTGCATAAGAAAAAAAAAACAAAACATGCAGGCCAGCACATGTCTTGGAGTAGCGTTAGCAACGGCTAAGCTAAAAACACAACGGCATGGAGACTGTGAGCAGTGCTCAGAGAAAAATTAAGTAATGTTTATGTAACCCCGTGTTAAAAACGTGATGGAATTATGAATGTCGATACCGCTTTAAGAAGAAGGGGGGACATTCATTTCACAATGGGAGTAGATAGTTTAACGTGAATTAAATTATAAATATTGATGCTGCTTTTAGAAAAGAAAAACACCCATTTCACAACGGGAATACATAATTTGAATATGAATATTTAAATAAATATAAATTCATAAATTTTCTAGAAGGTTCTGATAAAGTTCCTAGTGTTGTGTGTTGATATTTTGAGTAACCAATGGCTGTGCCATTGCTGGGTCACGCCACCCAATGGGTTAAGCGCTTTCTCCCTGGGTCTGGGATGACTTGCATTTTTGGCTCAGTCATGCCAGACGACGAAAGACACAGACCAGACAGAGAGACGGTCCTTGGTGATATGGCGACGCTAGCGTGCTGGTAGCAGCCTTTGCCTGGATAAAACCCTTGAAATTGGTAAGCCTAAAACAAAATGAGAAATGAGACATTGCGGTATTGCCAAATTCTAATGCCCCGTCTATTAAATTTTAAGATTGGGATCCAAAGGCTGCCGACGCCGTTGAGCGCGGGAACCTCATTGACGCACGAGCCACTTAGCATGGTGAGTGCTATCTATTCATTGTGTATGTGGATGCTAACCGCTAGCTTAAAAATGCTAGCCACGATGCTAAATTTGGCTAGTTTTGTCATCAGAAAAAGCTATTTTTCAAGGCTGTAATGGTTAGCAAAGGTCCCAGTTCCCTTGCCATTAATTGCTACTTGATGATGAAGGTTATATCTGTGATTTATGTGTTTTAAAGTGCGGAAATGGTGATAAATTGTTGTGCTAGCTTAACATGCTAAACCTCCGATTCTAAATCTGGCTAGGATTTACACAGAAGGAGGTTGTGTTCAGAGCTGTAATGGTTAGCAGAAGGATCCATTTCACTTGCCATTGAATGCATTTAGTAGTGAATATTACATCCATGGTTTAGAGATGTTTATAAATGTTTTGTGATAAGCTTAGAGCAGTAGCTCATTTGTTGTGTTCTGACCTATTTTATAGGTCAGGTTCTTTTTTTTTTCCTTTGGACTGGTTTGACCAGAGCGTGGATCTCCAGATCCGGATGGCGAGCCAAAGCCCGAACCCTAGAAACTGCTAGAGGTGACCCCACTGGTCACCTGGACTGATACAACAGAACTGTGAATACTGTAACTATATTTTGAAGTACTTTATTGTTATTTTATTTTATTATTGTGACAAGTGTGTGGGGTTTTTTTTTTGATTGTACATATTTGTAAATAATACACATTTGTTAATATATATAGTTGCAAGTTCTATACGGCTGTGCATGTGTCATCTGTTGTTGCACCTCCCAGGCTCCTACAAACCCAGAGTCGGTCTGACCTGGCCCAATTATCCCTTTTCCTTCAGGTAGAAAAGTTAAGGTAACTACATTGCCATAACACAGTACTACCAAAAAGGGTACTACACCTAAAGTGAGTAGGGTGAGTGGGTGTTACCCTGGTATTACCCCAGTGATATTATACCCTGTATTACCCTGTGTGTTACAGTGGTATACTGTATACAGTGATCCTCGCTACTTCGCGCCTCACCTTTCGCGCCCTCAGTGCATCGCGGATTTTTCAAAAATATTCATCAAAAATTCAAAATTGAGAAAAAATGGGCGGGCGCTAGCAGAAGGCAGGGAGACTACATTAGAACATCAGGTATCAACACGGAGAGCCCACACAACTCAAAATCCACCTCTCTGTTCGCTGTTCTCGTGTTGGCTCAGCTCGGGAATCTCGCAAGCTGATTGGCCGAGACGTTTTACCCAGCTTCTCTCCCTGCCGAGCGCCCATACCCAGCGAAGGAAGACCGCATTCATTGTTCTTTATCGCTCGTGTTGCTTAGTCTCGCCGCGTGGAACTTTTCGCTGTTCTCTTGTGCCTTTTTGTGCAAAATAGTCTTCCCGTCGAGCCACTACGCCGCCTCCTGCAGCTTCTCCAGCTCTATCGGAAGCTGCCCTCGACGATCCTGTGCCTCTAGCACCTGACAATGAGGCGTCACCTGAGAAGCAGTAAAGCTCTCATTAACCTGTGAAGTAAATCATCTTCATCTTGAGTTACGTATCTTGTTATAAGAATAAAAGAGTTCTAAAAACATATTTATGTACACTTTATTTACATCTACGTATGTATGTACACTTACACACACACACACACGTATCATATGAGAGAGAGAGTGAGAGAATGAACGTACGTATTATTTATGGGTGACGTCATTAGGGGTGACGCTACTTCGCGGTTTTTCACTTTTCGCGGTCGGTTCTGGAACCCATTAACCGCGATAAGTGAGGGATCACTGTACTATTGTTATACAGTGACGGTATAATATTACTGTGATACTGTTAGATTTATTTATGAAGTGCTTTTAAGAGAAATATAGTCAAAGCGCTGCATAATAAAATAGAATAAAAGTTTCAATTCAATAGATAAAAATAATATTAAAAATACAAAAACAAGTTAACCCTTTAACCCTTTAACACAAGATTAAAATAATTTTAAAATATCAGACTTACAATTAAAAAGCAGTTGAATTGAAACTCAATGGAGTTTCAATTCATTCATTCATTCATTCATTCATTCATTCATTCAGCTGCTTTTTAAGAGTCCACAGAGTCAGATAAACATAACTGGAGTGGGAGTCAATTCCAAACAACGCCATCCACCACACTCCGTGTGTGCAGAGATGCGTCTCTGTGGAAAATGAAGCACCGAGAATACTTTATTATATGAAAGAGATTTCAACAGTTTAACTTTGTGAAATGATTTGAGGCTGAATAAGGTGAAAAAAATTTGCAAGCTATGGTATTGTGATACTTGATATCGCAACATCGTGATTAATGTTGAATCATGATAGGATCGTATCGTGACCCAAGTATTGTAATCCAAATCAAATTGCGAGTCCCATCCGTAGAATGCAGATGCAATTTTAGGAACTGACTGCACAATAGAAGTTTGTATTGATCGACTCAGTAGTGGGAGTTTAAAAGGTTAAAATACTTACAGTTCTAAATGAATGTAATAACATTTAGACTAAACTGAGAATGCATAAAAATAACTAGAGAAGCATTAACAGCCTTCAAGGGGATTTAATCTCAGACAAGGCTTCTCTAATGCTGGCTGGGTGCCTGCAATGATAGCAGTAATAGGCCAAGCCACAGTGATACCTACCTCCTCACTAGGAGTGGTAGATATATCCTACATAAAATAGTATTACTGCAAGGATTAGCACAACTGCATCAACAGGATTTGCCAATTGTGGCACACATAGTAATAAATAAAAGTAACAGGAAGTGGTCAAACAGCGTATTTTTTTCTAGTCCATTTTAGCATGAAAAACAAGGATCTTAATGCAACAACAATGAAGAATTCTTCATTCATACAATGAGCAATGAAAAGGCTACGACTAAGAGATATTGAGGGAGACTATTTTAGGAAACAAATTAGTGTCATAAACCTGGGTTTGGTGGTTCCAAACCCAGTCTCTGACCCTGTGGCTATTTTGTCTCTTTTCATTGTCAATTTTCCATCAGGCGCTTCAGGCAGCCCGTTGGGTCCTCCGCTCCCTGACGGCTCGGCCACGCCCCCTCTTCTTGTCAGTGTCATCAGCTGTTTCTCATTACCGGTGTCTCACACACATACACACACGCCTCATTCACTTCCATTCACATGATCAGATGCTCACTCATGCACACCTGGTTTCATTTGGTCCAGCCCACGCTCTTCCACACCGGTGGTCTCTTCCCTCATCAGTATTGTCATTATTTAAGTTCTGTTTGAGTGGGAAGAAGTCACCAGAGCATTGCACATTATACACAGCAGCGTGTTCCTTGGTGTATGCAAGCCTTCATCCCCTACGTTTACTTTCAGCCTGACTAACTAGTCTTCTCTAACGTTACAAGACTGTTGTGGTTATTTGATGGTAGCGGCTGTTCCTGCCTCGCCCTCATCCTCTGGACAGCACGGACCGCCTTGGATCGCTCCAGCTTGTAAGTCATGTTTGCCTTTCTCCTTGTGCTGACAGCTGCTCTGTGGCACTAGGCATTCCCCTTCCTCGGGCTGCTGAGCGTCCGGGTGGCATCCCTGTTTTCCTGGTGGCCTCAATTGCAATTATGTCAATTCTCTGTTTTATGGCGTGACCGTTTGTTGGACAAAGTTTGGGTTTTTGTTTAATAAAGTGCACAAAACTACTTCTGCTCGTGAGTTTTCATTCCTCCCTTTGTGCGCTGCGTAATGGCGCATGAGGGGTCATAATAATTAGTATTTGGTATTCCGATGGATGTAGTTTGAGATTATGTTTGCGTTCACAAAACTGCTCCCCATTTTTTTGTGAAACGTGAACAATGTGTAGCTTTATAAAATAATCCAGTCAGCGTAATTCCCATAAAGTATCTGAGATTAAATGATTTTCTTTATAAAAGTTGTGTGTGTTTTTTAAACAATAGAAGGTTACACAAATGTACACCAGGGAACCTGACCCAATAAAAATCAAGATATGACCCTAAGCAGCAGAAGGGGGAAACATATTCTCATCTCAGAGCATTAGGCAAACACTTGCAGATGCAGGTTTTAAATTGTGTGTGCGTGTGTGTGTGTGGGGGGGGATTAAATACAGGTGGGGGATTGCCTTATGGCTGAGCCCTATATAAAGTGAATTACAAAAATCCAGGCGAGATGAGATAGAGCGTGGATGACTTTTTCCAAGATCAGTGAAGGTTAGAAGGGCTTAATCTGAGCTATAATCCCTGATCATTAGAGAATACGCCAATGACCTTTCAACTACAGACAGCCACCATTTAAAAAAAGGAGCTTCGGGATGTCTGATACTTATGGTGGCTATATTTTTTTAGACTATATAGTTGCCTTTTTACAGATACTGTAACTTTGTACTCTCAAAGTTTAATCTGGGATTTCGAAACTTGCAGTATTTCCTTGGATCTGAGCATCTAAAAGTACTGTCAATAAACCAAAAGTGGCTTTTGGTAACAATTTGTGCACTGATTTTAACATGTATTCAATGACTTTTTTATTCTGCACCACTCATTTTAATGCATACTTTTCCAGAGTCCCTACGTCAAGTTGCTTTCGTTGAGCGGCCTGCTAGCTGGCTAGGTAGCACTTGAGTGTTATCTCCACTTTTGTCTAAGTTTTCTTTGCCACCCTCTTCTTGGCGTTATCAAAAGAAGTAAAGAGTCACAAGTAAAGCTGCAACGATTACTCGAATAATGTGAATAATCCGATTACAAAAATTCCTTGACTCAAAATCTATGCTTCAGCGTGTCATTTAATGTAGCACTTTGGTCTGTGTGACCTTCTTCCAGTCATGTTACATAAACAAGATGCATCCTTGTTTAATGGTACCATATCAGAGTGAGTGACAGCAAAAAGGAAGAAAGTCAGAAAAAAACGACAAAGGTATCTCAAAGTTTGGGATCATTTCGAGCTCAAATTGAAGGAAAACAGTGTGCAGTGTGCATATGGTAAAGCCGAACGGCGAGATAGCATCCTACAACATCGATGTTACAGTGTCTTGGCAGAAAGCATCCATCATCATGCACAGCCAGCGCACCCAAGACAATTTACATGATTGAGATTTTAAATTAAGATGAATAGAATGTGAAAATATGAGACCAATAAGTCTATTAAATGCTGACCTTAAGATAATCTGTAAAATTTTAGCAAGACGAATACAAGAAATATTATCAAATATTATTAACCGAGATCAGAATGGCTTTATAAAGGGAAGACAAGGCTTCCATAATGTAAGAAGACTATTTAATATTATTTATTCTAATAAAGAATCACCGGATACAGCTCTCCTGTGATCTTCCTCCTTCACCGTTCTCTGTCCCACCTGGAGAAGCCCGGGAATATGGTGAGGATCATGTTCTTTGACTTCTCCAGTGCTTTCAACACCATCCAACCGATGATCCTGAAGGACAAGCTGCTGCGCACAGGGGTGGACCAGCACCTGTCATCATGGATCCTGGACTACCTCACGAACCGGCCTCAGTTTGTGAGAACCCGGGACTGTGTGTCCGACACGATCATCGGTAGCACGGGGGCCCCCCAGGGAACGGTGCTGGCTCCCTTCCTGTTCACTCTTTATACTGCGGACTTCTCACACAACACAACACACTGCCATCTACAGAAGTTCTCTGATGACTCTGCGATCGTTGGCTTCATCTCCAATGGAGATGAAGCTGAGTACAGAGGGCTTATCCAGGACTTCGTGGACTGGTGCCATCGGAACTGCCTCCAGATCAATGCGAGGAAAACTAAGGAGCTGGTGGTGGACTGCCGCAGGCATGGGCAACCCCTCACAGCACCAGTAAATATACAGGGAACAGACATCGAGATGGTGACATCCTATAAGTACCTGGGTGTTCATCTGAACAATAAACTAGACTGGTCACACAATACTGACGCACTCTACAAGAAGGGACAGCGCAGGCTGTTCCTGCTGAGTCTTTTGGTGTACAAGGGGCGCTGCTGAAGACATTCTACGACACGGTGGTGGCATCAGCCATCACTTTTGGAGTGGTCTGCTGGGGCAGTGGCATTACTGCAGCCGATAGGAAGAGACTGAACAAACTGATTAAGAAAGCTAGCTCTGTCCTGGGGCAGCGCCTTGATCCGGTGGAGGAGATAGGAGAGAGAAGGACGGTGGCTAAACTGTCATCTCTGCTGGAGTCCGAGTTCCACCCTATGCAGGACATACTGAATGCACTGAGGAGCTCATTTAGCAGCAGACTACATCATCCCAGGTGCACAACCGAGAGGTTTCGCAGGTCCTTCCTACCAACGGCTGTCAGACTGTACAACCTAAGCAGGGCTGCTCGCAGAGATAGCAAAAAGACGTAACAAACTAATAGTTTTTTGAATGCAAAAGATGCAATAGACTTACACAATGGTCCCCTCCGGCATACAACTAGAAAAATACTGGTTGCTATGGAGGGTGAGAATATGTGTGGGCACATAATCATACCATGTAGGATAACTAAGTAGACGGTTATGCTGTTTCATCCCATCTAGCAACAATGCTCTGCACTGTGTGTGTTTATATATTTACATATTTATTCCATCTAGCTACAATGCTCCACACTGGGTGTGTTTATATTTATATATCTATATATTTATTCCATCTAGCTACAATGCTCCGTACTGTGTGTTTATATATCTACATATTATTCCATCTAGCTACATTGCTCCGCACTGTGTGTTTATACTGTATATCTACATATTATTCCATCTAGCTACATTGCTCCGCACTGTGTGTGTTTATATATTTACATATTTATTTCACCTAGCTGCAATGCTCCGTACTGTGGGTGTTTATATATCTACATATTTATTCCATCTAGCTACAATGCTCCGCACTGTGTGTTTATATATTCATATATTTATTCCATCCAGCTACAATGCTCTGCACTGTGTGTCTGTGTGTGTGTATATATATATATTTTATAGTAATATGTACATATGTATATTAGCTGCTCTTGCTTGCTTGTTTTTTTTCTTGCCTTCTGATTGTTGCTCTGAGTGTTGCTATCCCTGTGCTGTTGCAATCCTGGAATTTCCCCTTTGTGGGACTAATAAAGGCTTATCTTATCTTATCTTATCATTGGATGCCGAAAAGGCCTTTGATAGGGTCGAATGGCCCTTTCTTTTTGAAGTCTTACAAAGGTTTGGACTTGGAAATAATTTCATAAAATGGGTTCAGATAATATATAATAATGCTACAGCAGAAATCCTAACAAACAGCAATATCTCAAAATCAATAAAGATCAATAGAGGATGTCGACAAGGTTGTCCACTTTCACCTTTACTGTTTACTATGGCAATTGAACCTTTAGCGATGGCAGTACGTTTACATCCACAAATATATGGAATTAAAGTTGGACAAACAGAACATAAAATCTCCCTGTATGCCGATGACATAATTTTGTTTATGTCGAATCTTAAAAAATCAATTCCGACCTTGTTGAATTTAATAAAGAATTTTGGGGAAATACCAGGATATAAAATAAATAAAACTAAATCTTCAATATTAATGCTAAATGAGACCCAGAGAAATCACCCAGCTCCTGAGGTAAATCAATTCAATGTTGTAAATCAGTTTAAATATTTAGGAATTCAAATTGTGCCTAAGCTAGAATTAGTCGCCAGTGCCAACTATGAAGCCTTAATGACAGACATTAATGAGTTACTTCAGAGATGGATGTCACTACCAATGTCAATGATAGGGAGAATCAATATACTTAAAAGTAATATCTTACCTAAAATACTTTATTTATTTCAATACATTCCTTTACCACCACCTTCAGATCTATTCTCAAGAATTAAAAAAAAGTTAGTGGAATTTATATGGAACAACAGGAAGGCTAGATTACGACTGTCCTTACTATATTTACCATTTGATCGTGGAGGTCTGAAATGTCCAAACTTTATGTTGTATTACTGGTCAGCACAACTGAGGTCTATGACATATTATTTTTCATCAAATGATCTCCCTCACTGGACTGAAATGGAATCATACAATTTACCTTTACCTCTTCCCATATTCATATACTCAGACTCGGCAAAAAAATTACAGAAACAAGTTAAAAATCCATTTGTAAAGCATATGATCAAAATATGGTGTGAAACTAAAAAATATTTAAAAGAACAACATTTACTGTCACAATTTAGCCCAATATGGGGTAATCAATATTTTAAACCAGGGAGAGCGGATGCTGTATTTAAAGTATGGAATTTAAAAGGGATTCAAAAGATTCAAGATTTATATCTGTCATGTTCAGATAACATAATGTCTTTTGAAGAACTGAGGATCAAATTTAATCTTAATAGAACACATTTTTTTAAAAAATATCTTCAGCTTAGGAACTTTATTCGATCAAATCAAAGCAATGCTCTCACTCGACCTATTTATTCATCCTTGGAAAAAATTTTGACGAAAGATAGTAAGAGAAAGGGTATTATTTCAGAGTTTTATAATTCATTGACACTATCTTCAAGTGAAAACTCACAGAAAAGATTGAATTATTGGAAAGAAGACCTGCAAATTGAAATTTCAGAGGAACAATGGGAATTGGCTTGTACAGAAGCTCAAACCAAATCAATAAATGTACGTCTTAAATTGATACATTTTAAATGGTTAATGCGGATGTATGTTACACCGGTGGAATTAAATAGATATAACAAAAACATACCAGATATGTGCACAAAATGTATGGAAAGTAAAGGAACCTTATTTCATTGTGTATGGGAATGTAGGAAAATTAGAATGTTTTGGGAAGAGGTGAGGGTAACAATTGAAAAAATAATTTCAAAACAAATCATATTGAATCCTAAATTGTTTTTGTTGGGTCTGTACCCAGAAAAGCATAATTTTAATAAAAGTGAAAGAGCATTCATAGACCTCAGTTTGCTTAACGCCAAAAAATGTATTGCACTATTGTGGAAAAAGACTCATAGACCAGTTGTGTCTCAGTGGTTAAAACAGATGTTAACAAACCTTCCACTAGAAAGAATAACATATATACTGAAATCAAAGGAAAATGTGTTTGAGAATATATGGAGACCTTTCATTGATTATGTAAAGAATTTAAACATAACTTTTGAAGAAGAAGGTGAATGATGTGTGTGGACCTTGTAAATTCCAAACTGGTGAATGTATAATATGTATACTTATGTAATGGATGGCCTAGACTAAACAGAGGAGCATTGTGGAAGACCTGTTCTTGTTAGTGGTTGTTGGTGTTTTTGTTTTTTTTTTATTTATTACTTTAGTGTTAGTGTCTGATTGTTTGTGTTATGTTTGTAAAAAAAAGGTTCAATAAAAATATTGTGGAAAAAAAAAAGATGAATAGAATGTAGTTAGCTATGCTAATTATGCTTATATGACCAAAGAACATATAGCCACTGCCACTAGCATCTGCTATCAGCTATCACTAGTGGTGCTAGTGGTTAACGAACGGAACTTTATGGTGTAACTTACCGTTTAAAGTTAGGTTCTATGCAACAAACATTGCAATAAATGTGTACCTGTGTTATTGTGTGTTTGGTACAATTACTACTGCTTTTTAGGAAAGAAAGCTCCACAAATGTTGGTCAATGCAAGTTTCTTTAAAAAAAAAGTAGCTCTTGCAGTTATGATAGCATCTCGGTTTCTGATCATGCCCCTCTTGTACTTAAAATGATCCTCCATGGATGTGACTCCATGAGAAAGCATTGGAGATTGGATCCATTATTACTTACAGATGAAAAATTGGTTGCGAATATTTCTTCTAAAATTAATTTTTTTTTGAAAGAAAATAAAACTCCTGGTATGCCAAATAAAATGATATGGGAGGCCATGAAGGCATTTCTTAGGGGGGAATTTATTTCATTGGCAGCATTTAAAAGACGATCCTTAATACAGGAACAGAAGGCTATTTTAGATCAAATCCTGGACATTGACAGACAATATGCTCAATCTCCATCACCCGCTCTGTACAAGGAACGTATGACATTACAAACTAAACTTAATTTACTTTCTACTCGACAAATTGAAGGTTGTTTAATAAGGAACAAGAGTGAATTTTATGAACATGGCGAAAAAACCAGTAAACTTCTAGCTAATCAACTACGTGGTATTAGAGCTAAGCAAATTATTACTGGAGTTAGGACAGATAAAGGAGAGGTGACATCTGACCAACAAGTGATTAATGATATTTTCAGGTCATTTTATTCCAAATTATATACCTCAGAATATACAACAAACTTAAAGGATTTGGAAAATTTTTTTGATTCTATTGATATTCCTTCGATTTCTTCAGAATCTCGGCAAATTTTAGAAGCTCCCATCACAAAAGAAGACATTCAGCTGGCAATATCATCCATGCAATCAGGAAAATCTCCAGGACCTGATGGGTTTTCCGCTGATTTTTTCAAAAAATACTCTGACGACCTCGCCCCTTTCCTTTGTCAAGTTTTTACAGAGTCGCTTGACTCTGGTACACTTCCTCCTTCATGCTATCAGGCCTGTATCACTGTGTTGCTTAAAAAAGATAAGGATCCTGTTGATTGTGCTTCTTACAGGCCTATTTCCTTGTTAAATACCGATGTTAAAATTTTGTCAAAGTTGTTAGCTTCAAGGTTGGAAAAGATTCTTCCTTTTATAATTTCACAGGACCAAACCGGTTTCATTAAAAATCGCCATTCTTTTTTTAACTTGCGGCAGTTGTTTAATATTATTTATACTCCTCACCACAACATACCTGAATGTCTTATTAGTTTGGACGCTGAAAAGGCATTCGATAGGGTTGAGTGGGAGTATTTGTTTTTTACTTTGGAGAGGTTCGGTTTTGGTCCTTCCTTCTGTTCCTGGATTAAACTTCTCTATGCTAGTCCTTTAGCTTCAGTGTTAACTAATTGTCGCTATTCTGACTATTTTAGACTTTACCGTGGTACGAGGCAAGGCTGTCCTTTGAGCCCGTTGCCCTTTGCCTTGGCAGTTGAGCCGTTAGCTATTGCAATCCGTGGGAGCCGGGACTTTCTAGGCATTCGTAGGGGTGGCATTGAGCATAGGGTTTCACTCTATGCTGACGATCTTTTATTATTTCTCTCCAACCCACTTACTTCATTACCCGCTATACTCAACATTTTGGATAGTTTTAGTAGGTTTTCTGGTTATAAAATTAATCTTAATAAGAGTGAACTGTTTCTGATTAATGAAAAGATTCAAGTTCAGGATTTTGAAAATTTTCCTTTCAAGGTTGTTATTGATCATTTTAATTATCTTGGGATATGTGTCACTAAACAATTTAATTACTTGTTTAAAAATAATTTTCTCCCCTTACTTGACCAGTGCAAGCTAATACTTTCCAAATGGTCCCCATTATCCTTGTCTTTAATTGGCAGAATCAATTCTGTAAAAATGATGTTACTTCCAAAGTTTTTATATTTGTTTCAATGTCTCCCCATTTTTATTCCTAAATCCTTTTTTAAGTCTTTGGACTCTCTGATTACCTCATTTATTTGGAATGGTAAACATCCGAGATTGAGGAAAGTTTTTCTTCAAAGACCCAAATCAGTAGGTGGCATGGCTCTGCCTAACTTTCAATATTACTACTGGGCAGCAAATATCAGGTGCATGTTATATTGGAAACATTTTTATCTGGAACCCAAATCACCCATTTGGATCCTTATGGAGTCACATGTGGACAATCAAACCTCCCTACCGGCAATTTTAGGTTCACCACTTCCCCTTGCTTTGTCTACACTGGGTAATAATAAAGTAGTTCGTCAGTCTCTTAGAATTTGGTCTCAATTCAGGAAAAATTTCGGTCTTCAGTTTTTTTCCATTAGAAGTCCAATTGCCGCAAATCATTTATTTACCCCATCAACTATTGATAGCGCATTTCATATATGGCACAGAAAAGGTTTAAAATCTTTTGCGGATTTATATTTTGATGGTCAATTTGCAAGTTCTTCTCAACTTTCCACCAAATTCGACATCACTTCTACACATTTTTTCCGCTTCCTCCAGGTCAGACATTATGTGCAAACCATGACAAAACAATTCCCTCAAAAACCTTCTGATAATCCTCTAGATGATTTTTTATTAGTTAAACCAACTTCTAAGGGGGTAATCTCAGTTTTATGTAATTTAATTTCAAATTTACAATCTTCTTCTCTGGCCGCTATCAAATTGAATTGGGAACAAGATCTTAATTTTACTTTTACTGATGAACTGTGGGACTCTATTCTTGGCCAGGTTCACACTGTATCAATGTGTGCTCGTCACGCTCTTATTCAATTTAAGATTGTACACCGGATGCACCTGTCCAAGGTTAAGTTAGCACGTATTTACTCGGATATAGACCCAACTTGTGAAAAGTGTGGTAGCGTTCCTGGCACTTTGCTTCACATGTATTGGTCCTGCCCTGCATTGATGAATTTTTGGCATTCTGTTTTTATCACTATGTCTGAAGTCCTGCAATATCAAATTAAACCTGATCCATTATGCGCCATTTTTGGTGTGGCTCCAGAACTTGTCTTGCCAAGTTCCAAATTAAAAGTATTCAAATTTTCATTATTATTGGCCAGACGTGCTGTATTACTGAAGTGGAAAGACTCTTCGCCCCCTTCACATTTACAGTGGATAAAAGATATAATGTCCTGTTTGGATTTAGAAAAAATCAGATATACAGTCTGTGGCTCTGAAAACAAATTCTATAAATTATGGCGCCCGTTTCTTGATTTCTTTGAAAGACCCACGATTATAGTTTCTGAGTAGCTCATATCCCCTTTACCCCACCCCCACTTCACACACACAATTTTTCTTAGTATTTTTTTTAATTATTGTTTATTTAAAGGTTTTTGTGCTTTGAAGCATTTACATTTGTTGGCTTTAAGTTCTAGTTTTTCACTGTTTGGTTGAAACAAAAATGAAAATTTCTAATACTTTGTATTGTATTGATACTTCAATTAATAATAATAAAAAGACCTTTGAAAGAAAGAAAGAAAAAAAGTATCTGATTACTTGAGTAACTGTCGATTACAGTGCCTGATTACCCGAGCCGTAAAATGGTCATTAGCTGCAGCCCTAGTCACAGGCATGCATTACATTGTGAGGCTTCAGTATAAAATGTACATTTGTGGTTGATCACAGGTATTTAAACTGGATGCTGTGAGATTTCAATCTATGCTTTAGTGTAACTAGTTTTAAAGATAAAATTATGTCGCCAATCAGCTTAACTATTAGCATAAACCTAGAACACAAGAGCACAATTTTTCGGTTGTGAAGTCCCTTTTCATTACTGTGCATTACTATGGTAATTAAAGTGCAAAACACATTATAATTCTTGTATACAGAAGTCACTGACAATTACTGTAATAAGTACTGTAACAGTTATCAGAATACCACTGAAGAAGAGTGATGCATGTCCTGTGAAGTGCCTGAGTGCAGTTATTGTGGAAAACAGTGAAAAATTATGCTATAATGTTGCCGTGATTGTGTAAATCTAAAGGATAATTTGGGGAATGCCAGCCGGGACCCGGGGTCTGCCTAAAGAACACTGGTGTTGGAGAAGCAGTGGGCGGAACACAGTCCTTCGCAGGGAAGCAAGCCCAGCAAGCCAAGTCAGCGGTAGACGGGGGTCCCTTTACAAGACCACGATTCACCATCGCCGGTATCGCTCCTCTCGGTGTGCTTGCATAGCTATCTAAAAATTAAAAGTTAATAATAATACCACCATGATTGTGAAGCAGAATGCCCACATCAACTGCATATCATATGTGTCCACATGCATGGTTTGACTAAACGACGACCGTCACCAAACTGGACACAAAAACGCCCGAAATAAATAATTTTTATTTAAATATTTACTGACAAATGGGCAACACTGATGCAACAGTTGCAGCCAAACAAGTCATTCTGCTGTGTATAATATTGGTATTTTGTACTTATAATATTGCTAAAATATAAAAGGATGCACTAGAATGGGTCTCAAATAGTTGTAAATGTGTCCTGTTATAGTACTGCATGAGTTTGTTGATGATAGACTATAAACGTCACATATAAACTAAAACAATTATAATGATGACTGAACAACTCCCATTCCCCAAAGTGCAAGATACAACACTTAGGAATATAAGTCATAAAAGATCACAGAAATAAGTAATCTGACAAAAAATAAACAAGGGTTCCGAAACAGTCGCTAATATTGGATATCCCATTCATTTTCAATAATCCTGTAATTAATATTCACACAATCAAATAAAGCTTAGTGCCGTTCAGTCCCTTTTATTTTTGTCAAAGTCTAACGTGTGATTGCCTACATATAGGCTACACTTCTTTGTATTCCACTTTCAAACACAGCCTACATTTGGGTCTGTAAAGCCTCATTGGGCTATCTGTTTTCAGGCAAGAATACTTGCTTTCTACGGGTATGCACTAGTTAAAACTGAAAATGCAAATGAAAACAAAAGCTACTCAATGTTTTATCATATTAGAATTAAAAATACTGATAAAATTATCTCTGCTCTCCAATGGACTGGCGATCTGTCCAGCGTGTACCCTGTCTCTCACCCAAAGATGCTGGGATAGGCTCCAGTCCCCTGACCCGAAAAGGATTAAGCAGTAGAGGATGGATGGATGGATAAAATTATTTCATGACCTAATTTTTAAAACTCTCTCCATCAAAATGATGACCAAAGAGAAATTCTGGACGATAATTAACAAAAAGCCAAGAAGAAAAGGAAATATGATGAGGCTTAGCTTGCTCTGGGATTCATTGTGGCAGTGGAGGGGCAGAGAAATAGCTGTGGGTAGGTGGGCTTGTTAATCGTCTGGCTCCCCAAAATGGGGAATAAAAAAAGTTTAAGAGCCACTGGTGTAAATAAACAAAAAATAAATCAGCAGATTACAATGACCACAGCGTCTGAACTTTTACTGCTGATATGGATTCGAAACGGTCAGTGCTTCAGTGGCACTCTTCAGAAAGAATCCTCAAAGCTTTGAATATTTTTCGGCACAAATAGAAGAAAAGCCTCTGAGCTCCTTGAGGCTTCACCTGCCAAACAAGAATAAATGCTACAGCTCCCCTATAGTATTTATTCTTGTTAAAAGCAGCCTACTTTGTACATTTACTGCTGTTTACAGCCCATTAAAGCGGTCTTAGCAGGCAACATACCTTAAAAACACGTTCTTCGCCGGTGCACTGTTCCCTCTGTGGCTCCCACACTCTTGCTTTCTCCTTGACCACTTGCACACAGTGCGGCACCTAGGTTTCAATTAGCGCTCCCTCTACTGCAGACTCTATAATTGTATTTAAGAATGTGGTTCCAAATATGGCAAACGTGATATAAATAAATAACTGATTTCTGGAAATGGACTGGGAGGCCGCAGTGGATGAGGGAGTGGGATGCCAGTTGCCCATCCCTGTTGTAGGTGGACTGAGACTAGGCAGTACATCTTTAATAAATGGATGCTACCAGCTTCTGCAGCCGATGATCACTTTTTGGCAGCCGATCGCGCCACCCTCAATCACTTTTTGGCATGACACCGGCAAAAACATTACCTCCTCCTCTTGGCAGATGTAATAAAAATTAAACATTGTCAAGTGCTGTGTGTTTACATACCGTGTGGGTAATGTGCCTCGCAAGACATCCTTAGCTTGTCTGCTGGTACTCTGTTCCCCGTGCCATTGCACAATTTTCCTGAAAATGTCATCAAAATCTGTTCATAAACTGCACAGTTTGCTTGCTTTTTCTTGGCGTCTTCAGATGAAATAATGTCAACCATCACATACTATGTGTATGGGTACGGAGGTGAACGTAACTCCATGGACATGTCTTAAAGGGGAAACTCAATATTATTATTATTATTATTTTCCCCCCCCAAAAATTTGTGGATCCAGATCGTGATCCAGATCACCACCAAAATCTAATCCTCTGTCCCCCGTGCCATTACACACCTTTCCTGAAAATTTCATCAAAATCTGTTCAGAACTTTTTGAGTGATGTTGCTAACAGACAAACCAACAAACCAACCAACACTGGTAAAAACATTACCTCCTCCCTTGGCAGAGGTAACAAGTGTTTTGTTTTTTTAACTCTGGAGCTCTGTAATCATAAGCAAATATTCACAGCTACTTTCTGACTTGCTGACCCAAGCAAATAGGAGTGCTGGCAGTGAAAAGCAAAAAATTTCTTCTGGAGCTCTACAAAGTTAAACAGTGTTCTTGTTGTGTCCATTTTGTCCATCACAAATGTAGCAAATTTGGCAACAGTTTGCAAGATATATCCTGCTACTGACTATGGGTGTTACAAACTACTATGTAAAAATAAATATAGTATGGGACATCCTAAAGTTTATAGAATGCATGCTCTGCACAGCGTGGCTTGTAATAAGATGGCCAAAACATTGTGCGAGGGATCCTTTAGAGAAATTTAACATCTCATCCTAAAGAAGCCGTTTAGCACTGCTCTAAGTAATATCCCTGTGGGCATTAATGGATAAAACAAAGTAGATACAAGTTTCCAGGTACAAAACACCAGAAGTGCTACTGTTCAGATCTGCCACTACTGCCTTAACATTATTAAAGGACTACAAATCCCTGTGAAATGAGCAGAAGGCTAATAGGTGTGAATGAGTGCAATCACAAAATCACAAAACACCAAAGCACGGTGGTGAGAAGCAAGAGAGAATGATAAAAATGAGTCAGGATGTAGAGGAGAAAATGCAGAGGATTTTTCAGCACCATGAACAGCTCATCACACTCATAAAAGCCAAGGTTCTCACAAGGGTTCCTCTTAAATCAATCTCCACTCAGCACAAATCAGACAAGCTTTTTTATCACCTCATTTACTAATAGGCTTTCTTTATGCCGTCAACAATAGTGCTCAGGGGTGGGTCTTTATTCTCAGTTTATAGCTTCAGAGAGGACTCCTCACACAGCTGCACTCACTCATTCACACACATACACAGGCCTCTATGGTTACCACTTGTTTGTAAGGTGTCTCGTTACACACAAGCTTCCTAGAAGCAGCAGTGTTGTGTGTACGATCCACATATTGCATCGCTGCTTCTATGGCCAGCAACACTAACCTCTGCCAGGCCTTGTTAGCACTATGAGGTCAGCAGCAGATGCAGAGGGCAAATACAATTAACTTTCTGCAGGAGTTTCTATGCAAGGGGGATGTTGGTCTACATGGCAAGGCCAGTGTAAATAGCTCCCATGATGGCTCTGATAATTGCAAGCCCAAACTGGGGCCAATTTTCAGTCTGGCAGTTTATTGGCCAAGACCTTTCCTTTTTTTCTGTGGTGAAGGGAAATGTTAAACAACAGTTCAGCTAATAACATTTTTATTTTTACCCTGGCATGTTTGAAAAGGTAAAATAACATGTAACAAGAAGGCTGATGATATTACTAACATAGCATAGCCAAAGTCAAACAAATGAAACTGAAAATCAGTATGTATCTTACTCTACAGAGTTCAGTATTATTTATGATAGGGCTGTAATCAAATATTTGATTATCCAGATATTCATTAAATACATTCAAATTTGGTTTTCAAAACTGAGATTCAGATATTAAACTTTTTACTTACTTTAAAAATAGGTAAATTAAAATTATCAAAATGTGGGCACACAAATTCACAAAAAATGTGAATTCACATGGGGAAAAAAGCAAACTGACGACAAACATAAAAAGCCAAATATTTATGAAAACATTTAAAAATGTAGCAAGAAAAAAATCCTCAAAACAACCTGAGGATATTTAAAATTTATTTTTTTTTAATTCTGATTTACAAGAAATGCTGGAAATGTCATGGAAACTGCATATCTACAAGAAAACATTTATTTATGAATTTATAGGTTAAGCTACATTTTTAATAGGAAAAAAAACATGAAATAAAAAAAAAATACAAACTTGTAAGAAAAAAGTTCCAACTTTATAAGAAAAGTCAACAAATATTTGGCGTCCCAAAGCTGATGTTCAGACAGCCCTAGTTTACATGTAGAACTAAAAACGGCAAAGGACTAGAACACCAGCAGTCATGTATTACT
This sequence comes from Pholidichthys leucotaenia, assembly GCA_020510985.1. Classification (NCBI taxonomy): domain Eukaryota; kingdom Metazoa; phylum Chordata; class Actinopteri; order Cichliformes; family Pholidichthyidae; genus Pholidichthys; species Pholidichthys leucotaenia. Next base: position 92,853,411 of record CM035846.1, read on the forward strand.
TCTACTGTCTATGGGCGGTTCTTTTCTCTGCACAATAGCATGAAGGCATCCAAGTACTCCTTCAAATTACTAGTGTATCTCAGAGAAATTAGAATATCATGAAAACCTCTTGACTTTTTTTTTAAAAAAATTATTTCATTCAAAAAGATTTATTATATATGATTACATTTCAAGCCGGTTGCTTCAGTTTTTATAATTACGTCTAAGAGCTTTTTGAGACAGATTATGAAACAGGATATTCTATATTTTGTTTTTAGACACACTAATAATTTTGTTGTTCAGGGTGATGGAAAGTGTAGAGGCGTGTATGCCAGTCCAACAGCACAGTAGGCATCAGTGCTTAGGTTATACTGTGGGTTCAGAGACAAATGCCAGCTTATATTTTGTGTGCACGTTAAAAACAACAACAACAAACCAAACAGCCTATAACTTACCTTCACTGCTTCCGCATGGGTGACTTTGTCGAAGACTTTGTCGTTGACTTTCATGATCTGGTCGCCGATCCGAAGCCCTTCTTTTTCGGCCAGGCTCCCCGGCTCCACCAGGGACACGTAGATTCCGACCCCGTGCTCGGACCCCCCGCGGATGCTGAAGCCCAGGCCCTCGTTGCTCTTGTGCCGCTTCATGGTGACCTGGCGCAGCTCGCCCGGCGGCTCGTGGATGAAGTTCCTCCCGAGCAGAGGCACCAGCGGAACTGTCCCGTCGCTGCTGGTGCTGAAGCTGTCCGGCGAGCCGCGCAGCGCCACCTGTAACTCGGGGGGGTTGCTGGGAGAATAGTGGCCCGGGGGCGGCGTGGGGCTGGCGCCGAGGAAGTCCCCCGGCGGCGGCTCGGCGTGGCCATTGCTTGCGACTAAATCCGACTTTAAATAGAGGCCCTCCGAGGTGTACTGCTCGAAGAGGAGCTGGTCGGAGCGGGGGATCACCTGCCGCAGCATGGGCAGCAGCTGCCGCTTGCTGGGCGCGTTGAGGATGACATTGAGGGTCTGCACCAGGTCGTACACGTTGCGCTTGGAGTGGTACACGTTGAGGCAGTGGATGAACTGCTCCCTTTCGAAGTCGCTGAGCAGGAGGTTGAGCGCGTTGTGCAGCTTCCTCACGTTGGCCGACAGCGTCCGCGCGCTGGAGGCCACCGAGTTCGCCGAGGAGCTGAGCGACATGCGTTCCAGGTCGGTGCTGCTCATCCTGACGGCGGTGCGACCGGGACACGGCGCCACGCTGCTGCCGGTTAGAGAGCGCGCATCACGGGCTGCGGGCGCAGGAGCGGACCGGCGCGTGGCATCACGACCCCAGGAGGACTTCTGCTACGGCCATAGTGTCCGACGAAACCGCTGAGGCTTACAAATACAAAGGCGGAGTGAAACGGGGAAGTATATCCAACTAATTCAATACCACACCTGCTGACACTATGGGCATTTACCGTGCGTTCAGCACCGCCGCAAACTTCTACAGACGGCACGCAGCAGCCTCGTGGAAAACTCGTGCCCGCTCGGTGAGACGGCTTAGCGGTGCGCCACGTAAAGCCGCTCTCACACTGCGTGTCATTAGCTGCCCGTGTCTTATTTTCCAGGAGGTCAGGTGGCCGAGCAGCCGCCGCTTCTCTGGTGTCCGTCAGCGGCTCCACTGCACAACAGAACACGCAACAAAACGTATGTTGGTCCAACTGTTTTGTTTTTAAAGGGAGACTAACGATGTCCTCGACGCACGACAAAGGAAAAGGAAAAAAAAAGTTATTTTTGTGCTCCTGTCCAGGGTCCCGTGGAGTTCATAATATCCGCTCAGGTCTCCGTTCTTGTTCCAAAACGGGACCAGCTCGCTGTAAGAATTACCCACCGTTTTTTGTTTTTTTTTAAGGAAACACACGACGTTTCTTGGTTCGTTTTTGTAATATCCGTACAGGCGCTGTCGGTGTCCGGCTCTTCGTAGCAACTCCGGCGGCTGCTCGGTGAATACTGGCGGCTCTCCGGCTTCAGACGGTTGAGTCAGGAGATGACGCAGCCTCGCGCAGCCAATAAGTAGCTTTAACTGCCAGCACGCGCTCACGGCACCGCTGCTAGTAAACATAATTATAACCTGAATTTATAGGGAACACGATGAAAGTTATTGTTTCTGCTTTGAGATGATATAACACAGAGTAAACTGTTAACCCTGGAATTAACAGAAAACATCAAGTGCACCTGTTTTATGTATCAACATGCTGTTAACTCATTATGGTAGCCTACTCTGGCGCAAAAAGCTGGAAAACCTAAGGTAACTGATTTGTGACAGTATTATGACATGGGGGGGGGGGGGGTATTTTAAATTGGATGACGAGCTATTTTAGTAAAAGGCAACAGTTTGTAAAGCTAAAGGATTGTTGCTTGTTGTGTCTGAACATTGCTTGTGGTGTCCCACAGAGGTCAGTGTTGGGTCCTAAATTGTTTAATTTACACATCAAAGGCAAAGTCTCAATAATATTGAAGCTGGTATTGTTTGCAGACGACACAAACTTTTTTATTCAGGTGATGATATACAGCTGGTCCTGGAAATGATAATTACAGAAATTAACAAATTAATCATTTGATTTAATACGAACAAATTATCATTAAAGGGCCTATATCATGCAAAATTGACTTTTTTGAGCTTTTAAGCATGTTATAATGTTAATTCCTCACCAAAAACACCCCCAAAGTGGTATTTTGCTCCATTCACGCATCTCTGAGTATTCCTCCTCAACCCTGCTCTCTGAGCTGCTGCTCCGCCCTGTCCCTGATAATGACTGGGCCCCCACCTTCATATGTATGAACATGGGTGAGCCGCCCACTCCAGGAAGTGCCTGTGCTGCCAGCACCGCCTCCAGGCTAACGCATACACCCACTTTCTCCGCGCAGCAAACGGAGCGGTGATCGGCAAAACTCTTTCACTTTAGCATTGACGCTGTGAAGAAGTAGTTCCTCTCGCACCTAATCTGCTCAGTGACAACAATTGTTTGCTTTTTTACTTAAGACAGTGTTTTCTAAGTTTTCGTGGGCGGAACCCAGCGACACGCTGCAGCAGCCGGCTCAGGGGTTACATCATGAAATGGGCGGCAGCCACAAGAAGGAGAGGCTGAGCCTCAGAGATCGAGGCATCTTACTTCCGGGTTGGAAAAGTAGCTCGCGAAAATAACTCATATTTCATAAGAAATTCATTCTCCAGTGTACCAAAGATAATATACTATCACATACATGCATATAGTTTACTCTGAAAGGCTTAAAATAGCATGATATAGGCCCTTTAAACTTGAATAAAACTAAAATAGTGTTATCTGGAAACAACAAAATAAATACAAATGTAAAGATTCAAATAAATGGGGTTAATCTTGAAGGGGTAACTGAAATCAGGTATCTTGGGGTAACAGCAGATGAAAAAAAATAAGCTAGAAATCACACAGTAACAATATTGTCACACCGCGCCATTCATCAGCGGCGCCACCTGCTCACGCACCTGATCATCATCAGCGGCGAGGGATAAAGGCCGTCTCGCCCGGAGCTTCGGCCTGAAGCCGTCAGACTTCGTTCCTCACCGTTGTGAGTCATCTACAATCTTCAGCACAATTGTTTGGATAAGAAGCCTTACCTTCTCTCTCCAGTCTGCTCCCCTGTGCACAGGTGGATTTATCGGCGGCGGACGTCTTCCCTCCAACGCCTACTCCTCGCTGCTGCACCGAGCTCTCCAGGTGGCTGTCTCCCAGGTTTCGCCCCTTGCTGTGCCAGCTGTCCTGTCATCCAAGTAAGTCCTTCTCTTGCCATAATCCCTCCTGTGTTGGTGTATGCCCGTCACCCTCTCCCTGTGCTTTCTCCATAGGGTTGCTCGGCTGTACGGTCACCTGCCTCTGTGCCTGAAGCAGACGCCGCCACCAACACATTTACATCCCGCAGACACGCACTCATTCACGCCTGTTGTTAATAAACTATTTGAACTACTCTGAGCCTGTGTGTGTGCGTCTCCTGAGCCGTGCGTTATGTCAAATATAAATTAAAAATATCAAGCAACATTGAATTACTGGGTAAAGCAAGGCAGGTATTAGATCATCCATCACTCTACATTCTGTACTGTTCACTGGTTTCACCTTGTTTAAATTACTGTGCAGAGATCTGGGGCAACAACTGTAAAGGTATCTTAGATTTACTTTATATTCTTTAAAAAAAAAGCAGTTTGAATCATTTTCAGTGCAGGTTATAGGGATCATACTCATTCACTCTTCCTAAAGCTTTAAATATTGAAGTTTGCAGATCTAGGTGAATTTCAAACACAGCAAAATAATCAATTACCAAGAAACACCCAAAGTGTATTCAGAGATAGAAAAGAAAGTTATGTGGAGAATGTGGAAATGACGAGGCTGAGTTTATCTCATGAGTCAGGTTTATTCACATTCTCCAACATCATCAAAAACAGAATGAGAAAGAAACCCCCAGACATTCGTCCTTTTATACCCCAGGACATCAAAGCACACAGTCACATTGTATTTAATCCCAAGTCACAATGCGTCTTCTTCCAGGTCTTATCCTCTCCACCTAAAGTCACTGGCGGCCAGGAAATCCCCCAAGGCCATCTCTTTGCATACCAAAGACCACATTTCACATCCTCCTGTTATCTCCTAGGAGGCTCAGTCCTTTTGTTCATCTGAGACGTGAAGCATACAGTAAGCATACAGTGATATACATATGAAGCATATGAAACCCACATATGTGTCCCACATGACCCCCCCCCCAAACGTCTAAGATGGAACAACGTAATAACAGTCTGCATGTCATGATAAAATCACACACATCAGTCCACATGCTGCTTGGGCCTCAGTCTTCTCCCGTATCTGCTGTAAGCAGGCTTTACCACCTCTGCGGTGCCCTCCTGCTGGGGAGCTGCTGTCTGAGGATGAGAACTGTTAGTCAATCCCTGTGGGTGCTCTGGGGAATGCTCCCTAGGGGGTCTGCCGCACCGAGGAGCCCTGGCCAACTGCACACCTTCGTCAGCCAGCACAAAAGCGGGTTTGAGCCTGTTTATGCCAATCATTTCTTTTCTGCCCCCCAAATCTAGCAAAAAATGCTTATCTCCTGTTTTCAGCACTCTAAATGGTCCATCATAAGGTGGTCGCAACGGCGGGCGATGGGCATCGTGTCTGACAAAAACAAACTCCGCATTTTTTAAAGCCTTAGGCACAAAAACGTGCGGAAAACTGTGGTGAACGGGGCCAGGCAGCGTGCTAGATTCCGTACTACTCTGCAACCGCTGAGCTGGGGAGCACTCTGGCGCAGGATTATCTGGGAGAAATTCCCCGGGCAGCCGAAGTGGCTGTGCGAAAACTAGCTCAGCCGGGGAGGCTTCTAAATCCTCTTTAGGTGCAGAACGCAACCCCAATAAAACCCATGGTAGCCTGTCCACCCAATTTGCATCCGTAAGCGACGCTCTGAGAGCCGCTTTCAATGACCTGTGAAAACGTTCGCATAACCCGTTAGCCTGTGGATTGTACGCGGTTATGCGGTGGATCGTTACCCCCAGGCTGTGGGCCATTGCTGACCAAAGTTCGGAAACGAATTGAGGGCCTCTGTCGGACGTAACGTCCGACGGGACTCCAAAGCGCGCTACCCATGCTGTTAAAAACGCACTCGCCACCTCCTCGGCTGTGGTTGACGCCAGTGGGACAACTTCCGGCCAGCGCGTGGTGCGGTCCACCATTGTCAGAAGGTGTGTGCACCCCTGTGACGGCGGAAGGGGGCCTACGAGGTCCACGTGAACATGATCGAACCTCTTAGCCGGGATGTGAAACGGCTCCAAAGGAGCTCTCGTGTGCCTGTGTACCTTGGCTCGTCGACAGGCCATGCAGGCTGCTGCCCACTCCCTAACTTGTTTGCGCAGGCTCAGCCATACAAATTTCTCTCCCACCATTTTGACCGACTCGCGCACTCCTGGGTGCGCCAGAGAATGAATCGAGTCGAAAACGCGGCGGCGCCACGCGACGGGTACTACCGGACGCGGTCGCCCAGTGGAGACATCGCAGATTAGGGGGGGCATACCGTCTTGCAGCACCCTGTTCTCCAGTCTTAACCCTGTTGGTCCAGACTGGAGCGCGCACACGTCCGCGTCGCTAACCTGATCCGCGGCCATGGCTGCATAATCTATCCCTACGCGGACTGGGGCTGCGCGCACTTCTGCGTCGCTAACCCGATCCGCGGCCATGGCTGCAAAATCTACCCCTACGCGGGCTGGAGCCGCCACGGCGCGCGAGAGGCAGTCTGCCACTACATTAAGTTTACCCGCCACATGCTGGATATCGGTAGTAAACTCTGAGATCGCGGCCAGCTGTCTCTGCTGCCGGCCCGACTACGGTTCTGAAACCTTGGCCATCGCGAAAGTCAGCGGCTTGTGGTCAACGAACGCGGTGAAATGGCGTCCCTCCAGCCAGAACTGGAAGTGGCGAATGGCCAAGTGGAGAGCTAACAACTCCCTGTCGAATGCGCTGTATTTTCGTTCACTATCGCGCAAGGTCCTGCTGAAAAAGGCGAGTGGTTGCCAAGCTCCGGCTACATACTGCTCCATGACCGCCCCTATGGCCACATCTGACGCGTCAGTAGTGAGCGCTATGCGGGCCGTTGGGACTGGATGTGCTAACAACGCAGCGTTTGCCAGGGCTGTTTTGACTTCCGAGAATGCGCGCTCTCGCTCCGGAGACCATTCGATTTTATTTGTGGGTTTTTGTTTTTTTAGTGCAGCATACAATGGTTGCATGAGCTGCGCTGCGTGGGGGAGCAAACGGTTATAAAAATTCACCATTCCCAAAAACTCCTGTAACGTTTTGACCGTTTGTGGCTGGGGAAAATTTGTTACTGCGCGCACTTTGTCAGGCAGAGGAACCGCTCCTTCTGGAGAGACGCGATGCCCCAAAAAATCAATCTGCGTCATCCCGAACTGACACTTCGCTGGGTTGATTATTAACCCGTGCTCTCCCAACCTCCGGAAAACTGCCGTGAGGTGGTTTTCGTGTTCGTCTTCGGACGCGCTGGCTACCAATATGTCGTCCAGGTAGACGAACATGAAGGGGAGATCACGCAACACCGCGTCCATCATGTGTTGGAATGTCTGCACCGCGCCTTTAAGCCCAAACGGCATGTGCAAAAACTCGAATAGCTCGAACGGAGTTATTACCGCTGTTTTGGGTATGTCCTCAGCGCGCACTGGGACCTGGTGGTAACCGCGTACCAAATCTATCTTAGAAAAAACGCGTGCCCCCGCCAAATGAACTGAAAAATCTTGGATGTGCGGGATTGGGTAGCAGTCATGCGCTGTAGCGTTGTTCAACCTGCGGAAATCTCCGCAAGGTCGCCACGAGCCGTCAGCTTTCGGGACCATGTGAAGTGGTGAAGCCCATGGGCTTTTCGAACGCCTGATGATGTCCAACTTCTCCAGGTTGGAGAACTCCTCGCGCGCTATGGTCAGTTTAGCTGAATCCAAGCGCCGAACTTTTGCAAAAACGGGCAGTCCGGCGGTAGTAATAAAATGTTCCACCCTGTGTTTAGCCACGGTCGCCAAAAATGTTGGGACCGTGAGTGCTGGGAACTGAGTGAGCAGTGTGTGGAACTTACCACTTGCAGCTGTGACGTTGGCTTGTGCTGTTGGCGGGGCTACTCGAGCTGTACAGGGAATAGAATAAAAAGAGAGTGCATTAACCAGGCGCCTGTTAGCAAGATCAACCAACAAACCATGTGAGCACAGAAAAATCAGCCCCTAACATATTGAAGTTGACTGCAGCTATGACAAAAGTCCACTCAAATGTACGGCCGTGTAGGGACAGAAGCAGAGTCCTCTCACCAAAGGTCTTAATCGCCGAGCCGTTCGCTGCTGACACCACGGGACCACTGGAAGGCGCCAGCCGGTCAGCGGAGGAAGGTGCGATGAAACTCAACTGGGAGCCTGTGTCCACGAGGAAATGCCTCCCCGAGCGCGCATCCTTCAAGTAGAGCAGCTTGTTCTCCTCCCCGAGGGCCGCAGCTGCTACCAACCCCCGGTCTTGGCATTTCCCGAGAGCTTGAAATGGCACGGTGGTATACATTTGTGTGCCCTCTCTGCGAAGCGGCAATGATAGAAACAAAGGACGTCGTCTGTTCCGTGTTTCTTGGCCCCTGCCGCCGCCGTCGTCGGTGAGTCTGGTACTGCTGCCTCTGGCCCTCTGCCATCTCCGGACGTCGCTCTGAGCTCTGCTGCCGCGGCCGTGGCCACACGCCGTTTGGTGGCGTTGATGATTCGTTGCGCCTCCTGGCCCAGCTCATGGTAGTCTCATTGGGCCAACAGTGGCGAACTGGCCAGGGTCGCTCTCACTGCTGACGGTAGGGTCCTGAGGAAGAGGTGGGTGAAGAAGAAGTGATCATCGTCAGAGTCTTTCAACCTCAACAGCTTCCCCATCAGGTCCGCGGGTCTGTCGCTTTCAAATTCAGTCAGCGCCAGGAGCCCCTCTGCTCGCTCCTCCGCCGAGGGGTTGAAGTACCGGATGAGTGCAGCCTTCAACGTGCCGTACTTGTCGCTGTCCGGCGGCTGGTTGATCAGGCTCTCCACATGCTGGGCTGTGTGGTTGTCCAGTTTTGCAACCACATGGTAGAACTTTGTGGGGTCTACTGAAATCCTCCAGAGGTTGAACTGCGCTTCAACCGCGTTAAACCAGGAGCGCAGATTGTTCTGCCAGAAGTCCGGTAGCTGGGCTGTGGCTGCATCCGCTTGGCTGGCTCCTGACGAGTCTGGCTCGGAGGAATTTGTTTCACTCATGATACGTCTTAGGGTCACCAGTGTGGAGAATGTGGAAATGACGAGGCTGAGTTTATCTCATGAGTCAGGTTTACTCACATTCTCCATCCATCCATCCATCCATCCATCCATCCATCTTCTACCGCTTTTCCGGAGGTCCGGGTCGCGGAGGCAGCAGTTCAAGCAGAGAAGCCCAGACTTCCCTCTCCCCAGCCACCTGCTCCAGCTCTTCAGAGGGGATACCAAGGCGTTCCCAGACTAGCTGGGAGACATAGTCTCTCCACCGAGTCCTGGGTCTGCCCCGGGGTCTCCTCCCAGTGGGACGTGCCTGAAACACCTCAAGTGGGAGGCGTCCAGGAGGCATCCTAATCAGATGCCCATACCACCTCAACTGACAATCCCAATCTTTCTCACATTCTCCAACATCATCAAAAACAGAATGAGAAAGAAACCCCCAGACATTTGTCCTTTTACACCTCAGGACATCAAAGCACACAGTCACATTGTATTTAATCCCAAGTCACAATGCGTCTTCTTCCAGGTCTTATCCTCTCCACCTAAAGTCACTGGCGGCCAGGAAATCCCCCAAGGCCATCTCTTTGCATACCAAAGACTACATTTCACATCCTCCTGTTATGTCCTAGGAGGCTCAGTCCTTTTGTTCATCTGAGACGTGAAGCATACAGTAAGCATACAGTGATATACATATGAAGCATATGAAACCCACATATGTGTCCCACAGTTACAACTTAAGAGAAATCCATAAATTCAAAATTATTTTTTTAAATTCAAAATTATTAATGCACACACCATAAAAAGATTTTGTGTTTCTGTGTATCAAGTAAAATTATAATACAAGCTAAATATTGATCTGAAGCAATGTTCAGACACAAAGCTGTTAAAAAGGTACAAATATCTAATGTTCCAGAAATATAAGAAAAATGAATGAACACTGAAGATCAACAAGGATCTGTTATTTTTATGCATCACATTCAGCAACATAAACTAAAAGTTTGTGGTGTGGATTAGGGCTGTGCGATATGATGATATAAAAACATCTATTGTTTCATAAAATACTCCATCGTTTCTATCGTTACTTAAAATGCACATACTGTTGTGGTCATAATTAGTGATATAAGTAATAGGGCAGAAGGCAGTTTATAGTATTTATTACTGAACTCACAAATGAACAGCAGTGGACTACAGCGCTCCTGATCCAGGCATCAACGGCGAAAGAGGACATGCCCCTTCCAGCCGTGGCCTTTATGCCCTGGTTGGCATCACCACCGGAAAGGTGGGCCGCCAACCCCCTCTATTCCCCGGTCATTCCCAGGCCGCCATCTTACTGCTGTTTTCCATAAGTAACACTCCTTCCCCCTTTAAAAAAATTGCAGGCGCACAGATCGACCCACCCAAATTTAACACCCGACTCACTCTCTAACAGGGGAAAACAGTATGTACAAAACAAATAAATAACCATTCCATTCACACAACCAAGGCTGGGGGCTGAGTAGACCACCAGCGCCCCATACACGGCCAGGCAGATTATTCTGCCACCTTGTTCCAACAGTCCAAACCAAAATATAGCTGTGCCTTAAAAAAATAATCCCAGAACTCTATACACATACAATAAATAACAAACAGTAAACAGTTCAAATGCACATCTTACACATCCCCTACTGGCGGCCTCCACCCCAACACACCCACCCCATACCTGGGCACACACTATACAAGTGTTGGGCACGTCAAACAATTACCGCCAATTTACAATATCACCATTTAACAGGCTGAGCTGTACCACACCAAATACCAAAATACTAACTAACTAACTAACTAACCTGCACTTATATAGCGCTTTTCTAGTCACAAAGACCACTCAAAGCGCTTTCATTAATACTAACCCTCTATTCTAAGGGCCTATAGGAAACAAAATATCTAGGGACAATTTAGAACAGCCAATTAACCTAACATGCATGTTTTTGGCATGTGGGAGGAAACCGGAGAAATCCCGGAGTAAACCCACGCAACACGGGGAGAACATGCAAACTCCACACAGATCACTGTTGGTCGGGGGCTGGGATCGAACCCACGATCCCCACAATCCCCCGGCCAAGGGTAAACTGTGCTGCCGCAGTGCTAACCACTGCGCCACCGTGCATATATATACAGTATATATATATATATATATATATATATATATATATGTATGTGTGTGTGTGTGTGTGTGTGTGTGTGTGTGTGTGTGGCCGACACACATTGTGGGCTCACGCTGCCACAGAGACAAGACTGAATGTGTATTGTGGGGTGTCACGTCTGCAAGGACTGAGGACTCGAATCTACAGGAGGTAACAAGGAAGTGTGAGATTTGTCTCTTTGTCCCACAGAAGACGCCCCGGAGGGTATTCCAGTTCATCAGGAAATGAGAGACAATGGTGAAGCTTCAAAGGGATGCTTTGTAACTGTATGTTGACTGAAGACACCATGTGACTTGAATTCTGATGCTGGAAATGTATAAAAGGGTGTTGAAGGATAATTCTTTCTCTTTTCCTGCTTTGAGAATGCTAGAAGCTGCGTTCTGTCAAATAAAGCTGGTTTATGACTTAAACTCAGCCTCGTTATTTGAGCATGCTTCTACACTGGTGACCCCGACGTGATATGAACATATATACCAACAAACAACTCAGTGTTTCTTTTTTTAGCTCGTACATTCTTCCCATATTCTACTCAAATCAATGATTTACTTCCCTTCGTTCCTTTTCTCTCTTTTTTTTCTTATTACCTGTTTTACATTTTTCCCAAAACACATTCAACTTAACAAATTCACTTCAAACAGTTTGATTTTTCCATATACCTATAACACACTCAATTCCAACAATTCCCTTTTTTCCTTTTTTTTTTCAATTTTCTTTCCTCAATAAACACACCCGGGACACAAACCCAGTAGGGTCATAACTATACACACAATGACATAGGGCCCAAAACTTAAACCACATCAACAACCACACCCACAGTCATTTTACACACCCCGTGGAAAGCCCCCCAGGATTGCCATCTCGTGGTTCCCAGCCAGAATATCCCCGTTTCCATATCTCTGGTGACGGGCTGCGCTGTCTCCTTTTCTCCACCACCCGACGCAACTGAAATTGATTTTAAACAACTGCTATACAGATCCAGGTAGATGGGGGGGGGGGGGGGAGTGTATAATGTCTGTCTAGTTAAATGAAGAAACTTGAATAATTGATTTGTAATTTTTATTCTCTTTATTTATTTCAAAGTTTACATATCTAGGTCAATTTGTATAGCACAGGCTGAAATATTTCTTTGATAAACATTTTTGACAATTGGGGGGGGGGGGCAATAAGCTGGTTGCCTGGGGTGGCAAATATAACAAATACAGCCCAGGACAAAGTATGAATTAATCAATTTCGGCCATATATTTATGCATAAATGGCCACAATGAAAGAGCTAGCCTTAATTATTAATCAGGGGGTATGGTAACTTCTTTTTCAGCTCATTTGACAGTTCTTGATTGAGACACTGCAAATTGCCATAATTTAATAATTATGAAGCTCTTAAACACCTAATATTTATGCAGATTATGCTGAAAGTAAACCACTATGTGCTGTGTTGTACTGTGTTGTAAACATGTTCACTGAAGCCTGTCAAACGTTTAACAAAGGAGAATGACCCAAGCAGGTGTCTGCACTGGACCACGGGGATATGCTACAGATATCCTGTACCAAGATGGCGGACGCGCGTCACGCTCCCGCGACCACGGACTGGCCAGCGCTGCCAGTCTAGCCTTTTATATCTATGGGTCCACCAATCAGAAACCTCCACCTGGCTGCTGTGGTGTCCTGGTGCAAAAATGCACAGTGTAGATACCCACCACATCCAGCAGATGTCAGCCCTACCACTTTCCAACCAACAAAATTCAAAAACTTAAACAATATGCCCACAGAACATACAGTATATAACCAGTAATCCCGCAGACAAGGCAAAGTAAAAGAAAAAGAGTATTCAAAACCAAAACCAGGCAGTCATATAAACACACTAAAATCTAGGTCCTCAATCAGGCCTGGATATTTAGTAGCTTGTAATTTGTAAATCCAATATGTTTTCTGTTGATTTAATAGTCTTTGTTGGTTGCCTTTTCTTATGGATAGTGGAATATGATCAATCCCACAGACCTGTAAGGTAGATGAGTCACTGTTATGATGCTCCAAGTAGTGTCTTGCCATGGGGTAGTTCATGTTGCCCGTACAGATTGCATGTTTGTGTTCTGCCAGTCTGTCCTATAGGCGTTGTTTGGTTCTTCCTATATACTGTAGAAAACTTTATACATAGGACATTCCAGTATATAAATAACAAACACAGTTTTGCAATTTATGAAATGATTAATAGTCAGTTGTTTTTGGGATACAACATCATAAAAAGATTTGGTTTGTGTTACATTTGTACAGTGATTACAATGTTGACATTTGTAAGATCCTTTTGGCCTGGAGCCCAGCCATGTTTGATGTCAGTCTGGTTTCAGATAACTATGGACCAGTTTATCTTGTAGCGTTGGGCATCTTCTAAAGCTAATTAGAGGTGGACCAGGAAAAATCTGGTTAAGTAGATCGTGACTTTCAATAATACCCCAATTTTTTCTTATAATTTTCTTGATTTGTTCAGCCTCTGTACTGTATGTTGTAACAAAAACTGTCCTATCATTTGTTTGTTTTGGTGGATTTCTTTGGAGTAATGATGATCTGTCCACCTGTTTGGCTCTGATGTAAGCTTTATGGAGGGTAGTACTTTTATAACCACGTTCTCTAAATCGTAACATCATTCCTTGAGATTTTCTTTGAAAAACATCATCTTGGTCACAAATTCTCCTAATTCTCTGGAACTGCCCAAATGGGACATTCTCTTTTAGCCAATTAGGATGGAAACTATTGGCATGCAAAATGGTGTTCCTGTTAGTTTTTTTTTCTATATACAGAAGTATGGAGTGCCTTGGAGTCTCTTTTTGGCTGTTTTCATGAAGTTTCCCACCCAAAGAGCACCTCAGAGAACCTAAAGATTGTTCTTGAGTCCAGGAAACGCTCCTCTACATACCTTTAATGGTGTACTGGAAAGTGCTCCTCTTGGAGACTCCATTGTCCATGAGGCATTTCAACGCACATGTGGGCAATGGCTGTGAAACTTGGAGGGGTGTGATTTGGAGGAACGGCCTGAACAATCTGAACCTGACTGGTGTTCAGTTATTGTTATATAGTGCACAGTTTGTCCATAATGAACACCATGTTCAAGCAAAAGGGTCCTTGTCCACCAAATGCGTTTTTTGTCGCCCGACCGCCCTGAGCTTTTTTTTTTTTTTTTCTCAGCATTTGTGCACGGCGCTCTGGAAAAAAAAGTCTGTGCCCTGTATCCTAGCAACAGCTTGTCACTCTCAGCTCAGCACTTCCGCGTTTCCTATTGTCAGATTTTCTACTGATTTTTTTTTTAATAGCAGTCTCGAAATAACAATGGACAGGAAATGTGTTTTAGCAGCTCTGGATGTAAAATATGATGACACGGAAAGCAGGAGTCTGAGTACACACTAGTACCGGCGTCCTACGTATGTCCCGCCCATGCAGCAGTTCAGATTGGTTGCTTAAAGTCTGGCATGATGAGCTCAGCTGCAGTCTCTAAAAAGCTGAACTTTTTTCAGCGCTGAGCACCCTGACAAAAAACGGCCACTGCCAAGAGAGTTTCTGTGCTGAGGGCACTCAGCGCTGTAAACGCTGGACTACATAGAGAATGAATGGAAAATAGCTGCCCAGAGCGGAAAAAACGAGTTTGGTGGACACGCAGCCTAAAGGTGTTCATATGTGTACTTAGCACCAGGACACCCTAGGGTGCAGGTCAGTGATCACTTTTGGCTCTCATGGTGGCAACCCCCGAACCAAATGGTGGATGCCAGAGATGAGGGGGGCAATCAAGCTGAAGAAGGTGTCCTATCAAGCTTGGTTGGCTTGTGGGAATCCTGAAGCAACTGGGTTGTACTCGCAGGCCAAGCAGAATGCAGTTTGAGCAGTTGCTGAGGCTAAAATATGAGTGTGTGAGGAGTTTGGTGAGGCCATGGAACAAGACTTTCAGTCGGCCTCAAAAAGATTCTGGTAAACTGTCTTGCAGCTCAGAAGGAGGAAGCAGCTCCCTGACCACACTGCTTCGTAGATAGAGAGCTGCTGACTTTGACTGGAGATGCTGTCAAACGGTGGAAGGAATGCTTCGAGGATTTCCTCAATCCTACTGACACGTTTCCCATAGTGGAAGCAGAGCCTGAGGACGAGGGGGGTGATTCCCCCATTACAGGGGCTGGGGTTGCCAAAGTGGTTAAAAACCTTTTGGTGGCAGGGCCCTAGGGTGGATGAGATTTGTCCCGACTACCTTAAGGCTCTGGATGTTGTGGGGCTGTCCTGGTTGGAGAGGTCTATGCCAGGGTACTGGAGAGGAGAATCCCACCATTGGTCAAACTTCAGATTCAGGAGGAACAATGTGCTTTTCATCCTGGTTGTGGCACACTGGATCAACTCTTCACCCTCTCAAGGATCCTTGAGAGTTCATGGGAGTTTGGCCAACCAGTCTACATGTGTTTTGTGAACTTGGAGAAAGCATTCAACCATGTCCTTCATGGTTTCTTGCGGGGGGGGGGGGGGTGCTTTAGGAGTATGAAGTATGCAGTATTATGCTCATTGCTACGAGCTATCCGGTCTCTATACGACAACTGTGAGAGTTTGGCTCATATTATCAACAATCAGTCAAACTCATTCCCTCTGAGAGTTAAACTCCACCAGGGCTGCCCTTTGTCACCAATCCTGTTTTATAGACAGGATTTGTAGGCACAGCCAATGAATGACGGGTGTCATGTTTGGTGACTACAAGATCTCATCTCTGCTGTTCACTGATGATGTTGTCCTTGAGCAATGACCTACAGGTCTTACAGGAGCAGTTTGCTACTGAGTGTGAAGTGGCTGGGAAGAAAATCAGTACCTCCAACTTCGAGTCCATGGTGCTCAGTCGGAAAAGGGAGGATTGGCCTCTCCGAGTTGTGGACGAGGTCCTGCCCCAAGTTGGGGAGTTTAAGTATCTTGGGGCCTTATTCATGAGTGAAGGAAAAAATGGAGTGTGAGATTGACAGATGAATCAGAACAGCATCTGCAGTGATGCAAATGTTGTACTGGCTCATTGTGGTGAAAAGGGAGATAAGCTGAAATGAGCTTTCTCTGTAGAGTTGCTGGATTCACCCTTAGCGATGGGGTGAAGAGTTCAGTTATCCAGGAGAGGCTCAGAGTAGATCCTTCACATTGAAAGGAGCCAGTTGAGGTGGTTTGGGCTAGTTAGGATGCCTCCTGGGTGCCTCCCACTGGGAGGAGACCCCAGGGACATGCTGAAGAGACTATGTTTCCTAGCTGGCCTGGGAACACCTTAGTGTCCCCTCTGAAAAGCTGGAGGAAGTGGATCGGGAGAGGGAATTCTGGGCTTCTTTACTTGGACTGCTGCCTCCATGACCCAGATCCCTGGAAAAGCGGTAGAAAATAGAATAGATGTTGAAGATGGAACTGTGAGGTGGGAGGAAAAGAGGAAGACAATGGATAAGATTCATGGACGTAATGAAGGAAGACATGGAGGGGGTTGACGTTACAGAGGAAGATGCAAGTGATAGGGTCAGATGGGGGTAGGGCTGTGCGATATGACGGTATATATCGTATGATGATATAAAAACATCAATCGCTTCATAGAATACCCTATCGTTTATATTGTAATTTAAAATGCACATGACATAACGTTCGGCTCAGGAGACGCACACACACAGGCTCAGAGTAGTTCAAATAGTTTATTAGCAACAGGGGTGTATGGGTGTGTGTCTGCGGGATGTTAATGTGTTGGTGGCGGCGTCTGCTTCAGGCACAGAGGCAGGAGACCGTACAGCCGGCAACCCTATGGGAGAGAGCACAGAGACACAGGGTGATGGGCACACACCAACACAGGAGGAGAATAGGCGAGGGAGACGCTTACTTGCTAGGGACAGATGACTGGCACAACAAGGACGGAACCCGGGAGACAGCCACCTGCAGGGCTCGGTGCAGCAGCGAGGAAGGACGAGGGAACGGAGTTGTCCGCCGCCGAGGAATCCACCTGTGCACAGGGGAGCAGACTGGAGAAGATGAGGTAAGGGTTTCTTACCACACAGCGTCGTGCTGAAGAATAGGTTGCTTCACGTAGACGGGGAATGAAGTCTGACGGCTTCAGGCCGAAGCTCAGGGCGAGGTGGCTTATATTCCTCGCCGCTGATGATGAACAGGTGTGCGAGCAGGTAGCGCCGCTGATGAGCGGCGCGGCGTGACAGTATTCCCCCCTCTAGCAGCGCCTCCTGGCGATGGTTTCTCTGGGTGCGCTCGGTGGAAGTCAGCGATGAGCGATGGGTCCAACACGAACGACGGGGGCACCCACTGTCGATGCTCGGGCCCATAGCCCTCCCAGTCCACCAAGTACTGCAACCCACGACCCCGGCGCCGGGAGTCCAGGATGGAGGCGATGGACCAGGCCGGATAGCCACCAATTATCCGGGGCGCGGGTTGCGCAGCAGGAGGAGGGCAAAGGGGGTCGGAGACTGCCAGCTTCACCTTAGACACGTGGAAGGTGGGATGGATGCGGAGGGAGGGGGGAATAGCCACGCGCACAGCCACCGGGTTGATGATCCGGGTGATGGGGTAGGGACCCATGAATCGCTGTGCCAGCTTCCTCCTCTCGCCTTTTAGAGTTACGTCCTGGGTAGATACGTAGACAAGTTGCCCAACTCTGTACGCCGGGGCAGGTCTTCTGTGCCGGTCCGCCACAGTCCTGTTGCGCTCCGCTGTGCGTAAAAGCGCATTGCGCGCGGCAGCCCAGATGGAGCGGAACTGCCTGAGATGCGCCCTAACTGAGGGGACGGTTACCTCACTCTCCTGCACCGGGAACAGCGGGGGGTCATAACCCAGGGACGCCTTGAAGGGGGACATCCCTGTAGCAGAAGAGCGAGCGGTATTGTGGGCGTATTCAACCCAGGCAAGATGGTTACTCCAGGACGTGGGTTTGGATGCGGTCACACAGGGGAGCGCAGCCTCCAGCTCCTGGTTGGTCCGTTCACACTGCCCGTTGGATTGGGGGTGATGGCCGGAGGAGAGGCTCACCTTGGCTCCGATGGCGTTACAAAACGACCTCCAAACCTCAGATGAAAATTGGGGGCCCCGGTCCGAGACCACGTCCACCAGAATCCCGTGCAGCCTGACCACGTGTTGGACGAGGAGATCCGCCGTCTCCAGGGCAGTAGGGAGACCTTGCAGGGGGACGAAGTGCACAGCCTTGGAGAAACGGTCCACAATGGTCAGGATGGTGTCATAGGAGTTGGAGACGGGGAGTCCGGTGACGAAATCCAACGCGATGTGCGACCAGGGCCTGCCAGGGATGGGCAGGGGCTGGAGCAGACCCGCTGGAGGGGCATTTCCCGACTTGCAGGTGGCACAGATTGGGCAGGCCCGGGCGTAGCGGGCTGCGTCCCTCTGCAGGCCTGGCCACCAAAAGGACCGTTGGAGGAGGTCTATCATCCGGGAGGTGCCAGGGTGACAGGTGAGCTTGGAGGTGTGCAGTCAGTGCATGACCTCTCCTCGGACCGCGGATGGCACGAACAGCCGCCCCTCCGGTCCGCCGCCAGGGTCAGGTTCCACTTCCTGCGCCTTCCGGATCTTGCTCTCAATGTCCCACGAGATGGCTCCCACGACGCACGACCTGGGCAGGATGGTGTGGGGCGTTTCCTCCAACTCCACGGGGGTGAACTGCCTAGAGAGGGCGTCAGGCAGGCCGTTCTTGGAGCCAGGCCTGAAGGTGATGGAGAACTGGAACCTGGCGAAGAACAAGGACCAGCGCGCCTGGCGGGCATTCAGGCGCTTGGCAGATCGTAGGTATTCCAAGTTCTTGTGGTCCGTCAGGACCACGAACGGCAGGTTCGCCCCCTCTAGCCAGTGGCGCCACTCCTGCAGGGCGAGTTTGATGGCCAAGAGCTCTCTGTCCCCCACATCGTAGTTCCTCTCCGCCGGGGACAAGCGCCGGGAGAAGAAGGCGCAGGGCCGTTTGGCGCCATCGTCCAGCGACCGCTGGGATAGCACTGCCCCCACTCCCGTGTCCGAGGCGTCTACCTCCACGATGCACTGCAGCGCGGAGTCGACCTGGCGAAGGACCCGGGAGGAGGAGAACTCCGCCTTCAGCGCCTGAAAGGCAGCAGCGACCTCTTCGGTCCACCGGAACGGGACCTTAGGGGACGTGAGGCGGGTCAGTGGTCCGACGATGGAGCTGAAGTTGGGGACAAAGCGGCGGTAGAAATTGGCGAAACCAACGAACTGTTGCACCTGCTTCCGGGACGCAGGTGTAGGCCATTCCACCACCGCCTTCACCTTCTCTGGGTCAGGGAGCACCTTGTCATGGGCGATGATGAACCCCAGGAAGGATGTAGTCCTGGCGTAAAATTCACATTTTTCAGCCTTCACGTAAAGTCGATTCTCCAGCAGTCTTTGGAGGACCCGCCTCACATGGACCTGGTGCTCGTCCCTGGACTTGGAGAAGATGAGAATATCGTCCAGGTAGACGAACACGAAAAGGCCGATGAAGTCCCGGAGGACGTCATTAATGAGGCGCTGAAAGACGGCAGGAGCGTTGGTCAACCCGAACGGCATTACCAGGTATTCAAAGTGGCCGTTCGGGGTACGGAAGGCTGTCTTCCACTCATCTCCCTCCCGGATCCAGACGAGGTGGTATGCGCTGCGTAGATCCAGCTTGGTGAACCAGGTCGCCCCCTGGAGGGAGTGGAAAGCAGTGTCCATGAGGGGCAGGGTGTAACGGTCCTTCTCAGTGATGTCGTTGAGAGCCCGGTAGTCTATGCAAGGGCGGAGGGACCCATCCTTTTTCCCTACGAAGAAGAACCCTGCCCCCACGGGTGACGATGATGGGCGGATTATCCCAGCGCTCAATGACTCTTTTAGGTAGGCGTTCATTGTCTCCTTCTCCGGCGCTGACAGGCTATTGAGCCGACCAGAAGGTAAGGGAGCCCCCTGGCGGAGGTTGATGGCACAGTCATAGGGCCGATGAGGGGGGAGAGACATAGCTTTAGTCTTGCTGAACACCATACCCAGGTCGTGAAATTCCGGAGGCACCAGAGACAGGTCCGGGGGTGCAGCGTCCGTAGCAGGGGGAGAAGAGGACGGAGAGCAGGCAGCGGACTGAAGGCAGGTCCCCATGCAGAACGTGCTCCATGCCGATACCCCAGCTGACTTCCAATCCAGGACAGGGTTGTGGAGGCGTAGCCAGGGATACCCCAGGATGACGGGCGACACAGAGTTGGGTAGGACGTAAAAGGTCATCTCCTCCCGGTGGTTTCCTGAGATGATGACCGGGACGGGGATGGTCTGGTGTGAGACTCTCCCAAGGGAGGCACGGGAGAGATTGACCAGGGAGATGGGATTCTGGAGGGCCTGACAGCGGATGCCCAAACGGGTTGCCAGGCTTTGTGAAATGAAGCTGCCTTCTGCGCCCGAATCCACCAGTGCGTGGGTGAGGTGCCCAGTGGGGTTGTGGCAGAAACGGATGGGCAGCTTCAATTGGGTGAGTGGATTTAACCGGTTGACGTCCGCGAGGCCCCCTACAGTGACTCGCGGACCCCGCCGACTGACTTTCCGTGGACAAAGCTTCACCGTGTGTTGGTCATCTCCGCAATACATGCAGAGATCCAACTCACGGCGGCGTTGTCTCTCCGCAGGGGAAAGCTTTGTCCAGCCCGTCACCATCGGCTCCGACTCCTCGGGGCACGATGGTGGCGGCGCCGCCAGGGGACGAGCTTGGAACAGGCGCGGCGAGGCTTCGCGAGGGCGAGAAGAAGACGACTTCCGCCCCGAGGAGCGCTCGCGCAGCCTGTTATCCAAACTGATCGCTAGAGATGTTAGCTCCGCTAGCGTCTCAGGGATATCCCGCCCAGCTAGTTCATCCCTCAGATCATCATTGAGACTGCAGAGGAAAGGCCGCAGAGGGAGCGTTCCTCCCAGCCTAACTCCTCCGCCGCTACCCGGAAGTCGACCGCGTAGTCCGCTGCCAACCGGCTTCCCTGCTGGAGAGCGAGAAGCTGATCGACCTGGACCGTCTCGGTAAGAGTATGGTCAAAGACCTCTAGGAAGCGTCTCACGAACTGGTCATACGTGAGGGTGGCATAACTGGGCCTCACCATAACGGCGTAGGTCCATGTTAATGCTCGCCCCTCCAGGAGATTCCCGATATAACCAATTCGGCTATGATCTGAGGGAAAGTCCCCGGGCACCCGGTGGAAAACGGACTCACACTGCATAATAAACCCCCGCGCTCCGCCGAGCTTACCGCTAAAGCGGGCGGGGGTTGGGATGGGCGTGAGCCGAACTGGTGCACCCGGAGCCTGCTGGACGGCCACTGGAGCAGCAGGAGCTGCGCCACCCTGACGAGCCGGGGGGAACGGCTGTTGGGGGTCCAAACGGTCCAACCGGTTAGTTATAGTGATCAACTGATTAAAAATCACCTGTTGCTGATAGACTAACTGATCCACTCGAGCCTCGAGAGTGGAAAACCGGTGTGCGAGCCCGCCGTCTGCTGAGCCGCTCTGCTGAAGCCGTACTGACATAACGTTCGGCTCAGGAGACGCACACACACAGGCTCAGAGTAGTTCAAATAGTTTATTAGCAACAGGAGTGTATGGGTGTGTGTCTGCGGGATGTTAATGTGTTGGTGGCGGCGTCTGCTTCAGGCACAGAGGCAGGAGACCGTACAGCCGGCAACCCTATGGGAGAGAGCACAGAGACACAGGGTGATGGGCACACACCAACACAGGAGGAGAATAGGCGAGGGAGACGCTTACTTGCTAGGGACAGATGACTGGCACAACAAGGACGGAACCCGGGAGACAGCCACCTGCAGGGCTCGGTGCAGCAGCGAGGAAGGACGAGGGAACGGAGTTGTCCGCCGCCGAGGAATCCACCTGTGCACAGGGGAGCAGACTGGAGAAGATGAGGTAAGGGTTTCTTACCACACAGCGTCGTGCTGAAGAATAGGTTGCTTCACGTAGACGGGGAATGAAGTCTGACGGCTTCAGGCCGAAGCTCAGGGCGAGGTGGCTTATATTCCTCGCCGCTGATGATGAACAGGTGTGCGAGCAGGTGGCGCCGCTGATGAGCGGCGCGGCGTGACAGCACATACTCCCGTTTCTTGAACAAAGCTCCTCACCCACTACTTGTCAGCACCCTAACTCTTCCCCTGCAGTGCGCACAACGGAACAGGTGTGTGGCTAGGCTCTCCGGTGGTTGCTAACTCCAAACTACCGATTTGGTCAAATAGCTGCTCCTCCTGTTTGTCAGGGATGTGAGACTGTTTTCCATCATGCTGTGTCAGAGAGTGCAGTCCACTAACCTTGTTTTAATAGGAGGTAAGTGACATTAACACCATGTCTAATTATAAAATGGCAAATAATAAATGATGCTAAGTTGTGCTAACTGGAAACATTATCGTGTATTAGAGCATTGTTTCTTTGGTTTAAATTACTGCTGAGTTTCTTAGTTTTGTCTGAAATAAAATTGGGCAAGTATTGCCACATCAAGATGTGCCACACTAATAGACTCCTACCCAAAAAGACTGAGTGCTGTAATAAAAGCCAAAGGTGCTGCAACAAAGTCTTAGTTTAACCCCTTGCACTCTGGTCAATTTCCCTAAAAACGCCAAAAAATAATGTACCCAAAGTAAATCAAAAGCTGTTCTTCAACCCTTTGCAGCATCTTCATGCGGTTGGACTCATTTAAAAGAAAACACTTTGAATTTTTTGGCAAAACAGTCATAATCTCTCTAAGTGCTCCGGCCACTGAGTAACAGTCATCTAAACATACTGAACTTGAAGAAAATAAATTTCGCCTGAGTGTTTTTTTGGATACAAATGCTTGCAAATAACACACAGCTGTCAGATCCGGGCTGGAAAATGCAAAAGAAATGTAGAACCAAGTGTTATCCAGCTGAGGTCAAAATTTTGTAACAATACCACAAAAAATGAATATATTACACAGCTTTCTTCACAGGTTGTTCCCAGGCGTTTTTGAACTGTGCCAAATTGTGCCAAATGGCACAGTTTGGAAAAACATCTGTAACTTTTGAATGATTCAATATAGAAGCTTGATGTTGGGCTCTAATGAAAGGTGACACTCAGGGCTGTGTGTGTGTGTGTGTGGGGTTGTTTATTCATGAATGAATGAATGAATGAACAAACAAGCCCCCACACACAAAGAAGCATGCCACGTAAAAAATGTGTGGCTATTTTTAAAAGAAAAAATAACCTACAGTGCACTAAAAATTATACTAAAATATCTGTAATGTAGAAGATAACAACTCCCCCCAACCCCCCGGCTACAGAGGACGGACATCGCCCGGTGCGCCGCGGTCACGATGCGCTGTGGTCACGGTGCGCCGCGGTCATGGTGCGCCGCGGTCTACTACGCACAGTTGTACTAAAATATCTGCAATAATATCTGCAATCCGCTACAGAAGAGTAGCGGGGGGGGGCGTTCACGGTCCACACGCGGCGCATGAACTGTGTACCGCGGCGCACGGACTGAACACAGTTCGTGCGCCGCGCTCTACTACGCACAGTTGTAATTTACCGATCGGTCAAAAGTCATTTTTGATTACAATTTTCAGGGATAAAGAATAATTTAGCTTATAACACTTACCTGTCCACAACAGCAGTGTCGCTGGCGAACTTCTCTTCCTCATTGTCAGACGAACATGACGCTGGTCCGCTTGTTACGGACTCGTGGTTCTGGTCACGCGACCCGGTCAAACCATAATTCCATTATTGCTGTTTTGCGCTTCCATGATTGCGGTTTTAGCAAATGATTTTTCAAAACAAATAAGAACAGTAGTAAGAAAAAAAGACTGGCGAACGCGTGTGTGTCACCCAGCGGCTAAAACAAAAC
The DNA here is from genome assembly GCA_020510985.1 of Pholidichthys leucotaenia. Taxonomy (NCBI): domain Eukaryota; kingdom Metazoa; phylum Chordata; class Actinopteri; order Cichliformes; family Pholidichthyidae; genus Pholidichthys; species Pholidichthys leucotaenia. The sequence goes on from CM035846.1 coordinate 92,877,191, forward strand.
AGATTTTGCAAGGGAGGCACGTTTTCGAACTACTGTGCTTCAATTGGCTCGCTGTATTCGCAGCCGTTGGTAGGCGAGTCCTTCTTGCTAGGTTTTCAGTCATTGGTTCTTCAAGGTTTCAGAAACCCAATTCAAGGCTCTTATTAGTCGAATGAGAGGTCAATCACATCTAAACCAATCAAAGCACTCCTTTGGCTTTCTGTTCGCAGCTGTGTCTGTAGTGGAAGAACGGAAATGCAGCTTTTTTTTTTTCAGACGCCCTTGTGCACCCTAGGACTCAGAGACGTGTCCGCCCGCGGTACACCGAAGTGCAAGAGGTTAAGGGTGTGCATATTTATGCAACCAGGTTATTGTAAGTTTTTTATTTTTATTTTTCCCCTGAAAAGATTTCAGTTTATTTTTTCTATTGGGTTGTACAGGTTATAGGTCACATCAATGGTAGAAAAATGTTTTGAAATGATTTATCTCGGTCTCATTTTATTACAGCATAAAAACCTAGCAGGGCGGTGCGGTGGCGCAGTGGTTAGCGCTGCACCAGGACAGCAACTCACCCTTGGCCATGGGATCCCTGGTTCGATCCCAGCCCCTGACCAACAGTGATCTGTGTGGAGTTTGCATGTTCTCCCCGTATCTGTGTGGGTTTACTGCGGGATTTCTCCGGTTTCCTCCCACAGGCCAAAAACATGCAGGTTTGGTTAATTGGAGACTCTAAAGTGGCCCTAGGTGTGAATGTGTGTGTGAATGGTTAAGGGATAGCGCCGTACCATGACTGCTTCATCCATCCAGGTGGATGCCCTCAATTTCCCCTCTGGGGATCAATAAAGTATACAAAATCAAATCAAATCATTTGAACAGGGGTGTGTAGACTTTTTACATCCCCTGTATATCAGTTTAGTGTTAGCTTATAGCTATATTGATGCACACGTGTACCACTTTGTATGTTCTGTAATAAAGTTTGTGTTCGGTTCAACTCCTGCCTCCACTGTCCTATTTCCAGACACAAGTACATCAGAAAAGAATTTGTTTTTGTTCTTGAGTGATAATTTTGTGCAGTTTGTTTATTTAAGCAAAAAATTCAGATATGACAGTATATGGGGAAAAAAAACTGTTACTCTTCTATTGTTTCTGAACAAAAAGTTTTATTATGATAATAAAGTATTTTCTATTTACCTCTAAACTTTGCCCAAATTCTGTCCTGGGCTTTAACTAATTAATAATCCAAAGGAAAAATCACAAAACACTTAAATGTTATGACTCTCTGTGCACCATTACGTGGTGCACGAGGGAAGGAATGAAAAACCCACTTGCGGGAGTAGAACGTGCACTTTATTAGACATAACCCCCCAAAATAACAAGTCCAGTAAAGAATCACGCAGAACAGTGAGTAGAACAAATGCAGTAATGACAATAACGGCCACCAGACATATAGGGACACCTCCTGGATGCTCAACTGCCCGGGGGGGAGGGAAAGCCTAGTGCCGCAGGGCTGCTGTCGTCACGGGGAGAAAGGCTGACATAAACTTATGGTGAAGGAGCGATCCGGGGCTGTCCGTGCAGTCCGGTGGATGAGGGAAAAACAGGCTGTAGATCATCTGAAGGGAGTGAATACAAGCATACACGGAGGAACACGCTGTCGTGTATGAATCTCAATGCTCCGACGGTCTCTTCTTACTAATGCAGCATTTAAGTAATAGTAATACTAACGAGGGAAGAGACCGCTGGTGCGAGAGTGTGTGGGCTGGACATAATTGAAAACATGTGTGCATGAGTGAGTGTATGAGCGTGTGAATGAGAATGAATGAAGTGGGTGCATGTATGTGTGTGAACACCCAATAACGAGACACAGCTGATGGCAGGACAGGAGGAGGGGGCATGCCCAAGCTGTCAGGGAGCAAAGGACCCAAATATCTCCCTGAAGCGCCTGATGGAAAATAGGAAAGTGGGCCAAAAACCACAGGTCAGAACTAGGTTTTGGACCACCAAACCCAGGTTCATGACACTTAAAGGTCATGAAAATTCATTCAGACTTAGTAATTTGATGATGTATCCAACTTAATTATTAAAAAGTATCAGTATCATATTGGTATCAGCAATACTGGCCCTGTATTTAGAAGAAGAAGCCAACTTTATTGTCATTCAATCCATACAGCCAATCATGTACAGTAGAACAAAATTACATTTCTCCTCCCTACAATGTTAATCACATCTAGAATCAGAGAGGCTGCTGCCATGCAAGGCGCCGCCACAAACACCTTTTCCTTCCCCCATTCTATTATGCTGAGCACCAAACTAGAAGGCAGGAAATACCATTTTTATTTTATATGGTCTTTGGTATGACCCGGCTGGGGCTTGAACCCATGACCTCCTGGTTGTGGGGTGGCTGCTCTACCACTAGTCCACCACTCTGGGATTGGATCGATACTATATCTTTCAGTATCGCACACCACTACTTAGTACTAATGAAGCACTGTGAGTGGTCTTTGAGACTAGAAAAAGTGCTATATAAGTACAGGTCCTCGTCATTGTCCATTTGGAAAACCCATTTGCACCCAAGCTTTAACTTCCTGGTTGATGTCTTGAGATGTTGCTTCAATACTTCCACATAATGTTCCTTCCTCATGGTGCCATTTATTTTGTAAAGTGCAACATGATGCTGTCACCCCCGTACTTCACAGTTGAGATGGTGCTCTCAGGCTTGCAAGCTTCTCCCTTTTTCCTCCAAATAAGCGGAAGATGATGGATGGATGGATGGATGTAACAATGGTCATTATAGCCAAACAGTTCAATTTTAGTTTCATCAGCTCAGAGGACATGTTTCTAAAAATTAAGGTCTTTGTCCCTGTTTGCATTTATAAACTGCAACCTGGCTCTTAAATGTTGCTTTTGGAATAATTGCTTCTTCCTCACTAAGTGGCCTTTCAGCCCATGTCGGTACAGGAGTCATTTCAGTGTGGATAATGACACTCTTTTATCCGCTTCAGCTAGTATCTTTAAAAGGTCCTTTGCTTTTGTTTTGGGGTTGATATGCACACTTTGCACCAAAACACGTTCATCTCTGGGACACAGAATCCATCCCCTTCCTGAACAGTATGATGGCTGGACATTCCCATGGTGTTTATATTTGCATTTAATTGTTTGACCAGATGAACGTGGCACCTTCAGGCATCTGGAAATTTTACCCAAGGATGAACCAGACTTGTGGAGGCCCACAATTCTCTTCCTGATATCTTGGCTGATGTCTTTTGATTTTCCCATGATGTCACACAAGGAAGCAGTGTGTTTGAGGTGTGCCTTAAAATACATACACAGGTGTGCCTCCAAATAACTCAAATGCTGTCAGGTGCTTCCAAAGCTATGACATCATCATCTGGACTTTCCCCTTTACTTTAAAGGCAGAGTAATCGTTGTGTGTGTAAACTTCTGACTTTGAAGAAAGTAATAAATAATTCTCCACAAAATTATTTAGCAAATATAAAATTATTAGGCAAATAGAAATAATTTTGCTAATCCTAACTGACCAAAAACAAGAAAATTTTTAGTCTGATTTAATATCAGACTGTGAGAAAAACAGGTTTTGTATGTTAACTTCTGGTTTCAACTGTATTTTCCAGACATCTGACAACACTTGAAGTTATCTGCAAGCTTAGCAAAAGTAGACACTTGAATATTTTTTCCAGTGTGGGAATCCAACTCAGTATGTTTACACTCAGATGGAAGGACAAGGGGAATCGTCATGGGGGTTTGTGTGTTGATGCGGGGGTTGGTGGGTTGATGTGAACAGTGACAAAGAGAATGGGAATTGCAAGGGCTTTGATATTAATGCAGCACCACAGAAGGCTGACTGAGTGGTATGCTATAAGAGCAGAGGTGCCTGTGACCTGTTACGCTATTGATGCTCGTGATTCTAGAGAATGTAGGAGAGAGAGATGAAGAAAGCCTGTTCTGCTCTGGACCTCTCTGTCTGATTATTCCTCTCTCCACACTGGTGACCCTTGATGCACAATGGAACTCGAGGCGAACACCTTGCAGACAACCCCGATGGGAGGTGCCAGCAATGCGTGCGCCGTTTTGGTCAAACTCCCTGACTTTTGGCTACACGACCCGAAGTCTTGGTTCCTCCACACCGAGGCCCAGTTCGTGCTCTGGGGAATAACGGCAGATGATACCGGATACTACTACGTAGTTGCAGCACTGGACGCGGGCACAACTCAGCAGGTAGCGAGCCTGCTCCAACGGCCCCCAGCCCGCGACAAATACAAGGCTCTCAAGACCATGCTGACCCAGTGCTATATGCTCTCAGACTGCGAGAGAGCGGAAAGGCTCCTGATGTGCTCCGAGTTGGGAGACGGGTCGGCGGTTGAGTTAATGGAGAAGATGTTGGCGTTGATTTGCACAGATGACGGGCATTTCCTCTTTGCCCACCTTTTCCTCCGGAACCTCCCAACGGCGGCCAGGGCAGTCCCTGCCAATTCGCCGCTGCTGGCCGTGTGCAACTACCAGGCGCTAGCGCAAGAGGCAGATCGGTTTATCCTCACCACCAGAGGCCTCGCAGTGAACGCAGCACCATTGGAACCCAGCAAGACGGCCAGCAGGGGCGAGGAGCCGATGATGGTGGCTGCAACAAAAGTTAAGAAGCACCGGAGAGACACACTCTGCTTCTACCACCACCGTTTTGGAGAGGACGCATGCCAATGTGTGCCACTGTGCCAATTCAAGAGCTCGGGAAACGCCAGGTCCGGCAGTCGGTAGCAGCTGCAACTGCCGGTGAAGCAAGCAAGCTGCTCTATGTGACAGACTCACGCTCGGGGAGACGGTTCCTCGTGGACTCCGGCTCCCAAAAGAGTCTCATCCTGCCGTCCTACGCTGACCTGCTGGCGGGAACTAGCGGCCTCAAGCTGACGGCCGCAAACGGCTCAGACATTAAGACTTTTGGTGAGAGGACACTGACTGTATCCTTGCACGGCCGTGCATACCAGTGGACATTCGTCATAGCAGCATGCAGCTTCCCCATTTTGGGCGCTGATTTTTTGTGTGCATACGGTCTAAGATAAGATAAGATAAGATAAGATAAGATAAGATAAGCCTTTATTAGTCCCACAATGGGGAAATTCCAGGATTGCAGCAGCACAGGGATAGCAACACTCAGAGCAATGATTTAGAAGATAAGAAAATAAGTGCAGTGAATATACAGTGGGGCAAAAAAGTATTTAGTCAGCCACCAATTGTGCAAGTTCTCTCACTTAAAAGATAAGAGAGGTCTCCAATTTTCATCATAGGTATACCTCAACTATGAGAGACAAAATGAGAAAAAAAAAATCCAGAAAATCACATTGAAGGATTTTTAATGAATTAATTGGTAAATTCCTAGGTAAAATAAGTATTTGGTCAATAACAAAAGTTCATCTCAATACTTTGTTATATACCCTTTGTTGGCAATGACAAAGGTCAAACGTTTTCTGTAAGTCTTCACAAGGTTTTCACACACTGTTGCTGGTATTTTGGCCCATTCCTCCATGCAGATATCCTCTAGAGCAGTAATGTTTTGGGGCTGTCGCTGGGCAACACAGACTTTCAACTCCCTCCAAAGATTTTCTATGGGGTTGAGATCTGGAAACTGGCTAGGCCACTCCAGGACCTTGAAATGCTTCTTACGAAGCCACTCCTTCGTTGCCCGGGTGGTGTGTTTGGGATCATTGTCATGCTGAAAGACCCAGCCATGTTTCATCTTCAATGCCCTTGCTGATGGAAGGAGGTTTTCACTCAAAATCTCACGATACATGGCCCCATTCATTCTTTCCTTTACACGGATCAGTCATCCTGGTCCCTTTGAAGAAAAACAGCCCCAAAGCATGATGTTTCCACCCCCATGCTTCACAGTAGGTATGGTATTCTTTGGATGCAACTCAGCATTCTTTCTCCTCCAAACACGACAAGTTGAGTTTTTTCGATTTTGGTTTCATCTGACCATATGACATTCTCCCAATCCTCTTCTGGATCATCCACATGCTCTCTAGCAAACTTCAGGCGGGCCTGGACATGTACTGGCTTAAGCAGGGGGACGCGTCTGGCACTGCAGGATTTGAGTCCCTGGCGGCATAGTGTGCTACTGATGGTAGCCTTTGTTATTTTGGTCCCAGCTCTCTGCAGGTCATTCACTAGGTCCCCCCATGTGGTTCTGGGATTTTTGCTCACCGTTCTTGTGATCATTTTGACCCCACGGGGTGAGATCTTGCGTGAAGCCCCAGATCGAGGGAGATTATCAGTGTTCTTGTATGTCTTCCATTTTCTAATAATTGCTCCCACAGTTGATTTCTTCACACCAAGCTGCTTACCTATTGCAGATTCAGTCTTCCCAGCCTGGTGCAGGTCTACAATTTTGTTTCTGGTGTCCTTTGACAGCTCTTTGGTTTTGGCCATAGTGGAGTTTGGAGTCTGACTGTTTGAGGTTGTGGACAGGTGTCTTTTATACTGATAATGAGTTCAAACAGGTGCCATTAATACAGGTAACGAGTGGAGGACAGAGGAGCCTCTTAAAGAAGAAGTTACAGGTCTGTGAGAGCCAGAAATCTTGCTTGTTTGTAGGTGACCAAATACTTATTTTACAGAGGAATTTACCAATTAATTCATTGAAAATCCTTCAATGTGATTTTCTGGATTTTTTTTTTCAATTTGTCTCTCATAGTTGAAGTATACCTATGATGAAAATTGGAGACCTCGCTCATCTTTTAAGTGGGAGAACTTGCACAACTGGTGGCTGACTAAATACTTTTTTGCCCCACTGTACATATGTACACATAAATATATAAATATATATACACAGTGCGGAGCATTGTAGCTAGATGGAATAAACAGCATAACCGTCTATTTAGTTACCCTACATGGTATGAATATGTACCCATACATATTGTCACCCTCCATAGCGACTGATATTGTCCTAGTTGTATACTGGAGGGGACCATTTGTGTAAGTCTGTTGCGTCTTTTGCATTCAATACTATTAGGTCGTCACGTTTTTCTGCTATCTCTGTGAGCAGCCCTGCTTAGGTTATACAGTCTGACAGCCATAGGTAGGAAGGACCTGCAAAACCTCTCGTTCGCGCATCTAGGATGATGTAGTCTACTGCTAAATGAGCTCCTCAGTGCGTTCAGAATGTCCTGCATAGGGTGGGACTCGGACTCCAGCAGAGATGACAGCTTAGCCACCATCCTTCTCTCTCCTATCTCCTCCACTGGGTCAAGGCGTTGCCCTAGGACAGAGTTAGCTTTCTTGATTAGTTTGTTCAGTCTCTTCCTATCGGCTGCTGTAATGCCATTGCCCCAGCAGACCACTCCAAAAGTGATGGCTGATGCCACCACCGTGTCGTAGAATGCCTTCAAGAGCACCCCTTGTACACCAAAAGACCTGAGCCTCCTCAGGAGGAACAGCCTGCGCTGTCCCTTCTTGTAGAGGGCGTCAGTATTGTGTGACCAGTCTAGTTTATTGTTCAGATGAACACCCAGGTACTTGTAGGATGTCACCATCTCAATGTCTGTTCCCTGGATGTTCACTGGTGCTGTGAGGGGTTGTCCTTGCCTGCGGCAATCCACCACCAGCTCCTTAGTTTTCCTCGCGTTGATCTGGAGGCAGTTCCGATGACACCAGTCCACAATGTCCTGGATAAGTCCTCTGTACTCAGCTTCATCTCCGTTGAGATAAGGCCGATGATCGCAGAGTCGTCAGAGAACTTCTGTAGATGGCAGTGTGTTGTGTTGTGTGAGAAGTCCGCAGTATAAAGGGTGAACAGGAAGGGAGCCAAAACCGTTCCCTGGGGGGCCCCCGTGCTGCCGATGATCGTGTCCGACACACAATCCCGGGTTCTCACAAACTGTGGCCGGTTAGTGAGGTAGTCCAGGATCCATGATGACAGGTGCTGGTCCACCCCTGTGCACAGCAGCTTGTCCTTCAGGATCATCGGTTGGATGGTGTTGAAAGCACTGGAGAAATCAAAGAACATGATCCTCACCGCATTCCCGGGCTTCTCCAGGTGGGACAGAGAACGGTGAAGGAGGAAGATCACTGCATCCTCCACCCCAATGCCATGCTGGTAGGCGAACTGGAGTGGATCCATCGCTGGCCCCACCAGAGGGTGGAGGTGAGCAAGGAGCAGTCTTTCCAGGGTCTTCATCATGTGAGACATCAGGGCCACTGGTCTGTAGCTGTTCAGGTCTTTGGGGTGGGGAGTCTTTGGTACAGGTACCACACAAGATGTTTTCCACAACTGTGGTACCCTCCCCAGCTTCAGGCTCAGGTTGAAGATATGCTCCACAATCCTACACAGCTGGTCTGCGCAGGACTTGAGGAGCTTCGTGCTGATGCCGTCTGGTCCCGAGGCCTTCCTCGCCTTGATCTTCCTCAGCTCCGTCCTCACCTGTGTCTTAGTGAGGGTCAGGTTGGGGGGCTGTGTGCTGGGAGTGGGGGGGTGTTGGTGGAGTGGGGTATGGACAGCAGGTCTCGATGACTTTAGAGGCAGCAGTGGTTGGTGTGCAGTCGGGGGGGAGGGCGGTTGGTCAAACCTATTAAAAAACAGGTTCAGATTGTTTGCCCACTCCCTGCCCCCCGTGGCCTGGGAGGAGGTATTCTGGAGCCCAGAGATGGTTTTAAGGTTTCTCCAGACCCCGCTGATGTCACTCTGTTGCAGCTTGTCTTCCATCTTCTTCCTGAAGCTGTCCTTGCCTTCTCTGATCTTCCTCCTCAGCTCCCTCTGTACGGACTTCAGCATCTCCCTGTTCCCCTACCTGAAGATCCTCTTCTTCTTTCTCAGAAGTGTTTTTATCTCAGGGTTGATCCAGGGTTTGTTGTTCGAGTAACACCATATTGTCTTGGTGGGTACGGTGTTGTCCACACAGAAGCTGATGTAGTCCGTGATGGTGTGAGGCCATCGATGTCCTCACCATGTGGATTGCAGAGCTGCTCACAGGCAATGGTTTCAAGACAGTCCTTTAAAGCGTCCATTGCCTCCTCCGACCATATCTTCACCGTGCACATGACTGGAGGTTGTCTGTGTACTAGAGATTTGTACACCGGCAGAAGATGAACCAAGTTGTGATCCGATCTCCCGAGTGGAGGGAGTGGTGATGAGGTGTATGCCTCCTTAGTGTTAGCATAGAATAAGTCCAGTGTTTTATTGTCTCTAGTGTAGCATGTGACATACTGGGTGAATTTGGGCAGAATGGGGGACAGTGAAATATGGTTGAAATCACCGGAGATGAGGAGAAGAGCATCTGGGTGTTGTTTCAGCAGCCTCCCAGTTACTGAGTGAATGACATCGCACGCTGTCCCCGTGTTCACCGTCGGATTTGCATAAATAACAATGCAGATCACGTGTGAGTATTCCCTCGGGAGATACTGTAGGTAGGCCACATGCTAACAGCTAGCAACTCAATGTCTTTGCTGCAGTGATGTTGTTTAACCGTGATATGTCCCACTCTGCACCAGCTGTTATTGACATATATTATCACTCCTCCGCCCCTTGCCTTCCCACTGTCTGGTGTCCGGTCTGCCCGTAGTGCGTGGAAACCCTCCAGTTCGATGTTAGCATCTGTTGTTGTTCTGTTAGCCACGTCTCAGTAAACAACATCATGCTACTCTCTCTGAAGACGCTCTCGTAGCGGGAGATGGCCGCTAGCTCGTCGGTCTTATTGAGTAGCGATCGAACGTTCCCCATAGTAACAGATGGAAGGACGGGTCTGTACTTTATATTTCTCGCCCACCGTCTAGCTCCAGCACGGCATCCACATCGTTTCTGTCTTATTTCACCCGGTATGTCGAAGTCTTGCGCTAGCATCTTGGTCCGGTTAAGTGCTAGCAGCTGGTCTCTGCTGTAACGTATCCTGCTAAAAACAGTGGCTCCGTCTGCCGGCTCAGGAGACATTTGGGCGATCCGTGTGTCCGTCCGATGTATAAGGTGTCGCCGGATCAGAAAGATTAGCAAGAGAAGCGAGATAGTAAATAGAAATAGGAAGAAATTGTTCCGCTGTTGCAAAAAGGCAGCCTACTCATGTGGCGCCGAAAGTAGAGTCTACTAGTCGATGTGGCTAACAGACGCCTGATTAACGCAATGTCTTTTGATTCTCTCCCCTATACAGTGAGAGGAGCCGGGCCCACAATGCTAATCAATGTCACAGCTCCAGGGGATAAGTTCCACACACTACTCACCCAGTTCCCAGCACTCACAGTCCCGACCTTTTCGGCGACCATCACTAAATACAGGGTGGAGCACTTCATTACCACCACAGGGCCACCCGTTTTCGCACGACCTCACCGTCTAGACACAACTAAACTGGCCATAGCGGGCGAGGAGCTTGCCAACTTGGAAAAGTTGGGCATCATCAGACGCTCAAACAGCCCATGGGCATCCCCGCTACATATGGTTCCTAAAGCTGAGGGATTGTGGCGACTGTACGGAGATTTCCGAAGATTGAACAACGCCACAGTGCACGACCGCTACCCAATCCCCATATTCAGGATTCTTCCATTCACCTCACCGGGGCATGCATTTTTTCCAAGATAGACCTGGTCCACGGTTACCACCAGGTCCCAGTGCGCTCTGAGGACATACCTAAAATGGCAGTAATAACCCCGTTTGGTCTTTTTGAGTTTTTACGCATGCCTTTCGGGTTAAAAGGCGCGGTGCAGACATTCCAACGCATGGTGGATGCGGTGTTGCGCGATCTGCCGTTTGTGTTCGTCTATCTGGACGACACCCTGGTGGCCAGTGCGTCCGAGGACGAACACGTAGCCCACCTCAGGACAGTTTTCCAGAGGTTGGAGGAGCACGGATTAATAATCAACCCGGCGAAGTGCCAGTTCGGGGTGACGGGTATCGATTTTTTGGGCCACCGCATCTCACCAGAGGGTGTGATACCCTTACTGGACAAAGTGCGCGCGGTGGCAGATTTTCTCCAGCCTCAGATGGTCAGAGCGCTGCAGGAGTTTTTGGGGACGATTAACTTTTATAACCGTTTCCTCCCCCGCGCAGCCTAGCTCATGCAGCCGTTGTACGCTGCGCTTAAGAAACGGAAACCGGTGGACAGAGTCGACTGGACTCCTGAGCGAGAGCAGGCATTTTCTGAAGTTAAAACAGCCCTGGTGAACGCCGCACTGCTGGCGCGCCCGGACCTGGTGGCTCGGATAGCGCTCACTACCGATGCCTCGGACGTGGCCATAGGGGCCGTCGTAGAGCAGCACATTGCCAGTTCTTGGCAGCCGCTCGCCTTTTTTAGCAGGTCTTTATGCGACAGTGAGCGTAAATACAGCGCGTTCAACAGAGAGTTACTGGCTCTCCACCTGGCCATACGCCACTTCCAGTTCTGGCTGGAAGGGCACACCTTCACTGCGTTCGTAGACCACAAACCGCTAACGTACGCGATGGCCAAGGTTTTGGAACCATGGTCAGGCTAGCAGCAGAGACAGCTCGCCACGATCTCGGAGTTTACAACCGACATTCAGCATGTGGCCGGTAAACTCAACGTGGTGGTGGACTGCCTCTCACATGCATTAGTGGCCCCAGTTTACGTGGGGATAGATTACACGGCCATGGCCGCTGAGCAGATTGGCGATGCGGATATTTGCGCACGCCAGTCTGGACCAACAGGGTTAACGCTGGAGAGCAGAGTACTGCAGGACGGGGGGCCCTCCCAATCTGTGATGTCTCCACGGGCCGCCCGCGCCCGGTGGTCCCACGTGCTTGGCGCCGCCGCGTTTTTGAGTCGGTTCACTCCCTGGCACTCCCAGGAGTGCGCGCGTCAGTCAAAATGGTGGGAGCGAAGTTCGTCTGGCCAAGCCTGTGCAAACAGGTGAAACAGTGGGCGGCAGCTTGCGTAGCGTGCCAACGAGCCAAAGTGTACAGGCACACAAAGGCCCCCTTGGAGCCGTTCCATATCCCGGCTAAGCGGTTCGACCACGTTCACATGGACCTTGTGGGCCCCCTCCCGCCATTGCAGGGGTTCATGCACCTCCTGACAGTGGTGGACTGCACCACGCGCTGGCCCGAAGCAGTCCTGCTAGCTTCCGCCGCGTCCGCAGAAGTTGCATGCGCTTTTTTGATGACATGGGTGGCACGTTTCGGCGCCCCTTCGGATATCACGTCCGATCGGGGCCCGCAATTTGTTTACGACCTCTGGTCCACCATGGCCCGGAGCCTGGGTGTCACAATTCATCGCACGACCACGTACAACCCCCAGGCCAATGAGTTATGCGAGCGTTTCCATAGATCGCTTAAAGCAGCGCTCAGGGCTTCGCTTACGGATGCAAATTGGGTAGATCCGTTGCTGTGGGTTCTATTAAGGTTGTGTTCAGCACCTAAGGAGGATTTGGAGGCCTCCCCAGCAGAGCTGGTTTTTTCCAAGCCGCTGCGGCTCCCAGGGGAATTTTTGCCAGACAGCCCCACGCCGAACACTGATCCATCCCCGCTTTCACTGCATAGCGCAGTGGCAGGGACGGTACCCAATCCAGTCCACCACTGTTTTCCACGTGCTTTTGTGCCAAAGGCCTTGAAGGACGCGGCGTTCGTATTTGTCAGGCATGATACCCACCGGACCCCCTTGCTCCCACCCTACGATGGCCCGTTCAGAGTGCTGGAACCCGGTGAGAAACATTTTGTGTTAGACTTGGGGGGATGCAGGGAAACAGTCTGTATAGACAGGCTTAAGCCCGCTTTCATTTTAGCAGACGAGCAGGTGGTGTTGGCCTGAGCTCCTTGGCGCAGACGACCCCCACTGAGAATTCCCCAGGTAGATGACTCGTCAGATCAGTCACAATGGCATGTTAAAGATGTCCCCCCCCCCCAATGTCCCCGCACAGACAGACGCACCCCCAAGAGCCCCCCCCCCCCCCACTGGCACAGCAGTACCTCGAAGCCGCAGACCCCCGTTACAGCCGCTATGGACGTAGGCTGAAGCCCAAAGGACATGAGGGTTAAGGCTCAGTCTGAGTTCTGGGGGGGGGGGGGAATCCACCTCAGTATGTTTACACTCAGACTGAAGAACAAGGGGAATCATTATGGGGGTTTGTGTGTTGATGTGGGGGTTGGTGGGTTGATACGGACAGTGACAAAGAGAATGGGAATTGCAAGGGCTTTGATGTTAATGCAGCACCACAGAAGGCTGACTGAGTGGTTTGCTATAAGAGCAGAGGTGCCTGTGACCTGCTACGCTTTTGATGCTAGAGAATGTAGGAGAGAGGGATGAATAAAGCCTGTTCTGCTCTGGACCTCTCCGCCTGATTATTCCTCTCTCCACACCATATATTTTTTCTGCAGAATGATATACCAATATAAATGTTATTTTGGTGACATTCTTTGTAAAAACCACTGTACATTACTTAATTTTTTTCAGTTATAATGATTTTCTCTTTCTCTAAGCTGGTATTGATTTTGTCTGCAGGGCACTAGGTGGAGTTTAACTGGCTGGTGGGATCCCTGATCCATGAGGCCACAAGCGGTAGCCAAAAGGGGCAAAGTGCTCTTAAAGAGTGTCCAATCACAAGAACAAAAAAAGAGACAACTCCAGCGGTAAATGAAACCCTGTGTTCTGAGGCCATTGTGTTGCCAAACAGCAATGCTCAGTTTCAGCAAACATCTGAGTTTTTCCTCAAATCTGAGGCTGCTGTAAATGTTTATGCAGCTTTATTAAGTAGCAGCTGGAGCAGCCGTCAGGCTGACAAGGGAAAACTGAACAATGCTCTCAGAATAAGAAATGCGTCATTTTGCTTTTTTAATCAGGAATAATCACCCAGGGTGTGCCAGGTGACAAAATCGATACCGTCAAAAGTAATTAGGGAGGTTGAAAATTGACCAAAAGGCTTGCAAAATGAAAACTAAGCCAAAAAAACAAAATGGTGTTTGGATATGAATCAATACGACAAAGAAAGCACGAAACATTAAAGCAGTAAATGAAGTTAAAGCAGAACTGAGTGAAATCAGAGGTGAAGTCAGCACTCCTCTTCTTCACAGTGACACAGCAGAACTATCAGCAGCAGCAGCTCAGACAAAAATAAGAACATCTATTCGATATGCATGGTTTGAGAGGAGGAGTGCTATCAGTTAATGATCCTTTTCACAAAGTCTGTTTTCTTCTTTGAGATAAGATACCCAGAATAAGGATGGGTCATTTCAGTTTATAGTAAAACAGCTGAAGACTCAAACATAAAGAATTTATTATATGCCCAGTAAGTCGTAGTATTGTTTTGGAAAAAGCTCAGCCCAAACCAGATCTGGCTGTGACAAGAAACATTTCTTTCCACTCAAACGAATAAAGTATACACTGCTATAAAAATCAATGTCATGCTGACAAATTGGTAGTTTGGCAGTGTGCAGTTTTTGTTCTTCCCTATTTTTTTCAATATTATGTTTTATTCTTTTCTTTTATTTGAGGTTGATCAGCTTGTTGGTTTAATGTCATGATATATTTAAATATTAAACACTCAATAAGCTAAATGGAAAGGATGGAGCGTATATTGAGGTCAGAATGAAACAGTTAAAAGTTAATATTTCCCCATAAACCTTGATATAGAGGGAAGCTCTCATATTCCTGATGTTAATATTGAGGTCAAGCACAGAAGAAAGTTAAGAACTAAGAAGGTTCACATGACATCTGCGGGGGATTTGTGTTAAAGCAGGCAAGTGTATTTTTAGGTTTTTCATTGTCAATGACATCATCAATATATATTACTGGTAGGCAAAGTAAAGCATTATTATACGATAACGCAACACCTCTTTGATCATGAACAATTTTTTAAATTACGATTACTCATGGTTAATTGCGGTAGAATGTAAAAAGTGGAACTCTCAAAACACAAGTACTATTTCCGGTCAGACAGTCTATGGTGCAACTCAACACAGAGACGCATGGCACAAACTCCTCATTTTATTAAATTCTGGGTGTTCAAATCAGTTGGCTGAAGTACCGCTGTTATACTATGTTGACATATGGACCGTAGCAATGCACAATCTTGACCTGAATGCTGGAGAGAAGAGAAGAGGTCCACGGAGAAGAGAGAAGTGGAAGCGTGACTAATGAGGGGGGCTAATTGCTAAGCTAAAAGCAGGTAAGGTAAGATAACAACTGGTGTAATAAGTTAGTAATAGTTTGTAATAAGTCAGTGGCCATTAGTTGTTTGTAGTATTTCTGCAGTTGTTCCCCTTCCACAGCATGTGGGACACCCTGTGGTGTATGGGGCAGCACCCATCTCTGCCCAATCTGCTATCTGGGTACCAAGATGGTTATCACTGGCTTTTTCGCAAGTTCTGTCATTTTTGTTGCGTTCTCAAAGTCAGCATAGGCTGAACAATACTCAAGCGAGGGTGACAGGAAGACAGATGGAAGTTAAGGCAGACATACAGCTCTGGAAAAAAATAAGAGGCCACTACAAAATCTTTCCTAAAGTAGCATTTCTACATGGCAGACATTCAATCTGAATATCTGTTGAATTCCAACACAAGGGCACCTCAATCTATTTACGAAGGTACTGATTAGGTGACCATTTAAGCATGGTAAGACACATGGGTGGCAGTGGCTCAGGAGGTAGAGCAGGTCATCCAATAACTGGATGGTTGGCAGTTCGAATCCCGCTCTCCCCAGATATCCTGCTGTTGTGTCCCTGGGCAAGACACTTTACCCACCTTGCCTCCACTGTCCATAACACTGGGTATGAATGTGTATAAATGTCCGGTGGTGGTTGGAGAGGCCATTGGTGCAGATTGGCAGCCACGTTTCCGTCAGTGTGCCCCAGGGCAGCTGTGGCTACTGTAGTAGCTTGCCACTACCATTGTCTGTCTGGAGTGAACGAATAATGTATCTGTTTGTAAAGTGTCTATGAAAAAGCGCTATATAAATCTGATGCATTATTATGAAAGCTGTGAATAAAAATCAGTTAATACACAAATGCAGATTTCTGAGTTCTTCCAAAGTTAAAACTAAAGAATTGTAGTGTTAAAGAATGATCATGAATTTGTTTTCTTTGCATTATTCAATCTACAAGCACATCTGATTAAATGTACGGTTTGTTATGTGTATGTTATTTGTTACATTAGTGCCTTCTTAAATGTTTAACTATGTTTTTTTTTCTTGTACTGTAGATGCATTTTATTGCTTTTTTTACATCTTGGCCAGGGGACTACAGATGAAAACTAGCCTTTTGGCTAATTCTGGCTTTTTTAACCATGTGTAAACATGTGTTTTATGAAATTGCATTGTCCCTTTTCAAATAAACTAAACTAAACTAAATCTAAAAGTGACATCTTTTTTGTTATTTTGGCCAGTTTTAATTTTCTGTAAATAAATGCTCTAAATTACAATACTTTGACTTGGAATTTGGATGAGTTGTTTGGAATAAGTTGGAGAATTTAAAAAAAATGTCAATTTTATTCAAACACATACATATAAATAGTAAAACCAGATAAAGTAAGTGATAGTGAGATCAGGTTGATTTTGCCATGGTCTCATTGGTCTCTTAATTTTTTCTAGAGCTATATGTTTTGCCCAGAAAAAGGCAAGACCAAGATTTTAAGGGTCTGAGGCCGAGTCAAGCCTGAGACCAAGTTGAGAACAAAACCATATACAGTATACCATATATATACATATACACAGTTGAAACCAGAAATTTACATAGACAATATAGAAAGATACATAACTTTTTTCCTCACTGTTTGACATTAGACTAAACTGTTCCTGTTTTAGATCAGTTGAGATTACCAAAATTATTTCTATTTTTTTCTTTAGAGATTTTTTGAGAATTTTTAAAGAATTCTTTATTACTTTCATCAAACTCAGAAGCTTCCATACATTTCTGTATTTGGCAGCATGGCTTGGGTCAAACGTTCTGGGTATCCTTCCACAAGCTTCTCATAGTAGTTTGCTGGAATTTTGGCCCATTCTTCCTGACAGAACTGGTGTAACTGAGTCAGGTTTGTAGGCCATCTTGCTCGATCATGTCTTTTCAGCTCTGACCACAAATTTTCTATGGGATTGAGATCAATGTTTGTAGAAAAAAATTATAATAAAAACAAAAGATGTCTTAATAATAGAGTGGAAACTATCATTATTTTTCTTAAAGTACAAAATAATCTGAAATACTTGAACTAGTTTGATTCATCCAAAGAGAGGAGAAGAAGCAAAGCTAGTTCATGGAAAAAGAGAAAAGGAACAAGTACAGAAACAGGTAACTGAAAAATAATCCAGTATTGTTACTCATTTTACACATTTACATCAGTACAAATCAGTTTTGGAAACCATAGAAACCTAGTGGTCTTGTGAAAAGTCCTTGAATGACTAGATTATGTGGGAATAGGAAGTGCGAGATTAAATGTCTCAAATTTCTGGCATGCTATAGGAAAAAAGTAAAAGCCATGCCTGATTTAGGGTTGCTCCCTTGTCCACTTCTACTGTATACAGTGACTGAAAAAGTATTTTCTCCTTCCTGATTTCTTAAATTTTTATTTGTCACACTTAAATGTTTCAAATCAAACAAATTTTAATATTAGACAAAGATAACCCGAGTAAATACAAAATGCAGTTTTTAAATGATGATTTCATTTATTAAGGGGAAAAAAAAAGCTATCCAAACCTACCTGGCCCTATGTGAAAAGGTAATTGCCCCCTAAGCCAAATAATTGGTTGTGCCACCCTTGGAAGCAACAAATCCAATCAAATGTTTGCAGTAACTGGCAATGAGTCTTTTAGATCACTGTTGCGGAATTTTGACCCACTCTTCTTTGCAGAATTGTTTTAATTCAGCCACATTGAAGGGCTCGAGCTTGAGGTCACAAACTGATGACATTCTCCTTCAGGATTTTCTGGTAGAGAGCAGAATTTATGGCTCCATCAACTATGGCAATCATCAAGGTCCTGAAGCACCAAAGCAACCCCAGAACATCACACTACCACCATCATGTTTGACTGTCGATATAATGTTCTTTTTTATGAAATGATCTGTTAGTTTTACACCAGGTGTAACAGGACACACGCCTCCCAAAAAGTTTAGCTTTTGTCTTGTCAGTCGGCAGAATATTTTCCCAAAAGTCTTCAAAATCAAAAGTCATCAAGAGTTTTTTTTTGGGGGGGGGGGGCATCTGAAATGAGTCTTTGTGTTCTTTTTGGTCAGCAGTGGTTTTCATCTTGGAAGTCAACCATGGATGCCATTTTTGCCCAGTCTCTTTCTTAATGTTGAATCATGGACAAGTGTACAAACTGAGGCAAATGAAGCCTGCAGTTCTTTAGATGATGTTCTGGGTTTTTGTTTCTCATCAACAGGTACAGCTCAAAAAATTAGAATATCATGAAAAAGTTCAATATTTTTTGTCACTCATTTCAGAAAGTGAAACCCATATATTATATAGATTCATTACACAGAGAGTGATATATTTCAAATGTTTAGTGTGTGTGTGTGTGGGTGGTACCAAGTCCTGCTGGAAAATGAAATCAGATTCTCCATAAAGCTTGTCAGCAGAGGGAAACATGAAGTGCTCTAAAATGTCCTGGTAGACGACTGCACTGACTTTGGTCTTGATAAAACACAATGGACCAACACCAGCAGATGATATGGTTCCTCAAATCGTCACTGACTGTGGAAGCTTCACACTAAACCTCAAGCAACTTAGATTCTGTGTCTCCCCATTCTTTCTCCAGACTCTGGGACTTTGATCTCCAAATGAAATGCAAAATTTACTTTTATCTGAACAGAGGTCATCTGCTGGTGTTGGTCCACTGTTTTATCAAGACCAAAGTCAGTGCAGTCGTCTACCAGGAAATTTAAGAACACTTCATGCTTCCTTCTGCTGACAAGCTTTATGGAGAAGCCGATTTCATTTTCCAGCAGGACTTGGCACCACCCCCCCCCCCCCGCACTGCCAAAGTATCAAAAGCTGGTTTAACCTCTTGCACTCAGGGATACCGCGGGCGGTCACATCTCTGCGTCCTAGTGCGTCCTTGTGCGTCCTGAGATGCACAGTGCCCACTGAAAAAAAAAAGCTGCATTTCCGTTCTTCCACTACAGACACAGCCGCGAACAGAAAGCCAAAGGAGTGCTTTGATTGGTTTAGATTTGATTGACCTCTCATTCGACTAATAAGAGCCTTGAATTGGGTTTCTGAAAACTTGAAGAACCAATGACTGAAAACCTAGCAAGAAGGACCCGCCTACCAATGACTGCGAATACAACGAGCCAATTGTAGCAGAGAAGTTTGACAATTGAAAGCGTGCGTCCCGTGCATAAAATCTGTTTTGTGTAAGCCGCTGTGTGTAACGGTAGCGTTTGCCAGTCTTTTTTTATTACTACTGTTCTTATTTGTTTTGAAAAATCGTTCGCCAAAACCGCAATCATGGAAGCGCAAAACCGCAATAATGGAATCATGGTTTGACCGGGTCGCATGACCAGAACCACGAGTCGTAACAAGTGGACCAGCGTCATGTTCGTCTGACAATGAGGAACAGATGTTCGCCAGCGACACTGCTGTTGTGGACAGGTAAGTGTTATAAGCTAAATTATTCTTTATCACTGAAAATAGTAATAAAAATGACTTTTGACCGATCGGCAAATTACAACTGTGCGTCATCGCCACAAGACGGACCGCGGCGCACGGACCGGACCATGCGCTGCGCTGCGCTCCTCTGTAGCGGGGGGGGGGGGCTGTTATCCTCTACATTGCAGATATTTTAGTATAATTTTTATTGCACTGTAGGTTATTTTTTCTTGTAAAAAAAAAAAAACCATACATTTTTTACGTGGCATGCTTCTTTGTGTGTGGGGGGCTTGTTTGTTCATTCATTCATTCATGAATGAATAAACAACCCCCCCCACACACACACACACAGCCCTGAGTGTCACCTTTCATTAGAACCCAAGATGAAGCTTCTATATTGAATCATTCAAAAGTTATAGACGTTTTTCCAAACTGCGCCATTTGGCACAATTTGGCACAGTTCAAAAATGCCTGGGAACAACCTGAGAAAAAAGCTGTGTAATATATTCATTTTTTGTGGTATTGTTACAAAATTTTGACCTCAGCTGGATAACACTTGGTTCTACATTTCTGTTGCATTTTCCAGCCCCTATCTGACAGCTGTGTGTTATTTACAAGCATTTGTATCTAAAAAAACACCCAGGCGAACTTTATTTTCATCAACTTCAGTATGTTTAGATGACTATTACTCGGTGGCAGGAGCACTTAGAGAGATTATGACTGTTTTGCCAAAAAATTCAAAGTGTTTTCTTTTAAATGAGACCAACCCCATGAAGTTGCTGCAAAGGGTTGAAGAACAGCTTTTGATTTACTTTGGGTACGTTATTTTTAGGCGTTTTTAGGGAAATTGACCAGAGTGCAAGGGGTTAATGACCATGGCATCACTGTGTTTGATTGGCAAGCAAACTCTCCTGACCTAAACCCCATAGAGAATCTATAGAGTATTGTCAAGAGGAAGATGAGAGACACCAGATCCAACAATGCAGATGAGCTGAAGGTCACTATCAAAGCAACCTGGGCCTCTATAACATCTCAGCAGTGCCACAGGCTGATCACCTCCATGCCACGCCACATTGATACAGTAATTAATCCAAAAGGAGCCCCGACCAAGTATTGAGTGTGTACATGGACATACTTTTCAGTCGGTCCACATTTGTATTAAAAAACTATTTTTTAAAATGAATTTTATGTAATATTCCAATTTTTTGAGAAACTGCATTTGGGGTTTTCATGGGCTGTCAGCCATAATCATCAAAATTAAAATAAATAAACACCTGAAATATATCACTCTCTGTGTAATGAATCTATATAATATATGGGTTTCACTTTCTGAAATGAGTGACAAAAAATATTGAACTTTTTCATGATATTCTAATTTTTTGAGATGTATCTGTAATGGAGCCATTGACCTGAGATTTTCACCAGATATCAGTATTCTTAGGCCTCCGTCGGTCATGGTTGACCATGGTGAAGCATCCTAGTTCTGGTTGTCTGCTCGCCTGTAGCAGCGTCGTCTGTGGCTAAATAGACCGATGCAGGAGTGGCAGTCTCTATCGCAAAGGTCATACCTGTGTGTAGACTCTGGTCTGTTGATGCTGCTGCTTTCCTTCCTGCGTGCTCGTTTTTTCTGCAGCAATGGTCATCATTTTCTCCTCCCCTGATTTCAGGTGTTGCTTCAGGGTCCCTTTCCACTTTGCACGGTTGCCTGCTAGGCTCGCCCAGGTCTCTGTGTTGATGTCGGTGGCCTTCATGTCTCTCTTAATGACCTGTGGATCTCCTCCTAGATGCCAGTTCTCCATACAGGATGTCCTCTGGGATGCGCCTATCATCCATGCGGTGGACATGGCCTAGCCAGTGTAGCCTGCGCTGTCTGAGGAGAGTGAACATGCTGGGAAGTCCCACTCGATTCAAGACACCTGCGTTGGTTACCCTGTCCTGCCAGGATATGCCCAGGATGCGGTGGATGCTTCACAGATGGAAGGTGTTGAGTTGCTTCTCCTGTCTGCCATATGTTGTCCATGACTCACTGCCGTACAGCAGTGTGCTGATGACACAGGCATTATACACTGCCATCTTAGTCTTCACCGACAGCTTGGGGTTTGCCCACACTCTGGTTGTGAGGCGAGCAAGTGTTGTAGCTGCCTTCCTGATCCTCCTGTCTATTTCTGTGTCAAGGGAGAGGTTTTCGGTTATGGTAGAGCCAAGGTAGGTGAAGTGGTGGACGATGTCGAGTTCATAGTCATCGATAGTGATGGCAGGTGGTGATTCAGTGTCTTGTCCCAGGACATTGGTCTTTTTCAGGCTAATGGTGAGTCCAAAATCCTTGCACGCCTGTCAGAAGTGGTCCATCAGCATCTGCAGCTCCTGTTGGGTGTGTGTTACAATTGCTGTGTCATCAGCAAACAGCATGTCTCTGATGAGCGTTTCGTGACCTTTCGTCTTGGGTCTGAGGTGGGCAAGGTTGAACAGCCTGCCATCTGACCCAGTGTGTAGGTGAATTCCTTCAATTGCAGTGCCAAAGGCATGCTTTAGGAGAATGGCGAAGAATATCCCAAAGAGTGTGGGAGCAAGGACACAGCCTTGTTTGATGCCACTGCAAATGCTGAAGGGGTTGGATGAACTCCCGTTGAACAGCACAGTCCCCTTCATGTCTGAGTGAAAAGACTCGATCATGCTCTGCGGCTTTGGTGGGCAGCCTACCTTTGGGAGAATCTTGAACAGGCCATCTCTGCTGGCGAGGTCGAATGCTTTGGTGAGATCTATGAAGGCGACATACAGGGGCATCTGCTGTTCTCTGCACTTCTCCTGGAGTTGGCAGAGGGAGAAGACCATGTCTACCGTTGATCGCTTGGCACAAAAGCCACACTGGGACTCTGGGTAGACGTGCTCTTCCAGCTTCTGCAGGCAGATCAAAATGACCTGAGCAAAGACTTTGCCGACAATGCTGAGTAGAGAGATGCCTCTGTAGTTGTTTCAGTCACTTCTTTCACCCTTATTCTTATAGAGAGTGATGATCTTGGCATCCCTCATTTCCTGTGGTACAGCCCCTTCTTGCCAGCACTGACAGAGGACTTCATGCAGTGGGAGCAGGATGGTAGTCTTGCAGTGTTTGATCAGGTCAGGGGGAATCTCGTTGCTGCCTGGGGCTTTGCCTAAGGCCAAGCTGTCGATGGCCTTTCTGAGTTCCTCTATGTTTGGCTCTACATCCAGCTCCTTGATGACTGCATGCACTTGATGGCCTCAAGAGCTGTGGTGGATACTGTGTTCTGTCTGGAGTAGAGGTCGGAGTAGTGTTCCACCCATCTCTCCATCTGTTGGCCTTGTCTGTAATTACTACCCCAGTGGAATATTTGAGGGGAGCTATCTTGCTCTGGACTGGTCCGAGCGCCTTCTTGATACCATCATAAATCCCTCTAATGTTGCCTGTTGCAGCAGCTGTCTGGATATCTTCATTGAGCTCTCTCCAGTATTCGTTGGTGCAATGCATGGCAGTCTGCTGAGCCTTGCTCCTGGCACCCCTGAGAATCCGCAGGCTCTTCTCACTGGGTGACACTTATACTCAGTGAGGGCGGCATGCTTGGTCTCGATGACGGGAGTCATCTCTGTGGACTTGGCCTCAAACCAGTCGTGAGACTTGGAGGACTTCTTCCCAAAGGTAGCTAAGGTGGTGCGGTACATGGTGTCCCGCAGTACTTCCCACTTCTCTGTGATAGAGTCTCTGGGCTGTAAGGTTTGCATTTCCTTCTCAAAGGTCTCTACAAACTTTTCCACAAGGTCTGGTTGAGACAGCTTGCTGACATCAGTGTAGGGGTTCCCTTGTTTCTTTGAGCGGTGGATCCTCTTTGGCTGTAGCCTGATCTTGCAGCAGACCAGGGAGTGATCTGTGTCACAGTTCGCACTGTGGTAAGCACATGTGTGGAGGATGTTCTTGATGGCAGCAAGCCTGACCAGGATAAGATCTAGCTGATGCCAGTGCTTTGAGCGTGGGTGTCTCCAAGAGACCTTGTGCTGAGGCTTGATTTTGAAGTAGGAGTTGGCAATGCACAATTCGTGGTAACTGTAAAGCTCAAGCAGTCATTGGCCATTCTCGTTCATTTTGCCCACACTAAACTTCAGAAGCTACAGAAGCTACAGAAGCTTCTCGTAGAACTCATCCTTTGTGTCCGGTGTGGAGACAGTGTCGGGGCATACACGCTAACAAGGGCGACTGGGCCTTCGGTTGTCATGATTTGCTCCTTGGGGCAGAGAGACAGACCCAGACGCTGGACTGCAGTTTGTGGAATTTATTAAACACAAGTCCCAAAGTGCATCAACGTAAAAATCCAAACAGATAACAAGTTAAACTTACAAATGGAGTAGCAGAACAAACTCACCAGAAAGGGGAAGGGGTTCTGCTGGCAAGGAGGAAGCAGCATTAAGACTGCGGCAGTGAGAAGGCAAAACAACAGTCTTTAAATAACTGAGAACATAGCTGATGGCAGGTGCGGATTCACATGAGCGGGCAGGTGACCTATTTACTAACACAGAGCACACAGACGAGATAATGACAAGGTGGGAGTGCCTGGAACAGCTGCGGAGATCATGTCACAAGGAAACAAAATATGAATGAATGAATGAATGAATCTTTATTTCGGATAGAATAAAAGTAAAGATTAAAAAAAAGAAACAGAATAATATAACAAAGGGGGAAAAAAAATCTTACAACTCCTCCGATTATACAGTTCAACATAAGTTATCCGAAATGGGTGATGGCTGAAGCCGCAGCTTATAATGCCCACCCATATTCCATCCAAGAATTCAAAAGAAAAACAAAACAAGAGCGATTACAATTCAGAACAAAGTTAAGACGGCAGCGCGGTGGCGGAGTGGTTAGCACTGCGGCAGCACATCAACTCACCCTTGGCCGGGGGATCCTGGGTTCGATCCCAGCCCCTGACCAACAGTGATCTGTGTGGAGTTTGCATGTTCTCCCCGTGTCTGCGTGGGTTTACTCCGGGATTTCTCCGGTTTCCTCCCACATGCCAAAAACATGCAAGTTAGGTTAATTGGCATCAAAGTGGGGATTCTAAATTGTCCTTAGGTATGACTGTGAGAGTGAATGGTTGTCTGTCTCTCTGTGTTGGCCCTGTGATGGACTGGCGATCTGTCCAGGGTGTACCCTGCCTCTCGTCCAAAGATGCTGGGATAGGCTCCAGCCCCCCCGCGACCCGAAAAGGATTAAGCGGAAGAAGATGGATGGATGGATGGATGGATGGATGGACAAAGCTAAGACAAAACGTGACAAAAAACTAAGCAACAACACAACACAGACTGGATATGACAATCCTTATGTGATTTTACATGTCATCTTGTATATGTGTTTGGAGTATTTCTTCCTTTAGTTTTTGTTTAAATTGTCCAAGCATTGTATATGATTTTAATTCAGGTCCAAAAGCGTTCCACAATCTGACTCCTTGCACTGAGACATAGTGTTGCTTGGTGGTAGTTCTCACTGAAGGTTTTTGAAATATACTGTACATGTTCCTCTGAAATGATATTGTTTCTCCCTTATTTGGAACAACTTTTGGATATTTGCGGGCAGTGATAGATTCTTCACTTTAAACATTATTACTGCAGTTTTAAAGTCAACCAGATCTTTCAACTTGAGAGCTTTTAATTTAAGAAAAAGTGGGTTTGTTGGTTCCCTGTAAGCAGCTTTGTTTATTATTCTAATAGCTCTCTTCTGAAGCATACAGATTGGCTATATGTTTGTTTTATATGTATTTCCCCATACTTCAGTACAATATGTCATGTATGGGAGTATAAATGAATGATACAAAGTATATAATGTGGGTTGATTCAGCAAATATTTCACTCTGTGTAGTATTGCAATTGATTTAGATATTTTACCTTTAATATAATTAATATGTGACTTGCAACACAGTTTATTATCAATTATTACTCCAAGAAATTTAGTTTTGGATACCCTTTCAATCTCTGCACCATTTACACTGAGTTTAGATACTAAGTTGTTGTGATGGTTGTTAAAAACTATAAATTTTGTCTTACTTAAATTGAGCGTTAATTTGTTTGAATCAAACCACAGTTTAAGCTTTCCTAATTCCTTTCCGAGTGTATCCAAAAGTTGTTCCAAATTGCTTCCACTGCATAATAAATTAGTGTCATCGGCAAACAATATTAAATCCATTTTTTCCGAAACGTTACATACAGTATATCATTTATATACATATTGAATAGCAGTGGCCCCAAAACTGAACCCTGTGGGACTCCACAAGTAACCTTCAGTAACTGTGAGTTTTTGTTACCAACACATACATACTGATATCTATTCTTTAAGTAACTACATAACCAGGACAGTGCTACCCCCCCAATACCACAATTTTGTAGTTTCTTTAATAATAAATTATGATCCACTGTATCAAATGCTTTTTTAAGATCCAGGAATACCCCAACTGAATACTCTTTATTTTCAACGGCAGTTGATATTTTTTTCTATAAATTCCATTAGAGCAAATGCAGTTGTCCTCTTGCGTCTGAACCCATATTGCTGCTCACACAATAAATTATTCTTCATTATGACGTTGTCAATTCTCTCACAGAATATTTTTTCAAGTATCTTGGAAAATTGCGGCAATAGTGAAATTGGGCTATAGTTTGAAAATTCCCCTCTGTCACCCGTCTTGTACTGTATATCGGAATTACTTTAGCTATTTTCATTGCACTGGGAAATATACCTGTTTGGAGAGACAGGTTACAAATATACGTCAGTGGTTTCACTAAGCATTCAATGATAGTTTTGACTAAGAGCATGTCAATACCATCAGAGTCCGTAGATGTTTTACTTTTAAACAATTTAACAATTTCAATGACCTCTCTCTCGTCTGTGTTCTTTACGAAAATGGAGTCTTTTATAGCAATGTTTTTGCTTATTGTATCACCTGTAGGTGCTGTAACGGGTATTTCTTGAGCCAAATTAGGACCAATGTTAACAAAAAAGTTATTCAATTCATCTGCAGGTGAGACTGTATTCACACTCTGAGTCGTTTTATTTATTTATTTTTTTTTGAAAGATTGGTTGGGTAGCTTGTATTTCTGTTTTTATTTCCAAGAATATTGTTAAGTATTGTCCATGTATTTTTAATATTGTCTCTGTTTTTCTCCAGTTCTTTACTGTAATAGTCTCTTTTACTACATCTCATTATATATGTTAACTTATTTTTGTATGTTTTATACCGCTGTTCTGCTTCTTTTGTCCTTTTCTTTAGAAAAGCTTTGTATAATGAATTTTTCTTTTTACACGCCTTTTGTAATCCTTTGGTTAACCATGGCTTGTCGACAAATTTATGTTTTAGCTTTTTCTTTACTAATGGACAATTTTTTTCATAAAGAGTGGTTACAATGTTCATAAATGTGTCATAGGCTTCATTTACATCTGATACATAGACTTTTGTCCAGTCTTTCTTCAGCAAGTCTTCTTTAAAAGAACTGATTGCATTTTGTGATTTGTATCTGAAAGATTTTAATTTCCTCACTCTGTGTCAAATGACTTCCTCCAACTGGGGATAATTAATGTCTATTCAAGTCAGTCATAAGTTTTTTTTTTGTTTTGTTTATTTTTTTTAAAAGTACATTGACATGGCATGTTACAGAAGAACTATTCTTGCCGTGTGTGTGTATATGGATTATCATAGTCTCTTAATTTTGTTAATCAGTGTTCATCTATATTTATTTAAGTCAGTGAGATCTCTGATTATTATGGCCTTTGCTTCCTCAGGTGTTCCATTTAGTTTGATCCAAACTCTACAGTTTCTTGTCCATGTTGCCTGTATCTTATTTTGTCTTTTCAGCATCCGTGTTTGCCATGCTATTTAAGTATTAGCCTTTGTTAAATGTTCATTTAGGTAGACTTCTGTTCCCCGTAGCTTTCTGGCCTGCCTCAGTATATCATTCTTTACCCTTCTGTTCACAAAGTGCATCACAATTGATTTCTTTGTTTTATTATCTTTACTGGGTAAAGTATGACAGGCTGAAGTGGTACCGGAGTGGTGGCTCAGTTGGTAGAGCATCCGCCCCACACCCGGGAGGCAGGGGTTCAAATCCCGGCCGGATCATGCCGAAGACCATATAAAAGTGGAACTTCCTGCCGTCCAGCTTGGTGCTCAGCAATAATGGAATGGAGGAGGGAAATTTGTGGCGGCGCCTTGCATGGCAGCGGCCCTCTGATTCTACACTTGGGGTGTGTGTGATTAACACAGTAGATAGGTAAAACACAATCTTGTTCTACTGTACATGATTGGTTGTACAGTTGAATGACAAAAAAGGATGATTTGATTTGATTGATTTTGATTGAAATTGCATTTACTTCAACCTTTATATTTCTGCTTTCAAGGAACTGAAGCACCTGGTTTTCCAGGGAGACTGATTCACTTAGGGAAGCTTCCTCACCTCTCATTCCTGCTGTAACATTGGTATATGATTGGTATTTAATGTCTAGTCCACTTATAATTAGATCATCCATACGAGAATATTGTTCAAGATCCTCAATGCGTCACTCCAAGTCTGCAGTTTTTTTGTCTTTTTCCTTAATTGTTAATTTCAATTCTCAGACTTCATCCATTAGCCCTAATAGTTTAAGCTGTTGATTGGCCACTTTGGTCAGTTCTTCTGACAAGAAGTTCAGAGATTTTTTTGATCTCTTCCATTTCCTCCTTCTTTGGTGGCATTTTTACTGACCTGTTGATAGTAAAACAATCTCTGCTGGTGTCGCTAGTATCCAACCCGACCAACCTCAAATCCAGCTGGGGCCTCAGCTAGCCCCCTCTGCTGCTAGTCCCACTGCTTACCACCGCTGCAATTGAGCTCCTGTCCAGCCGGGGTGCCGGCAGCTCCTCCACCGAGCCCCGCCGCCCACCGCTGCTGTAGCTGAGCGCCGATCCTGCTCCTGTCCAGCTGGGGTCCCGGTAGTTCCTCCGCTGAGCCCCGCCACCTACCGCCGTCTTCCACAGTGGTTCCTGCGCCGAGCCCTGCCAATGTAACTGGGCTCCGATCCGACTCTTATCCAGCTGGGGCCCCAGCTGCTCCTCCACTGGTCCCCGTCTCCTACCGCCGCTGTAGTTGAACTCATCCGGCTCCTGTCCAACTGTTGCCTCGGTTAGTTCCTCTGGTGAGCCCCAATCACAAGATTCTAAGAATCTGCGCGGGAGGCTCAGCCGTCATCTACCGGGCCGATGCCGGGTAGATGACAGCTGAGCGCAACACTGAGAGCAAAATAAACAGGAATCTAAACATACTGACAGAATCATTATAATAGTAATAAGGACATGAAAACATAGTAAAACAACTGACAGCAAAGAACACATTTAAAATCAACACACAGGAAAATAATACAACACAGGAAAAATACAGAAAATACTTAGATATAAATTAAGAGCCTGAGCTCGGTGACACACCGTGCTCAGCCTCATGACATTGGTGGTGTTGAGGCGAAGAGTGAGGAGACACTCTGTGCCATTGCTGCCTGGTGTTACCATATTCAACATTTTGTTACTCACTGCAAAGTCGACTCCATGCTCCCTTGGCTCGTCAGAGCCTTTCCCTTGCCAGTAGAATGTGTAGTCCTTCTCCTTCAGCGTGCCTGAGTCATCAAGGCATGTTTTCTGAAGGGTGGCAATGTCCACATGCAGCCTCCTGAGCTCGTCATTTATGACAGCTGTTTTCCTGGAGTCACTGATGTCCTGAAGGTTTTCAGAAAGACTGCTCATCATTGTCCAAACGTTCCAACATCCCAGTTTCAAAGCTGGTTTCTTTTGTTGTTTTGTTTTGTTTCCTGCTGTGATGATTGCAGTCTGCTGTTTGGACGTTTCCTAATCCCCATGCACCCAATGAGGATGGCAGACTGTGGCGGGACAACACCTTATTGGCTGGGGGCTGCCCAGCTTGAGGCGGGTGGTAGTTGTCCAGTGAGCTCCAAGGATTCCTCCCACCATCTGGAACAACCCCTGGCGCCAAGCACTACGCCAATCAAGCAGTGACTTATAACCAGTAACTGTTGTTCCCCGTGTTGTGTCGATGCTGCAAGTGAAGCTGGAGTGACCTCTCCAGGGTGTAGGGTGTGAGTTTGGGTTGGTGAGTATTAATGGATGCTAGCTTGGGCAATGTGATATGGAGGACAGGCTGTTGCCCATGTAGCATGTCCCCCCTCTCCATGTTGCTGATGGATCCAAAGGAACAGCAAGGCTGTTACAGTTTGGCACCAGCGCCATTGCAGCAGCTGCCAGAACGAAGTTTAAATCAATGACGGACTGCCTTAGGGGCTCCGACTCCAGATTTTACCTCAGGCTTTGGCCTTTCCCGGTCACGGGAAAGGCCAAAGCCTTTCCTGTGACCGGGTATGCCGCAAGGCAGCAGAGGTTTGAAATCAGGGTTTTTCTTCCCCTAGATGGACTACCCTCCCAGGTTGTCGAGCCCCATCTACCTGAAGCATCTGGTTTGAAGGTGCCAGAGACTCACCTTCGCCCATCTCCTGTCAGTAGAAGCAGTTCCGCCGGGCTTAGAGGCTAAGCCACACGAGCAGGCCAGGAGTTGGACTTGGTTGTCAGAGGCTATTTGAGATGCACGCCATAAGGAGCATTTTTTGAGTGCTGGGAGCTTATCCCCAGCACCACTTCTGGCTATGACAACCTTGGAACCCAGATATCTGTAGCAACCCAAGTGATCCGTACATACAAAGAAATCAAAGCAACTGTGTTCACAAAACAAGTTACAGTATATATAATAAAGTGGAATGACACTGGGAATAAGTATTGAACATCCTTGATGAAATTCATTTAATATTTAGTAGAAAAGCCTTTGTTGGTAATAACAGCTTCCAGACACCTCCTGTATGGAGAAACTAGGTGCAGGCATTGTTCAGGACTGATTTCAGCCCATTCTTCCACACAAACTGTCAAATCTTGAAGGTTCCGTGCGTGTCTTCTAAGAACTCTGATCCTCAGTTCGTTCCACAGATTTTCAATTGGATTCAGGTCAGGTGACTGACTGGGCCATTCTATCAGCTTTATTTTCCTTCTGTGGAGCCAGTTGAGAGTTTCCTTGGCTGTGTGTTTGGGATCATTGTCTTGCTGAAATGTCCACCCTCATTTTATCTTCAGCATCTTGGCAGATGGCAACAGGTTCTTATCAAGAATGCCTCTGTCCATTTGTCCATTCATCTTTCCTTCAATTATATAAAGTCTGCCTGTACCATGTGTTGAAAAACACCCCCACACCATGATGGGATGTGCAGTGCCATTTTTCCTCCAAACATGCTGTGTATTGTTGCATCCAAAAAGTTTAATTTTGGTCTCATCTGCCCAGATTATATTCTGCCAGTATTTTACTGGCTTGCCCAAATGTTGTGCAGCAAACTTTAAACGAGCTTCAACATGCTTTTTCTTCAGCAATGGAGTCTTGCCAGGTGAGCGGGCATAGAGCCCATGTCGGTTGAATGCATTACTTATTGTTTTCTTTGAGACAACAGTACTTGCTAACTCCAGGTCTTTCTGGAGCTCTCCAGTAGTGGTCCATGGCTCTTGGATAACTCTTCTGATAATTCTTTTGATTCCTCTGTCAGAAATCTTGCGAGGAGCTTCTGGTCATGGCCAGTTTATGGTAAAACGATGTTCTTTTCACTTCCGAATGATGGCTCCGTCAGTGCTCACTGGAACATTCAGCAGTTTAGAAATGGGCCTGTAACCGATGCCATCATTATGTTTCGCAGCAATAAGGTTGCAAAGGTCTAGAGAGAGCTCTTTGCTTTTACCCATTATGAGTTCTTTGTGGTGTGACAATCTGATATTCACAGACCTTTTTAAAAGGCTAGCAGTCAGGACTTAACCAGCTGAAATTAATTTGCACTGATGGGGGATCAGATGGCTTCCTAAATTCTGATGGATTTCAGTTGCTTTCTTGGCTTTCTACATCTTTTTGCACCTCTTTTTCTTCATGTGTTCAATATTTATTCCCTGTGTCATTCCACTTTATCAAATATAACTTGTTTTGTGAACACAGTTGCCTTGATTTCTTTGTATGTATGGATTACTTGCATTGTTACTGATATCTGGTGAAAATCTCAGGTCAATGGCTCCATCAGAAATATGTTTAATGAGAAAAATGTTGATGTGTTTAATACTTACACTGTTTTCCCCATGTGTCTGTTGTCAGTCATGATTAGTGTCTCCACCTGTTCTGTGTTTTGTTGATTACCTGTTGGTTTATTTATAGTGGTGTGAAAAAGTGTTTGCCCCCTTCCTGATTTCTCATTTTTTGTAGGTTTGTCATACTTAGTTTCAGATCATCAAACAAATTTAAATATCAGACAAAGATAACACAAGTAAACACAAAAAGCAGTTTTTAAATGAAGGTGTTTATTATTAAGGGTGAAAAAAAAAATCCAAACCTACATGGCCCTGTGTGAAAAAGTGACTGCCCACTTCCCCCCCGTTAAAACAAAAAATAACTGTGGTTTATCATATCTTTGGAAAGCTGAGTTCATTTTCTCTAGCCACACCCAGGCCTGATTACTGCCACACCTGTTCTCAATCAAGAAATCACTAAAATAGGACCTGCCTGACAAAGTGAAGAAGACCAAAAGATCCTCAAAAGCTAGACTTCATGCTGTGATCCAAAGATATTCAGGAACAAATGAGAAACAAAGTAACTGAGATCTATCAGTCTGGAAAAAGTTATAAAGCCACTTCTAAAGCTTTGGGACTCCAGTGAACCACAGTGAGAGACATTATCCACAAATGGCGAAAACATGGAACAGTGGTGAACCTTCCCAGGAGTGGCCGGCCGACCAAAATTACCCCAAGAGCACAGCAACGACTACTTCAAGAGGTCACAAAAGACCCCACAACAACATCCAAAGAACTGCAGGCCTCACTTGCTTCAGTTAAGGTCAGTGTTTAAGACTCCACCATAAGAAACAGACTGGGCAAAAATAGCCTGCATGGCAGAGTTCCAAGACGAAAACCACTGCTGAGCAAAAGGAACATAAAGGCTTGTCTCACCCTGGTGAAAAAAAAAATATATTGAAGTATATTATTACTATATTCTTTTTTTCAAAAATACAAGTTAAATATATTAGAATATACTTGTACTTTCTAGGAATCGCTTTCAAGTATAATGTAAATATATTTACGTAACTGTACTTAAAACATACTTTGTAATAAGTATTTTTTTAATACACTATACTGAAATATATTTTTCCAAAAATATATTTCAAATAAGATATATATATCTAATTACCTCCACCAGGCCGAAAAGGCCAGGAGGAGGTTATGTTTTTGTCGGGGTTTGTCTGTGTGTTTGTCTGTTTGTCTGTCTGTCTGTCTGTTTGTCTGTTGGTTAGCAAGATAACTCAAAAAGTCTTGGACGGATTTCCATGAAACTTTCAGGCGTTGTTGGAAATGGTACAAGGAAGAACTGATTAAATTTGGGGGATGATCCGGTTCACCGTCTGGATACAGGAATTTTTTAAAGAATTTTTCAACACTGTGACATACGGCCATTTTCAACATGTGTGCAGGCGCAATGGAGGGCGCTGGTCGTCGTGTCTGCAACACAAACTCTGCGTTCTTCAACGTTTTAGGCACAAAAGCACGCGGAAAACACTGCTGGCCTGGGCCCGCCAGCGTGCCTGTGTTTGCGCGCAACTGCAAAACCTCACACGGGCAGCTGTCCGCCGACGGATTCTTTGGCAGAAATTCCCCGGCCAGACATAGGAGCTGCGCATTTGGCAGAAATTCACCGGCCAGCCATAGGCGCTGCTCAAAAATGAGCTCTCTGCCGGCGAAGCTTCTAAATTCGCGTTTGCCGCGGAGCGCAACCCCAAAATAATATAATATAAAACCCACGGCAACCTGTCTACCCAAATGGCATCCGTCAGTGGAGGAGATGGACACAACAGCAACACTTCAGTTTATTACCTCCGCCAAGGAGGCAATGCTTTTACTACTGAACCACTAATCCTATCACTATCAGATTGATTGTCATTGATTAATTGTGTGTTTATTGCACTGTCCCTGTCAAATAAACAAATAATCATTGTGAATCCAATTGCTAGTCATATGTTTACATGCTCAAGGAATCTGAAAACGTACACACAAACACTGTATGGGGGGAATTGTGGCACTTGGCGGAGGTCTGCGCTCTCCGAGTGCTTTTCTAGTTGGAAATATACTTCTACTCAAATATTTCATTATACAGTGATCCCTCGCTACTTCGCGCTTCACCTTTCGCACCCTCAGTGCATCGCGGATTTTTCAAAAATATTCATCAAAAATTCAAAATTGAGAAAAAATACATTAGAACATCACGTATCAACACGGAGAGCCCGCACAACTCAAAATTCACCTCTCTGATTCGCTGGCCAGCATCTCCCCCCTAAGAGATTGCTCCCGACTCTAGATTTTGTTCTCGTGTTGACTCGGCTCGGGAATCTCGCGAGAGATGCACTCTTGCGAGATTCTTTTCATTCTCTCGCTCTTTCTCTCTCCCGAGAGAGACAGAGTGAGAGAATGAACGTACGTATTATTTATATTATTTATACATTATTTTATGTATCAAAAAACTAACGAGATCAGCCTGGAATTCCACAAAGGGGGGTGACGCTACTTCGCGGTTTTTCACTTCTCGCGGTCGGTTCTGGAACCCATTAACCGCGATAAGTGAGGGATCACTGTACATTTAAAGTATATTTTATGCATACTTTGAGTATATATTTTTATATAATACAATAAATATATTAAAGTAATATTTAGCTAAAATTGTATTTTGTTGCAAACTTTCAATACATTTAATACATTACACTATTCTTTGACTTATTTCAAAGTACATAAGTGAGTATTTACAGTTTTAACTGCATGTATGAACATAACTGAAAATGTATTAATCAGTACATATTTTTGGTACGCTTAAAACACTAAGCAGTTTTCAAAAATATACAAATAATTACAATGTATAATTGAAACAGATTAATATTTTATTTTTAAGATACTTCAATCTCGTTCAATATTGTTTGGAAGGGGGACAACAAAGAACTTGTTAAGACAACTTAACATTGTAGAGTGAATAAAACTAATTCTTTCCTTGTCTTAGGTGATTTGTCATGTGAAACGATCTCCTTATACATTTTAGTACATAGCAGTACAAAAACGTGGTTTATAGATATACTTAAAATCTGTATTAAGTAAGTTTTCTTTTGCAGACGCGGTGATTGAGGAGTTTCCCAGAACCACAGTGTCTGAGGTGCGAGCTGCACTACGCAGGAAGTGCAACTGTTCTGCCCTCAGTAGTGTGTGTTTTATAAAGTTAAAATAGTTCACAAGTTCATATTAAAATATCATAGTTCATTTGTAGTAATTCATGTCATCTAAATAGTAATTGTGTTAAAAGTAATTTCTGTATAGTTATTAGTAATTTGCTAGTATTAATATATTGAAAGCGCAGCCAGTTGCCGCTAGGATTTGTGGGTAGAAGAAACGGACTTTAGTAGAGAGAAAAAAAAGGCAGAGAGAATATAACCTGCCCGCGAATGTCTGAAACGTTCCTCCTGTGTGTTAAACCCCTTTTTTACACCTCCGAAAGCAATGGCTGTAAGTTAATGCATGTTATGTTGGTTTTATAAGTTGTTAAATGTGAACTTGGTATCGTTTTTTTTTTAGAGTATATTGTTTCAGGAATTAGTCTTATCCCAGGGCCCCGCTAGCTTGTTTAATGTATTACGTCTATTTGTTTCCAGGAATTAGTCCTACCCCAGGGGCCCGCTAGCTTAATTATATGTATTTATTTTCTGTTTTTATTTCTTTTCAGTTTCACTCGGGCTTTTCATCGAGCTTCGAGCCACAGTTGTAAAATACTGTAAGCTGTCTAAGAAGACTGAAAATAAAGGAGCAGGACGCTCGGTTTCCTGGCTCGTGAAAAATGAGTTTGGCTTGCTGTTAATCTACGTTAACATACCCAGTGTATATAACACGTAGTGATAACAGTACAGCAACAATGAACATTTTTCACATAAGAGGCCATAAATGTTTTGTGTAAGGTCTGATTGTTTCTTTTTCTACCCATTGTTAAGGGCTGTTTGCCAAAAAGGGTAAAAAAAAAGTTTTATTTGTACATTTGTTTTCATGCTACCAGGTACCAAGCAACACCACATAAGTTTTGACAAAAAGTGGTGATGAATGTGTTCAGTTTATCTCTTGTCTAGCAGTTCTTAATGTGCTTCTAAGCTCCGAGAGGGCTGCTCTTTTCAGATGCCACTCACTCTGAGGATATGCTTGATGTTATTGTCTACAAGTTTGGAAAATTAGGTGTGTGGTAGAGAAATATTGAATTTTTGCCTATGGATTTGAGGCTGAAATCAGCAAAGGGAAGAACTTTGAAAAAAATAAATGAAATTAATTTCTTTACATCAAAATGTCGGTCCAAGGGGTCAGTAATATGCATTCTATTAAATTTATTTCAACTTGCAGACAATGACGTTAAGGGGACACTTCAGACCAGAGTCATGTGAAGTGACAGCACTAACTCATTTGACATTATTCTACTTTTTGCATAATTCACTTCTCGAGGTTCGAAACCTTTAGTTACAATTTTTGCACTACATTGTAATTGAATGTATTTTTGGTTTGTTTTGAAATACAAATAAAATATATTTGTTAAGTGTATACTTGGAAGTATTTTCATTATACGAAAA
This sequence comes from Pholidichthys leucotaenia, assembly GCA_020510985.1. NCBI lineage: Eukaryota > Metazoa > Chordata > Actinopteri > Cichliformes > Pholidichthyidae > Pholidichthys > Pholidichthys leucotaenia. The sequence goes on from CM035846.1 coordinate 92,913,421, forward strand.
ATGTATTTACAATAGAAACATTGTATATTTAAAGAGTATTTTAAATTACATTTCTATGTACTGCAAAGTCATTTTAAATAGGTTTTAAATAAACTAAATCAATTATAAGACTATTGCTAATACACAATAAATGCACTTAAAATATGAAAGTAGTGTAATCATAGTGCATTAGTGAATGAGTAAATCATCACAGATCATAATAAATTAAAAATGCATTAAGTGTACTTAAAATTGTTCCACTTTAGTACATAAAAATACATTAAGCATAAGTTGAGCTTTATTTCAATTTCAATTTAACTAAAATGTATTGAATACAAAAAAAGTTGTTCCAAAATAGCACACTTAAAATTTACTTTACCAAAATATATTAAAATACACTAAAATATACCTAAATTAAATATATTTAGCATATTTATTTTTTACCAAGGCAGTTTTGCCAGAAAACATCTTGATGATCCCTAAGACTTTTGGGAAAATACTCTGTGGCCTGATGAGACAAAAGCTGAACTTTTTGGAAGGTGTGTGTCTCATTACATCCGGAGTAAAAGTTACACAGCATTTCAGAAAAGGAACATCATTGTCATGTTCTGAGCTCAGACCCTTACCTTATTTCCTGTATTATTTATCTGTTAGTCTGTTTTTGGTTATTTTCTGTACATATCATTGTGTGTGTTATTCTGTTTCATGGCAGAGCGCTGTTCTCAATTCACAGGCACACCCTCCTGTTATGACTCGCCGCTCATCAGCGGCGCCAGCCGCGCGCACACCTGCTCCTCGTCAGCGGCGAGGTATTTAATCCACTCTGCCCTGGCTTCGGCCTGAAGCCGTCTCTCAACTTCGGCCCCTTTGCTACTACGGATCTCAAACCGACTAGTGAAGATACTTGGGTAAGCTCCCCTTACCTCTCTCCTCTAGCCTTCCCCTGTGCACAGGTGGACATTCCCGGCGGCGGACTTCCTCATCTCGCCGTTGGCTCTACGCTGCTGCCACAGGTACTGCAGGTCGCTGTCTTCCGGGCCTCGCCCTTGTCGACGCCAGCCACCTGTCATAACCAAGTAAGCCAGCTATCATCATCATTCCCTGTATTGGTGTGGTGCCCGTTACCCTTCTCCCTCTGCTCTCTCCCACAGGCTGTACGGCCTCCTGCCCCCGTGCCTGACGCAGACGCCACCACCAATACATTCTTATTCCACAGACACGCAGCCATACACTTCCTTGTTGCTAATAAAGCTGTTAAATCTATCCTGAGCCTGCGTGTGTGTCTCCTGGGCCGTGCGTTATGTCAGTACGGCTTCAGCAGAGCGGCTCGGCAGACAGCGGGCTCGCATGCCGTCTTTCCACCCTCGAGGCTCGGGTGGATTTAATAGCTCATCAGCAACAGGTGATATTAAATCAATTAATGATCATTACTAACCGATTAGACCGCTTGGACCCCCAGCAGCCGTTCCCCTCGGCTCGTCCGGGTGGCGCAGCTCCTGCGGCTCCGGTGGCCGTCCAGCCCGCTCCGGGTGCGCCAACACGGCTCACACCAATCCCCACTCCTGCTCGCTTTAGCGGTAAGCTGGGTGGAGCTTGGGGTTTTATTATGCAGTGTGAGTCCGTGTTTCTTCGCGTTCCCGGAGATTTTCCCTCAGACCATAGCAGAATTGGCTATATAGGTAATCTCCTTGAGGATCGTGCGCTTACCTGGGCTTACGCCATTATGGTGAAGCCCAGCTACGCCACCCTCACCTATGGCCAGTTCGTGCGACAATTTCTGGAAGTGTTCGATCATTCGCGTTTGGACAGTGTCCAGGTCGACCGCCTTCTCGGACTCCAACAGGGGAGCCGATCGGCGGCTGACTACGCGATCGACTTCCGGGTTACCGCGGAGGAAGTTGGCTGGGAAGAGCGAGCGCTCTGTGGCATCTTCCTCCGCAGCCTAAATTCTGGTCTGAGGGATGAGCTGGCTGGACGGGATACCCCGGAGACGCTGGCGGAGCTGATTTCTCTCACCATTAGTTTGGATAACAGGCTGCGCGAGCGCGCCTCCGAGCGGAAGCAGTCTTCTCGCTCGCGGGGCGCCTCTGCACGTCTGCCCCAAGCTCGCCACCTGGCGTTGCCGCCGCCGGAGGTCTCCGAGGAGTCAGAACCAATGGTGACGGGCCGGACAAAGCTCCCCCTGGCGGAGAAACAGCGCCGTCGTGACCTGAGTCTCTGCATGTATTGCGGAGGTAGCCAGCACACGGTGGAGAATTGTCCAGAGAAGCCAAACGAGGTGGTCCGCGAGTCACTGTAGGGGGCCTCGCGGACGCTAATCGGTTAAATCCCCTCACACATTTGACGCTGCCCATCCGCTTCTGTCACAACCTCACTGGGCACCTCACACATGCACTGGTGGATTCAGGCGCGGAGGGTAGCTTTATTTCACAAAGCCTGGCAACCCGACTGGGCATCCATTGTCACCCCCTCGACACTCCTCTCGCCCTGGTTAATGGTTAATCTCTCCCGAGTTTCCCTGGGAAAAGTAACTCACCAAACATCCCCCGTCCCGGTGATCATCTCTGGAAACCATCGGGAGGATATCTCCTTTTACGTCCTGCCCACCTCAGTAACTCCTGTCATCCTCGGATATCCCTGGCTCCGCCTCCACAACCCCGCCTTGGACTGGAAGACTGGGAAGGTGTCAGCGTGGAGTACTTTCTGCATGGGTACCTGCCTCCAATCCGCGGCCTGCGCCCCGTCCTCGCCTCCCACAGCTCAGGACACCGCGCCCCCGGATCTCACCCTAGTGCCCTCAGAGTTCCACGACCTGGGTGCTGTTTTCAGTAAGTCCAAGGCGATGTCTCTGCCTCCTCACCGGCCCTACGACTGCGCCATTAACATCCGCCAGGGGGCGCCCTTACCTTCAGGACGCCTCTATAGCCTGTCAGCGCCGGAGAAGGAGGCAATGAACAGCTATCTGAAGGAGTCGCTCAGTGATGGGATCATCCGACCGTCCTCCTCTCCAGTAGGTGCAGGGTTCTTCTTCGTGGGAAAGAAGGATGGATCTCTTCGTCCTTGTATCGACTATCGAGCTCTCAACGATATCACGGAGAAGGACCGGTACACCCTGCCCCTTATGGACACAGCCTTCCACTCCCTCCAGGGGGCGACCTGGTTTACTAAGCTGGATCTCCGCAGCGCTTACCACCTCGTCCGGATCCGGGAGGGAGATGAGTGGAAGACCGCCTTCCGTACCCCAAACGGTCATTTTGAATATCTCGTGATGCCGTTTGGGTTGACCAACGCTCCAGCCGTCTTTCAGCGCCTCATCAATGACGTCCTCCGGGACTTCATCGGCCTGTTTGTATTCGTCTACCTGAACGACATTCTCATCTTCTCCAGGTCCAGGGATGAACACCGGGTCCACGTGAGGCGGGTCCTGCAGAGACTGCTGGAGAACCATCTGTACGTCAAGGTGGAAAAATGTGAATTCTACGCCAAAACAACTTCCTTCCTGGGGTTCGTCATCTCCCATGACCAGGTGCTTCCGGACCCAGCGAAGATCAAAGCAGTGGTGGATTGGCCCACACCAACTTCTCGGAAACAGGTCCAGCAATTCATCGGGTTCGCCAATTTCTACCGCCGCTTTGTCCCGAACTTTGGAGCCATCGTCGGGCCCCTGACCCGCCTCACCTCTCCTAAGACCCCGTTCCGGTGGACTGAAGAGGCCACCTCGGCCTTCCAGGCGCTGAAGACGGCGTTTTCCTCCTCCCGGGTCCTCAGCCAGGTCGATCCCGCGCTGCAGTGCATTGTGGAGGTGGACGCTTCGGACACGGGGGTGGGGGCGGTGTTGTCCCAGTGGTCCCCAGCCAATGGAGTTAAGCGACCCTGCGCCTTCTTCTCTCGGCGCCTGTCCCCGGCGGAACGAAACTACGACGTGGGGGACAGAGAGCTTCTTGCCATCAAGCTTGCCCTTCAAGAATGGCGTCACTGGCTGGAGGGGGCAGCCTTGCCTTTTGTGGTCCTCACTGACCACAAGAACCTGGAGTACCTAAGATCTGCCAAGCGTCTGAATGCCCGCCAGGCGCGTTGGTCCCTGTTCTTTGCAAGGTTTAAGTTCAGCATCACATATAGGCCTGGCTCCAAGAACGGCCTGCCCGACGCCCTCTCCAGGCAATTTGCCCCGGAGGCCGCAGAAGACGTTGCTCACACCATCTTGCCCAGGTCGTGCGTCGTGGGGGCTGTTACATGGGACATAGAAGACAAGATCCGGAGGGCGCAGGAGTCGGAACCAGATCCTGGCGGCGGACGGAGGGGAGGCTCTTCGTACCATCTGCCGTCCGGGGGGACGTTATACACTGGCACCACACCTCCAAGCTCACCTGCCATCCTGGAGCTTCGCGGATGATTGACCTTCTCCAGCGATCCTTTTGGTGGCCAGGCCTGCGGAAGGATGCCGCCCGTTACGCCCGGGCCTGCCCCGTCTGTGCTGCCAATAAGTCAGGTAATGCTCCCCCTGCGGGTCTGCTCCAGCCTCTGCCCGTCCCTGGCAGGCCCTGGTCGCACATCGCTCTGGATTTCGTCACCGGGCTCCCTGTCTCCAACAACTTTGACACAGTTCTGACCATTGTTGACCGTTTTTCCAAGGCTGCCCACTTCGTGCCCCTACGTGGACTTCCCTCAGCCTTGGAGACGGCGGACCTCCTCATCCAGCACGTGGTCAGACTGCATGGAATCCCGGTCGACATGGTCTCCGACCGCGGCCCCCAGTTTTCTTTGGACGTCTGGAGGTCATTTTGCAACGCCCTGGGAGCCAAGGTAAGCCTCTCCTCCGGCTATCACTCCCAGTCTAACGGGCAGTGTGAGCGGACTAACCAGGAGCTGGAGGCTACGCTCCACTGCGTTACTTCATCCAAACCCACGTCCTGGAGTTCTCACCTCGCCTGGGTGGAGTACGCCCACAACACCTCTCGCTCTACGGTCATCGGGATGTCACCCTTTAAAGCATCCTTGGGCTATGATCCACCCCTGTTCCCCGCGCAGGAGGGCGAGTTGGCTGTCCCCTCTGTCCAGGCACATCTGAGGCGGTGCCGTTCCCTTTGGTCCACGGCGCGTAATGCGCTTTTACGCACGGCGGAGCGCAATAAGTCTTCGACGGACCGACATAGGAGACCTGCACCTGCCTACCAGGTGGGACAGCAAGTTTGGGTATCCACACAGGACGTAAACTTAAAGGGTGAGAGGAGAAAGCTGGCCCAACGGTTCATCGGCCCTTATCCCATAACCAGAATCATCAACCCGGTGGCTGTGCGTGTGGCTATCCCCTCCTCCCTCCGCATCCATCCCACCTTCCACGTCTCCAAAATTAAACCGGTGGTCTCTGACCCCCTCTGCCCTCCACCTGCGGCGCACCCCGCTCCCCGGATGATTGGTGGCCATCCGGCCTGGACCGTCGCTGACATCTTGGACGCCCGACGCCGGGGTCGCGGATTGCAGTACCTGGTGGATTGGGAGGGCTATGGACCCGAGTGGAGACAGTGGGTGCCTTCCTCGCTGGTGTTGGACCGGTCACTCATTTCTGAGTTTCATCGAGCGCACCTGGAAAAACCATCGCCAGGAGGCGCTGCTAGAGGGGGGAGTACTGTTATGACTCGCCGCTCATCAGCGGCGCCAGCCGCGCGCACACCTGCTCCTTGTCAGCGGCGAGGTATTTAATCCACTCTGCCCTGGGCTTCGGCCTGAAGCCGTCTCTCAACTTCGGCCCCTTTGCTACTACGGATCTCAAACCGACTAGTGAAGATACTTGGGTAAGCTCCCCTTACCTCTCTCCTCTAGCCTTCCCCTGTGCACAGGTGGACATTCTCGGCGGCGGACTTCCTCATCTCGCCGTTGGCTCTACGCTGCTGCCACAGGTACTGCAGGTCGCTGTCTTCCGGGCCTCGCCCTTGTCGACGCCAGCCACCTGTCATAACCAAGTAAGCCAGCTATCATCATCATTCCCTGTATTGGTGTGGTGCCCGTTACCCTTCTCCCTCTGCTCTCTCCCACAGGGTTGTCCGGCTGTACGGCCTCCTGCCCCCATGCCGGACGCAGACGCCACCACCAATACATTCTTATTCCACAGACACGCAGCCATACACTTCCTTGTTGCTAATAAAGCTGTTAAATCTATCCTGAGCCTGCGTGTGTGTCTCCTGGGCCGTGCGTTATGTCACCTCCAGCTGATTGCTGGGCCTCTGGTTCTCTCAGCTGCAATCAGTTGGTGATTAGGTTTCCCTGCCACCTGCATCTGCTGCTCGTTTGTGTTCTTACTATTTATTTAATTTTCATTCATATCATACTAACAGTAAAATATGGTGGTGGTAGTGTGATGGTCTGGGGCTGTTTTGCTGCTTCAGGACCAGGAAGACTTGCCGTGGTAAATGGAATCATCAACTCTGCTGTCTACCAAAAAATCCTGAAGGAGAATGTCCGGCCATCTGTTCGTGACCTTAAGCTGAAGCGCACTTGGGTTCTGCAGCAGGACAATGATCCAAAACACACCTGCAAGTCAACCTCTGAATGGCTGAAGAAAAACAAAATGAAGACTTTGGAGTGGGCTAGTCAATGTCCTGACCTGAATCCAATTAAGATACTGCGGCATGACCTTAAAAAGGTGGTTCCTGCTCGAAAACCCTCCAATGTGGCTGAATGACAACAATTCTGCAAAGAAGAGTGGGCCAGAATTCCTCCACAGCACTGTAAAAGACTCATTGCCAGTCATCACAAATGCTTGATTGCAGTTGTTGCTGCTGAGGGTGGCCCAAGCAATTATTAGGTTTAGGGATCAATTACTTTTTCACACAGGGCCATGTAGGTTTGGATTTTTTTCCCCTTAATAAGAAACACCTTCATTTAAAAACTGCATTATGTGTTTACTTGTTATCTTTGTCTAATATTTAAATTTGTTTGATGATCTGAAACATTTTAGTGTGACAAACACACAAAAAAAAGAGCAATCAGGAAGGGTGCAAACACTTTTTCACACCACTGTATGTCTTTGTCTGTCTTTGTCCTGCACAGGGTCCTTAGTCATAGTCACGTCATGTTCGAGTCTAGTCTGGTCCGCAATCTTGTCTCACCTGTAACCAGCTTGTTTGGACTTTGTTTTGCCTTTGCCTTGTTTTTTGCCAAGCCTTGTTTGAGCCCTTGAGCTGTGTCTGGTGAGCAGCTCTCTAAATAAACCTTGTGAACTAGTGTCTCGCATTTGGTTCCTACTTCCAACACACCACCTTGACACTATTTAAGTGATTTCTTAATTCAACAGGTCTGACAGTCATCAGGCTTGGGTGTGGCTAATGAAATTGAACTCAACTTTCCAAAAATGTGGTTAATCACAATTAATTTGTGATGTAACAAGGGGGCAAATACTTTTTTCACATAGGTCCAGGTAGGTTTGGATAGTGTTTTGTCTTTTAAAGGGGTCATTGACTGAAAAATGGTGTGTTTGTAGGTTTTGACTGTTTGAAATGTGTCTATTGGTCACACAATTATCAAAAAAATATCCATCCATCCATCCATCCATCCATCCATCTTCTACCACTTTCTGGAGGTCCGGGTCACGGAGGCAGCTCTTCAAGCAGAGAAGCCCAGACTTCCATCTCCCCAGCCACCTGCTCCAGCTCTTCAGAGAGGATACCAATGCGTTCCCAGACCAGCTGGGAGACATAGTCTCTCCACCGAGTCCTGGGTCTGCCCCGGGGTCTCCTCCCAGTGGGACGTGCCTGAAACACCTCAAGTGGGAGGCGTCCAGGAGGCATCCTAATCAGATGCCCATACCACTTCAACTGACTCCTTTCAATGTGGAGGAGCAGCGGTTCTATCTGAGCCTTTCCCGGATGACTGAGCTCCTCACCCTATCTCTGAGGGTGAGTCCAGCAATCCTACGGAGAAAGCTCATTTCAGCTGCTTGTATCTGCAATCTTGTTCTTTCGGTCATTACCCAAAGCTCGTGACCATAGATGAGAGTAGGAACGTAGATTGACTGGTAAATCGACAGCTTTGCCTTAGAACTAAGCTCCCTCTTCACCACAACAGACTGGTACAACGTCCGCATCACTGCAGATGCTACTCCAATCCGTCTGTCAATCTCTCGCTCCATTTTCTCCTTACTCATGAACAAGACCCCAAGATACTTAAACTCCTCCACTTGAGGTAGGAGCCTGTCCCCAACCCAGAGAGGACAATCCACCTTTTTCCAGCTGAGGACCATGGACTCGGACTTGGAGGTACTGATTCTCATCCCAGCCGCTTCACACTCAGCGGCAAACCATCCCAGCAAGAGCTGTAGGTCATTGCTGGATGAAGCCAACAGGACAACATCATCTGCAAACAACAGAGATGAGATCCTGTGGTCACCAAGCATGACACCCTCCATTCCCTGGCTGCACCTAGAAATCCTGTCCATAAAAATTATGAACAGGATCGGTGACAAAGGGCAGCCCTGGCGGAGTCCAACTCTCACTGGGAATGACTCCGACCGAGTGTTGGCAATACGAACCAAACTCTCACAACGGTCGTACAGAGACTGGATAGCTCGTAACAACAAGCCCGATACCCCATACTCCCGAAGCACCCCCCACAAAAAACCACGAGGGACGCGGTCAAATGCCTTCTCCAAGTCCACAAAACACATGTATAATGGTTGGGCAAACTCCCACGAACTCTCAAGAATTCTTGAGAGGGTAAAGAGCTGGTCCGATGTGCCACGGCCAGGACAAAAACCACATTGCTCCTCCTGAATCCAAGGTTCGACCAACAGCCGGACTCTCCTCTCCAGTACCTTGGCATAGACCTTCCCCGGGAGGCTGAGGAGTGTGATTCCTCTAAAGTTGGAGCACACCCTCCAGTCCCCTTTTTTGAAGAGAGGAACCACCACCCCAGTTTGCCATGCCAAAGGCACTGCCCCCGACCTTCACGCAATGTTGCAGAGGCGTTTCAACCATGACAGCCCAACAAAATCCAGGGCCTTGAGGTACTCAGGGCGAATCTCGTCCACCCCCGGGGCCTGGCCACCAAGGAGATTTTTAACCACCTTGGCGACCTCAGCCCCTGTGATAGGCGAGTCATCCCCCTCGTCCCCAAACCCTGCTTCCTCTGTGGAAGGCGTATCAGTGGGATTGAGGAGATCCTCGAAGTATTCCTTCCACCGCCCAACGATATCCCCAGTCGAAGTCAACAGTGTCCCATCCGAACCATACACAGTGTGGACAGGGAGCTGCTTTCCCCTCCTGAGTCCCCGGACAGTTTGCCAGAGTCTCTTCAAGGCCGACCGAAAGTCTTGTTCCATGGCCTCACTGAATTCCTCCAATACCCGGGTTTTTGCTTCAGCAACCACCCGAGCTGCACTCCGCTTGGCCTGCCGGTACACCTCAGCTGCTTCAGGAGTCCCACAAGCCAACCAAGCTTGATAGGACTCCTTCTTCAGCTTAATGGCCCCCCTCACCACTGGTGTCCACAACTTGGTTCGGGGGTTGCCACCACGAGATGCACCAACCACCTTGCAGCCGCAGCCCTAGGCCACCGCTTCAACAACAGAGGTAGAGAACATGGCCCACTCAGACTCCATGTCTCCAGACTCCCTTGGAATGTGGTTGAAGTTCTTCCGGAGGTGGGAGTTGAAGAACTCCCGGACAGGGGCCTCAGCCAGACGTTTCCAGCACACCCTCACTATACGTTTGGGTCTACCAGGTCTGAATGGTATCCTCCCCTGCCATCAGATCCAACTCACCACCAGGTGATGATCAGTTGACAGCTCTGCACCTCTCTTTACCCGGGTGTCCAAGACATACGTTCGCAGGTCTGATGACACGATAACAAAATCGATCATCGACCTGCGACCTAGGGTGTCCTGGTGCCAGGTGCACATATGGACACCCTTATGCTTGAACATGGTGTTCGTTATGGACAAACTGTGGTTAGCACAGAAGTCCAATAACTGAACACCACTCGGGTTCAGATCGGGCAGGCCGTTCCTCCCAATCACGCCCCTCCAGGTTTCACTGTCGTTGCCCACGTGCGCATTGAAGTCCCTCAGTAGGACAATGGGGTCTCCAAGAGGAGCACCCTCCAGCATCCCAGTCACAGACTCCAAAAAGGGTGGGTACTCTGAAACATCATTTGGTGCATAGGCACTTCTACTTCCGGCTTCGAGAGAGAGCAGACGCCTTTTCTAATCCTCTCTTTTCCCTTCTGATCCCAGCTTGCAATGTTGCGTTTTTTGTCTGTGTTTAGTCGCTCTTGTCTGCTGAATCTTAATCTAAACGGAAATTATGGATTTGGTAGCGGCTTAAACGGGCTATTGTCACTATTTTTTCAACAAGAATCGGGCCAAGGGGGAGCCCAAGAATTGGAACCTGATGAGTGTATGATTCGACTGGAGATGCAGAAGACATCTATTGGCTACGACACAGGATTCTATTTTTGGCTCTGGAGTTTCCTGGTGTTTGTTTCAAAATTGAAGATGGGAGCTGTTCAAACGCGGATCCAAGCGAGCTCCTTCACCAATTTGACTAGATGGGGAGGCACGAGGCGGCATGGCGAACTGAATGGAGATTCAGATGGTGGAATACATCTTGAAGTCGCTAGTGCTCTTCAGAGTATGTTAATGTTTAAGCCTGCACATGGAAATTCTGAAGCACAGAATTGCTCGGGTGAGAAATTCTATTCTCTGAGTGCTGTGCAGATTTGACCTTCTTTGGTGCCCGGTATTTACATTCCTCCTGCAAGATAAGTGATAGGAGCGGCTCTTAACCCAAGCAATCGACAGACAGCTGCTGTTTTCAGCGGATGAACTTCTCAGGGACAGTCCATGTGCCTTTATTTGCAAGCGAAGAGACAGACTCCGGACTTGTTTATAAGTCACATGACTTTAACATCTATCTACTGCCTGGAGGCGCCCTCTGCTGTTCACTAGCAACTGTCACACCTACACTACACAAATGCACACAACATTACACGAACTGACACACATATACTGACTCATATATACACTGCCTCTCTCAACTCTTGTTTGTGTGACCTGTCTGCCTGTTAATTGTGCATGAGGGTTTTTTTCTGTGTAGTCAAAATTTGGCTCATATACGAGCGTTTATTCTGATTACTATGTTTTTTCTCTCTCCTATTGTGTTTTCCTCCCCCTCCCCTCCCCTCTTTACCTCCACTGTTGACAGGCGCCTTGTATGGCGACGCGTCATTGGATGCGCCTAACGTGCGCGTCCAATGTCAAGTCAAATTCCTCGTGTGTTTACTTGTAAATATACTTGGCAATAAAGCTGATTCTGATTCTGATTCTGATTCTGATGGTCAGGACCCGTTTCCCAACCCGAAGGCGCAGGGAAGCAACCCTTTCATCCACCGGGGAAAACTCCAATATAGAGGCAGTAAGGTGGGGGGATACAAGAATACCCACCCCTGCTCGTCGCCTCTCGCCCGGGGCAACTCCAGAAAAGGCCAAGCTCCAGCCCCTCTCCAGGAGACTGGTTCCAGAACCGGAGCTGTGTGTTGAGGTGAGGCCGACTATATCTAGCCAGTATCTCTCAACCTCGTACACCAGCTCAGGCTCCTTCCCCACCAGAGAGGTGACATTCCACGTACCAAAAGCCAGTTTAGAAAGCTTGGGATCAGTCCGCCAAGGTCTCCGCGTTTGACCGCCACCTAATCCACATAGCACCGGACCCCCATGATCCCTCCTGCAGGTGGTGAGCCCACCGGAGGGCGGACCCATGTAACTCCTTCGGGCTGAGCCCGGCCGGGTCCCATAGGTGGAAACCCGGCCACCAGATGCTAGTCTTCGAGCCCCTCCCCCAGGCCTGGCTCCAGGGTGGGGCCTTGGTAACCCCATACCGGGCGGGGTACACTGAATCCTTGATATAGAAGTTATCATGAGAGTCTGTTGGATCATTCTTAGTCTGGCCCTTCACCCAGGACCAGTTTGTCTTGGGTGACCCTATCAGAGGCAACTTGCCCCGGACAGCATAGCTCCTGGGATCACTGGGGCACGCAAACCCCCCCACCATGATAAGGTGATGATCCATGAGGGGGTCAAAAAAATATCAAAACAGTCAATTCTCTGAAAAAAACACAGAGCCTTTATCTTGTTTTTCTCTCCCAGAAATGCCAGAAACATTTTTGACTCTTCCAGGTAAATCATATATGCCATGATTTGACAAAGCCAACCCACTACCATCCTTGAGATCTGCCCACTATCCTATTATTGTCTGTCTACATGACATTGTCTGTCATGTAGATGGAAGGGGGGCTAAAGGTAGCCTATTAGCCCCGGAGCTATTAGCTCCCCAGCTAACACTGGTACCAGGTGGCTCACACAAAGTGTGGCTTTTATTGTCATTTTCCTCAGAGCTTAGTCACCCTAATACCCATCCATGTTACCACCTGGTTCACCAATCCACAGTCGACAATATACCTCACATCACTCTGGCGCATCTCCCAATAATTTCACCGTATTCCACAGCAAATCGCCAGTACCGGTGTGCTAGTCGTGGAAACTGACCTGGCCCAGTGTATACCGAGGCTGCTGGCTCTCACAGCCAGCTCCCTCACTGTCCTCCGGGGCCCTGTACAACTCTGCTCCACTCTCGCAGGCAGTGCAGGGGAGCTGCCTCATGACAGGGCATCCCCCAGCTGGCCGTGGGAGTGAAGCAGCTTCCTGCAGAGTGAGACACTGCCCTTTGAAAGCCCATGGCTCAGCAACTCGGCTTGGCAAGCTTCGCCTCAGCCAGGATCCTCAAGTCCTGTGCCAGGTTGGTTGCGGCGATCGGAGGGCTGCCTGGTGAATGGTGCTAGTGATTTGTTGTGGAATCATGGCAAAATTATTGGGAGATGGGCCAGGATGATGCGAGATACACCATCGACTGTGGATCAGTGAACCACTGCCACTCATCTGAGCTAGAAGGAAGCTAAAAGCTAAAGCGTAGACGCAAGTCAGCTAATGGCTAACACATAAGAGGGAGGGTGGAGTTGAAAAGGTGAAGGATGTTTCTTAAAGCGATAGGCTTATACCTGAGATAAAAACACTTCTGAGAGAGAAGAAGAGGATCTTCAGGTCGGGGAACAGGGAGATGCTGAAGTCCGTACAAAGGGAGCTGAGGAGGAAGATCAGAGAAGGCAAGGACAGCTTCAGGAAGAAGATGGAAGACAAGCTGCAACAGAGCGACATCAGCGGGGTCTGGAGAAAACTTAAAACCATCTCTGGGCTCCAGAATACCTCCTCCCAGGCCACAGGGGGCAGGGAGTGGGCAAACAATCTGAACCTGTTTTTTAACAGGTTTGACCAACTGCCCTCCCCCCCGACTGCACACCAACCACTGCTGCCTCTAAAATCATCGAGACCTGCTGTCCACACCCCACTCCACCAACACCCCCCCACTCCCAGCACACAGCCCCCCAACCTGACCCTCACTAAGACACAGGTGAGGACGGAGCTGAGGAAGATCAAGGCGAGGAAGGCCTCGGGACCGGACTGCATCAGCGCGAAGCTCCTCAAGTCCTGCGCAGACCAGCTGTGTGGGATTGTGGAGCACATCTTCAACCTGAGCCTGAAGCTGGGGAGGGTACCACAGTTGTGGAAAACATCTTGTGTGGTACCTGTACGAAAGACTCCCCACCCCAAAGACCTGAACAGCTACAGACCAGTGGCCCTGACGTCTCTCATGATGAAGACCCTGGAGAGACTGCTCCTTGCTCACCTCCGCCCCCTGGTGGGGCCAGCAATGGATCCACTCCAGTTCGCCTACCAGCGTGGCATTGGGGTGGAGGATGCAGTGATCTTCCTCCTTCACCGTTCCCTGTCAAGGGGTGCTCTTGAAGACATTCTATGACACGGTGGTGGCATCAGCCATCACTTTTGGAGTGGTCTGCTGGGGCAATGGCATTACAGTAGCCGATAGGAAGAGACTGAACAAACTAATCAAGAAAGCTAGCTCTGTCCTGGGGCAACGCCTTGACCCAGTGGAGGAGATAGGAGAGAGAAGGATGGTGGCTAAACTGTCATCTCTGCTGGAGTCCGAGTCCCACCCTATGCAGGACATACTGAACGCACTGAGGAGCTCATTTAGCAGTAGACTACATCATCCTAGATGCACGACTGAGAGGTTTCGCAGGTCCTTCCTACCTACGGCTGTCAGACTGTATAACCTAAGCAGGGCTGCTCGCAGAGATAGCAAAAAAACGTGACGACCTAATAGTATTGAATGCAAAAGACGCAACAGACTTACACAAATGGTCCTCTCCAGTATACAACTAGGACAATATCAGTCGCTATGGAGGGTGACAATATGTATGGGTACATATTCATACCATGTAGGGTAATTAAATCGATGGTTATGCTGTTTAGTCCATCTAGCAATGCAATGCTCCGTACTGTGTATATATATTTATGTGTACATATGTAAATTCACTGCTCTTATTTTCTTATCTTCTAAATCATTGCTCTGAGTGTTGCTATCCCTGTGCTGTTGCAATCCTGGAATTTCCCCATTGTGGGACTAATAAAGGCTTATCTTATCTTATCTTATCTTATCTTATCTTAAGAATGCCAGGAAAAATACAAAACAATTATGCTTCAGTAATTAAAAAAATAAAGAAAATGTGAACAAAATGTCACAAAGCCATTGTCATTAAGACATGTGTGAGTTGTTTAAATGTGGAAAAAGTGCAGTCAATGACCCCTTTAATAAATGAAATTATCATTTAAAAAACTGCATTTTATATTTATTTCAGTTATCATTGTCTAATATTAAAATCTGTTTGATGATATGAAACATTTAAGTGTGACAAATATGCAAAAATACAAAAAATCAGGAAGAGGAAAATACTTTTTCACAGGATAGAAAACCAGTCAAGTCCCATCCTGAACATATCCAGTATGTAAGAAATTGAAGAATGTCTGAAAATGAATCACTGCAAAGGTGACTGAAGGCAAGGAAAAATAACAGGCCTACTGCAGTACCACTGAAAGCTTCAGTTTGGAAAATAGCTGGAAAATAGCACTCAGTTGTTTTGTTTTTCAGCCTGAACCTCACATGCATGAGTGTAAGCACAGTTTTTCCTGACAGTATGGAGGGTCTTCCCAACCACATCAGGCTCTGATTACCAGCACCACTTTTCATCATACACATTATCTACAGTAAACTTATTTTCAGCCTTAAACAGTTGCAGCATTCATTTATTGTTCACCAGAGGTGGCAAAAGTACACATTCATTACTTAAGTAGGAGTACAAGTACTTGTGTTAAGAAATACTCAGGTAAAAGTAAAAGTGCTGTTTCAACTTATTTTCTCAATTAAAAGTTAAAAAGTAAAAGTTCTGAAAAGTACTTAAAGTATGAAAGTAAAAAGTAGCTCTTTGACAGACATTTCTACCAGCTGTTTTTGTGCAGTAAATTGACCTTATGGCATGGTATTTGTGGTATGAGAAACCACCAGTGTTGGGCAAGTTACTAAAAATAGTAACTAGTTACAGTTAGTTACTTCTTTTCAAAAGTAACTGAGTTACTTTTGAGTTACTGCATGATTAAAGTAACTAGTTACTTGGAAACGTAACTTTCATGGTACTTTTAAATGCATGCTGAAGTCATCTTGCACACCTAGCAAGATCAAGGGCCCCTTGTTCTCATCAGAAAAAAGAAGAAAAAGAAAACTGAAGAGAAAAAAGTCTCATCTTGCAGAGAAAAAATGTCTCAGATTTACATAAACTATTGTAATCAGTAGAAAGTCAGAAATTTACTAGAAATAAAGCTGTAAATTCACAGAAAAAATTTTGGACCCCCTCGTGGGCCGTTTTTGGCCCACGAGCAATATGTTTGACACCCCTGGACCAGCCCATTAAAAACGCATATTTAGAGGATTTACTTTCATGAAATAGTGGCATATCACAACAGCATGTAAATTATTAAGATAAAATAAAACAGAAAGCACAGATAAATGAAAGTTCACCGCTTAGAAGAAGCTGTTCTTTACTGCAGCAAATCAGTCACTTTTTCTCTGTGCTTAAGAAAACGTTAAATGCATTTAATGTGGACATTAATTGGAGCTTCTTGCTCAAAAAATACTCATGTTTAACCCCAGAGGTAGGATCTGTTTTGGGCTACTCACCGCTCAGACAACAGGCGATCTGAGATATGAGAAGTTGGCACTGCCATGGCATTTCTTCTTACCAAGCTGCAGCGTGAACCGGGGCAGGACAGGAAACCGACCCACAGAGGAGACTGACAGCTGCACCAGCTATGGTAGGGTCAGTATATTTGCGCTAAAAATATCACTCCATATTAATAAAATGAGTAACGCGTGTAGCGTCAGTCCCTTTGGCTCCAATCTATAAAATCATTCTTCACTTTAAAGAAACTATTTCACCCAAAAGTCTGGTCAAGAATTGTTTCCTTCACCTAAGCACCACAGTTTGAAAACACATTCCATGGTAAAAGGGATGACAAACGATCCTGTTCATAGCTCAAGTAGGTTCATTTTTGTCTTCTTTTACTTATTTACCTTTTGTTCTTATTAAAGACAAAAATAGAAAGGAGATGTTTTACCTTCTTTACATGTTTCGACTGTGCACTGCAGCCTTTGTCAGAAGTGTCAGCTGATTGCTGCCAGGTGTCATTTATCAGCTGACTTTTTTTGGGGACATTTTCAAGAAACACTACCCGACCAACCAAGAAATGCTGGAGCAGATAGAAGCACAATTAAAACACAAACAGGAATTCATTATCACGAAAAACCGAATGTCTTCGGACCACCCCTTGTACACCAAAAGACCTGAGCCTCGTCAGTAGGAACAGCCTGCGCTGTCCTTTCTTGTAGAGTGCGTCGGTATTGTGTGACCAGTCTAGTTTATTGTTCAGATGAACACCCAGGTACTTGTAGGATGTCACCATCTCAATGTCTGTTCCCTGGATGTTCACTGGTGCTGTGAGGGGTTGTCCTTGCCTGTGGCAGTCCACCACCAGCTCCTTAGATTTCCTCAGAATCAGAATCAGAATCAGATTTATTGCCATTGTTCATGTAGTACACAAACTAGGAATTTGTCTCGGTGCAATGCTGCAACATTAAACATGATAAAATAAAAGAAATAAACTATACATGCAATAAAGTGTAGAATAAGAGTGAGTAATACTAGTCAGCAGTTAAAATATATTAGCGAGCAGCAGATAATGTGGAGAACCATATAGTGCAGTCGGTAATGCAGGAAGAAAACAGTGATGATTGACATGAGTCTGGTTGAGCTGCTGTACATAGTGCACGAGAGACAATAAGTCACTTAGTGTTCAGCAGTCTGATGGCAGAGGGGAAGAAGCTGTTCATGTGACGGGAGGTTTTAGTCTGGATGGACCGAAGTCTTCTACCTGAGGGGAGGGGGGCATTGATCTGGGGGGCAGTTCCGATGGCACCAGTCCATGAAGTCCTGGATAAGTCCTTTGTACTCAGCTTCATCTCCGTTGGAGATGAGGCCGACGATCACAGAGTCGTCAGAGAACTTCTGTAGATGGCAGTGTGTTGTGTTGTGTGAGAAGTCCGCAGTATAAAGGGTGAACAGGAAGGGAGCCAAAACCGTTCCCTGGGGGGCCCCCGTGCTGCCGATGATCGTGTCCGACACAAAATCCCGGGTTCTCACAAACTGTGGCCGGTTAGTGAGGTAGTCCAGGATCCATGATGACAGGTGCTGGTCCACCCCTGCGCACAGCAGCTTGTCCTTCAGGATCATCAGTTGGATGGTGTTGAAAGCACTGGAAGAAATCAAAGAACATGATCCTCACCGCATTCCCGGGCTTCTCCAGGTGGGACAGGGAACGGTGAAAGAGGAAGATCACTGCATCCTCCACCCCAATGCCATGCTGGTAGGCGAACTGGAGTGGATCCATCGCTGGCCCCACCAGGGGGCGGAGGTGAGCAAGGAGCAGTCTCTCCAGGGTCTTCATCATGTGAGACGTCAGGGCCACTGGTCTGTAGCTGTTCAGGTCTTTGGGGTGGGAAGTCTTTGGTAAAGGTACCACACAAGATGTTTTCCACAACTGTGGTACCCTCCCCAGCTTCAGGCTAAGGTTGAAGATGTGCTCCACAATCCCACACAGCTGGTCTGCGCAGGACTTGAGGAGCTTCGCGCTGATGCCGTCCAGTCCGAAAGCCTTCCTCGCCTTGATCTTCCTCAGCTCCGTCCTCACCTGGGTCTTAGTGAGGGTCAGGTTGGGGGGCTGTGTGCTGGGAGAGGGGGGTGTTGGTGGAGTGGGGTGTGGACAGCAGGTCTCGATGACTTTAGAGGCAGCAGTGGTTGATGTGCAGTTGGGGGGGAGGGCGGTTGGTCAAACCTATTAAAAAACAGGTTCAGATTGTTCACCCACTCCCTGCCTCCCGTGGCCTGGGAGGAGGTATTCTGGAGCCCAGAGATGGTTTTAAGGTTTCTCCAGACCCCGCTGATGTCACTCTGTTGCAGCTTGTCTTCCATCTTCTTCCTGAAGCTGTCCTTGCCTTCTTTGATCTTCCTCCTCAGCTCCCTCTGTACGGACTTCAGCATCTCCCTGTTCCCCGACCTGAAGATCCTCTTCTTCCCTCTCAGAAGTGTTTTTATCTCAGGGTTGATCCAGGGTTTGTTGTTCGAGCAACACCGTATGGTCTTGGTGGGTACGGTGTTGTCCACACAGAAGTTGATGTAGTCCATGATGGTGTGAGTGAGGTTATCAGTGTCCTCACCATGTGGATTGCAGAGCTGCTCCCAGGCAGTGGTTTCAAGACAGTCCTTTAAAGCGTCCATTGCCTCCTCAGACCATATCTTCACCGTGCGCATGACTGGAGGTTGTCTGTGTACTAGGGGTTTGTACACCGGCAGGAGATTAACCAAGTTGTGATCCGATCTCCCGAGTGAGGGGAGTGGTGATGAGGTGTACTAACTAACTAACTAACTAACCTGCACTTATATAGCGCTTTTCAAGTCACAAAGACCACTCAAAGCGCTTTCACTAGTACTAACCCTCTATTCTAAGGGCCTACAGATATCTAGGGACAATTTAAAACAACCAATTAACCTAACATGCATGTCTTTGGATTGTGGGAGGAAACCGGAGCCCCCCGGAGTAAACCCACGCAGCACAGAGAGAACATGCAAACTCCATACAGAAAGGTTCCAACCCCTGCCAGCCTGGGGATTCGAACCAGGAACCTTTTAGCTGTAAGGCAACAGTGCTAACCACTGCACCACCGTGTACGCCTCCTTAGTGTTAGCATAGAACAAGTCCAGTGTTTTATTGTCTCTAGTGTGGCATGTGACATATTGGGTGAACGTGGGCAGAATGGGGGACAGTGAAATATGGTTGAAATCACTGGAGATGAGGAGAAGAGCATCTGGGTGTTGTTTCAGCAGCCTGCCAGTTACTGAGTGGATGATGTCACGCACTGTCCCCGCGTTCGCCGTCAGATTTGCATAAATAACAATGCAGATCACGTGTGAGTATTTCCTCGGGAGATAGGTAGGCCACATGCTAACAGCTAGCAACTCAATGTCTTTGCTGCAGTGATGTTGTTTAACCGTGATATGTCCCGGTCTGCACCAGCTGTTATTGACATACATTATCACTCCTCTGCCCCTTGCCTTCCCACTGTCTGGTGTCCGGTCTGCCCGTATTGCGTGGAAACCCTCCAGTTCGATGTTAGCATCTGTTGCTAGTTCTGTTAGCCACGTCTCAGTAAACAACATCATGCTACTCTCTCTGAAAACGCTCTCATAGCGGGAGATGGCCGCTAGCTCGTCGGTCTTATTGAGTAGCGATCGAACATTCCCCATAATAACAGATGGAAGGACAGGTCTGTACCT
Source organism: Pholidichthys leucotaenia (assembly GCA_020510985.1). NCBI lineage: Eukaryota > Metazoa > Chordata > Actinopteri > Cichliformes > Pholidichthyidae > Pholidichthys > Pholidichthys leucotaenia. The sequence continues at coordinate 92,933,245 of CM035846.1, forward strand.
TATATTTCTCGCCCACCGTCTTGCTCCAGCATGGCATCCACGTTGTTTCTGTCTTATTTCACCCAGTATGTCAAAGTCTTGCGCTAGCATCTTTGTCCAGTTAAGTGCTAGCAGCTGGTCTCTGCTGTAACGTACCCTGCTAAAAACAGTGGCTCCGTCTGCCGGCTCAGGAGACATTTGGGCGATCCGTGTGTCCGTCCGATGTATAAGGTGTCAGAAAGATTAGCAGATCAGAAAGATTAGCAAGAGAAGTCAGATAGTAAATAGAAATTGGAAGAAATTGATCCGCTGTTGCAAAAAGGCAGCCTACTCATGTGGCGCTGGCAGTATAAGAAAAGACTTCCTTTTAACAAAAACTCTCAATTTTCAGAAGATTTTCTTTGTCAGGACACCCTGGAAAATCAAACGGGACTCTGACATACCATTCTGGTTTGAAATGTTTCATTAATCATTGGTTTAAATGTACAGACGTGGACAAAATTGTTGGTACCCCTCTGTGAAATGAAAGATAAACCCACAATGGTCACAGAAATAACTTGAATCTGACAAAAGTGGCAATAAATGTGGCAATAAAAGTGGGCTGCACGGTGGCGCAGTGGTTTAGCACTGTGGCAGCACAGTTTTACCCTCAGCCGGGGGATCGCGGGGATCATGAGATCGTGGGTTCGATCCCAGCCCCCGACCAACAGTGAGCTGTGTGGAGTTTGCATGTTCTCCCCGTGTTGCGTGGGTTTACTCCGGGATTTCTCCGGTTTCCTCCCGCATACCAAAAACATGTAGGTTTAGGGCGCTCGCGCACGCAGCGACCGGCAGCCGGTGGCTTGTCACCAGACTGCAAACCAAATCTACCTACGGGTACAAATAAGTAACAAAAAAAAAAATATAAAAAAATTAAAAAAAATAAAAATTCTTATGAAAATCAGACAATGCTTTTGAATTGTGGTTCAACAGAATTATTTTAAAAAACAAATTCATGAAATAGGCCTGGACAAAAATGATGGTACTTAATATTTTGTTGCACAACCTTTTAAGACAATCACTGCAATCAAACGATTTCTGTAACTGTCAATGAGACTTCTGCACCTCTCAGTAGGTATTTTGGCCCACTCCTCATGAGCAAACTGCTCCAGTTGTCTCAGGTTTGAAGGGTGCCTTCTCCAGATGGCACGTTTCAGCTCCTTCCACGAATGTTCAATAGGATTTAGATCAGGGCTCATAGAAGGCCACTTTAGAATAGTCCAATGTTTGGCTCTTAGCTATTCTTGGGTGTTTTTAGCTGTGTGTTTTGGGTCATTATCCTGTTGCAAGACCCATGACCTGCGACTGAGACCAAGCTGTCTGACACTGGGCAGCACATTTCTCTCTATTTCATTGTACCCTGCACAGATTCAAGACACCCTATGCCAGATGCAGCAAAGCAGCCCCAGAACATAACAGAACCTCCTCCATGTTTCACAGTAGGGACAGTCTTCTTTTCTTGGTATGCTTCATTTTTGCGTCTGTGAACATAGAGCTGAGGTGCCTTGCCAAAAAGTTCCATTTTTGTCTTTTCTGTCCATAGGACATTCTCCCAGAAGCTTTGTGGCTTGTCAACATGCAATTTGGCAAATTCCAGTCTAGCTTTTTTATGATTTGTTTTCAACAGTGGTGTCCTCCTTGGTCATCTCCCATGAAGTCCACTTTGGCTCAAACAACGACGGATGGTGCAATCCGACACTGATGTACCTTGACCTTGGAGTTCACCATGAATGTGTTTAGAGGTTGTTCTGGGCTTTTTTGTTACCATTCATATTATCCGTCTCTTCCATTTTTCCTCCTGCGGCCACGTCCAGGGAGGTTGGCTACAGTCCCGTGGATCTTAAATTTCTGAATAACATGTGCAACTGTAGTCACAGGAACATCAAGCTGCTTAGAGATGGTCTTATAGCCTTTACCTTTAACATGCTTGTCTATAATTTTCTTTCTAATCTCCTGAGACAACTCTCTCCTTTGCTTCCTCTGGTTCATGTTTAGTGTGGTACACACCATGTCACCAAACAGCACAGTGACTACTTGTCACCCTTTAAATAGACCGACTGACTGATTACAAGTTTGTAGACACCTGTGATGTTAATTAGAGGACACATCTTAGTTGAACATGTCCCTATGGTCACATTATTTTCAATCTTTTCTAGGGGTACCATCATTTTTTGTCCAGGCCTGTTTCATGAGTTTGTTTTTTAAAATAATTCTGTTGAACCACAATTCAGAAGCATTGTCTGATTTTCATTGGTTAATTTTCATATAATTTTTATTTATTACCACTTCTGTCAGATTCAAGTTATTTCTGTGACCATTGTGAGTTTTTCTTTCATTAACAGAGGGGTACCAACAATTCTGTCCATGTCTGTATTGCATGTTTGAAAATGCGTAAACAAACCTTATTGTAATGCATGTTAATTATAGGCCAGGTTTATGAAAGTGCATGTTTAATGTAGCAAGAATAAAAATTAGTCATGAATCACTGAAATTAGCTTATATATACATATACAGTGGGGCAAAAAAGTATTTAGTCAGCCACCAATTGTGCAAGTTCTCCCACTTAAAAGATGAGAGAGGTCTCCAATTTTCATCATAGGTATACCTCAACTATGAGAGACAAAATGAGAAAAAAAAAATCCAGAAAATCACATTGAAGGATTTTTAATGAATTAATTGGTGAATTCCTCAGTAAAATAAGTATTTGGTCACCTACAAACAAGCAAGATTTCTGGCTCTCACAGACCTGTAACTTCTTCTTTAAGAGTCTCCTCTGTCCTCCACTCGTTACCTGTATTAATGGCACCTGTTTGAACTCGTTATCAGTATAAAAGACACCTGTCCACAACCTCAAACAGTCAGACTCTAAACTCCACTATGGCCAAGACCAAAGAGCTGTCAAAGGACACCAGAAACAAAATTGTAGACCTGCACCATGCTGGGAGGACTGAATCTGCAATAGGTAAGCAGCTTGGTGTGAAGAAATCAACTGTGGGAGCAATTATTAGAAAATGGAAGACATACAAGACCACTGATAATCTCCCTCCATCAGGGGCTCCACGCAAGATCTCACCCTGTGGGGTCAAAATTACCACGAGAATGGTGAGCAAAAATCCCAGAACCACATGGGGGGACCTAGTGAATGACCTGCAGAGAGCTGGGACCAAAGTAACAAAGGCTACATCAGAAACACACTACGCCGCCAGGGACTCAAATCCTGCAGTGCCAGACGTGTCCCCCTGCTTATGCCAGTACATGTCCAGGCCTGTCTGTAGTTTGCTAGAGAGCATTTGGATGATCCAGAAGAGGATTGGGAGAATGTCATATGGTCAGGTGAAACCAAAATAGAACTTTTTGGTAAAAACTCAACTTGTCGTGTTTGGAGGAGAAAGAACACCATACCTATTATGATGCATGGGGGTGGAAACAACATACTTTGGGGCTGTTTTTCTGCTAAGGGACCAGGACAACTGATCCGTGTAAAGGAAAGAATGAATGGGGCCATGTATCGTGAGATTTTGAGTGAAAACCTCCTTCCACCAGCAAGGGCATTGAAGATGAAACGTGGCTGGGTCTTTCAGCATAACAATGATCCCAAACACACCGCCTGGGCAATGAAGCAGTGGCTTCGTAAGAAGCATTTCAAGGTCCTGGAGTGGCCTAGCCAGTCTCCAGATCTCAACCCCATAGAAAATCTTTGGAGGGAGTTGAAAGTCTGTGTTGCCCAGCAACAGCCCCAAAACATCACTGCTCTAGAGGAGATCTGCATGGAGGAATGGGCCAAAATACCAGCAACAGTGTGTGAAAACCTTGTGAAAACTTACAGAAAACGTTTGACCTCTGTCATTGCCAACAAAGGGTATATAACACAGTATTGAGATGAACTTTTGTTATTGACCAAATACTTATCTTACCGAGGAATTTACCAACTAATTCATTAAAAATCCTTCAATGTGATTTTCTGGATTTTTTTTTTCTTATTTTGCCTCTCATAGTTGAGGTATACCTATGATGAAAATTGAAGACCTCTCTCATCTTTTAAGTGGGAGAACTTGCACAATTGGTGGCTGACTAAATACTTTTTTACCCCACTGTATATATATATATATATATATATATATATATTCATTCATTCATTCCTCTTCTTCCGCTTAATCCTTTTCGGGTCGCGGGGGGATGCTGGAGCCTATCCCAACGTCTTTGGGCGAGAGGCAGGGCACACCCTGGATAGATCGCCAGTCCATCGCAGGGCTATATATATATATATATATATATATATATATACATTATATATATATATATATATATATATATATATATATATATGGCGGCATGAAATAATAAGGAGCGAACTGAGAGTTTTTGAGGGAGTTTATTAATCATACCGCCATCACAGACTCACTCCAGCGCTGTGCATGCGCGCCAGAGCGAGCCCTGAGGCTCTCGTCAGGAGACACTGAATGCGTGTCGTCAGAAGCGGTGGTCAGAGAGAGAGTGAGCTACAGAGCATATGCAGTTTTTATACCTAGTTACAGACAATACATGAAAGGCATGGGACATTTGCATCACAGTGAGAGCAGGAAGCATGAACGTTTGCATTTGAGTCATACATATCAACAGCAGGCAGGAAGAAGCTAGACAAAGAGCGGCTGCCTATTGATCTCAATACACACATCTCATTGTTCTGCTAATTGCCCCAGCTGAGCGGTCTGCTTGTCCGTAGGCTGTTGTGGGGGTTACCCATATATATAATATATATATATATATATATATATATATATATATATATATATATATATATATATGACTGATTCCAGCCAATCACCAGCCAGTCTCTGTTGGACAACACCACCTTTCATTCTATTGGTCGGTTACAGACAAAAGACTGCTTTCTTATTGGACCAGAGTTTATTCAATTCTCCCGCGATGGGAGACAATTGGTTCTCTTTCATGTCAGTCAAGTTTTTATCCTTTGAAAGTGCTTAGTTTAAGGAAGCAATGACCATTTTGTCTAAGTTGTAAAAGTTGTCTGTGTGTCCTGTTCAGTTATATTCCTGCCTTCAATTCTTTTTTTCTTTTAACGTCTGGGGAAAATACTTTTTCTTCTGTTTGAGTGCAACCTTCTCTTCTATATGGAGTGAAACTCCATGTTCTCAGATGTCTTTTTCCTATTTTATTCTGTTAAACTTTTTCTACTGATTTTCCTTAATTCACCGTGTTTAAAGTGGACTGATCATTTTTTTTCTTTACTCACACTGAAAGCTGCTTTTGCCAATCACCACAACATCTGAAGAACTTGGATTTCATGGCTAAATAATTTTTTAATTTTCGTCTCTTTGATTCTGTGACTGATCAGACTGAACTATCTCCAATTTATTCATTTATAAATTTATTCATGACATACTGCTTCAGCGGCCAGTAGCAGCCTCATCATTGTTTTTGGACCTTAGCTTCTGAGTTTGCCTCTGGGAAGAAATGATCTGCTGGCAGATAATTTCCGGTATCATCATCAAATAAAAGCTTTAGCAAAGGATCCAGCTGAAAGCCAATGCAGCGGGTCACGTGAGCCAGATCTTTTTGTTTCATCTGCTGAGTTGATGCGATGTTCATCGCCTTAAAGTACTGTATGTCATAATTTGTCTCAGGTTTAAAACTAGTTCATAACTCTGATTGGAGCTATAGAATTAGGGAAAAATAGTATCCCTCTTTTCATTAAATATCATTTTTACTTTATAAAGTAACCCAGAATTTCTTTCTTCCATATAATCAGCTTTTGTCATTTTCTTCATAAAATTTGCATCCAATTTTCTTCATATTTTGGTTACAGTTATTTCAGTCTCCATTTTCAACACAATTACAAGTTTACACTAAGGTTTTCTTGGTTCCACAAATGTGATTACACTCTTTTTGCTCAATAATCACTTACAAGTTGAATGTGATGCTTAATACTTGATCACTTCACCTTACCAACAAGTCCGCTGAAAGTAACATCATTTAATCTGAGTTTGATCATTAAAACTGTAAATGGTATATGGAAGTTTCTGTTGATTTCTTTTTCCAGTGTCTGTTTCTGAAGTCACCCAGGAGAATTCACAGATATTTGAGACTGATTGGTTGAAGGTATAACGATTAGTTATTAATAAATTGTCCAGGTTTTGGACTGGTGCAACCAAAATGAGTTTTTGTTGTGTGCGCGTGGACTCAAAGTAAACTTTCGTTTCCACACACACTTATAAGTATAAATTAAATAATCTTTGTACCATATAACCAATTTCTCCTACACACGAGTAACGCATCTGAGCAAATGTCAGTAACTGTAACGCATTACTGAATTTTTAAACAGTAATTTCATTACACAGCACATTACTGCAAAAGTAGTGGTGTTACTGTAACGTGTTACTTTGTAACACTGGAAACCACAGGGTTAAATGGCACTGTCGTGATGATGCAGCCGTTTGGTGATGTCATCACGCTAAGCCGATATAATGGGAGAGTTGGCCATCTTAGGTCTCTTGGCTCTCTCCTCTCTCATAGCTCAGCCTCCCTTAACAGATGCCAAAACTGTAAGTTTATACTTTGTTGTAATAAAGTTTGTGTTCCAAAACAGCACCACTCGCCGTTGGTCATTCCCAGATTTCCAGACATAACATTTGGCGATGAGAGTTAAACCACGGAAGCGCGCGTAAGGCCACCACAGCCATTTCTGGAAAACCGCAATGAGCCTTCCCGTATTGTGGCCGTGCTGTTTTGATGCTTTCACCACCTACATGTCGGTGTTGGACCTGGGCAAGCTGGACAAGGGACAGAAGTGAGCTCGACTGATTCACAATCCAGGCATAGAAGGCCAACGTATTTTCCATACGCTAGGACCAATAAAGTTAAGATAAGATAAGATAAGATAAGATAAGATAAGATAAGATAAGATAAGATAAGCCTTTATTAGTCCCACAACGGGGAAATTCCAGGATTGCAACAGCACAGGGATAGCAACACTCAGAGCACCAATCAGAAGGCAAGAAAAAAACAAGAGCAGCGAGTATACATATGTACATATAAACATAAATATATAGACACACATGGAATAAATATATAGATATATAAACACACAGTGCGGAGCATTGTAGCTACATGGACTAAATATATGAACATATAAACACACACAGTGCAGAGCATTGTAGCTAGATGGAATAAATATGTAAATATATAAACACACACAGTGTGGAGCACCGTAGCTAGATGGAATAAATATGTAAATATATAAACACACACAGTGCGGAGCACTGTAGCTAGATGGAATAAATATGTAAATATATAAACACACAGTGTGGAGCATTGTCGCTAGATGGAATAAATATATAAATATACAAACAAACACACACAGTGCGGAGCATTGCAGCTAGATGGAATGAAACAGCATAACCGTCTACTTAGTTATCCTACATGGTATGATTATGTACCCATACATATTGTCACCCTCCGTAGCTACCGGTATTTTCCTAGTTGTATACCGGAGGGGACCATTGTGTAAGTTTATTGCGTATTTTGCATTCAATACTATTAGGTTGTCACGTCTTTTTGCTATCTCTGCGAGCAGCCCTGCTTAGGTTATACAGTCTGACAGCTGTTGGTAGGAAGGACCTGCGAAACCTCTCGGTTGTGCACCTAGGATGATGTAGTCTGCTGCTAAATGAGCTCCTTAGTGCATTCAGTGTGTCCTGCATAGGGTGGAACTCGGACTCCAGCAGAGATGACAGTTTAGCCACCATCCTTCTCTCTCCCATCTCCTCCACTGGATCAAGGCGCTGCCCCAGGACAGAGCTAGCTTTCTTGATCAGTTTGTTCAGTCTCTTCCTATCAGCTGCTGTAATGCCAGCGGGCCCGGCGAGGGCGATGGTGCGTGTCCCGGAGGTGAGCAGTGGCTGGATATGGAGGCTACGCAGCAAGACACGTGGAGTGAGGGGGCCGAGAGCAGTGACGACATGCCCAGGTCGGGAGATGGAGCCGATGGGAGTGTAATAGAGGGCCCCGAGGGACAGCAGCTACAGCCAGACATAGTTGATGGCGCAGTTGGGGACACGAGCTGGTCTGGTGAGCTGGGTGTTAATTGTGACTGGTGTGATGACAACCCAGTGAGGGTTGACCCTGGTGCCGGTGGCTGCGGTACCCTTGGTGTGGGAACCGGACGGCACTGCGGGGTCCCCGGGAAGAGGGCTGCCGAGGCTGGGGGACATGAGATTGGAGCGGGAAAAATTGGTGCGGTCCTGCAGAGCGCCAAACGCCATTGTCAGGGTAAGAGATTGGACCAGGTCGGCGGGACAGCACGACGCAGGAAGGAGGTCCTGAGACGACGTGGCGGGCACGGGAGACCGGGTCGGGTTCCCCTGCGGGTCGACGGCAGGGTTCACCCAGAGAAGAAAGACCAGTTTTGAGGGTTAGAGACATGTTGGCCAGTGAGGGGTGTTTCGATCCTGGGGGGCGGCAGTGGCTGGACTTAAGGATGCCGTGGGGATGCCCAGACCCTCCGTGGCTGTATAGAAGATTTTGGCGGCATAAAGACATGTTTGCCAGGGAGGGGGATTTCGACCCTGGAGGTGGACAGAGGCCAGGGGTGCATATGTTGTGGGGGTGCCCGGGGCCTCCGAGGCAGTTTTGTGGATGGTGGCTGCCCAGAGACATTGGTGTTACCTGATATTTTATTTTTCTGGTGTGAATGCCTGTATATATATATGTGAGTGAATGTGTGTAATATGGGATTATTTTATGTATTTTAAGGAGACGCGGTCCATTTTGATTATTTTGGTGTGAATGTGATAGGTTGTTCTATTACAGCATATTATTCTACCTGTTCTTAGTGTGTGATTCAGGTTTCTAAATTTAGGTGGTTCAACTGTGTGTGTGGTTTCACAGTTTGTAAAGGGGGGGAGGATGTTATGTATGATTTGGGTGTCTGGGATGCCGTGCCCACCCACAGGGTGACATCAGGTGGGCACGGCCCACTCTGTATATACAGTAGCTGAGTGTTTTGTCTAATAAAGTTCAGTTGGATGTCCCTCAAGAAGCTCTCCGTCTCATGTCATTTCACGATATAACACCACTGACAGGTTAGCATCAGAGCTAGGTGAGTAGCAACAACAACGACAGCCGAGCCACACACTGCTTGCATACACGGTAAGCACAGAAGAACCTGGTGAAGAGGCAGAAGAGGCCGAGGTAAACACCGTCAATCAGAAGAATGCCACGGGGCGCTTCTTATGTGGCAACTGTGGGTCTCCAACGCACTGAGTGAGAACATGTTTCTGCTCAGCAAGGGGACAACGATGTAAAAGATGTGGAAAATTCAACCACTTCCCCAAAGTCTGCCAGTCGGCACCATCGCCGAACCCACTGGCCAACTCAAGTCGCTCGCCCGCAACGACCATTCACATGGTGAGGTCTGGAGGCGTGGCGTATGCATTCTTCATGGAGCTGGACGATGTCAACTTGCTGCTCCTGCTCAACACTGCTGCAGTGAGATCGATGTTAAACTGGGCCATGGTGAAGAAGTTCTTTCCCAACCAACCGATCAGAAAAAACCCAGCGGTGCTGTGTGGGTATGGTGGCTACCGAGTCAGCAATGTAGGGACCATCACACTAATGGTCTGCTATGTGTCACGCATCATTACTGACTTTGTTTTTCAAGTGGCCACACATGGAGACAATATATTAGGACGTGACCTATTTTATCAAATGGGCTTCTCCATTTGCGACAGTAATGGACTCTGTTTGACCGATGGTGATGAGTGGGACACAAGATAAGATAAGATAAGATAAGCCTTTATTAGTCCCACAATGGGGAAATTCCAGGATTGCAACAGCACAGGGATAGCAACACTCAGAGCAGCAATCAAGAAGACAAGAAAACAAGAGCAGCGAATATACATATGAACACATAAATATATAAATACTGTATATATACACAGTGCGGAGCATTGTAGCTAGATGGAATAAACAGCATAACCGTCTACTTAGTTATCCTACATAGTATGAATATGTACCTATGCATATTGTCACCCTCCGTAGCGACTGATATTGTCCTAGTTGTATACTGGAGGGGACCATTTGTGTAAGTCTATTGTGTCTTTTGCATTCAATACTATTAGGTTGTCACGTTTTTTTTTTTTTTTTGCTATCTCTGCGAGCAGCCCTACTTAGGTTGCTCACATACCCCAACATACCCCATACAACATACCCCAATAACAATGAGTGGGGCAAAACACACCCAGACGACGATGACAAGGGCACGGCCATCCCGTGCCCCCAGGAGGAGCACTGCCCGGAGAAGGGGTAGCAACCGGACTCGCCTCAGATCCTCGCCCAGCATGAGCCCCCAGGAACCGCTGCAGAGTTGCAGTAGAGGGAGCCCCTGTCTACTGGAACCCCGGGACACAACAACCTGGCGCAGATTCTAACAACGACAACAGCGACACATCACCACAACAGGACTCCCCAGGTGAGGGGGAGAAGGGATTCCATGCACAGCACCAGCCTACAGGAGCTGCTACTGAGCCACTGGACAAAGAGTCCAAGACCAAACAAAATACAACAGAGCCACTGGATGTCTTCCGAATCCACGACTGGCATGAGCCTCCAGGAACTGCCGCTGAGACGCAAAATGAAGAGTCCGTGACCCACCAGGATGCAGCAGAACCACTACAACCTGGCAGGTGCCCCACAACAGACCTAAGAACTGCACCACCACGACCACAATGCCATGTGCAGCCGAACAGGATGCTGCTCACAGTGATGGACTGGGTTCGGGTCTGCAGAACCAAACGACCACACCCACAGCCTGAGCCACCACAGCCTCCACCACCACCAGCACCCATCAGGATCATTATACAGCTGGGCCCAGTGACATTCCAGCTGGCAGATGGTTCAGTGTGGCACGCCAACCATCTCCGTTGAGTTTGAGTAGCGGCTCTGGATGACGAGGATTGGTGGGAGTCGGCTTACACAGTGTGGAACCTGCACTGGGGTTTTGTAAGAGACGATCCCGGTCTGTGGGACCCCACATCTCCAAGGGCGCATCCTCCAAGGGTTCGCTACAAGGCCCCTCCTACCAGACTGCCCCCCTCATGAAAAAGAAGACAAAAGAAGGAGAACTGTTTAGCTAGGGGCGTGGCTGCTTACGAATAGTGGCAGAGTAACCTACTCAGCCATGCTGGGCTATGCGGTGGTCTACCCGCTAGTCCTAGCTAGTTTGGGGTTTTGTGATACCGAATTGGGGAGGGTTGATTTGGCCTTGCATGTTGTTCTGTTTTTTTCAAGGGGAGGGTGAATGTGGTATGAGAAACCAGAGGGTTAAATGGCACTGGCATGATGAAGCAGTCGTTTGGTGACATCATCATGCCAAGCCGATATAATGGGAGAGTCGTCCATCTCAGATCTGTCTTGGCTCTCTCCTCTCTCATAGTTCAGTCTCCCGTAACAGATGTGAATACTGTAAGTTTATACTTTGTTGTAATAAAGTTTGTGTTCCAAAACAGCACCATTTTCCGTTGGCCATTCCCGGGTTTCCAGATATAACAGTATTATAATATTGAAATAAATATTAACTAGAAAAGCACTCAGAGAAGGAAGGAAGGACCTGCACTTATATAGCGCTTTTCTAGTCTCAAAGACCACTCAAAGCGCTTCACTAGTACTAACCCTCTATTCTAAGGGCCTATAGGAGACAAATATCTAGGGACAATTTAGAACAATCAATTAACCTAACAAGCATGTCTTTGGATTGTGGGAGGAAACCGGAGCCCCTGGAGTAAACCCACGCAGCACAGGGAGAACATACAAACTCCACACAGAAAGGTTCCTACCCCTGCCAGCCTGGGGATTCGAACCTGGAACCTTCTAGCTGTTAGGCAACAGTGCTAACTACTGCACTACCGTGCTGCCCCATGGAAGAGCGCATACCTCTGCCAAGGCTCCTTCCGTACCTCATGGATCACCTCCAAAATGTAATGGGTTTGTGTGTAGGCCTAGAGCCATGTCTGGTGAAAATTGTATCAAAGTTTGTCCATTAGTTTTGGAGTATTGCTGCTAACACACTGTGAGGTGATCCAAGATGGCGCCCACAGCGGTCGACATGGTGCTTCGCTGCGCTCTTTGTTTGTTTTTGTTTGTCAATTGTGTGTCTGCTTGCACTTATACCCGTGAAGAACTTTTAAATATCAGGACTTTGACCCCCACGGACCTCCTCCCAGTTTTTCTAGCCCCTGCCGCCGATCTGGTTTATTGTTTGGCTCGGAAAGTGAGACGGCGGAAGAGAGGAAGACGAGCGGGCGCTCTCGTACGACTTCGCAGGAGAGGCTCGCGAACGGCGCTGCCTGGCATATTTCTGTCCAATACCAACTCTCTCTCTAACAAGGTAGATGAACTGAGACTGCTGATGCGTTTTAAGGACCTCGCCTCCTCAGCTGTCCTCTGCTTTACTGAGACCTGGCTCCGGGAAAATATACCGGACAGCGCGCTGCGCCTCGACGGCTTTCAGCTCTTCCGTGCTGATCGTGACACAGAGCTTTCCGGCAAGACCACAGGAGGCGGTATCTGCTTCTACATCAACTGCAGCTGGTGCTCTGATGTAACGGTAATTTCCAAACACTGTTCTCCTGCCTTGGAATTTCTTGTTATCAATTGCAAGCCCTTCTATTCCCCGCGGGAGTTTGCTTCTTTCATAATGATCGCTGTGTACGCCCCTCCCGACGCGGACACGCGCGAAGCTCAGCGCGTGCTCGCGGATCACATTCAACACACAGAGCGGAGTTTTCCAGACTCGCTGATTATTGTGGCTGGCGACTTTAATCAGTGCAATCTGAGCCACGATCTCCCCCGCTACAAACAGTTTATTAAATGCCCCACCAGAGGATTAAACACACTGGATCACTGTTACACCACAGTGAAAGACGCATATCGCGCTGTCCCTCGAGCTGCGCTGGGATTATCTGATCACGTGATGGTTCACCTCATTCCCACATACAGACAGAGATTGAAGCTCACTAAACCTGTTGTGAGCACTACGAAGATACGGACCAGTGATGCTGAGGAGAAGCTGGAAACGTGCATGGAAATATCTGACTGGGGCATGCTTAAAGGAGCCACGCATGATCTGGATGAGTACACGGACACTGTGAACTCATATATCCACTTTTGTGAAGAGAACATTCTTCCATCACGCACCAGGGTGAGTTACTCTAATGACAAACCCTGGTTCACAGCTAAGCTCAGACAGATCAGGAAGGAGAAGGAAGCAGCGCTGAAAAGTGGAGACAGGGACTGCTACAGGGAGGTTAAATACCGGTTTAACAGAGAGCTGAAGAGGGCTAAATCTGTGTACTCAGAGAGACTCCAGCAGCAGTTCACTGCTAATGATTCGGCTTCCGTGTGGAGAGGACTGAGGCAAATCACCAACTATCGACCTAAGGCTCCTAAAGGTCAGGATGACAAAGCCCTTTGTCAGAGACTGTCCCAACACTATGCCCGTTTTGACACCTCGTCATCTGTGTCCAACTCCCCCCCTCCCTCCAGCTCCACAGCCTCCACATTCCCTACTTCATTTATGCACCCCCCCCCCTCCTCCCCCCCTCCCCTTATCATCAGTGAGCAGGATGTGCTCAAACAGTTCTCCAGACTGAACCCGCGCAAGGCCCCCGGCCCAGACGGCGTGTCTCCCTCCACCCTGAGACTCTGTGCGAAACAGCTGGCTCCTGTATTCACAGACATTTTTAACACCTCCCTTAAGTTATGCCACGTGCCATCCTGCCTCAAATCCTCCACCATCATCCCTGTCCCCAAGAAGCCACGGATCACTGGACTTAATGACTACAGACCTGTAGCGCTCACCTCTGTAGTCATGAAGTCCTTTGAGCGCCTGGTCCTGTCCCACCTCAAGTCCATCACCACCCCTCTCCTGGACCCGCTGCAGTTTGCCTACCGAGCCAACAGGTCTGTAGACGATGCAGTCAACCTGGCCCTCCACTCCATCCTGCAGCACCTGGACTCCCCGGGAACCTACGCCAGGATCCTGTTTGTGGACTTCAGCTCCGCATTCAACACCATCCGCCCCGCTCTGCTCCGGGACAAGCTGTCCCTGCTCAACGTGCCTGACTCCCTCTGCAGGTGGATCATCGACTTCCTGACGGACCGGAGGCAGCATGTGCGGCTGGGAAAGACTGTCTCAGACTATACTAGCATCAGCACCGGATCACCCCAGGGCTGTGTACTTCCCCCCTACTCTTCTCCCTTTACACCAACTCCTGCACCTCCAGCCACCAGTCTGTCAAGTTGATCAAGTTTGCGGACGACACCACCCTCATTGGGCTCATCTCCAACGGCGACGAGTCCGCCTACAGGAGAGAGGTGGCCCAGCTGGCGTCCTGGTGCAGCAATAACAACCTGCAGATGAACGCTCTGAAGACAGTGGAGATGATTGTAGACTTCAGGAAAGTCACTATTCCTCTGCCCCCCCTCACCCTCTCAGGCTCTCCCATCACCACTGCTGATTCCTTCCGCTTCCTAGGCACTACCATCACCAGGGACCTCAAATGGGAGCTGACCATCAGCTCACTCATCAAAAAAGCCCAGCAGAGGATGTTCTTCCTGCGGCAGCTGAGGAAGCTCAAGCTACCCACCAAGATGTTAGTGCAGTTCTACACAGCCATCATCGAGTCCATCCTCACCACCTCCATAACCGTGTGGTACGCAGGAGCCACTGCCAGGGACAGACTAAGGCTGCAGCGCGTCGTGCGCACTGCTGAGAAGGTGATCGGCTGCAAGCTCCCATCTCTCCAGGATCTGTACATCTCCAGGACCCGGAGGCGTGCTGGCCGGATCATAGCCGATCCCTCACACCCTGGTCACGTACTGTTTGCCCCCCTCCCCTCTGGTAGAAGACTTCGGTCTATCCAGACTAAAACCTCCCGTCACATGAACAGCTTCTTCCCCTCTGCCATTAGACTGCTGAACACTAAGTGACTCTCGTGCACCATGTACAGCAGCTCAACCAGACTCATGTCAATCATCACTGTTTTCTTCCTGCATTACCGACTGCACTATATAGTTCTCCACAGTATCTGCTGCTGGCTAATATATATTTTAACTGTTGACCAGTATCACTTAATCTTATCCTACACTTTATTACATGTATAGTTTATTTCTCTTATCTTATCATGTTTAATGTTGCAGCATTGTACCGAGACAAATTCCTAGTTTGTGTACTACATGAACAATGGCAATAAACCTGATTCTGATTCTGATTCTGAGGGGAAAAGAGCCTTGGCTGAGGTGTGCATTCTTAGATCATCACCAAAATGTATTGGGTTCATCTGTCACCCAAGAACCACCTCTAGTGAAAATTTTATCCAAATCCATCCAGTAGTTTTTGTGCAATCCTGCTTCACAAACAAAATAAATACATAAATAAACAAAATAAACAAAGCCCTTGGTGGAGGTATGCACTCTCAGATCATCACCAAAATCTAATAATCTGTTCCCGTGCCATTACATACCTTTCCTGAAAATTTAATGAAAATCCATTGATAACTTTTTGAGTAACGTTGCTAACAGACAGACAAACAAACCAACGCCGGCAAAAACATAACCTTCTTGGTGGAGATAATAAAAGGGGACAGGGATGCTGACCCTTGGTTTCTCTAGGTTCACACCACCCTGGATGTCAAAGAGACAAATGAAAAGAAAGAAAAACATCAGAAAATCTGATTATTAAAGACAGTAGAATCAATTATTACAGATGTCATGCTCTTCCACAGCTTAATTATTTTCTCTAAAACTTTCCTCGTGGGATTTATTTCACAGTATCACATCAGCTTTACTTTAGAAGTAAGTAAATAAATTGATAAACAAATAACATAAACTTACCAAAATCGCTACAGGACTTTAAAAGTTATTTTAAAGTAAGTTACTCAGCCACGTCACACTGTGGTGTTTTTATATTACTGACATTAGTCATAAGAATTAATAAATCGGCACAACTTTAGAGAAAATAATAATTTAACATATTAAATTAATAAATGAATGCAACCAAGTATGCTGAAGCCGACGACAGCAAAGTATAAGCACATTGGAAAAATAATGAAATGAAGCGTAATGTTTAACTATTAAATATTGCTGGTTTTGGAGTCATTAGTGATTTAACATTTAAACCACTGCATAATTTGAATGAATGAATGAATGAATCTTTATTTCGGATAGATTAGATTAAAAGATTAAAAGAAAGGAACAGAACAATCAAGGGGAAAAAAAAATCCAACAAGGTCAAATTAAACAATATCTCCTCGGATTATACAATTCAACATAAATGTAGCATCATCGTCTCCTCAAACCAAGACAGAAGATCACTTCTCTCCATTTTACAGGAATTTCACTTTATTCCTTATACAGGAATACCACTTTTCTGCATGTTACAGGAATATCACTGGCTTTCATGTCGACTCATCCAGGCCTCTTCCAGGCCTGACCAAAGATGTTTGCTTTCCCAGGACCCCAATGTAAATAGTTGCCTCTTGCAGAGATTGTAAGGATCAGAATTTGCTTTTAAAGGATCAAAGGAACATAAACTCGGGAGACCAGACCTCCAACATGAACACTGCATTTGGATAACGTACCCTTACAGGAAACAATGCTCTAAAAAAAGGGTCGTAAACGGCTTAATCAGACGGGTTTATAGCCTCCGATGCTGTCCAGGCTTTCTCCCAGATACCATGGACCTAAAGGAAATCATCTACAGCACCTCCTAGCGGATACCTGCAGAATGTGTTTTCAGTATGTAGGATGACTTTTAATTTGTTCTAAACATTAAGTTTCTTTCAGCTTATCCTCTGGATCCTAAGGACACTGAAAATCATCCCTCTTTTATCACCAACCATGGTTGCTGTACTGCATTAAGCTTTGATCTAAATATGCATGCATGTATTATAATTATGTATAAGAAATGTTGTATTCATGAGTGTTGTTCAAACAAATGTAATATTGGAGTAATGGTATAAATGCATGATCACCAAATATTAACCAAGTCATTTAATCTAGTTAGTAGTAGTAGTAGTAGATTAGTTTATTTGACAGGGACAGTGCAATAAACATAGACAATTAATCAAAGACAATCAATCTGATGTGTTGCACATAGAGTGTATAGCTATTAGCTAATTTGCAACTCTTGTCCCTGGATGGGCTTTAGAAAAAAGAATCAAGATAAAAATATACACAATAACCACATACATCAATGCAGAAAAATTATAAATACACAATTATAAATATTATAAATATTATAAATACACAAATATAACAGCCTGACTCACCTTTAACATAAATATTATAAATACACAAATATAACAGCCTGACTCACATTTAACACATATAACATAACTCACATTTGCCTATTTCAGGCCTTCCTCCCTCCGTCACTCACTATAAACAAACACATTTATTCCTTCCCTTCATTCACTCTCACTTTGCAGACAAATAATTCATACATGAGTACATTCTTGTTTATTTTTCAGCCAGTTTTTAACATTTTTAGTGAATGTTTTAAAGTCTGTTATTATTTTAATTTCATTTGGCATTGTGTTCCAGATGTGACTGCCCTTTATAGAGAAAGCTGTTTGTCCAAATGTGGTTCTGCGGTGGAATATTTTACAGTTATTGTTAACAGAACTCCTGGTGGCTCTGCTGCTGTCCTGTCTTTGGACGAAACCAGCAAGTGGCTCGGGTGCTGATTTATGGAAACATTTGAACGTTAATTTCAGAAGACAGAGGTCAATGAAGCTCTCAAAACTCAATAGGTTGTATTTTTTTAAAACATTACAGTGATGCCACCTAATGGGCTTTTTGTCCAAGATTTTTAGGGTTTGATTATATAATGAACCTATATGTCTTATTGTGGAAGGGGCTGCTTGAGCCCAGACTGTCAGATGTTAGATTTTATATTGAGCACCTAATGTCATAAGAACTGACTGAGTGTTGATTTTCCCTCTGCAATTTCATGGGATGGTGTCTTCGTTTGATTGGCTGCCCTCAAACAAAGAAATGTTCTCACATTGGATGGCAGCCATTTCAAACTGCTTCTGAAAAAGTCGATTGGTCAGTCTTGCGATTGACATCATCATTTTACGACCCGGCGAGGTAACTTTAAAAGAGAAGTTAGATTTGAGGTTTAGATTGGAAAAAGAAGTAAAGAAGTAACAAGAACAGCAAGATAGAGAACGGTGAGAGAATAAAGAATTAGAAACACAGAAAGAAGAAAGAAAGAGATTTTGAGAAAGATGAGGAACTAAATTAAGATTAAAGAAGCAGAATAGTAATCTAGATCTCAGAAGAAGATTTTATTCCACCGTTTCAAGGTCCTGTGAAGCTTTATCCTATCTAAACTGTTCTTTGTGAAGTTTGTCAAGTCTTTCGTTATTTTCTGGTTACTGAGGAGAAACCACTTTTTCTTTAGAGCTCGTTCTTTTAGAGAATCAAATTCTCAAACTTTTTCCTTCACCTCAGAAGCCATTCTTATCCTAGTAAATGTTTTTCTCATTTTTTTAATGACTTTTCACGCCATTAAAGTGGACCTTTAATTTGCCTAATTTAAAGTGAACAGAGACTGAGAAGTTCCTCCTTCAGTTTTTTTGGTCTATCCCGCTACAAGAGACCTCAAATTTGGACTCTTTTCCAAGGACTTTTCATGCCGCTCGGGGACGATCACTCTGCTGCCCCCGTCCTGAACGAGCCCCCGGCTGGGTCAACACTCCTGACTGCTGTGAGGAAGCATTGCAGCAGCCGCTTCCTCCCGATGTCCCGATCCTGAACTTGACCGGCATCGATCCGCTGAACACGTGGACCTTCAGCTGTCTTGTGAGTGAGGCTCATTTTACTATCTGCTGGGTTAAAACGTGATGTCCTAACAATTAAATTACAATTGAATATGGCCCGTATTTCAGGGCTCAATTAGTCTCTCAGCCACAGGATAAAGCTATAAACTGAAGGAAAACTCTTAGTCATTTTTAAGTAACTGCCCTTAAATTTTTGTAGATTAATTCAAAAGTCATTTTTAGATAATTAGCTTATGAATTTTCCCCATAAAATTGCGTTGTTTTCAGCCCCATTTACCGTTGAAACATAAGTCTGGTTCCTCCTTGGTTCTATAGAGGTGTAACGCTGGATTTTATGTTCAGGAATCCAATATCAGTTGATGTGATATTTTACGCTGTTATCATTTGAATCTGCTTATCCATCATTTGAACGCCATGCCATGTAACCTGAATGAGTTTAATAAAAGGGTGAATGAGAGAAGTTGAAGAGTTTTTCTTTCGCATATACATGTTTCCTAATCACGACAGGAAAAGAACTCACTGAAACTTTGAGACTGATTCATTAAGTAATTGAAGGTACAAAATTAATTAAAATTAAAGTTAATATTATTGTCCGTTAGGACTGGTGCCCCTTTTACGAGTGCTTTTATTTAATTTAGCGGGTGTAGAAGCGACGGTTTAACTCTGCCCCCTTTCACACCCACTATTAAATAAAATAAATAATTCCTGTACCTTATGACAAATATTTTATTATAGGCAATTCATGCTACATAAATTATCCGAAATGGGTGATGGCTGAAGCCGCAGCTTATATTGCCCACCCATGTTCCATCTAAGAATTCAAAAAACCCCCCATAAAAATAAAAGTGATTACAAAACAAAACAAAGCCAAGACAAAACATAACAAAACAAAACTAAGCAACAGCACAACACAGACTGGATATGATAATCCTTATGTGATTTTACATGTCTTTTTGTATATATGTTTGGAGTATTTCTTCCTTTAGTTTTTGTTTAAATTGTCCAAGCGTTGTACATGATTTTAATTCAGGTCCAAAAGCGTTCCACAGTCTGACTCCTTGCACTGAAACACAATGTTGCTTGGTGGTAGTTCTCACTGAAGGTTTTTGAAATATACATGTTCCTCTGAAATGATATTGTTTCTCCCTTATTTGGAACAACTTTTGGATATTTGCGGGCAGTGATAGATTCTTCACTTTAAACATTATTACTGCAGTTTTAAAATCAACCAGATCTTTCAACTTGAGAGCTTTTAATTAACCACAAAACTCAAACTTTCCTGACCTAAACTTCATAGAGAATCTATGGAGTATTGTCAAGAGGAAGCTGAGAGACACCAGACCCAACAATGCAGATGAGCTGAAGGCCGCGATCAAAGCAACCTGGGCTTCCATAACACCTTAGCAGTACCACAGACTGATCACCTCCATGCCACACCACATTGATGCAGTAATTCATGCAAAAGGAGCCCCGACCAAGTATTGAGTGTGTACATGGACATACTTTTCAGTCGGTCCACATTTGTATTAAAAAACTATTTTTTAAAATGAATTTTATGTAATATTCCAATTTTTTGAGAAACTGCATTTGGGGTCTTCATGGGCTGTCAGCCATAATCATGTGTGTGCACATAGACATAACTTTCAGTCAGCCAACATTTCTATCAAAAATCAATTTAAAAAAAAAAATTATACAATATTCTATTTTTTTTTTTTTGCAAAACTGAATTTGGGTTTTCATTAACTCTAAGCCAAAACCATCAAAATTAAAAGAAATTAACACTTGAAATACATCACCCTCTGTGTAATGAATCTATATAATATAGGAGTTTCACTTTTGAATTGAATGACTGAAATAAATCAACTTTTTGATGACATTCTAATTTAATGAGATGCACCTGTGTTGCTGCCAAGGCTGTGTGTCCACGAATCAAAATGTACAGTTTCAGCTGACAGAGCATCATAATTTGTCTATACCAGCTTATTTGTAGGAGGTTATGTTTTTGCTGACATTTGTTTGTTTGTCTGTTAGCAGGATTACGCAAAAACTACTGGATGGATTCCAATGAAATTTTCGCCAGAGGTGGTCCTTGGACTACAGAGGAACCCATTAGATTTTGGTGATGATCCAAGAGTGCATACCTCCACCAAGGCTCTATCATCTCATGATGTGTTAGAATTAAAACTTTGTATTAGCGAAAACTACTGGACAGAATTTGATGAAATTTTCACTACAGGTGGCTCTTGGGCCACACACAAACCCATGAGATTTTGGAGGTGATCCATGAGTACCTACCTCCAGCAAGGCTCACTCTTCTAGAAAGAGTTTAGCAGGATTATGTAAGAACTACTTGATGGATTTTGATGAAATTTTCACCAGAGGTGGCCCTTGGGCTACAGGAAAAACCCATTACATTTTGGAGGTGCTCGATGAGTGCTTACCTCACCAAGGCTCTATCTTGCAATGTATGGAGGGATGGAGGCAGGGAGTTACGGACAGCTGGATGGACAAAGGGAAAGAGCCTTGGTGGAGGTATGCACTTTCTGAGTACTTTTCTAGTTTTTCACGATATTAGCAAGCATCAACAAGATTCAAGATTCAAAGATTTTATTTGCCAATACTTCTATATGTACAGGACATACAGGAATAACTGAAATGGTGTTTCTCTCTCTCTTACGTAGTAGTGTGCATAATATATAAGAAAAGAAGGAATAAGGATAAAAACAACAACAGCAGTCTATGTACAACAATGCTACTTGTAGTGCAAATAAAGATAAAAAAAAACACAGCAGTCCTATGTACAGTAATACCATAATACCCGTAGTGCAAGTTCAGTGCAGCAGAGGAGGTGCAAAGAGTGGCAGTTTGGAATGTGCATGAGCAGTAGTGCAATAACAGACAGCAGCAGGTGTGGCATTTGTGCAAATGATTGTAGTAAGGTGCAAAGACAAACAGTAAATGGCTGCAGTAAGGTGCAAAGACATACAGCCGCAGATGTAGTACTGTTAGTGTGCTGAATCTTTCTGTTCAAACAGCTGCGGTAGAGTTATTGTGTGGGTGTGTTACCGTCCAGAGGAAGGGGCGGGGGGAGTGGGCAGAACTCAGGGTCCTGATGGCCTGGTGAACAAAGCTGTTTAGCAGTCTTGTGGAGCAGGCCCAGAGGCTCCAGTACCTTTTTCCTGAGGGCAGAAGGCTGAAGAGGGAGTGTGAGGGGTGGGAGGGGTCACCTGCGATGTTGATGGCACTGCAAGTGAGGTGGGTGTGGTAGATGTCTGAGAGAGAGGGCAGAGGGGCACCGATGATCTTGCTGGTTATGTTCACTGTGCATTGTAGAGTCTTCCGGCAGGTGGCAATGCAGCTTCCATACCACACACTGATGCAGCTAATGAGGATGCTCTCAATGGTGCCCCGGTAGAATGAGCACATGATAGGGGGTGGGACTCATGCTCTCCTCAGTTTGCCGAGGAAATAGAGATAAGTTTGAGCCTTCTTGGCTAGTGATGTGGTGTTGTTGGGCCAGGAGAGGTCCTCAGAGATGTGCATCCCCAGGAACTTGGTGCTGCTCACCCTCTCCACAGCTGCTTCATTGATGATCAGAGGGGGATGCTGTGTGTATCCTCTCCTGAAATCGACCACAATCTCCCTGGTTTTTCCCATGTTCAGGAAGAGATCATTGTCTTTACACCATTGAACCAGTTGGCTCACCTCATTTCTGTAGTTTGTCTCCTCATTGTTGGTGATGAGGCCCACCGCTGTTGTGTTGTCCACAAACTTAATGATGTGGTTGGTGCTGTAGGCTGGTATGCAGTCATGGGTCAGCAGGGTGAAGCGCAACGGGTTGAACATGCACCCTTGTGGAGCCCCTGTGCTCAGAGTGATGGTCTTGGAGGTGTTACTGCCGACCTGCACATTCTGTGGACTCCCTGTGAGAAAGTCCAGCAACCAATTACAGAGACAGGTCTCGAGTCCCAGGTGTCTGAGTTTTTGTATTAGGTGCTTGGGGATGATTGTGTTGAATGCTGAACTGAAGTCCAAGAGCAGCATTCGCACATAGGAGTTCTTTGAGTCCAGGTGGGTGAGGGCTGGATGGAGAGCAGCAGAGATGGCATCTTCTGTGGATCTGTTTGACCTGTATGCAAACTGAAATGGGTGGTGGGAAGGAGGGAGGGTAGACTTGATGTTCTGCATGACCAGCCGCTCAAAGCACTTCATTATGATGGAAGTCAGTGCTACGGGCCGGTAATCACTATAGTTGGATGGGACGGGCTTCTTTGGGACTGGTATTATGTTAGCAGTTTTGAAACACGTGGGGACAAAAGCTTGACTCAGGGAGATGTTGATGATGTCGGCCTGGACATTCTTGAGCTCCTCCGCATAGTCCTTCAAAACGCAACCTGGTATGTTGTCTGGTCCAGCTGCCTTGCGTGGGTTGATCCTGGAGAGGGCCCTCTCCATGCTAGTTGGATCCAGAGTTATAGCCTGCTCGTCTGTGGAAGGAGTGGTCTTCTGTGCTGATGTGCTGTTTTGTGCTTCAAAGTGGCCAAAATAGTTATTTAGGTTGTTAAGCAGTGTGATATTACTTGCACAGGTCTGAGGTAGAGGTTTGTAATTGGTGAGGGTCTGTATGCCACGTCAAAGAGAATGTGCATTTCTGGTATTGCTGAAGTGGCCGGATATTTTCTTGCTGTACTGTTTTGCCTCATTGATGCCTCGGGACAGGTTGTCCCTAGCTGTTTTTAGTCCTGCAGTGTCACCGGTCCTGAAGGCTGCGTCCCAAGCCCTCAGGAGCCTGTGAACCATTGCTGTCATCCATGGCTTCTGGTTAGCACGATCAGTGATGGTTTTGCAGTGAGTGACATCATCAATGCATTTAGCTATGTATGCTACAACAGCCTCAGTGTACTCCTCTATATTTGTGTGTTCATTGGGAGTGGCTGCATGCTTGAAAATATCCCAATCTGTAGTGCAGTCTTTCAGTGTTTCAGAGCATCTAAGGCCCCCTCTGGCCACACACACACACACACACACACACACACACACACAGAGTGGATATAAAAAGTCTACACTGGGGCGGCTGTGGTGCAGGTGTAGTGTGGCCGACTACTGATCGGAAGGGTCAGGGGTTTGTTTCCAGCTCTGTCTGTAGTCTGCAAGTCGAAGTGTCATTGAGCAAGACACTGAACCCCCAGTTGCTCCTGGTGGGTCAGGCCACTGCCTGTGTGCATGGCAGCTCTGCCGCCATCAGTATGTGAATGGGTGGATAGCAGGATCTGTAAAGCCCTTTGGTCATCTAAAGATGAGATACTGTAAGTGAATGCCATTTACACACCCCTGTTCAAATGCCAGGTTTTTGTGATGTAAAAAAATGAGACCAAGATAAATCATTTCAAAACTTTTTTTTCCACCGTTAATGTGACCTATAACCTGTACAACCCAGTTGAAAGACAAACTGTAATCTTTTAAGGGGAAAAATAAAAAACTTACAATAACCTGTAAATAAATAATATTAATTTATAATTTATAATAAATAAATATTCATACCCTGTTATAACTGGGGATGTGGCTGTGTTCGGTTCGGTTCATTTTCGGTATGGTAAGGAAACAAAATGCAAAACATAAAACTACTTACAAAATAATGATCCATGAAACATGAGTTGGAAACTTGAACTTAACAGCTTAATCAAAAGTCTTTGTAGCAACACAATTAAATAACAGACATTAAAGTTTTGGTCTTTTAATAAATAGAATGAAAAAAAAAATAAAATTCTGTAAATAACCATTTTGGTCACATATTTCTCAGGCATATCTCAAAGTGCATAAAAACTCAATGTGCACTGTTAGTAGCATTAACATTTGTCTCCCTTTTGAAGTAAAATACACTACACCCTGGTCATAACTGACCTTGTGTCATGATTTGCCCCTCAGGGCAGAGAAAGACAGACCCAGACACCGACTGCAGTTTGTGGCATTTATTAACAAAACATAAAGTTCCAAGGTGCATGAATGCAAAATTCCAAACAGGTAACAAGGTAAACTTACAGATCAGGTAGCAGAAAAACTCACCAGAACAGGATTAGGGCTCTGGTGGTGAGACGAAGGTATTATTAAAAGTGCTGCAAGAATGAAAAGAAAATGCAGTCCTTAAATAGGGTCAGAACAAATAAAACAAGTGATGACAGGTGTGGGGTCACATGAGCGAACAAAAAGGTAACAATGATTAATGATTGGGATCAGCTGCAAAGTAATGAGAGGAGAGCGCCCGGCTGACAGCTGACAGGGCTACGCCGACACGGAGCATCAACCAGGAAAAGCCCTGACAGCTGTCAACCGCAATAATAAGGAATGGAAGAATAAAAGAAAAACAAGTCAAATTGAGAAATACATACCAATTGATGCATAATCAGAACACTAAAACTAGGACATGAACAGGAAAATAAAAAACGCAGGAATAACAAAAACCAAAAGGCACAAAAATACAACAAATATATAAATACAGAGAAAAAGCCACGAGGCTGAGCCTGGCGGAACCTCCAGTGCTCAGCTTGTGACAACTTGGCACATCACAAAGTGCATTTAGCTGAATAAAAAATGAACTGTCAAACACTACAGTGCACAAACCCCCCAAGAAAAGATTGATAACATTAACAAACATTGCACATCCACTATTGTGGTTTGTTTTGTCTTAAATCACCACATGTGTGAGTAGGAACCGTTTTTTATAACTACTAACACTATAACTTTACACACATATCAGTCAACCAAAAATTTCTAGTAGAGAAGGATGGAAAGGGCACCCACTTAAAAACTTGAGCAATGACTTCAGTCTTGAAGGTTTGGAGTTTTTCTTCAAAATTTATAACAATTTTCTTATAGTTTTCTACTTTTCTCTGTAAATTTATCTAAATTTGAAACAATTTTCCTCAAATTTGTAATTTCCTCTTGTAAAATTGACTTTTTTCTTTTATGGCTAATTTTTGTCTATTTTTTTTTAATAAAATTACTGGGTTTATTTTTTATAAATTTGAAACAGATTGTGGTAAAAATGGGCAGCACGGTGGCGCAGTGGTTAGCACAGTGGCAGCACAGCAAGAAGGTCATGGGATCGATTCCACCCTTGACCATCATGGGTTCAGTCCCACCCCCTGACCATTGGTGACCCTTCTGTGTGGAGTTTGCATATTCTCCCCGTGTCTGCGTGGGTTTACTCCAGGTACTCCAGTTCCTCCCACAGGCCAAAGACATGCAGGTGAGGTTAATTGGCATCAAACTGGGGATTCTAAATTGTCCTTAGGTATGGATGTGAGAGTGAATGGTTGTCTGTCTCTTTGTGTTGGCCCTGCGATGGACTGGCGATCTGTCCAGGGTGTACCCTGCCTCTCGCCCAAGGATGCTGGGATAGGCTCCAGCCCCCCCGCGACCCGAAAAGGATTAAGCAGTAGAAGATGGATGGATTGTGGTAAAAATTTGAATTTTTTACTTAAACAATTTACACTTTTGACCATAATTTTGCAGAGCCAGAACAGAACAATAATTTAACTCTCATTTCAAAGAAAAGCATATTTATAAAATTACATTTAATGAAATAAATTAACTTAAATTACCAAAGATTCAGTTATTTCTGTTATTATATTTCTATATATTTATAGTTTTTTAGAACTCTCCTCACCAACCAGACAGCAGGAAAAACCTCCCTTATTTTGAAATCCAAATGTTGGCACGTTTAGTTTGTCCGAAGGCTGCTGACGGATTAAAGTCATTGACTTTGTGAATTTCAGTCTCTTAACTTGCCAGGTACATAAAAATGAACATAAATTATTGTTTTGGCTGGTGAAGTAAATCCTCAGCAATTCAGTCACTCTTGCCTCTTTCCCGGCATATGAAGTCTCAACACACCTGTTTGCTCAGCGACTCTTACTGTTCCTGTTACCAGCGGGTTAAAACCTCCACAAATGCCTTCACTGCTTACATACCTCTTCTGATTTTTCTGCATTTAAAGTACTTTAATAAGCTCATGCTTCTCTCAGACAATGATGCTAGCGAGACACTAATAATGATTGTACCCTTAACTTAATATTTTGTTGCACAACAAAATATTGGGCTGCACGGTGGTGCAGTGGTTAGCACTGTGGCAGCACAGTTTTACCCTCGGCCGGGGGATCGCGGGGATCGTGGGTTTGATCCCTGCCCGCGACCAACAGTGATCTGTGTGGAGTTTGCATGTTCTCCCTGTGTTGCGTGGGTTTACTCCGGGATTTCTCTGGTTTCCTCCCACATGCCAAAACATGCAGGTTAGGGATACGGGGCGCTTGCGCACGCAGCGACCGGCAGTTGGTGGCTTGTCACCAGACCGCAAAACAAATCTACCTACGGGTACAAAACAAGTAACAACCCCCCCCCCCAAAAAAAAACAACCTTTTGAAGCAATCACTGCAATCAAATGATTTCTGTAACTGTCAATGAGACTTCTGCACCTCTCAGCAGGTATTTGGGCCCACTCCTCATGAGCAAACTGCTCCAATTGTCTCAGGTTTGAAGGGTGCCTTCTCCAGACGGCACGTTTCAGCTCCTTCCACAGATGTTCAGTAGGATTTAGATCAGGGCTCATAGAAGGCCACTTCAGAATAGTCCAATGTTTCGCTCTTAGCCATTCTTGTGTGTTTTTAGCTGTGTGTTTTGGGTCATTATCCTGTTGCAAGACCCATGACCTGCAACTGAGACCAAGCTATCTGACACTGGGCAGCACATTTCTCTCTAGAATACCTTGATAGTCTTGAGATTTCATTGTACCCTGCACAGATTCAAGACACCCTGTGCCAGATGCAGCAAAGCAGCCCCAGAACATAACAGAACCTCCTCCATGTTTCACAGTAGGGACAGTCTTCTTTTCTTGGTATGCTTCAGTTTTGCGTCTGTGAACATAGCGCTGATGTGCCTTGCCAAAAAGTTCCAGTTTTGTCGTGTCTGTCCATAGGACATTCTCCCAGAAGCTTTGTGGCTTGTCAACATGCAGTTTGGCCAATTCCAGTCTGGCTTTTTTATGATTTGTTTTCAACAGTGGTGTCCTCCTTGGTTGTCTCCCATGAAGTCCACTTTGGCTCAAACAATGACGGATGGTGCGATCTGACACTGATGTACCTTGACCTTGGAGTTCACCATGAATGTGTTTAGAGGTTGTTCTGGGCTCTTTTGTTGCCATTCACATTATCCATCTCTTCCATTTTCCTCCTGCGGCCACGTCCAGGGAAGTTGGCTACAGTCCCGTGGATCTTAAATTTCTGAATAACATGTGCAACTGTAGTCACAGGAACATCAAACTGCTTGGAGATGGTCTTATAGCCTTTACCTTTAACATGCTTGTCTCTAATTTTCTTTCTAATCTCCTGAGACAACTCTCTCCTTTGCTTCCTCTGGTCCATGTTTAGTGTGGGACACACCATGTCACCAAACAGCACAGTGACTACTTGTCACCGTTTAAATAGGCCGACTGACTGATTACAAGTTTGTAGACACCTGTGATGTTAATTAGAGGACACATCTTGGTTGAACATGTTGCTATGGTCACATTATTTTCAATCTTTTCTAGGGGTACCATCATTTTTGTCCAGGCCTGTTTCTTGAGTTTGTTTTTTAAAATAATTCTGTTGAACCACAATTCAAAAGCATTGTCTGATTTTCATTGGTTAATTTTCATATAATTTTTATTTATTACCACTTTTGTCAGATTCAAGTTATTTCTGTGACCATTGTGGGTTTTTCTTTCATTAACAGAGGGGTACCAACAATTTTGTCCACGTGTATTTTTTTCTTAAATTTATATTTCCTTGGTGTGGCTTGGCCCGCAGGCCACTTGAGAGGTTGCTTCTGGGCCGCATGTGATCCGTGGGCTGCTAATCGAATAGGCCTGCTCTACAGTACATTGACTGTAAGGTTTGCAAATGAAAACCTTTGGGCTGTTCACTGACTAATGATCAGATGCCTCCTGCTCAACCCATTCCCATTTGCATGAAAGTCTGAAAGTAATCAGGATAAAACTGTGACCTATAGAGGGTTTACAAGACACTCAATCCCCTGCAACTACTAGGCAGTAATGAAAGGACATCACATCAGTATACCATCAAATGGATTTTTTATTTTACTGCATATCCAAGTCTCATTAAAATATTTTATTTCATATTGAGCACAGGGCAACTTTGAACAGCATATGCTTTATGACATAGTATGGGGGATACACGGCAATGTTTTTCTAGTGTAATCTAGAGCATCAGAAGCACCTTGTTGAATTTAAGCCCTCTAAATCTATGACTTTTACAAGTGTTACAATATACACATATACAAAAATAGGAATTTTGGGGGGAAATGAGGCAGAACACCAATACAAATACCTATGTTAAAAAAGACAAACCTAATCTTTCTTTAAAAAAATAATCTGAAGTCGGTAGATGCTGTCATTCATTTCTATATCGCATTAAAGTTTCATGATTTTTTTTCTCCATTTTTAACTAAGTTCTTGTACATCATTCATACCATTACCTGATTGATGCAGTTGCAGTGTAAACCTCCTCTATAGGAAGCTGTATTACAAACTGTCTTAAAATGCCCTGTGTATTCCCCCTCCTACCGCTCTGTTCCAGGTCTCTGAGGGAGATGACTGGCAGCTGTTTTGCGGTCAGGAAGCCCTGTGGCTGACTGCTGATTAACTTCTAACAAGATGTTCTCACCTGTTGGTCACTATGGGATCATACTAGTTACATGGTAACCCCTGACAAAGCTCTACAGATTGAATCTTCACAGAAAATATACCTTTGTGGAGATGAAATAACCAGACCAACTTTCCGAGCAGACAAACTTTATTTCAATCTCACATCTTCCAAAATCAGAACATTGAACATTAAACATTTGTAGCAGGGACTCTCTCTTTTATATCCCGAAACTCACACCTCCCTGCTACCTGAGGTCCTGCATTCACCATTCACTCCCCCAAGACAATTCCCCTCACCCCCCATGCTCTCTCAGTCTGAGAGGAAAACTACTGAACTCTACAGCATGGGTCCCAACATGGGTCCCCCACACTGCCCCCCCCCCAGAGTCTCAGACTGGGTGTTAACTCTCCCGTCCTCGCGGCTTCAGTCTCCGCCCATAGCTGCTGTAACAGGGGTCCTCGGCTCTGCGATGCTGCTGTGCCAGTGGGGGGTCCCTGGGGGTGTGTCCGTCTGTGGGGGGACAATGGAGGGGGGGAACATTCAGCATGCTCGTGTGACTGCTGTGATGAATCATTTACCTGGGGAGCTCTCAGTGGGGGTCATCCTCGCTGAGGAGCTCGAGCCAACTGCAGCTGCTCGTCTGCCACAACAAAGGCGGGTTTAAGCCTGTCTATACAGATTCTCTCCCGGCGACCCCCCAGGTCTGACACAAAATGTTTGTCCCCGGTTTCCAGCACTCTGAACGGGCCATCGTAAGGTGGGCACAATGGGGTCTGGTGGGCATCGTGCCTGACAAACACGAACGCCGCGCTCTTCAAGGTTTTTGGTGCAAACGCGCGGGGAAAACAGTGGTGGCCCGGGCCAGGGAGCGTCCGTGCATCTGCACTATGCTGCGAACGCGGGGACGGATGGGTGTTCGGCGTGGGGTTATCTGGTAAAAACTCCCCGGGGAGCCACAGGAGCTGCGTAAAAACCAGCTCTGCTAGGGAAACCGCTAAATCCTCCTTCGGTGTGGAACGCAACCCTAATAGAACCCACGGCAACCGGTCCACCCACTTTGCATCCATAAGCGAAGCCTTGAGCGCTGCCTTCAGTGACCTATGGAAATGCTCGCATAACCCATTGGCCTGTGGGTTGTACGCGGTCGTGCGATGAATTGAGACGCCCAGGCTCCGGGCCATCGTGGACCAGAGGTCGGAAACAAATTGTGGGCCCCGATTGGACGTGATGTCCGAAGGGGTGCCAAAATGTGCCACCCATGTTGTTAAAAAGGCGCGTGTCACGTCCGCGGACGCGGTGGAAGCTAGTGGGACTGCTTCAGGCCATCGTGTGGTGCGGTCCACCACTGTCAGGAGGTGCGTGAACCCCAGCGATGGCGGGAGGGGGCCGATGAGGTCCACGTGAATGAGGTCGAACCTCTTAGCCGGGATATGGAACGGCTCAAGGGGGGCCATTGTGTGCCTGTGCACTTTGGCTCGTTGGCACGCTACACAGGCTGCAGCCCACTCTTTCACCTGTTTGCGCAAGCTCAGCCAGACAAACTTTGCTGCCACCAATTTGACTGACACGCGTACACCTGAGTGCGCCAGGTAGTGAACCGACTCAAAAACGTGGCGTCGTCAAGCGTGTGAAACCACCGGGCGCGGGCGGCCTGTGGAGACGTCACAGATTGGGGGGGGGGCGTCTTGCATAACTCTGCTCTCCAGCCTTAACCCTGTTGGTCCAGACTGGAGCGCGCACACGTCCGCATCGCCGATCTGCTCCGCAGCCATGGCCGTGTAATCTATCCCTACGTAGACTGGGGCAACTAATGCACGCGAGAGGCAGTCCGCCACCACGTTGAGTTTACCGGCCACATGCTGAATGTCGGTCGTAAACTCTGAGATCGCGGCCAGCTGTCTCTGCTGCTGGCCCGACCATGGTTCCGAAACCTTGGCCATCGCGTACATTAGCGACTTGTGGTCCACGAACGCAGAGAAGGCGCACCCTTCCAGCCAGAACTGGAAGTGGTGTATGGCCAGGTGGAGAGCCAGTAACTCCCTGTCAAACACGCTATATTTACGCACATTGTCGCGCAAAGACCTGCTAAAAAAGGCGAGCGGCTGCCAAGAACTGGCGACACACTGCTCCAAGATGGCCCCTATGGCCACGTCTGATGCATCTGTAGTGAGCACAATCTGAGCTGCCGGGTCTGGGTGCACCAGCAGTGCAGCGTTCGCCAGAGCTGTTTTAACTTCAGAAAATGCTTGCTCCCGCTCAGGAGTCCAGTCAACTCTGTCTGCCGGCTTCCGTTTCTTAAGCGCGGTGTACAACGGCTGCATGAGCTGGGCTGCGCGGGGGAGGGAACGATTGTAGAAGTTCACCATCCCCAAAAACTCCTGCAGCGCCCTGACCGTCTGAGGCCGGGGAAAATTCGCCACTGTGCGCACCTTGTCCGGCAAGGGTATCGCTCCCTCCGGTGAGATGCGGTGTCCAAAAAAATCGATCCCCGTCATGCCAAACTGGCATTTCGCCGGGTTGATTATTAACCCGTGCTCCTCCAACCTCCGGAAAATGGTCCTGAGGTGGGCTACGTGTTCGTCCTCGGACGCACTGGCCACCAGGATGTCATCCAGGTAGACGAGCACAAACGGCAGATTGCACAACACCGCATCCATCATGCGTTGGAATGTCTGTGCAGCACCTTTTAACCCGAAAGGCATATGTAAAAACTCAAACAGACCAAACAGGGTTATTACTGCCATTTTAGGTATGTCCTCCACGCGCACCGGGACCTGGTGGTAATCACGGACCAGGTCTATCTTAGAAAAAATACATGCCCCGGCAAGGTGAATGGAAAAATCTTGAATATGGGGGATCGGGTAGCGGTCGTGCGCTGTGGCGTTGTTTAATCTGTGGAAATCTCCACAAGGTCGCCATGATCCCTTAGCCTTAGGGACCATATGTAGTGGGGATGCCCATGGGCTGTTTGATCGTCTGATGATGCCCAGCCTTTCCAAGTTGGCAAACTCCTCGCGCGCTATGGCCAGTTTAGCTGTGTCCAGGTGCCGAGGTCATGCAAAAACGGGCGGCCTGGTGGTGGTAATAAAGTGCTCCACCCCGTGTTTAGTGATGGCCGCTGAAAACGTCAGGACCGTGAGTGCTGGGAACTGGGTGAGCAGTGTGTGGAACTTACCACCTGGAGCTGTGACGTTGGCTTGCGTTGTTGGCCCGGCTCCTCAAGCTGTACAGGGGAGAGAATCAAAAGACATTGCATTAATCAGGCGTCTGTTAGTAACATCAACTAGTAGTATGTGTGCACACAAAAAATCAGCGCCTAAGATTGGGAAACTGCATGCCACTATGACGAATGTCCACTGGTATGTACGGCCGTGCAGGGATAAAGTCAGTGTCCTCTCGCCAAAAGTCTTAATGTCTGAGCCGTTTGCGGCTGTCAACTCGGGGCCGCTAGTTCCCACTAGCTGGTCAGCGTAGGATGGCAGGATGAGGCTCTTTTGGGAGCCGGAGTCCACGAGGAATCGTCTCCCCGAGCGTGAGTCTGTCACGTAGAGCAGCTTGTTTTCTTCACCGGCAGTCACAGCTGCTATCGACTGCAGACAATTGAATGAAGACAATTCCCCTCACCTCCCAGCCCTTTGATCTTCATGCTCTCTCAGTCTGAGAGGAAAACTACTGAACTCTACAGCATGGGTCCCAACATGGGTCCCCCACACCTTCATCATTACCTCCGCCAGGCCGCAGGCCGCAGGAGGTAATGTGTTTGCCCGCATTTGTTTGTCTGTCTGTCTGTCTGTTGGTTAGCAAGATAACTCAAAAAGTTTTGGACGGATTTCGATGAAACTCTCAGGCGTTGTTGGAAATGGTACAAGGAAGAACTGATTAAATTTTGGGGATGATCCGGATCACCGTCTGGATCCAGGAATTTTTTAAAGGATTCTTTAACATTGTCAGATAGGGCCATTTTCAACATGTCTGCAGGCGCAATGGAGGGCGCTGGTCGTCGTGTCTGACGAACACGAACTCCACGTTCTTCAAAGTTTTAGGCACAAAAGCACGTGGAAAACAGTGGTGGGCCGGGCCCGGCAGCGTGCCTGTGTTTGCGCTACGCTGCAAAAGCTGAGACGGGCAGCTGACCCGCGCGGGATTATTTGGCAGAAATTCCCCGGGCAGCCATAGGGGCTGCGCAAAAACGAGCTCTCTGCCGGGGAAGCTTCCAAATCCTCTTTTGGCACGGAGCGCAACCCCAATAAAACCCACGCCAACCTGTCTACCCAATTTGCATCCGTCAGTGAACCCCTGAGTGCTGCTTTCAGTGATCTATGAAAACGCTTGCATAACCCATTGGCCTGTGGGTTGTACGCGGTTGTGCGATGAATTGCAACGGCCGCAGCCTGGGAGTTTGGAGATAGAGGAGATGGACACAACAGCAACACTTGAGTTTATTACCTCCGCCAAGGAAGTAATGCTTTTACTGGCAATTGTCTGTCTGTTTCACCAGAGGTGGTTCTTGGCCTAGAGAGGAACCCATTACATTTTGGGGATGATCTGGGAATGCATACCTCAGCCAAGGCTCTTCTCACAGTGTGTCAGCCACAAAACTCCAAAACTAATGGACAGACTTGGATGCAATTTTCACCACAAGTGGCGATACGCCTACACACAAGCCCATTACATTTTGGAGGTGATCCATGAGAAATGGAAGGAGCCTTGGCGGAGGTATGCGCTCTATGAGTGCTTTTCTAGTTCACTCTATCCTCCCCATTAAACTCACCCAGTTGGACCAAGTTAGCTCCCTGCTCCCCACAGAGCTAAAGATAACACTAGAGTGGACATCACCCTCATTTTTGCAGCAAAGATATATTGGGTGGATAATTGTTGTCCTACAGCATTCTGTGATAACAGGATGTACAAACAATTCTTTGTATTGTTTGCAATCATATAAGTAAGCTACGTATATGGATGACTATGAACACAAATGCAGACTCTTTTTTATATTCTGTAGTGCAGGTACTGATCAATAATGCCAACTGAAAGATTAACGTCTTGCTTCTATCCTGCACTCCTGGCTTCAGCCAGCATGTCAGCAGTGATCACTTAGTGACACTGGTGTTTGTTTCTTGAATGCCAACAATTCCATCCTTTGCTAATTTCCTCATGGTGACCCCACCGCCCTTCACATGTTTACAGATAAGGCTGGTGTCAGCCTGATGAACCTGGTGTGTTGCTTTAGTGATTTTAACTTAATTAAAATTAGTCTAAATTCTTTTTTATTATTATAAATTTACTACTGTTATTATTATTATTAAAAAGAAGCTCCCAAGCACTTTTCAAATTACTTTCTCCTCTCCATCTTCCCAGGCTGTTGCCTTCAATAAGACTTATGTTCTTTGCCAACTAAAGGTTGATTGATTGATTGATTGATTGCCTACCTTAGGTGTGCCATCCTCACACCTACAATTCTACAACTGAATGAGAATCCCTTAAAAAAAATAATATGATCAGAAAATATTCTTTTTAACTTTTCAAGTCTCAAATGCTTCTATGTAATTTTGTTGTTTAAATTACTTTCAGAGAACAAGAAAATTATCAGTAGGTGCAGAGATTTTCAGAATTTGTTATCTTTGAAAGAGTATAACTGTCAGTTTAATTTTCTTTGTCTTATTCTGTTGAGGAAAAAAGAAGAAAGAAAGAGAAGAAAAGAAAGGGGAGAAAACACCTGCATACACAGGAGGCAATCTTAAAAAGTTAATTCTTGGGTGCTGAAAACAGTCACATCAGTGTTTAAATCAATTAATAACTTTGTTCAAACTGAACATAATTTTCCCCCTTAATTTTCTACCACTAGTGCATGCCCGTAGAAAGCAAGTATTCTTGTCTGAAAACAGGTATCCCATTCAGGCTTTACAGGCCCAAATGTAGGCTGTGTTTGAAAGTGGAATACAAAGAAGTGTAGCCTATATGTAGGCAATCACACGTTAGACTTTGACAAATATAAAAGGGACTGAATAGCACTAAGATTTATTTGATTGTGTGAATATTAATTACAGAATTATTGAAAACAAATGGGACATCGAATATGAGCGACTGTTTAAAAACCCTTGTTTATTTTTTTGTCAGAGCACTTATTTGTGTGATTTTGTATGAGTTATATTCATAAGTGTTGTATCTTGCACTTTGGGGAATGGGAGTTGTTGTCATCATTATAAAATGTTTTAGCTTATATATGTCATTTATAGTCTATCATCAATAAATTCATGCAGTACTATAACAGGACACGTTTACAAATATTTGAGACCCATTATAGTGCATCCTTTTATATTTTAGCATTATAAGTACAAAACACCTAACATTATTATACACAGCAGAATGACCCATTTGGCTGCAACTGTTGCATCAGTGTTGCCCATTTGTCAGTAAACATTTAAATAAAAATGATTTATTTCCTTATTTGGGCGTTTTTGTGTCCAGTTTGGTGACGGTCATCATTTAGTCAAACCATGCATGTGGCCGCATGTGATATGCAATTGATCTGGGCATTCTGTTCCACAATCATGGTGGTATTATTATGAACTTCATTTTTAGATAGCCGTGCAAGCACACTGAGAGGAGCGCCATCGGCGACAGCGAGTCACAGTCCTGCAAAGGGACCCTTTGTTGTGTGTAGAATGTGCTGTGTGTGTGTGTGCTTGGCTCTTTGGGCTTGCCATACCCGCCCTGTGTGGTGGGATGTCAGGCGGGCTACGGCCAGACTGTATATAGTTGTGTGTGTCTATAATAAAGTTGAGTTCGCCGAGTTCGTTACATGGCATAAGAACGACTCTGACTCTGATTTTCCAGACATAACATTTTGGCAACGAGGAGAAACTATGGGGATGTATGGGCTACCTCCACCATTATCACCGTTTCTGGAATATCCGGGAGAGCCAGCGATCCTGTGGTTGAACTGGGTGGCCATGTTTGAGGGTTACATCGTGGCGCTGGGCCTAAGTAGACTTGACGAAGTACGAAGATGATCACTTCTGGCCCATCATCTCAGCATAGAAGGTTGGAAAGTTCTCTGCATGTTGGGAGAAACAGAGTCTTATGCAGATGCTGTAGGGCGGCTGGCCGAATATTTTGCTGAATATACGAGGACCACGAAACTGCGGGTAATGGAGCTGTTGGTGCCGAAAGAAGCTAAGCTAGCTAGCTCGGGGAAGCTAGCAGCTCAGTCAGTGACTATGGGGAAGTTAGCCATGATGCTAGGTGCGCGCCAAAACCAAGCTACGAGCTACCAGCTAGACTTCGAGGTAGAAACAGGGCCACGAGTGGGGGAGCCCCCGGTCACCAAAGACGGCAAGCCAGCCTAGGAGCTCAGAACAGTATGTGACCGTAGCGCTGGTGATGTTGACGGCACGGTGAGCAACAGCAGCATGAGGGAGGGCAGCGACCAGACACAACTGAGTCTTCCCCGCAGCTGGAGTCTGGGCAGCAGGAGAGCGGGAGCAAGCAGGCTGAAAACCCCGGGAAGCAGCAGCCGGGCACAGAGGCAGTGCAGCGGAGTGCCTTGGACGGAGGTGCTGGGCGCAGCGGCGAAGTGCCTGGGTTGACGGGTGACACCGACGAGAGTGATACTGGGAGCCCTGGGAGAGAGCAGCGACAGTCGGATGACAGAAAGGAGGTGCTGGGCACCACAGAGGTCGGGCAGGACCTCAGTGCCGGAGCTCAAAGTGCCTTGGACGAGGGTGCTGGGTGTTACAGCAAGGTGCCCGAGTCAATGAGTGACACTGACGAGAGAGCGTTAGTTTTTCCTGGACCTTGGCCACAGGGGACCGGAATGTTTGGAGCTACAAAGGTGGCAGCTGCAACGGTTCCGAAAACGGTCGGGAGCGGACTGACAGGCACAGAGGGACTGCGTGCCGGGCAGCAGCACTGCGGGTCCAGACAAGAGAAGCAGTTGAGGGTTAGGAGAAAGGACATTCTCGCCAGAAAGGTCGGCTTCGATCCTGGGGGCAGGTGGCAGCCAGGGACGCGCATGCCGTGGGGCTGCCCTGAGCCTCTGAGCCAGCTTTATCTTTGGCTGCCCATGGACTGCGGTATAACATAGAAATCCAAGTGTAAATATGTTGATAGAGTGTAAATAATATATTCATATGTGCATGTGTTCTAAATAAGTGTTTGATGTGAGTGGGATGCACATGTGAATGCAATGTGTGTTGTTTGGGGATTAATTTTTATGTGTTTTGTTTAGTGTAGCAACACAGCAATATTTTAGTTATAAATGGACTTTCTTTTAGTTAATAAGTGGCAGAATAATCCACTGTGCCATGCGGGTTGCGTGGCAGTCTACCCACCAACCTAGATTTTAGTTATGTTTTGTGTGAATGTGTTAGGCCATCACAGTTCACTGTTCCCCGTTATTTTCCTTAGTGCATGATTCGGGTCCTAAATTGGATTGGGTCTGAATTGTGTGCATGTGTTTTGGACTTTTGTAAGGGGGAGGGGAATGTTGTGTGTAGAATGTGGTGTGTGTGTGTGTGTGTGTGTGTGTGTGTGTGTGTGTGTGCTTGGCCCTTAGGGCTTGCTGTACCCGCCCTGTGTGGTGTAACGTCAGGCGGGCTACGGCCAGGCTGTATATAGCTGTGTGTGTCTATAATAAAGTTCAGTTCGCTGAGTTCACTGCATGGCATAGAAACGACTCCAACTCTGATTTTCCAGACATAACACACCTGTCTACCGCTGACCAGGTGGACTGGGCTGGCTTCCTTGCGAAGGACCGCGTTCCACCCGCTGCTTCTCCAACACTGGTGTTCTTTAGGCAGACCCTGGACCCCCACTGGCATTCCCCGGATTATCCTTTAGACGTATGCAGTCATGGCAACATAATAGTATAATTTTTTAAGCATTACATCTTCACTATTCTCTCTCTTGCCAAATTTGTCGCTTTTCACTTCCTTTTTTTTTTTTTGTGAAGCGCTGTGGTGAGTGACTGGTCGTGACGCCGCATATTATCCAATCAGTACGGAATCAATCCGAAACCCCGCCCATACTTCTGGAAGCCAGAGCATGAGGAAACACAGTGGTGGCTAAACTTTTATTGATAAAAATTACATATTTTGACTGAGCAACTCCATACCCGGGCATGCACACCCTCGTAAGCTCAGCAAAGCACTTCTAAAATCTGAGGTCAATGTGACAAACAATTTAAGAGATATGTGAGGAACAGACACACACAGACACACACACACAGATTTCTTGCATTTATAGATAGACTAGTACATACCCGTGCATACTCGTCCATGCCCGTAGAAACCAAGTATAAGCAAGTATTTCTGCATACCCTCTGCTGAAGGGTCTCCTCCTGTCTCAAGACGGCTGTGTTGTTCACAGTCATGCCTGCGGCGTACTGCTGGAACCTGAGGTGTTTCATGTTAATGGCATCTTTTCTGATGTGCAGCAGTTCTCCTCATTCTATTGCTCTCCATCTAGTGGGTTTTCTTCTTCTTCGTTCAGACCACTGGTTGAGGGATAGATGCGTCGTAATTCCAGTTCATGGGCAGGATCATGAAAATAGATCTGAGCAAAAAGTGGCTTTCGACCCTGTTCAGGAAGGCCCGTGCATGCCTGTAGAAACCAAGAAACCGGAGCACCCGGAGAAAATCAGCGCTTTGCTTGGCATTTTACATATTTGTAGTGTAGACTGGCATTCTTCAAGGTTACTACACATTTTTACTGTGTCAGCACCTCTTTAAAAACAACATTGCTGAGAAAGCAATGCTTTTGCTTAGTTTCTTCATCTTGAGCAAGAATACAAAGACTGCTTGATCTGGCAACTCTGCTTGCAGCAGTGTAGAATTGGCCATGGCTGCAGAAATCTGTTGTGCAGAAAACACAAACATAGTGTAAAGACTGGCCCTGTGACTTATTCACCTTGCCAATTTTGAGCCATATGACATCATAAAGACACATTAGTCTAGGCATCGTGAGTGATGGTCTATATGACATCATAAAGACACATTTGTCTATGAGCCATATGACATCATAAAGACACATCAGTCTAGGCATCGTGAGTGATGGTCTGTATGACATCATGAAGACATTTGTCTATGTGCCGTCATATAGACATCATATCTTTATGATGGCATCACAAGTCCTATGATGCCTGACTATGATGCCTGAGTTCATAGGACGTCCTATGATGTCCAGGCAGAGATCATAGGCCGTCCTATGATGTCCTATAAACGTGACAGACACACAGACACACACAGATTTCTTGCTTTAATAGAGTGATGATCAGGCATTGAAAGTGACAATGAGTGCTGGTTATTTCATATAATCTTTAACTTCTTGAGCCAGAATGAAAAAAATGCAGTAAATTACCTACATTAGGCATCAACTTGATTGTTTCTTTACCTACCCAATCAGGTGACTGTGGTTGGATGTTGGCGACTGGCCTGGCATATGGGGACATCCACACTAGTGTTATCATTATCTCTGTGATGCTACATTCCTCCTTGCTGTAGACTCCTATGCTTGACTCTCTGTTCCATGCCTGTCAGTACTCCTGATAAACCAGGGCTCTCATTTATTAACAGGATGTAGAAAAAGGTACTAAATTCTATCTTAAGAATGAATTTTAGAATGTGCATTAGTACAAAAAACTATCAAATGTTCGTATGCTGGTCTTAAGCACATCAGTAAGTAATCATGGTGTGTTCTTAACCACCATGCCCATTCACGGCAGTCATTTTCATTCAGAAACTCTGTTAATTAATCATTTATGGTAACGAAAGATCCCTTCAAAAATGATATGGAAGCTGTTTGTATCCCTCATTGGAATAATGGCCAAGAGAGCCAAAAAAACCCCTCCCAAAACAGAGATGGAAGTGTTTGTTGCTTAGGTTTAAACAAATTCGAAGGTGCTGTTCAGTTCACTCAGCTCAGGTGTAACAAAAGAGAAAAATGCTGCATGGGAAAACATAACAAGTACAGTTAATGTCATAGAATCAGAGGAGAACTATTTATCTGAAATGAAAAAGAAATGGTTTGATCTCAAAATCAATGCCACAAAGTGTGTTACAGCCCACAGGAGATACCTTTCTGCAACAGGACAAGGACAGACCACAAAAGAATTGACACCACTGGGTACACACATCGCTGGCATCATTGGGGATCCAGCTCTCTGTGGCATCATTGCACAAGGAGACATTGACATTCTGGCTGTACTGACAGAACAAGATGGAAATGTCCAGCATCCATATGAATGGTAAAAGAAACACACCACTGGTTGCAAACCTTTTATTTAGATGTATAACAAGAAAATGACTTTAAATGACAGACTATCCATGAAATGAACATTTATCTCAACATGGAACGGAACTTATTTCAAATGACAAATGAAGAATGAAATGATATTTGGATTAAAAATATTTTACACTGATGTGATACCACTGATGCTTACTGATGGGAAAATTTCATACTTTGTAAAATGTTGAGTCTCAGTCTGTGTGAAAGTACAAGAATGCTGACACAGCTGTACATGATATCATTCTGAACAAGTACGAATGTACAGTGTTTGTGTGACTGTTGCATGACAGAGGGATAATCTGTAGAACCAGTCTGGACCAGATGTACTAGACCAATCGTCATGAACATTTTCTCAGCCACCCCTCAGATAAGGAAGAGCATAAAGGACAAAGTGATGCATGTTTGGTTCAGAATGATGCGCGGATAGGCTCTGAGACTCTTTCTGTATTGTTCCTACTGGCCAGTGTTCATTAAATTTACTGAAACGTTGATCCTGCCTGATTTTTGACTTCTGGTTATAAGGAATTTTTCCAACATACTTGGCGCACTGAACAGGGACTCCAGATATCCTCCTCCTGGTTCCAACATTTTGGACCGCTCACACAGTTAGTGCACAACTGCCAAGAAGTCCTCCCCAGCTGGGTTTTTTTCCCCAATGGACCGGCTTGTTGGAAGTGAAGCAAGAGAGGTCCAGTCCGCCGGATCAGAGAGGTGATGGAGCCAGGGTGACTTGGACCTTGTGACGGTAAAACCCAAATTTAATGACTCTGACAAATTTGATCATGGCAAGAAAAAGGATTTGTCTGATTTGTTGCCTGTTTCTTCTTCTATCCGTGAGTGATGAGTGTGACGGCAGCGCCGTGGGTCACGCTGCTGCTGCTGCAACTTCCCCTTATCTTCTTCCCCCCGCTGGCTCCCCACACCTCTATCCTAGTCGCACAGAAATCCAAAAAACGGACGGAGCTACGATTGCGTCCTCGGCCGACGAAACTACTTGTCCACTTATTCCACCCGCTGACGTCAAACCCAAAATAAGGAAGGATAAAGACTGGGGTACCCGGGAGCAGCCACACAGAGGCGTCAAAGCATTAAGTAGATATGCATACACCACTCAGCCACACTCACGTTCTAATAAAGTAGAAGATAATGGAGCATATGCAATAACTGAACAATTTCCAGTGACTGAACTTTCAAATCCAGCTTATACAGGACTTCCACCAGCAGAAGGTGTGCACAACCCAAATGCCCTACAGTATTACCCACGGTCTTGGTGTACAGACCATGGACTGATGCAGATTTCTCTGATGCTGTAAGGGAGATCCTCCACCCTAAAGATAAACCCACAGAGTTTTTCGAAGGGATGGCAAATCTCCTTGACAGCTTCAAATTAAATGGCCATGAGACTGAACATGAATATAGAAAGGTACTGAAGGTCGATTGGTGTTCTGTGTCGGGTGATTGGAGTTCGAAAGACGACAGAGACATCATTTTGCCTCCAAACAGTGCTAACTTACAGCAACGCGTGAGAAATTTAAACGGCTGCATTAAAAATAAATGGTGGGCGAAACATGACTGGACAAGAATTCAAACCACAACTCAAAATAAAAATAAAGGTGTGGAAGCCTACAGAACCAGGTTACAAGAGATTTTTTGATAGCCATTCTGGTTTAACGAAGGCTGATAATGATTCAGGTGAAGAACCTTATTGGCAGCATTTGAAAAGTGTGTTTTTACAAAATATACACCCACATCTAGCTGAGTACATATATAAACATCTGGTCACATATCACACTTGTGCATTTGGTGATGTGTTAACTTATGCTTAACATGCAGAGAGGTTAGAGGAGGAACAGAAGGAGCAAGAGAAGAAAAAATTAAAGGAAAAACCGAACCCTGTTTATGTGATTGCTGACACCGGGTGGGGGTGGGGGTGGGGGGGGCTGAGGCTCTCCCCAACTCTGTCTTTTACCAGGGTGCTATGAGGGGTGGAGAAACAATGATGG
Organism: Pholidichthys leucotaenia; assembly: GCA_020510985.1. Taxonomy (NCBI): domain Eukaryota; kingdom Metazoa; phylum Chordata; class Actinopteri; order Cichliformes; family Pholidichthyidae; genus Pholidichthys; species Pholidichthys leucotaenia. The sequence continues at coordinate 92,976,115 of CM035846.1, forward strand.
AGGAGGGGCGGACGAGGGTGTGCTCATGGAGCTGGTTACCCTCAGCCAGAGGGGCGCAGCGTTTATCGCCAATGAGAACAAAGGGAACACTGGCAGAGACACTGTCCTGAATGCCTCCCACAGCAGGGAGGGGATGGATTCCACGGCCCACCACCACCATCCACACAAAACGACCAGATGACTAGCCACTCCACAGATAAGTGCACTCAATGAGAATGACACAACAGATATTTTTCATTTACCTGGACTTTGACCTGATGTTGACAATGCAGTGTTTACCAGAAGTGATGTTGGAGGTTCAGGGCACCCCAATAAAGTTTCTGTGTGACACAGGAGCAAGCAGATCAGTATTTGCAGGGTCAGACATTCAGGGTTTTGCAAAATCAGATGACAAAATAACTGTTAAAGCTGCAAACAGTAAGTTAAAAGTAGAACACCTTTCCAAAACTGTTAAAGCAAAAGATCCTATTACCAGTGACATCGCAGAAGGTTGTTTCATATTATCAGAAGCCTGCCCTGTTTACCTTCTAGGAAGGGATCTTCTGTCGGTTCTCAACATTGCCATAGTCCCAGTGGACAATGCTATGCACGCATCAAATTTTCCACATGTGGAGGGAGTAAATATACCCCATGACTTCTCTACACCCAAGTACTGTTACTCGCTGGACCTGGTCTCGGCCGGACCACACTCAGTGACGTCAAACCTACACACAAAGGCTATGCAACATTTTGTGTCCACTGTCCCTACTACACAACAACCCACAGATCAATATCACTGCACAATGTACTACAGGCATTTGAGTGGCCCAGTTCCAAACTATGCAAAAACATTACTTGCAAATCCATCCTCCAGACTGGTCATTAAAAATCTGTATTGGTCCCCAGGGGGATATGTGGAAGCATCTGTTGTGCTGTCTGATGAGGATAGCAGACATTTTAAGCAATGGGAGTCTTCCCACATCTCACTGGTCAAACCCAAACACATGAACTGGAAAGATGTTGGTCACTTTGTTACTTCAGCTGAGGTATGTGGTCAATCTTGGAGGGCAACCTCCACCCCAAAAGTTCAGTATTCCTCAAAACTGGGTGATGACAAAAAAACCAGGTGGGTGATGACAGAGTGTAGGGTGGTGACTATAGCATAGCGGTTTGAATGACCGCTCCACGGAGGATGCTATAGTCACCACCCTACACTCTGTCATCACCCACCTGGACCAGAAAGACACCTACGCCAGACTCCTGTACATTGATTTCAGTTCAGCATTCAACACCATTATTCCCCAGAGACTGATAGAGAAATTACTCCTTCTCGGTCTGAACACCGCCACATGTCTCTGGATCCTGGATTTCCTGACTGAGAGACCTCAGTTTGTCCGGGTTGGAAACAACATCTCCAACTCTGTCACGCTGAGTACCGGAACCCCTCAAGGCTGTGTACTCAGTCCACTGTTGTTTACACTTCTAACACATGACTGTGTATCCAAACACGAGGGGAACCAGATTATTAAGTTTGCAGATGACACCACGGTGGTGGGACTTATTCAGAAGGATGAGGAATCAATGTACAGGGAAGAAGTGAGAGACCTGGAGGGCTGGTGCAGGGAGAACAATCTGGTGCTCAACGTGGACAAAATGAAGGAGATGATTATCGACTTCCGGCGGTCACAGCCTGAGCACGTCCCCCTCAGCATCGGCGGCCGTTTAGTGGAGAGAGTAGAGAACATCAAGTTCCTCGGAGTGCAGATCTCGCAGGACCTGACCTGGAGCAAGAATTCCTTGGAGATCAGGAAGCGAGCTCAGCAGAGACTACACTTCTTGAGGAAACTCAAACAGGCCTCTCTCCCCATCTGCATCCTCAGGACCTTCTACAGAGGTGTGGTGGAGAGTGTTCTGACGTACTGCATTGCTACATGGTACTCCAGCTGCAGTATGTCAGGCAAAAAAGCCCTGCAGAGGATAGTCAAGGGGGCGGAGAGGATAATTGGAGTCTCCCTCCCCTCTGTCCAAGAACTTTTTCAGAACCGTTGTAGGAGCAGGGCACTGAACATTGTCAAGGACCGTTCTCACCCTCTGCATAAACACTTTGGACTTCTTCCATCTGGTAAACGATTCCGGAGCATCAGAGGCAGAACCACCAGACTGATCAACAGCTTCCTCCCACAAGCTGTCAGGATGCTGAACAGCTGACCCGGAATCTCAGATACACACTACTGCACCTATGGACATTTTGTATATTATAGTTAATTATTCTTTTTCCCCAAGTATGTCTCAGGGATGTGTGAATGGATGGGGGGGGGAGCTATGTGGGAGTGTGTCTTAATCATGCTGCTTTTTATATGGATGCCGAGAGAAACGCAATTTCATCTTGCCTGCACTACAGTTGTATGTACAGCAATATGACAATAAAGTTTGATTTGATTTGATTTGATTTGATTTGATTTGAAAACTGGGCACATCCTCATTGCCTTTGAACTGGGTAACAACAGCACGAAAGGGTGTGCATATTGATGTTCATAATTCACTTATGTGATCACTATTTGCATTAACACAAGAAGAGGAACACACACTCATAAATTCCAAATTCTCTTTGGTCAAAAGGAAAGGCAGATGTAGGGTTAATAAAAAAATGCAGAGTTGGTCACCATAAACCCCAAATCACACTATAGGCCATACAAAAGACAGTATCCTCTACATCCTGAAGCCCAAGAAGGAATTAAACCAGTGATAGAGGAACTTAAAGCAGCAGGTGTTATTGTACCATGTCTGACTTCTCCATGTAATACACCTTTTTTTCCTGTGAAGAAGGCTCCTCCATCTTCCGGCTGGAGGATGGTCCAGGACCTGCAGGAAGTAAACAAAACTGTAGTTCCCCGAGCATCTTGTGTACCAGACCCACACACATTGTTAAATGACCAAGAACCCCAAATGCAGTTTTTCATAGTGATAGATATTAGCAATGCATTTTTCAGCACGCCAATACATCAGCTTTGGTTTGCATTCACATTTGAAAACAAAAGGTACACATTCACCAGATTACTACAAGGTTACTGTGAATCACACACTATTTTTCCACAGGCAATATCAGCAAATTTGGCACAGTTTATTCCTCCAAATGGGAGTCAGTTGCTCCTTTACTTTGATGACATATCGCTGGCATCACCTGATGAAGAAAAATGCAAAGAAGACTCCATTGCTTTACTGCAGTAAACTTCTGCATCTCTTCTTTTTGACACTGACAGAACAATTATCACATGACATCCTCATTGAGGCACAAACAACATCACCACAGTCTGAAAGTTACCGGTGGATACAGAAAGGCACAAATTTTGATAACACTTCCAAACTTTAAAAATGCCAAAATAATAAAACCATTCTACCCTGCAAATTGTTCCACCAGGCCACTCTTCTGATGCACGGGGTTTCACATGTATCAGCAGGGGGTATGATCTCTGTGGTGAACCAATTTTTCATTACCTATGGGTTTAGCCAATTTGCTACTCAATTTTGTAAAAAAAATAAATAAATAAATAAAAAATCCTTATCTGTGCAGAAAATAATGCTCAGAGAAACTTAAGACCCCAGAAAGGTACTTTCCTCGCATCAAGTTATCCATTTCAAAACATTTGCATGGATTTCATTGAACTAGATAAATGTGAAGGTAAAAAAAAAAATATTGTTTAGTGATTGTGGACATGCTTACAAAGTAGACAGAAGCCTTCCCTTGCACTCATCCAAATGCTGCTACAATGGCAAAAAAGCTGTTAACTGAAATTGTGCCCAGATTTGGAATACTTGAAAAGATTTACTCAGACAATGGAACACATTTTGTAAATCAGATTATAACACATTCAGGCACAGCACTTGACATTAACTTAAAAAAATCATACAGCTTATCACCCACAATTTGCCGGGTTGGTGGAACAAACGAATAGGACCGTTAAAGAAAGCCTTACAAAAACAATGGCAGAAACAGGACAGAATTGGCTATATTGTTTACCTCTAGTTCTGCTTTACATGAGAATAGTTCCCACAAAAGGGGGGTGTCCCCATTTGAAGTAATGCATGGCAAACCTTACCTGCTACCACCATAAAGACCATTTAATTGAAGTGATGAGTAAGTATGCTTAGCAGATTATATGTGAAAAATGTTGTCTGATAAAGATGCTGTGCACGCTATTCTCCTCTGGAGGAACTACAGTGAAGGGCAGACCATAGCGAACCCAGGAGACCTGGTCCTCATCAGAACCATCAAAAAGAAAAACTGGGCTGACGCTCCCTGGCAAGGACCACACGGAGTCATCCTGTCACCACCAACCGCCGTAAAGGTCGAAGGACGGGACTCTTGGGTTCATTTAACACATTGTAAACTTTGCCCCATTCAAAACCCCTAGCAGGTCACTGTTTAACTATACGAGACGACATCCATGCCCAGTAATGGCTTGCTTAGCAAAACAACCTGTTGGTTATCATGGAGAGACAAAACGCAAGAGAGAGAAGGTTAAAAGTAGAAAGATGTGAATGGCACACATGTTTTTTCCTCATCCTTATCCTTGTGATAACACTTTTGTTTTGGTTACTTTTAGGGACACCATTACCTATTCATCGTAGAACTAGAAATGTTACTCACGTACATCATGACTGGTTGGATGGACCAGGTTACGATGACCATGTTTATGTTGGCAATGTGTGGTGGAAGTACGCTAACCACACAACCAGAACAGCTAATCGTACTAATTGTTATGTGTGTTCTTTACTCCCTGATAGAAAAATTTCATATTTGTCTTATATTTGTATTTGCTTTGTCTCAGAGTCTATGTAAAATTGTCAAGGTTCCAGCTGCACTAGTTATCATCTTGTTTTTAGTCCAGCCTGTGTGGCTCCCGTACTGTTCTCCACTGGCCAGTGTAATTAAATTTGGTGAAACTCTGATCCAGCCTGGTTTCTGACAGAAGGTTTACAAGAATTTTTCTAACATACTTGGTACCTGAATCACAGGGACTCCATATATCTCTCCTCTGCTTCCGACGTTTTTGGACAATGGACAGCTGTGCACAGCTGTGGCGAAAGCCCTCCTCCACGTCCCCAGAGGGTCAGCTTTGTGGAAGTGAGGCACAGTCTGGAGACACTGGGAGCCGGAGAGTGACAGAGCCAATCCACAGGCGGATCACAGTGAGTAAATTTAATTGGTGATGATGCCCGGTTTGAGTCCGCGGTCGGTCTGAGAATAAGCGTAAAAAGGTTGGAAGCCAAGCGTTTGATACCGCAAAGTCTAAATCAGGTTTTGGACGAGGTAGAAGCTTGGTGGTCCCGGTTCAAGGCCGCTACGGGAATGTACATTTCCACTGTGTTAAGTGGACCAATAGAGGCGCGTGGGGAAATAAAAATCAATGCAAGATCTTTTTAATATCACGTGAGCATAGATTAACAAAAAATATCAATGCAAGATCTTCTTTACATCACAAATTAGCATTGATAAAGTGAGGGTTAACCTTAAAATAACAATAATAGGGTTAACCTTAAAATAAAGGTAAATAGCGCTAATATAATAAGGATAAACTCTAATGTGATAGTAAGAACCAAAATACCTTAAGGCATAATTTAAAACAGGTCTAAAATAAAGTAAAATAATTTCTTAAAACATATACCGGTACACGATAAAGTAACCCCAAATTATAATAAAATAAAATAAATACATCAAATAAATAACTGCAGTTTGTTTTTCTGGTTGTTCGTGTGTTTGTTCATGTGCTTTTAATGTTTCTTGGTTTACTTTGGTGAAAGAGAGAGAAAAAAAAAAGTGTAACTGTTGCAGTAGAGGGACAGATCCCGAGAACGTGGAAGTCAGACAACAAGGCAGAAATCGAGGTTGGTTGTCTTGTTGTGTAGCGCAAGAGGATAAGAACGAGATTTTTGTGTTGTCAGTTTTTGGCCAAATGAAGAAAGAGGTTTGAGTTTACAGGTAGGCTGAGGGTAGCTGACTGTGAGGCTCTTGTGGATGACATAAAGCAGGCAGCAGATGGAAGTAGATGGAAGCAAGAGAAATATGGGCTGAAAGAGGCGGCGCAGTGGCTTGAGACAGCAAGAAAACGACAGACTGACTTAGAGCTTGTGACGGTAAAAAAACAAAATTCAGGACTCTCAACATTCTGATAATGATAAGAAAAGAGATTTGTCTAACCTATGTCCTATCTCCTCCACTCTCTGAGCGGACGAGAATGATGAAATGCCGCTCTGTCGAGCTCCTCCCCCTGCCCCTCCTCCACTGTATCCTGACCTCACCAACATGGCGGCAGACACATCCTCAACCGAAGAGTCTCCTCCTCCTCCTCCTCCTCCCACTGACGTCAGACCAGAAGTCAAGAAGGACAAGGACTGGGGTACAGAGAACAACCACACAGGGGTGCCAAAGAGTTAAGTAAATACGTACCATCTTACCACACACTTCCACACTCTCCCACAATTCAACCTATCAAACCTGAGAATTATGATGTATCTGCTGTCACTGAACAGTACCCTATGATTGAACTTTCAAATCCAGCTCATGCAGAGCCACCTGGGCATGATGAGGCCAACCCATAGGCCCCGCAGTTTCAACCCACAATCTTAGTCTACAGGCCATGGACCAATGCTGATTTTTCAGAGGCAGTCAAAGAAATACCACATCCAAAAGATAAACCCACACAGTTTTTTGAAGGGATGGCAAACCTCCTTGACAGCTTCAAACTAAATGATTATGAGACAGAACGTGCTTACAGAAGAGTTTTAAAAGTTGATTGTGTGCTGTGTCGGGTGATTGGAGCTCAAAAGACACCACAGGTAATGTTTTGTCTCCAACAAATGCAGAGTTACAACAACGGGTGAGACAATTAATTGACAGCATTGGGAATAAATGGCAAGTGAAGCATGACTGGAACAGAATTCAAAATACAACTCAAAACAAAGGTGAAGGTTTGGAAACTTATAGGAGTAGATTGCAAGACATTTTTGATAACCATTCTGGTTTAATTAAACCTGCTAATGATACAGGTGCAGAACCTTATTGGCAGCATTTGAAAGATGTTTTCTTACAAAATATGCACCCACATTTGGCACACTACATTCACAAACATCTGGTTACATATTGCACTTGTGCATTTGGTGATGCGCTAACATATGCTAAACATGCAGAGCGATTGGAAGAAGAGAAGGTGGAAAGGAGGAAAAGAAATCAAAGACACAACCAACCCCTGTTTACATGATTACTGACCCCACAGGGGGAGCTGAGGCTTCCCCCACCTCTGTCTTTTACCAGGGTCCACCACGTGGGGGAGGAGGGCAGAGGAGGGGGCATGGTCGTGGAGCCACCTACCCACGAACATGGGGACACGACGTTTGTCACCAATGTGGGCAGCGAGGGCACTGGCAAAGGGATTGCCCCAGATGCCCGCTGAGTTAGGGAGAGGGGGGAGGACCTCACACCCAGCCACCACCGCAGCATCCATGGAACCACAACATGTGACTAACCAACCCTAAGCTAAGTACAACACATGACAATGACACTGACAATGATACAGCAGACATTTTTCATTTACCTGATTTTGATTTGATGCTACCAATGCAGTGTTTGCCTGAAGTGACATTGGAGGTTCAAGGTGTCCCCATAAGAGTTCTCTGTGATACAGGTGTGTGCAGATCAATGATTGCAGGGACAGATGTCGAAGGTTTCATAAAATCAGATCAAACAGTAACTGTCAAATCCGCAAATGGTAAACTAAAAAGAGAACACCTCTCCAAAACTGTAAAGATAAAACATCCTGTCGCAGGTGACATTGCAGAAGGTTCATTCATATTATCACAGGCATGTCCTGTTAACCTTTTGGGCAGAGATTTGCTCACAGCTCTCAACATTGCCATAATCCCAACAGAGAACGGTATGAGAGCATCACATTTCCCACATGTGACAGCAGTAAATGTGTTGCAGGATTTCAGTGTGCCAAGATACTGTTACTTGCTGCGTTTGGTTTCGGCCAGACTGAGCGCAATGACCGCAGACCTGCACACGAAAGCTATGCAATATTTTAAGTCCAATATCCCCACTACACAGCAGGCCGCAGACCAATATCATTGCAGTATGTATGAGAGGTATCTAAGTGGCCCAGATCCAAACTATGAAAAAACATTCCTTGCAAATCCATCCTCCAGACTGGTGATCAAAAATCTCTATTGGCCACCAAGGGGCTATGTGGGAGCATCTGTTGTGTTATGTGATGAAGACAACAGACATTTTAAACACTGGGAGGCGCCCCACATCCCACTAATCAAACCCAAACACATGCACTGGAGGGATGTCGGACACTTTGCAACAACAGCGGAGGAATGTGGTAAATCTTAGAAATAAACTCCAGATCCAAGGGTTCAATATTCCTCAAAACTGGACACCTACTTACTCCCTTTGAACTGGGTGACCACAGTGCAGAAAAAAGTCCACATGGATGTTCCCAACTCACCCATGTGATCACTTTTTACGTTAACAGGAGGAGAGGAACACGCACTCTCACAAATTCCAAATTCTCTGCGGTCAACAGGAAAGGCAGATGTAGGCTTAATAAAAAATGCAGAATTGGTTAAATAAATGCTAAATGTCATTATAGGCCTTACCAAAGACACTATCCTCTACGTCCAGAGGCCCAAGAAGGCATTAAACCAGTCACAGAGGACCTGAAAGCAGCAGGTGTCATTATTCCATGCCCAAATTCTACATGTAACATACCTTTGCTTCCTGTAGTAGTAGTGAGGAAGGCTGGACCATCCTCCGGATGGCGAGTGGTCCAAGACCTTCAGGCAGTAAACAAAGCAATTATTCCAAGGGCTGTTTCAGTCCCAGGCCCACACACTTTGTTGAATGACCTACAACCACAAATGAAATATTTCACAGTGATAGATATCAGCAATGCTTTTTTCAGCATCCCCATACATCCAGATCATCAGTTTTGGTTTGCATTCACATTTGAAAACAAGAGGTACATATTTACCAGATTACCACAAGGTTACTGTGAATCACCAACCATTTTTTCACAGGCAATGTCAGCAAACTTGGCACAGTTTATTCCTCCTAATGGGAACCAGTTGTTCCTTTATGTTGACGACATTTTGCTGGCATCACCTGATGAAGAAACATGCGAACAAGACACCATTGCCTTACTGAAATTTTTAGCAGAACAAGGTCAAAAAGTCAACAAGGAAAAATTACAGTTGGGTTGACCCAGCTCACAAACAAGCTATTTTGTCAGCAGCAAGACCCATCACAAAAAGAGACATGATGTCATTTTTGGGTACTCTAAATTATTGTCATTCTTGGATTGCAAATTATTCATTTGAAGTGCAACCCCTGTCTGATCTTAGCTACAAAACACCCATGGCTCAGATGGACAAAATTGAGTGGACACCTGAGGCAGAAGAGGCATTTGTTAAAATGAAAATCTTTTGGTCAGCACTGATGTCCTGGCACTCCCCAATTACAAGAAGCCATTTGTACAAATGGCTGATTGTAGAGAGGGACACATGACATTGGTGCTCCTCCAATCAAGTGGCACAAAAATATGTCCGGTAGCATATTATTCCACAAGACTTGACCCTGTCGCAAGCGCTCTGCCTCCATGTGTGCAGGCTGTCATAGTCACATCGATGGCAGTGCAGGCCTCAGCAGGGCTCCTTCTTTTTCATCCCTTGACCCTGAAGGTCACACATGCAGTATCAGTCATTTTGCCACAAAGTAAAATATTAAAGTAAAATATCAATATCAATATCAATATAAAGTATATTAAAGTAAAATATCAGTCCTCTCACCATCCAGACACCTTGCATGCATGACAGTGCTATTATCACAGCCTCATTTAACCACTGAACGTTGCACGGTAACAAATTCAGCAAGCTTTTTGCCAATCTCAACAGAAGGTGAACCTCATTATTGTTTGGCAGAAATTGAGAATGAAATGTTGCCACACCCCGATTTACAGTACACACCTTTGGATAAGTGTGATCTCACACTGTTTGCTGACATCTCCTCCAAACGTAACTGTGCTGGTTCAAACTTATCTGGTTTTGCATTTGTCACCCATGATACCATTTTAAGAGCACAAAAACTCCCATCACATTACTCTGCACAGGCAGCTGAATTAGTTGCTCTAACTGAAGTTTGTAAATTAGGCCAAGGGAAAGCACTCATGGTGTACACTGACAGTCAGTATACATTCTCTACTATCCATCACTTCGCACAACAGTGGAAGAAAAGAGGCATAATTACATCAACAGAGAAGCCAATCCAGCATAAAGACCTCATTTTGAAACTGCTAGACAGTGTAAAACTACCATCTAAATTAGCCATATGCAAATGTGCAGCACACACCAATGGTGCAGATCCAGATTCTAAAGGCAATAGCTTTGTAGATCAAACAGCTAAGGCCACTGCACTCAGCCTGACTGCAAAAGACACAACACCAGGTTTTCTTTTGACACTGACAGATTTATCACATGACATTCTCACTGAGGCTCAGAAAACAGCACCACAAGCTGAAATTTACAGATGGATCCAAACGGAAGCGATTTTTGACAACACCTCCAATCTTCACAAATGCAGCAAAAACAAACCATTTTACCACACAAACTGTTCCACCAGGCCTCCACATGGGGTCTCTCTTTGATACATGGGGTCTCCCATGCATCAAAGGGGGTATGACCGCCCGTAAAATCTACTGGAGGAAGAAGCCCCCCCCCAGGAGACAGCTAGCCACCAGGGCTGCTCGGAGAGGCGCTCTGGCCACCGGCAGAGTGAAGAGGCCTCGCCGTCACAGGCCCGTGGCTCTGAGAGAGATCCGTCGCTGCCAGAAATCCACGGAGCTGCTCATCCGTAAGCTGCCCGTCCAGCGCCTGGTGAGGGAGATCGCTCAGGACTTCAAGACCGTCCTGCGTTTCCTGAGCTTCGCCGTCATGGCTCTGCAGGAGACCTGCGAGGCCCACCTGGTGGGTCTCTTCTTCGCTAAGGGGGTCATCATCATGCCCAAACACTTCCAGCTGGCCCGCTGCATCCGCGGAGAGAGAGCTTAGACTTTCTGCTGCACATTCACCAGCCATAATGCTCTGCACTGTGTGTCTATATATATATACATTTATAGTAATATGGACATATGTTTACTAGATGTTGTTTTTTCTTGCCTTCTGATTGTTGCTCTGAGTGTTGTGTCCCTATGCTGTTGCAATCCTGGAATTTCCCCATTGTGGGACTAATAAAGGCTTATCTTATGATCTCTATGCTAAATAAATCTTTTACTGCTAATGGGTTTTGTTAGTTTGCTACTCAATTTGTAAGAAATGCCTAATTTGTGCAGAAAACAATGCTCAAGGAAACTTAAGGCCTGAAAAAGGCACCTTTCCAGCATCTACTTATCCATTTCAAAACATTTGCATGGATTTCATTGAGTTAAATAAATGTGAAGGCAAAAAATATTGTTTGGTTATTTGTGACAAATTACCAAATGGACAGGAGCCTTTCCTTGTACTCATCCAATTGCTGCTACAATAGCAAAGAAACTGTTAGCGGAAATTTTGCCCAGATTTGGAATACCTGAAAAGATTTACTCAGATAATGGAACACATTTTGTAAATCAGATTATATCACACTTAGGTACAGCACTCAACATTAACCTAAAAAAACCCATTCATATTACCATCCACAATCTGCAGGATTGGTGGAATGCACAAATAGAACCATTAAAGAAAGGCTTAAAAAACAATGGCAGAAACAGGACAAAATTGGATACATTGCCTACCTCTAGTTTTGTTTTACATGAGGATAGTTCCCACCAAAGGGGGTAATCCCTGTCGAAGACCCTTTGACCTTGTACCTCAAGATTGAAGTTAGGCTCACCAACTTGCAGTTCCTAGAGGAATTTTCCTCATAGGAAATTCTGTCACATGTGTGTGTGCTTGGTGACTTGAGAGTTAACCCAGCTCCACTGTCTACATATACAGTACCAGACGACCGCCGCTCACCTGTATACCAGACCTCTGACTGAGTGACCTGTCCAGTCAGACACCTAGAATACACCCTTGGTATTAACGACAGCCCCTCATGGTCTCACATTGCTCTTGGTAAAATCTGGGTAAATGTTTAAGATCAGGAAAATTGATCTATAGGAGGTCTGTTTTAAAAACCACTTTAAAGAGTAACCTTTAAAAACTCATAAAAATGTAACACCTCTTGTAGAAAAATACCTTCTTGAAAAAACCCAGGAAAGATGGACACTGAATCAGTGATCTCACAAACTCCCATACTGTCTTTTAATATGCTGTAGTATTTATTGAAAGTCTGTAAAGCTCAGCCAAAACAGGATATACTTGCATAAAAACAGTCGATTGAATCAAAATGATAAAATTCAAAATTAACTCAAAAATCAGGGGAAAAAAAAGGGATTCAAAATCAGAAAACCCAAATTGATTGAAAAACCTTGATTCAAAAAGTTGGTATTTGTAAAATCAGTCATTTGATCAAAAAGTGAAATCGGACTTCCGGTTATGGCTGCCACGTAGGACGGACCTGTCTCGCTCTGCTCTGCTCCTGGAAAAAAAAAATCGGCAAATAACTCTCTCATTTGGGACAGAACGTATCCCAGCATTTGGGCGAGGATATGTCGGCGAAGCCTAAGGCTGGAAAACCAGGAAAAGGAAAAAGCGAGCCGCCGAAACAGTCCAAATTAACGGACTTTCAGGTCTGTGACGCAGCAAACAAAACTCCATATATGGCGGAGGAGGCTGGCAACGCTGCGATTTCTGCGGGGAATGGCGCAGATGCGCTGATGGCAGCCATGAGTTCAATGAGAGCGGACTTTTCCTCTAGATTTGATGGGATTATGACAGCGTTGGAAGGAATAAGAAAGGAATTGGGTGACTGTGTAGAACGAACGGCGCAGATGGAGCTCCGTCTCGCTAGTGCTGAAGATGACGTCACCCGTCTTCAATTAAAGGTGCGCACTTTGGAAAAAAAAAAAAATCTCTGGAAGATAATATTTTGGATTTGGAATCTCGGTCGAGACAGAATAATTTGAGGCTGGTGGGTCTTCCAGAGGAATCAGAAGGTCGGGACGTATGTTCCTTTCTGGAAAAGTGGATTCCGGAGGTGCTGGGCAGCGAGGAGTTGCAATCAGCAGTGGTTCTGGAAAAAGCACATCGTATTGGCCCACGGAGAGATAAGGGACCGCCGAGGACCTTAATTATGAAGTTTCTTAGCAACAGAGACAGGATGAAGATCTTCAACGCTGCACGTGCTAAAGGAGAGATTAAACACCAGGACCAGCAGGTGCGGTTCTACCCAGATTTGGCCACAGGAATCCAGCAATTGAGGAAGCAGTTTGATCCCGTACGTAAGGAGCTGCGCAACCTTGGGATTCGTCATGGTGTAATCTATCCTGCGAGACTGCTGACCACGTATGAGGGCAGAACCCACATCTTCAAGACCCCAGAGGAGGCACAGGAGTTCATCAAGAAGATCAAAGAAGAAGAAGAGACTGGTGGGAGCTAAGCATGAACAAAATATAAGGTAGAATAATTAAGCATTTGCACAGGCATCTGACTGACTTGAAGTAAATAGTAAGTTTACAAAATATAGATTGTATTATATATTAAAAAAACAAAACAAAAACAAAACAAACAAACAAAAAAAAAACTATGATGTACAAAGTTGTTAAAAATTTTGGAGTTAAGTTGGAAAACTACAGAGGAGAGTTAATGTTACGTCATTAAAAGCAGTAGAGTTAGGGTGATTGGGAGGATGAAGAAGGAGTGGCTTAGGCTGTTCCCCGTGGGTGTGGAACGGTCGATGGCTATATCGGGAGACAGAATTTTTCTTTTGATTTTGGGGGGTTTGCCACAAGTGTGGGAAGGGGAAATTTGTTTGTGTGTAGTTTGTAGGATGAATGTTCAACCACTCATGTTTTTGCTTCTCTGTATGAGCATGTTTACACTGCAAGGTAATCCCAAACTCTCTATTGATCATGGACCAAAGTGTTAATCTTAATTTAACTTCATGGAATTGCAGAGGTCTACAAAATTTAAAAAAACTTAAACAAGTTATGAATAAAATAAAGGACATGGGTTCAAGAATTGTGTTTTTACAAGAAACTCATCTGATAGAGGAGGATGTTAAAAGAATTAGGAGTAGATGGCAGGGAAGTGTATTCACCTCTTCATTTTCATCCCGAGCCAGGGGAGTTATGACTCTCATACATAAATCAGTTCCTTTTCAAGTGAAAAATGTAATTGGAGACAAATTTGGAAGATATGTAATCATTCAAGGTTCTTTGCTATTAGAAAATATAAATCTTGTGAACTTATATGGTCCCAATATAGATGATCAGAAGTTCTTTGCTAATTTATTTCTCATCTTATCATCACTTACAGGGCAACATATAATAGCAGGGGATTTTAATTGTACATTGAATCCAGGTGTGGATAGCTCAACAGGACTGGATTGTACGCACATTGGATGTAGGATGACTATTAATCATTTTATGAAAGAATTGAGATTGTTAGATATATGGAGAGAAATGAAACCACAAGTTAAAGCCTATTCTTGTTATTCCAGTACCTACAAGACATTCTCACGTATTGATTATTTTTTGATTTCCACAGAATTAAGGTCCAAGATTCAAAACTGCTTTTATGATAACATCGTGATCTCTGATCATGCACCCTGTTGTCTAATATATGTAGATAAAAAATTGACAAAGGAATCAGGTAGATGGCAATTTCAGCATAAATGGCTTCAGGATGAGGAATTTGTCAAGTATATAGAAAAACAGATAGACGAGTTCTTTGACATCAATACTACACAAACATCAGCATGTGTAAAGTGGGAGGCTTTCAAAGCTTTTATTAGGGGACATATTATTAGTTATACAGGATCAAAATCTAAGAAGACTCGAGAGGAGAGAGCTAAATTGGAACATAAAATAAAAAATCTTCAGGAAAAAGTGTATGCAGGAAGTGACCCAAGGTTGGAGAATGAATTACTGATTTTGAGAGCTGAATACGACAAAAAATCAGCGAATAGAGCTGCCTCGAGTCTTCTAAGATTGAAACAATCTTTTTATGAACAAGGTGAAAAATCAGGAAAATTATTAGCATGGCAGATTAAACAATTGGAAATTAAAACACCAATTACCAGTATTATAAGTAACGGACAGGTAGTTATAGATCCTTTAGAAATTAATAGAGCCTTTAGAGATTACTATGAAAAATTATATGATACCAAAAATGAGCCTGATTTAACAAAACTAAATGGGTTTTTGAATGAACTATCTATACCGTGTATTCCAAATGAAAACAGGGAGATATTGGAGTCTAAAATTAGTCAAGAAGAAGTTGGGCTAGCCATTGATAATATGAAATCAGGAAAAAGTGCAGGACCAGATGGTCTTCCAGTTGACCTTTATAAAAAATTTAAGAATAAATTAATAAAACCTTTTTTGGAAATGGTTTTAGAAGCATTTCAAAATAATAATTTACCATCATACATAAATAATGCCTTAATTATACTGCTGCCAAAACCAGGTAAGCCCTCTAATAAATGTGAAAATATGAGACCAATAAGCCTATTAAACGCCGACCTTAAGATAATCTGTAAAATTTTAGCAAGACGAATACAAGAAATTTTACCAAATATTATTAATCGAGATCAGAATGGCTTTATAAAGGGTAGACAAGGCTTCCATAATGTAAGAAGACTATTTAATATTATTTATTTTAATAAAGAAGCACCGGATACAGCTCTCCTATCATTGGACGCCGAAAAGGCCTTTGATAGAGTTGAATGGCCCTTTCTTTTTGAAGTCCTACAAAGGTTTGGACTTGGAAATAATTTCATAAAATGGGTTCAAATAATATACAATAATGCTACAGCAGAAATCCTAACAAATAACAATATTTCAAAACCAATAAAAATCAATAGAGGATGTCGACAAGGCTGTCCACTTTCACCTTTACTGTTTACTATGGCAATTGAACCTTTAGCGATAGCGATACGTTTACATTCACAAATATATGGAATTAAAGTTGGACCAACAGAACATAAAATCTCCCTGTACGCCGATGATATAATTTTGTTTATGTCGAATCTAAAAAAATCAATTCCAACCTTGTTGAATTTAATAAAGAATTTTGGGGAAATATCAGGATATAAAATAAATAAAACTAAATCTTCAATATTAATGCTAAATGAGACCCAGAGAAATTACCCAGCCCCTGAGGTAAATCAATTCAATGTTGTAAATCAGTTTAAATATTTAGGAATCCAAATTATGCCTAAGCTAGAATCAGTCGCCAGTGTCAACTATGAAGCCTTAATGTCAGATATCAGTGAGTTAACTCAGAGATGGATGTCACTACCAATGTCGATGATCGGGAGAATCAATATACTTAAAAGTAATATTTTACCTAAAATACTTTATTTATTTCAATACATTCCCTTATCACCACCTTTAGATCTATTCTCAAGAATAAAAAAAAAGTTAGTGGAATTTATATGGAACAACAGGAGGGCTAGATTACGTTTGTCTTTATTATATTTACCATTTGATCGTGGAGGTCTGAAATGTCCAAATTTTATGTTGTATTATTGGTCGGCACAACTGAGGTCTATGACATATTATTTTTCATCAAATGATCTCCCTCACTGGACTGAAATGGAATCATACAATTTACCTTTACCTCTTCCCATATTCATATACTCAGATTCGGCAAAAAAATTACAAAAACAAGTTAAAAATCCATTTGTAAAGCATATGATCAAAATATGGTGTGAAGCTAAAAACTATTTAAAAGAACCACAGTTATTGTCACAATTTAGTCCAATATGGGGTAATCAATATTTTAAACCAGGGAGAGCGGACGCTGTATTTAAAGTATGGAATTTAAAAGGGATACAAAAGATTCAGGATTTATATTTGCCATGTGCAGACAACATAATGTCTTTTGAAGAGCTGAGGATCAAATTTAATCTCAATAGAACACATTTTTTTAAATATCTTCAACTTAGAAACTTTATTCGATCAAATCAAAATAAAGCTCTCACTCGACCTATTTATTCATCCTTGGAAAAAATGATGATGAAAGATAGTAAAAGAAAGGGTATTATTTCAGAGTTTTATAACTCATTGACACTATCTTCAAGTGAAAATTCACTGAAAAGATTAAACTACTGGAAAGAAGATCTGCAAATTGAAATTTCAGAGGAACAATGGGAATTGGCTTGTACAGAAGCTCAAACCAAATCAATAAATGCACGCCTTAAATTGATACATTTCAAATGGTTAATGCGGATGTATGTTACACCGGAGGAGTTAAATAGATATAACAAAAATATACCAGATACATGCACAAAATGCATGGAAAGTAAAGGAACCCTATTTCATTGTTTATGGGAATGTAGATTAATAAGAATGTTTTGGGAAGAGGTGAGGGTAACAATTGAAAAAATAATCTCAAAACAAATCATATTGAATCCTAAACTGTTTTTGTTGGGTCTGTACCCAGAAAAGCATAATTTTAATAAAAGTGAAAGAACATTCATAGACCTCAGTTTGCTTAATGCCAAAAAATGTATTGCACTATTATGGAAAAAGACTCATAGACCAGATGTGACTCAGTGGTTAAGACAGATGTTAACAAACCTTCCATTAGAAAGAATAACATATATACTAAAATCAAAGGAAATTGTGTTTGAGAATATATGGAGACCTTTTATTGATTATGTAAAAAATTTAAACATAACTCTTGAAGAAGAAGGTGAATGATGTGTGTGGACCTTGTAAATTCCAAACTGGTGAACATAATATGTATACTTATGTATTGGATTGTCTAGACTAAACAGAGGAGCATTGTTGAAGATTTGATTTTGTTGGTGGTTGTTGGTGTTTTTAGTGCATTTTTTTTTTTTTTTGTAGTACTTTAGTGTTAGTGTTTGATTGTTTGTATCATGTTTGTTAAAAAAAAAAAGGTTCAATAAAGATATTGTGGAAAAAAAAAAGTGAAATCATTCAGGAAAATATAAAAATTCAAAAAGCACCAGGATCAGTACAGAAAATCAAAATTTAAAATCAACCAAAAATATGAAAAATCTGAAAGAGTCCAAAATAAAAGAAACCCTTTGAATCATAAAACCTGGTAAAAACATCTAATCAATTTGTGGATAAATGACTAAAAAGAAGCCTTGCTGGGGAGATTGAAAAAAGATGATTAATTGCTTGTCTTCTCATTCGATGCTCCTCTTCTTGGGAAAAAGGGGAAGGAGAGGCGAAGCAGGGAAGCTGGAGGCCAGGCAGAGAACTCTCGAAGCTCCAAATTCTGTTCTCCCATCAGCTGGACCAGTGGTCTGTGAAGCCGTAGGCAGGAGAAACCGTCAGCCGGGGAGGGGAAGGGGTGCCTCCACTTCCTCTGCTGTCTTCGTCCAAGTGTTATTTTCTCCTTCTTGCAGCAGAAGATTTGTAGTTGTTAAAAATTGAAGAGTTGAGATGGTGTTTGATTCATCTTCTTGCAGCGGTCTCCCTATCTTCAATCCTTCTGCCATGGGATGATGGGGGTCTTGGAGTCCGCCGAAAATGAACATTTTGGGGCTTTTGAACAGAGTTTTTATACTTTCTTTACACTCAACTGTGATTGGCTAGCAATCTCCCCATAGGCTTTTTGGCTTGTGTGATTGGCTTAATGCTAACTCTTATATAACATTACCTCATTCTGCACATGTCCCCCCCCCCCCGCCCCCGAGTTCCAGTAAAGCCATGTGCCACGCACCCCCGCTTCCAGGAATTGGCCACGCGCTGCTCATGCACTGCTCACTTCTTGCCCTCGTGGCCGTCTGGTTCTGCTTATCTCAGCACTCTGTCTCCCAAGTCCTGCTTATCTCATTATTTTCCATTACCAAAATAAATCAACTCGCTGTCTCCGTTACTTTCAGTTCCTCATTTTGTCACGTTTTCCAGTCAATAGGTCTTGCAAAACATTTCACAATCTGAACCCACATAAACCTTCCTTTGTGCAGTTAAAATGTATATATAATCACAGTTGGATTACACTCATTATTTTTGTTGATTATATACTTCTTAATCAATGAGTATACATTTGCTTTACTGATTACACAAGATATTACATTTCATGGCATATGCTTTCAATATTGCTCTGCATTCAGTTCTATGATTCACCAGCCATGCCTGCCACTGTCCTTTTGGACCACAGAAGTATGTGTTCTCTGATGATTTCGTGACCCTGGCTGACCTCCCTGTGATGTTTTCTGTATTCTTGACACATTTGAAGCAGAATTCCCCATTTTCTTTTCATAGGGGGTAAATCGGTGTGATTGAGAGGGTCTGCTGCTTTCAGCCTTTTTGTGGTTGCTGGGGTTATGTCGTGGGGTACTCGAACACCCCTCAGTTGGGGGATCCTGCTGCCCTGCACCTTTACAGATCTGTGGAGTGGTATCCAGAAGAACATCATCGTCATCAGCTGTAAGAGAAATAACATCTTCTTGCAGAGTTGAACTGTGACGTGCTGCTGCTGGTGAGGTGTGACGCTTGCAGGATGAAGCTGTACTCGAGCTATGCAGAGAAGGCTCATCCCCAGCCACATCTATTATGAGAAGCTGGCCTGGAGTCGAAGGTCGACTAGGTCGAAGTAAGTTGTGTAGAGGTCGGTTGATCAACCCATGGAGATGCAGTAGGAAGACTGACGACCCCCGAAGTGGCAGTTACAGTTGTTGCAGGAACCTGAGCCGCAGAAGACCGGGACCCCAAGGAATGTGGAGGTGTCGGCCCCTCGTTGAGTGCTTGCGTCAGCTGTGAATGAGCATCCATAGCATCGTTGTACAGACTGTCACTTGATTGAGGCTGTGTTGGTGCAGCTTGGATGTAAGCCAGCCATGCGTCGTTGAATGTGAGGTGGGTGGAGAATGCCACAGATCCATCTGGAAGCTCCCAAGTTTTCTGATACAGTGGATAGTAGAAGCCATTGTTGTACTTGATAGGTCTCCACTGTGGTCTGAGCTCCTGATTTGCTGTGTCGTGAAGCAACTTCCCTGTTGTTTGTATGGGCCACCTTGAATCAGGTGCACTCACACAGTGGTGGCTCAGTTGGTAGAGCATCCGCCCCACATCCGGGAGGCAGGGGTTCAAATCCCGGCCGGGTCATGCCGAAGACCATATAAAAGCGGAACTTCCTGCCGTCCAGCTTGGTGCTCAGCAATAATGGAATGGAGGAGGGAAATTTGTGGCGGTGCCTTGCATGGCAGCGGCCCTCTGATTCTACACTTGGAGTGTGTGTGATTAACACTGTAGATAGGTAAAACACAATCTCGTTCTGCTGTACATGATTGGTTGTACAGTTGAATGACAATAAAGGGTGATTTAATTTGATTTGAATTTGATTTGATTTGATTGGGGGTATGGCGATGTCTTTTCTTTGATTGAAGAGACCATTCATGGGTACTGGTGGAATTGTGTTGGGGCCTGGGCAGCAGCTGTTACACCACAGACCCCCAACAATGTCCCACAGGAACTTGACTTCAGCCAGGGGTGTACAGCAGAATAGGCAGGCAACTCTCCCATCCTACAACAGACAGGTGAAACACAGAGCACATCTTTGTAACTGGAGTTCTGGTTAGGCAGAATAGCAGGCTTGTAGTTAGCTGTAAGCAAAATCTTCAGGAGGTTTTACCCTCCCCTTTTATGCAGAAGCACAGTTCTTGTCATCAGTTACAGATTGGAAAGGCTTTGGTGCTATGTTGAGTATGGCAATTTCTTTTATGTAGCCCTCCACCTTTGTGGGGAAGAACACCGCATAGGACATCATCCATGCCATCATGGCTGAGGCACAGATGAGTTCCATCCATCACACCAGTGTTAGGACACCCCAAATCACTCCCCAAAAGGCAACAGCTGCCAGCCTACTGACCCAGATGTTACGGCCACTCTTTTCAGTTTCATCACCAACTATATTTGACGACCCAGCAGTGCCGCTGCCATCATCCCTACACAAGCCACATTTATTATGACGCAAGCAGGGTGGAAGATGGAAAGCATGTCGATAACTACCCAAAAGAGGATTACTACTGTGCGGGTGATGCCTTCAGTATCACACCGTGGTGTAATGCGACCCAACATGTAGGTGATGAACAGGGTCAGAGTGTGATCGTATTTGCTAAATATAATGTTGACCAAGGTGATGCGAATGATTGCAGCCAATGTTGTCACAATTCTCAGGGTATGCCCCTTAGACCACTTCCCAGTACAGCAGAAGCATGCCCAGATAGTACCCAGAAGTGTATTTTGGCTCTTGTCAGTGCAGTAACCCAAGCAGGTGAAGGTGATGTACTCACTCTGTATGAACTGTCCACTGCAGTGTAGAAATCATATACTGTTGTTGTTTCTGTAATCATGTTGCAGTAGGCTGTGCTGTGCCAGTAGATTCTGATGCCAAAGCTGAGGAGCGGGGGCAAGTTGAGTGTTGAATGGTTGTCAGCCCGAGTCCAAATGAAGTCTGCAACTGCGTAGTGTGGAAGTTTTATAACTATACTTCCTCTTTTAGTGTGAGGAGTTTCCCTACCCCTCCTCTCTCCGGCGCCCTCTTTCGGCAAAAGATAGATGACACAGCAGCTCGTGCGCCACCTTTGATGATTACCAGCAGAATTATTCCTGCTATTAGCAGGCCTAATCCAAGCAACAGATAGGGCCATACCCAGCTGAACAGCGTTCCCAGCCAGGTAGTGACGACTTGTAGCCCTTCTTCAACTATTTCAGCTGCTCCTTTTAGAACCGTAACCACGGTCCCTTTAATTGTCTTTCCCACCATTTCTAGGAAAGTGCACTCATGTTCATTCTTACCCCCACCACAACGAAGCCAATGCTCAGCAGGAGAGTGACAGGTGCCATTATTATAGATGTCATTCTTGCCCAGCCATTCATAACCAATTTCTTCTTTTCCTTCACAGATGCTTTTCCTGAATGCATAGCTCTCTGCAACATAGAACTGGGGGTCATCTACGACTTGTGGGATGATTTGACCCAGAATCTGCTTCCTTTTGTGCATGGAATGCCCCATAAGTGCTTTGGTGCACCCCACATTCTCAGGGAACACTCTAATCCAGTGACCATTGATCTTCTTCCAGACAGTCTGCAAACCATATGTTTCATATTCTCCATCATAGTAGTCTTCATAGTCCTTCTTCCAATAAGGAATCTGCCCACAATCCCCTCTTGATAGGCTGATGGTGCAGGTGGTCTTACTTGTGTCGCAGGTCATTTTCCATGGTGCTGGGCTGATGTAATTAATGAAGGCGTATGACCAAGGCCAAATGTCCAGATGCTTTGAGTACACTGTTGCCAGAAACTGATACTTCACCCAATAGTTTGAGGTTTTAATGAGACATGGCAGGACCCATTTCTTCATTTCTCTTTCTTCCATTCCCCACCATGTCAAATACTTGGTTCGTTTTCGTTCTTCATGCCATGACTGCAAAATGCCTTTGATAGTGTTCTTCTTCTTCAGTGATGTACAATCATACAGCCATGTGCCCCAGACGCCGGTCCAAACTTGCTGCAGGGGACATCTGGGTGATTTTTTTATCAGCTACATATTCAGTGCCATTGAGTGAGTCGAATATTTTGTCCACTACACATTCATCAATTGCTTTAAAGTCTGTCTAGGGGACTTTCAACAGATCATCTGGAGTAGGCAGTCTTTGCACATAAAACAGGGATTTGAGAACATCACCCAGGCCTTGTGGCCTAACGGGCATACTGGGTGCAAATGTGCCTTGAAAGTAGTTTAAGTTGAACATCCACAGCCAGGGCAGGGTGTCGTTCAGCCAGTCTTCATGGTTTACTGCTGGTTCAGACTTGAGGGCCGTGCTGGGTATTAGCACGGTTAGGGGTTTGTACACCCGAGTGATAACCATATAATGCTTACCACTGGTGCATTTACTGTTGATGTTCCAGAAACATGGGGCTAATTTATTTCTTTTCTCTTGCATGCAGTAGGTGACCAACTTCCGGCTGTAATCTTTCTGAGCTTTGGAAACAGGCTTGAAGTCTTTCAAAGTTTCTTCTGTAAACTTCATAGTCGTACCTGGCAAAGGTGGTGCTGTAGTTGTTTCACTGGAACAGGGCTTCCCTGGGGTCGGAGTTCTGGCAACTTGAGGCGAAGGCATTGGATGTGTTGTGATGGCTACCGTATCGTAGTGACCGGTTACTGGAATGACCCTTCTCACTCTCTTCTTAGGTCTATCTGTACCTGGACAGGTGAGGTTGTAGTAACCCCAAAAAGGCCCATAATTCGGGCAGATCCCTACGCAGGTCTCGTTGCGATAATGGGCTGGTCCATGGACCACTTCAGCCTCCCAGTACCCAGTGTTGCTTTTACCTGGTACGGGTTTGCAGCTCCAGGTACAGTACCACACTGAAGAATACAGTTCTGGCTTTATCCAGTTGCACTGGACTCGTATTCTTTGCTTCTTTGTGAGGATGAGCAGCCTTAATAGGCCCCCTCCTCCTATGAGGTCTTGCAAATCTTCAATCGCCCATCTCCCAGGTTGCGCACCTGTGATATTGAGTTTGTCTTCGAACCACAAAGTGTCATTCCATTTATCTCTCCATTCTTCAGAGCTGAGTTTGGATGTCTGCTGTTGCATCTCGGTTAAATTAAACTGAGTGTCATTGCTGAGCAGGGCGGTGTAAACTTTCCTTCTTTCTGCTGCCCAGCAGGTTTGTTCAAACCTCTTGGTGGTAACAAACTGAGCCCTGGTGTGGGTGAGGGCCCATGGTTCATAACCCAGCCAGTATAGTATGGAAACCAGCACCACCATACCGATGGTTATGGCCATAAACTTGAGCAAGAGAATTAGGCAGAGCTTCTTCTTACTCATTTGCTGAGGCTCCCCTACTCTGGGTTTCTTCTTAGGGAGCTCAGGTGTTGTTTTGCGTCGTGTTGATATTTTTCTTTTTCGATCCATATCTGATGTGGAGGACGCCAAGGCCTGTATTCAGATGCTCCTTGTCTAAGTGAGCACCCATGATAACAGATGTAGCTCTTATGCTGCACCAGTGACATCATCACTTCTCCTTTTCATCTCCGGGGGATGCTGTCACCCCTCGGTTGGCGTATACTAGTGCAGCTCAAAACAAAATAGTAACCAACACAATAAAAAAGAAAATAACAAATATGTTTATGTATATATGTACGTGTGAGATTTCTTTTGTGGATGATGTATGTAAGAGAAGTGTATGGATTTATGCATAAAACAGTGGATGATGTGTATGTGATGCAGTATGTCAAAGTGGTGTGATGCTTTTGAGATGTATTCTGTGCTTATACATGAGGAATCTATTCAGGGGGTGGGGACGACGAATCACGTCTTCTTCTCTAGAGTAAGGGCCATTTCATGGTCTTGGCCAGGAGCCTTCCAAGTCGACCCTTACCCTCAGTGGCCTTAGTGCTTTTCTGCCATTCAGGCTCATCGAAGACCTCGATATCAGCACCCACCGAGTAGATGCCCTTCAATGGTACAGATACCATAAATACTGTTAACTTCACCTTGTG
Organism: Pholidichthys leucotaenia; assembly: GCA_020510985.1. Lineage (NCBI taxonomy): Eukaryota > Metazoa > Chordata > Actinopteri > Cichliformes > Pholidichthyidae > Pholidichthys > Pholidichthys leucotaenia. The sequence continues at coordinate 93,000,727 of CM035846.1, forward strand.
AGTATCTTCTGGCCGGATTGGCTCTGAGGCCCGGCCAACCCAAGTGCCAGGTATTTGCACCTGACCTCCTCTCACCCAATCCTCAGAGGTAACTGTGTATATGGCAGTTTTTGCTTGAGTCTTGACCCCTGAGGGCATCACGGCATCAAGTGGCGTTATCCAGGCATACAGGGACGTTTCCCGGACACCCTTCTCTTTGGGGACTGGATCAAGATCTTGCAGGGGGAGGTAGGGGTTATCAATATCTTCTTTAATCAATGTAGCCCATCTAGTGAGCTGCCATGGCCCCTTGAAGCCATGGTTGCGTGCTTGCTCCTGCTGTGTTTCAGGAAGGTATGTTGGAAGCGGTGTGTAATCAGGATCCTCCGGGTCACAATACACCCTGAAAACCTGAGGATATTGAAGAGTACCCAAGGGTGGTGTCTGGGATGGTGTAGCATATGGGTTGTAGGGCCATCCAAGTTGTATTGCTGCATCCAGGGGGGTTGGACCCTCAGTCAGGTCAGTCAAGGGGGCGCTGGTGCTGGTAGAGCAAAACCCTGGGGGCGGCAGAACCAATGGAAGTGTGGGGCAGCAGGGTGCAGAGGGTGTCGCAGGTGAGCTGGGCGCGGTTACTTTGCCTGGAGCAGTATTATGCACCATCACCTGTTCGCCATATGCTTGCCCCAGGGCTGGTGAAAGTGCTTGCAATGGACTCACCATCTTCCTGACTTGACAACCCTCTGCCTTTGCTGCCATTAGAAGATTCCCTCGACCCATGGCGCTCTTACAGACGAGGCACAGTTGAAGATACTGCCCATCCCACTGACACGTGCACCCCTGGGGTGATATACTGGCGCCGTCTCGATGATCCCACTGCATCATGAACATCACCCTAGGTAAGGTTTCTAGGCAGCACTGGCCACAAACATGGCCGTCCAGAACCTTGACCGGCTTCCAAGTCATACCGTGAAGCCCAGCGGTGCAGATGGAAACCTTCATTGGTTTTCTGTAAGATTGGCCTTCCCATAATACGTCAAGAAGGGAGGGCTTCAGACATATCACACACAAATTCTTTGCTTGGGTCCAAGTTAGGGTTTCAGTTTCTGGGGATAAGTAACCTTTTTTAGCATATCACAGCAAATCCAGGGCTCTGGCAGCCCAGGTTCAGGTTCAGGTTCAGGTTCAGGTTACTTTATTTGTACCCGTAGGTAGATTTGTTTTGCAGTTGGTGACATCCATATTTACAAGCCACTAATTACATTCAACATAGACACAAACACAGGCACACATCTTACAAAATAGGTAAATATAGAATATGTACAATATAATTTTATAGCTTGTTCAACTCTTTGACAGCAGCAGGGACAAAGCTGTTTTTGTAGCGCTGGGTTCTACTTTTTGGGACAGCAAACCTCCGTCTGGAGGGAAGAAGCTGAAAGTTGCAGTGCAAAGGGTGGGAGTCATCATTTAAAATCGAGTCGGCCATCCTCTGTACTTGTTTGGCGTACAGGGATGCCAGGCTCAGCTGTGACTCACCAAGCAAACGACTGGACCATCTGACTACCTGATCCAAGGATTTCCTCTGTTTCAGTTTTATCTGACCAAACCATGACATTAAAGAAAAGGATAAAACAGATTCAATAAAAGCCCGATAAAACATTGTCATTATGGGTCGGTCAATTTGGAAGCGTGCAAGTTTCCTCGAACAATGCAAATTTTGCTGACCCTTTTTGCACACCCTTTCACAGTTCACCTCAAAGTTCAATCCACTATCAATAATCGTCCCAAGATATTTGTACGATTGTACACATTCGGTGGTCTGGCCTTTTAGTATGGTGACTTTGTGCCTGGGAGATTTCCTCCTAAAGTCAATAATCATATCTTTCGTTTTTGTCGTATTCAGCTGCAGGTAGGAATCCTCACACCAGTGAACAAAGTCATCAACTACTGGGCCGTGGCCACTCTCACCATCCTGGAGGAGACTGACAATGACTGAGTCATCAGCATACTTTATAATGTGTCTGTTGTCATGTCTACTCCGACACATGTTTGTGTACAGGATGAAGAGTAGTGGTGACAACACACACCCCTGAGGGGAGCCAGTAGAAGAGCACTTTAGGTCAGACAATGTGCCATTGACCCTTACTCTCTGCGTCCTGTTGGTTAAGAAATCCAGAATCCAACCCACCAGATTATTGCTTAAATCAAATTGTTGCAGGAGCCTTTCAACTAAAATATGAGGTTGGATTGTATTAAAGGCAGAAGAAAAGTCCACAAATAAAAGCCTGGCGTGTGTCCCATTAAAATCCAGATGTTTAAAAAGCATGTCAAACAGAGTGACAGTGGCATCCTCCACTCCTCTGTGAGGCCTATAGGCAAACTGCAGAGGATCCAATGCATGTTCAGTCTGCCTTAGGACCTCACATCTGACCAGTTTTTCAAAAATTTTCATTAAAATTGAAGTCAAAGCAACTGGTCTAAAGTCATTTACCGTTTTAGGACAGCTGGATTTTGGAACGGGAACAACCACGGCATCTTTCCAGATCTTAGGCACATGTTGTGTCTGTAAGGACTTATTGAAAATGTAATGAAATATAGGACTCAGTTCATGTGCACAGGACTTTACCAAGCGCCCACACATATTATCAGGGCCCTGACTTTTGTTCACTTTTACAGCGTGGAACTCCCTTTCAACATCCTGCATCTCAATATTAAAGTGCTGATTGTCATTGAGTTTCTGTTTCAAATCTTGGATTTCTGTGCTAAAATCAAAGGAGTCAAAACGACCATAAAAACAATTAAGAGCATTAGCCAGCTCTGTGTCTGAACTAAAACCATCTAAAAACACACGATTACTGCGCTCTGTGCTCTGAAGGCCTGCAATAGTTTTCATACTGGCCCAGGCCGAACCCAGTTTATTTGCTGCCATCTTGCTTTCCAATTCTGATTTATAATTCTGTTTTGCTCTTAAAATTTCAGCCTTCAGCTCCTTGGTGGCAACCTGTAGTTCAGAAACAGACCCCTGTTTAAAGGCAAGAGCTTTCCTCTGTAAGCAGGATTTAACTGATTTAGTTACCCATGGTTTGTTGTTGGGGTATATTTTGACACGTTTACGTGGAACAATCTTATTTTGACAGTAAGCCATGTATGAGCACGTGAGCTCAGCCAGAGAGTCCAAGTCATCCCCGCAGGCCATTATGAACATCTTCCAGTCTGTACAGTCAAAGCATTCCTGGAGGCTGTGCTCTGAATCTTCTGTCCACACATCAATGTCTCTCATCTCCACCTTGCCTCTTCTGAGAGCAGTTTTATATGTGGGCAGCAAATGAACACAGTTGTGATCTGAGGATCCTAAAGGAGGAAGGGGGAGTGATTTATAGGCCCTCTCTATGGATCCATAGCACAGGTCCAATGTCTTTTTTCGCCTGGTTGGGCAGGAGACATACTGATGAAAGTTTTTAAGTGTCTTCTTTAAAGAAACATGGTTAAAATCCCCAAGAATGAAGTTTGGCGCCTCTGGAGAGATTGACTGCAGCCGCTGCACCACATCAGAGATGGTGCTGGGGGCGGAGTCAGCGTCTGCCCTCGGATGAATGTACACAACTGTGATGAAAAGTTGGGGAAACTCTCGAGGCAAATAAAAGGGGCGAAGCAACACAGACAGGAGCTCCACATCGGGTGTACAGATGCGCTCTCTGACCGTGACAGATGTGCAGTACTGCTTATTAATGTATAAACATACACCGCCCCCCTGACGCTTCCCCGTTACCTCTTCCTGTCGATCCGAGCGCAGCGGGGCTCCAAAGCCGTCAATCCACAGCTCTGCATCTCGATCATGCGCAGTAAGCCAAGATTCAGTGAAAGCCATGACGCAGCAGTTCTTAAAATCCTTCTGGTAACGTACGTTGCCTTGAATTTCCTCCACCTTGTTTCTCACAGACTGTGCATTCCCAAAAATGATCGAAGGAAGAGGAATGTTACCAAACTGACGTCTCCTAAGGCGCATTTTCACACCTCCACGTCTTCCACGCTTCCTTCTGCCGTCTTTCTTTTCACCGCTGTGTCCGTCTCTCAAAATAAAGTCCGGCAGCTGAAATTTGGGCGCAATCAGAAACTCTGCACCAGCTGTGTTAAAGCGCAGCAACACGTCCCTGGAATATTGTATTCTGCCCGCTATTCTGCTCGCCATGGAGCCGAACGCGTTTACCTCAGAGACAAAGAGCCACAGCACAGATAGCAGCAATGCGAGATAGGAGAGGAAATCCATGTTATGGATGCCAGGGAGCTCTTCGCCATATATTCCACAGACGCTCCAGGGCAGAAACGACACAGAGGATTTTCTAAAAACGTGAAAAAGTACAAAAAACACACACACGCACACACGCACTATATCATCAGCTGCAGGTCGCTGCGTGCGCATGCGCCCAGAACGCATATGATGTTCTTCCCATAATAATCAAGCCCTTCACCGTTGCCAGTTTGATGAAGGGAGGTAAAGTAGAGGTGTTGTTGGACATTTTCAGCTTCTGGTTTTCTCTTAGAGATTGGTTTCAACTGCTCCACTCCTTGGATCCCGGGCTCTTCCAAAAGGACAGTACTGCTGTCCAAAACTTGCTTAACGATGTCAGCCTGGTCGTACTTCAGCTTAACTGCAGCGGTTGTGGGCTGGTGTGCTCTAATCCACACTCGTTGACCCACCTGAAAAGGCACCTTAGGTTGCTGTGACTCCTTTTTATCTTCAGGGCTCCGCCCCACTTCCTGAGATGTGAAGGGGCGTTGGTTTAGCTCTTGAGATGGAGGGGGCCTACCTGTGTAGTGTCTGTCATTCAGTTGTTGAGCCATTTCCAACAGCTTTGTGCTCCAGTCTCTGGAGTTTTCATTCTTTCCAATCCAACTCTTCACCAGCCCAATTGTTCTTTCCACCACCCCATTAGCTTGTGGGGTGTATGGGGGGAATAAACTCTTATTACCCCAAACCGCTGACACCACTGATCCACCTGTGCATTGCGAAAGTAAGTGCCGTTGTCTGTTCTCAGTTCTTTTGGCACCCCCAAGCATTTACAGGTCTCTTCCAACATTGTAACCACACTGTTGCCATTGGCTTTTTGCACGGCCTTTGAAATCATGTAACCAGACATGGAGTCAACCAAGACTAGGGTGTATTTTTCACCCTTCTTGCCATTTACCCCCATTGGCCCAGCCACATCCATGCATACTGAACCCCATGGCACAGTACTCTTTATTGTCAACCCATCCACCCTCTGCCCTCTTCTACCTGCGTTGTATTTTTCACATACTTCACAGTTCTTGAGGATCTGACGGATGTGATGTGTAGGGACCCAGAGCTGCAATTTCACCAACTCTCTTCGTGTAGGGATTGTACCTGCGTGACCCAGTGACTCATACACTGCAGCCACTACTCCCTGCACGGAACCTTCTGGGATCACCCTTCCCTTGGGTGTTTCTTCCCAGTTCTCCTGGCCTACAAGGATGATTCTCCTCATCTGCACATAACGATCAATCTCATCATTACCCTGCCAGTGACGACCTGTCTTCTTATGAGCTTTCTAGTGCACTACCTCCAGCTCCATATTCAGTCTGATTTCCGCAATCTTCTTCCACAGGTCTTGATGTGCCACCAGCTTTCCTTTTACTCCTTCGAATCCATTTTCTTGCCAAATGGTTAAATCTTCTTGCAATGCTCGTGCACAATAATCACTATCTGTGATTAGCGTTGCCTTTTTTTACCTTCCTCTTTTCCAACTCCAACAATCCTTCCAGGACTGCTGTGACTTCTCCTGTTTGTGCTGTACTGAGTACTTTACCCTTTTTTCTCCATCTCTCTTTCTCTCCCTCTTTTAGGATAAAGCCCCAGTATGCTTTGTCATCTGGCCCTTTTCTAGACCCATCTGTGTAGAGTGTCCATCTTGATAGATGTTCTTTGTCTTTGTCAGGTTTTGCTATCTTCTTACTGACTGGTCGTGCAGAACCTATTTCTAGGTCTGGGTCTTGCAGCAGATCTTCTCATCGCCCCCATCTTGCATTTGTGACTTTTGTGCTTTCTACTGTTGCTTTTGTCAGATACCTGTGCACCTAACTTTGTGTGACTACCTTGATGCCTTGCCCCTGGGCCAGCTCTTTAAGATGACTCCAGTATTTGGCTATAACTGCCAGTTATTTCTCTTCTAGTGGATATTTCTTTTCCACTGATGACAGAGTGTAGCTCCAGAGGGCCACCAGCCCACCATTTTCATTGGCCACAGTGACAATCACATCATCTTCATCACAACTTACTTCGGCCACCAAGTGAGTGGTTAGGCTTCGGGGCTCCAGGGTAACTGCATTTTGAATGGCTTTCTTCAAACCTTCCAGATGTTGTTGATCTGATGCTGACCAGTCCCATTTCTTCTTTGCATTTGGAGACTTGTCAGTTTTCCTAAGTTTGGCGTAGAGAGGCCTAGCATATTTCTGATAGCCAGGAACATGATCTCTGACGTAATTACAGAGCCCCCAAATCTTCTGCAACTCATTTTCTGTTGTGGAGGGCCTGATTTTTTCCAACTTCTCCCTGTAACCACCCGAGAGTCCCAACTCAGATGAGAGTTGGAACCCCAGGTAGTCTACTTGGAAGCGGGCAAACTGACACTTTGCGAGGTTAAGTTTTAACCCTGCTGCTGTTTTCTCTCTCCTCTACTGGTAAGCTGTAGCCCAGTACAACCTGTCGCATTAAGGGAGGAGGTGTGTCCCCCTTGGGCTGGGCCCAAATGTGTGGCACGCAGGCCCACCGGCGCGTGGACACGCCCTGGTGCCACACAAAACAACCCCCAGCTATGGGCAAATAGCACCACTGCCTTGTGGTCGTCACGGGAGTGACAAAGGCTAAGGGAGACAACCCCTACAGAAAATCCGGAGTGGAGCCCCGAAGGCGGTTGGTCTTCGCGTAGCGGGACCTCCCGGCAACTCCTGTAGCCAAGTTGGTACCAAACTGTATCGGCTAGTTCCTTCCATTGGACACTACCAACAAGGCCGAGAAGGAGGATCTGTCAACTGGGCATCTCAGTTTCTCCACAACTTCGCCCTGGCCTGTGCCCTGGAGAGGTCACTCCAGTGCCGCCTTCTGCGGCAGCTCAAATACGGGGAGACGCAGTTACTGGTTAAAAGTCCAGAGCAAATTGGCGTAAGCTCGGGCGCCTAGGGCTGTCTCCCGACGGTGGGAGGGATCGTCGTGTCCCACTGGCCAGCTACCGCCCGCCTTTAGCTGGGCAGCCCCCAGTCAGTAAGGTGCTGGCCCGTCACGGTCCGCTTACTTCAAAGGGTGCTTGAAGTGTAGGCCAAAAGCTGAATCACGGACTGTAATCACTGCACCAGCTAATATCAAGAAACCAAAGCCGCCAGCGCTGAGTCTGGCAACCTGGAACGTCAGAACAATGTGTCCTGGCCTCTCTGACGACCTCCAGCAAATCAACAATGCCAGGAAAACTGCTATCATCGACCGCGAGCTGAAGAGGCTTAATATTGACATTGCAGCACTGCAAGAGACGCGACTCCCGGGCAACGGCAGCTTGAAGGAGAAGAACTATACGTTTTTCTGGCAGGGACAGGAGCCTGACGAGCCTCGCCTGTATGGTGTTGGATTCGCTGTTCGAAACTCCCTTCTGTCCTCTATTGAACCGCCGTCTTCAGGCACTCCACGAGTCCTCTCTCTCCGTCTCATAACCTCCTCTGGACCAGCTAATATCCTTAGTGCCTATGCTCCGACGCTCTGCTCTTCAATTGAGATGAAAGATGCATTCTACGAGGCGCTCGAAACCAGGATCCAGCAGATCCCTGCCAAGGAGCACCTGTTTCTGCTTGGTGACTTTAACGCACGGATAGGGGCAGATCATGACTCCTGGCCCCGCTGCATTGGCCGCTTCGGCATCGGCAAGCTCAACGAGAACGGTCAACGCCTCCTTGAACTCTGCTCCTTTCATGACCTCTGTCTGACCAACACATTCTTCTCCACCAAGCCTTGTCACCGTGTGTCCTGGAGACATCCAAGGTCTCGCCACTGGCATCAGCTGGACTTTGTCATCACCAGGAGATCCCTGCTGAACCGAGTGCTGGTCACGCGCAGTTACCACAGCGCTGACTGTGACACCGACCATTCCCTGGTCGCCACTAAGGTACGTCTCTGCCTCAGACGTGTCAACCGCTCCAAGCAGAAACCCCGACCCCGCATCAACACAGCTATGATTACAGTACCTGAACTGCGGGAACGCTATGCTAAAGTCGTAAATGAAGCCCTGGTGGACTGTCCCACTGACTGTGCTTCTGCAAGGTGGAACCATATCCGTGAGGCTGTGTTTGAGACCGCCATAGGTACCTTTGGGAAAAAGGTGGGGAAGAGTGCAGATTGGTTTGAAGCTGGAGCCGCTGAGATGGAACCTGCAATCGCTGCCAAGCGTGCAGCCCTAATTGCCCACAAGAAGGAGCCCTCTGTGCAGACGCTTGCTACACTGCGCGCTGCGAGGAACAATGCACAAAAGATTGCAAGGCGATGTGCCAACGACTACTGGCTTAACCTCTGCCAGGACATTCAGCTTTCTGCAGATCACGGAAACATGCGCAAAATGTACGAAGGCATGAAGAAGGCTTTCGGTCCCAGTGTCATCAAGACCGCCCCACTTAAATCAGCTGCAGGAGATGTCATCAAGGATCGCGGTAAACAAATGGAGAGATGGGCTGAGCACTACCAAGAGCTCTACTCGAGAGTAACCACCGTCTCGAACACGGCCCTTGAGAACACCCCTCTACTGTCAGTCATGGATGAGCTTGACGCTCCACCCACCATCGAGGAGCTCAGCAAGGCGATAGAGTCTATCTCAAATGGCAAGGCTCCGGGCAGTGACAACATCCCCCCTGAAATCGTCAAAACCGCAAAGGAGAGCTCGCTCTTGAAACACCTCCATGAGCTCCTGTTGCAGTGCTGGGAGGAAGGGGCTGTGCCCCAAGATATGCGTGATGTCAAAATCATCACTCTTTACAAGAACAAGGGGGAGCGGAGCGATTGTAACAACTATCGCGGTATCTCACTCCTAAGCATAGTTGGCAAAGCCTTTGCCCGTGTCGTCCTCAACAGACTACAACTACTTGCCGAACGTGTGTATCCAGAGGCGCAGTGTGGATTCAGAGCAACCAGGTCAACCATAGATATGGTCTTCTCTATGAGGCAGCTGCAAGAAAAGTGTCGGGAGCAGAGACAACCCCTCTTTTTGGCCTTTATTGATCTGACCAAGGCTTTTGACTTGGTCAGCAGGGATGGACTGTTTGCCCTCCTCCAACGAATTGGATGTCCCCCCAAGCTTTTGAGCATGATCAAGTCATTCCACCAGGACATGAACGGCATTGTCCAGTTTGATAGATTATCCTCAGACCCTTTCCCGATCAAGAACGGTGTGAAGCAGGGTTGTGTTCTGGCTCCTACCCTATTTGGCATCTTTTTCTCCCTGCTTCTGTGCTACGCCTTCCGGGGCTCTGAAGACGGTGTCTTTCTCCACACCAGGAGCGACGGAGGCCTATTCAACATGGCACGCCTCAGATCAAAGACCAAGGTGTGAAGCGTTCTAATCAGGGAGCTGCTCTTTGCTGATGATGCTGGTCTTGTTGCCCACACCGTGGAAGCGCTCCAGCGTCTCATCAACTGCTTTGCTCGTGCCTGCTCTGAGTTTGGCCTCACCATCAGCCTTAAAAAGACCGAGGTCATGGGCCAGGATGTCAGCAGTGCTCCCAATATCAATATCGGCGACCACACACTTGCGGTGGTGGACAAGTTCACCTACCTCGGGTCGATCATCTCCAGCAATCTCTCCCTAGACGCCGAACTGAACGCCCGTATCGGCAAGGCATCGACGGTGATGGCCCGTCTGGCGAAGCGAGTCTGGGACAACTCTATGCTAACCATCAACACCAAGATAAGAGTCTACATGGCCTGTGTACTGAGTACTCTCCTATACGGCAGTGAAGCTTGGACCCTCTACTCCTGCCAGGAACGCCGACTGAACGCCTTCCACCAGCGCTGCCTTCGCAGACTACTGCACATCACTTGGCAGGACCGTGTCTCCAACATCGACGTCCTGGCCAGAGCAGATGTGCCCAGTATGTTTGCCATCCTGACAAAGAGACGCTTGCGATGGCTTGGCCACGTCAACCGAATGGAGGATGGCCGCATCCCCAAAGACTTACTGTATGGGGAGCTGGCTACTGGAACTAGATCAAAGGGACGCCCAACTCTCAGATTCAAGGATGTTTGCAAGCGTGACCACAAGGCTGGAGGCTTTAACCCCTCCGACCTGGAGTCAGCCGCCTCCGTCCGCTCCAACTGGCGGACCATCACCCAGGATGTCATCCGAACAGCAGAGGAAAGAAGAGACACTCGCTGGGGGGAGAAGAGACTCCGCAGACAGAGGAGACTGTCGAGACCCCCACTACACTGTGAAGAATTCATCTGCAACGGCTGCGGCAGGACCTGCAGATCCCGTATCGGCCTCTACAGCCACGCCCGATGGTGCAGCTCCCTGAATGGTGACCCAAGGCACAAAACCCCCCCATGATCTTTCGAGATCGATGGAGCCAATGATGAATGATGATGTGAGTCTGTCAATGACTGTTTGTAGTTTTCTTAGGTGCTCTTCTTCTGTGTTGTCTGCGATGAACACATCATCAATGTAGACTGTGGCCTCCAAACCTTGCAGTATATCCATCACTGCTGCCTGGAACACATTTGGTGAATTCTTGTATCCCTGGGGGAGGCGCTGCCACACATAAGATAGGCCTTTGTGGGTGAATGCTGTTTTACCTTGTGATTCTTTAGCTAATCTCGGTGAGAAGAACCCATTTGTCAAGTGTCCTTGCCACTGATAATACCCCTATCTGCCAAGAATGTGCTGCCAGTCCAGTAAAAGCTAGTGGTACTCAAATATTTTGTAAGCAGTTTCATGAAGTGGCCAGTCAGAAAGCAACTCATACCGGCTCGGACGTCGCCTGGGTTAACAAGGTCCATGCTGATCTGTTCACACTCCAACAGGCAGTGAAAAGTATGTTTGTCATGAACGCAGGTTGTTGTCTCAACCCCGTTCTATGATCTGTGACTGTAGATTCTTGATTGTTGTTAAGTATTCCCAGCTGGCAGGTTATTGGAGCCTCTGACCTTGGGCTCCCTGCCAGTCTACAGCCATGCCCCCTCCTCTCTTTCTGCCAGGCACTCACCAGCTGTTTGCCATCACCTTTGTTGTTACCACGCACGCACACACACACATTCATTCCTACTTACAGTCTCACTCACTCAGTCACGCACTGGCTGCCGTTGCACTTGCATCCACTTGTCACTCATTAAGTTCACGTGTACTTATGGGTGACAGTATGAGCACTCGTTGTGACGGCGTTAGTCAAAGTCATTAATCATAAGTCTTACCAGTCTGAGGCTACACTAGTTTACCTTGATGTCCTTTTGCTGTTGGTTTCTCTTTTCTTTGGACTACTAAGGTGTTGTTGTTCCCAGAGCCAGCTGCTCTCCGACACCTTTTGTAGGTCTTCCTTATTATTATTATTATTAACTGCCCTTCCTCTCCGCTCCAGTCCCATCTGGAAGTGCATGGGACTCCTCCTCCTGCCACCTGAGCTTGGTCATCCATCACTTTGTGTTTCAGACTGTTCCTCATTGAACATTTTGTGTATTTTGTGTTTTCCCCTTTTTGTTAATAAACATGTTCACTTTACCTGCATATTGGGCTTGTATTAAGTCATTGGTATGCTGCGCAATTACGCAGCGTACGTGACAATGTTAGGAGCAGGAAGAGAGAAGAAGAGGAAAACAGCAGCCTTGTGTGTAGCAGAATGGAATGTACACACTCTGATGGACAGATCAACATCACAGCTCCATCACAGAAAGGCAGATCATGCTTGTGGCCTTGGAAATGAACAGGTACAATGTAGACATTGCTGCACTTAGTGAAACAAGATTGCCTGGATATGACAGTTTGGAAGATCATAGGTACATCTTATTTTGGAGTGGGAAATCAACTCAAGAAAAGAGAAGCAGGAGTAGGCTTTGCAGTTAGAAAGGAGATAGCAGCAGTGCTTGATGAGGAACCAATGCCAATCAACGACAGGATAATGACAATGAGACTCCCACTACAGCGGAAGATGTATGCCACACTCATCAGCATGTATGCCCCAACGACCAACACAGAGGAGGCAAAAGAAGAGTTCTACAGTGATTTACGTGAGACTATCAGGCGTTTACCGTTTGATGACAGGCTGATACTCACTGGAGATTTTAATGCTAGAGTTGGTTTGGACACAGAAATGGAAAGGACTGCGAGGCAGTCATGGAGTAGGCAAGTGCAATGTTAATGGAGAACTTCTACTTGCACTATGTTCAGAGTACAGCCTTATCATAACCAACACTCTATTTAAGCACAAGGACACACACATAAGAAGGAATGGATGCACCCAAGATCCAAGCACTGGCACTTGTTGGACTACATCATAGTAAGGCAGAGAGACTTCTTAAGGGATGTATTGGACACCAGAGCAATGAGAGGTGTGGACTGTGGCACTGATCATGTTATGCTGAGATCTAGATTAAGGATTTGCAGACGAAAACAGCACTGCAGGATGGGTGCAAAGCCACCACCGAAGCTAAACACTAGTGCACTGAAAGGCCAAAAGAAGCAGGAAGAACTTATACAGGAAACGGGTGAAAACTTGAAAGACTGGGACATCAACAACTCAGAGAATGACATAGAAGAGAAATGGGCAACACTGAAGGATAGGGTGTATCAGACTGCAAGTGATGTTTTAGGCCACCTTAAGAGGAAACATCATGATTGGTTTGATGAGCATGATGAACATCTCAAGAAACTATTAGAAGCAAGGAATACAGCTAGGCAGGAAAATCTACAGTGTAACACAAGGTCAAAGAAGAAGAAAACTCAAAGGTTCAGAGTGAGCTACAGAAGTACACTAGAGAGATGAAGTCCAACTGGTGGGATGAAAAAGCGGAGAAACTTCAAACTGCAGCAGACAGGTGGTGAGGACGGTGCAGTGGCGCAGTGGTTAGCACTGCGCCAGCACAGCAACTCACCCTTGGCCATGGGATCCCTGGTTCGATCCCAGCCCCTGACCAACAGTGATCTGTGTGGAGTTTGCATGTTTCTCCCCATATCTGCATGGGTTTACTCCGGGATTTCTCCGGTTTCCTCCCACAGGCCAAAAACATGCAGGTTAGGTTAATTGGAGACTCTAAAGTGGCCCTAGGTGTGAATGTGTGTGTGAATGGTTAAGGGATAGCGCCGTACCATGGCTGCTTGATCCATTCAGGTGGATGCCCTCAATTTCCCCTCTGGGGATCAATAAAGTATACAAAATTAAAAAAAAAACAAAAAAAAAAACATGAAGGACATGAAAACATTCTTCATAGGTTTGAGGGAAATCTACAGCCCTAAACCAAGAGGATTGATCCAACTAAAGGCTACGGATAGTGAAACAGTTTTGCAGAAGAAAGACAAGATCCTGGACAGATTTGCACACCACTTTGGCCAACTACTAAACAACCCTGGAGATCTTGCTGAAGAGGTTAAAGAAACTCTAGTGCAGTGACCAGTTATATCAAGTGTGGATGAACCACCAAATCTTGAACTAATGGCATCTATCAGGACAACACAGGATGGTAAAGCTCCAGGAAGGGATGGACTTCCAGCAGAAATGTGGAAATTTGGTGGTGTTCAGCTGACCAACTGCCTGAACAAGCTCATCCAAGAGATATGGAATGCCCAGAAAGTACCTCAAGACTAGAAGGATGCAAGTATTGTGCCTTTGTTCAAGAAAGGTGACAGGAAGGATTGTGGAAATTACTGAGGTATATCACTGCTAGCCACTGTTGGTAAGATTCTCTCACGTGTACTACTGAACAGACTCAATGAACATATCTCGCCGAATGTACTACCGGAAACCCAGTGCGGCTTTAGAAGTGGAAGGAGCACAATGGACATGATTTTCTGCTTAAAACAGGTCCAAGAAAAGTGTATCAAACAGAACATGCCGCTTTATGTAGTCTTCATTGACTTCAATAAAGCCTTCGATACTGTATTGCGACAAGGACTTTGGCAGGTACTCAAGAAATATGGTTGTACAGAGAAGTTTGTCAACCTGATCGAGGCACTCCATACAGGTATGCAAGCAAATGTGGCAATGAGTGGTTCAGTGTCTAAAGACTTTTCAGGAAGCAACGGGGTGAAACAAGGGTGTGTGCTGGTGCCTACACTCTTCTCGCTATATCTGGCAGCCATGCTTGAGGTGGCCTTCAAAGACACTTCAGAAGGAGTATATATTCAAACAAGGAAAGATGCAGACTTGTTCAGTGTGGCACAGTTTAAAGCCAACAGCAAGACATCGAGAAAGGTAGTAAGAGAAGTGCTCTTTGCCGATGACAGTGCTCTAGATGCACACAGTGCTGAAGATATGCAATCTTTAGTGGAGAAATTTGTAAGAGCAGCTAGTCAATTCAGCCTCAAAATCAACATCAAGAAGACAGTGTGCCTCTATCAACCGCCAAAGTTCCAGTTATCAACATCACTACCAATTCAATTCAACTTTATTTATATAGCACCATTTCACAACAACAGTCATCTCATAGCACTTTCAACTGTAGGGGAAACCCCCACAATTGCAGAAAGCCCCAGCAATCAGAATACCAGAAGAGATCAGCATTGGTACACAGCCACTAGTCAAGTGTAAGACTTTCAAGTATCTCGGGAGTACTGTTTCAGAGAATGCTAGGCTGGAGGATGAACTATCTGTCAGAATGGGAAGAGCGAGTGCTGTGTTTGGAAACTTGAGGGAGAGACTGTGGAACAATCGACATGTGTCTATCCGTGTGAAATGCAAAGTGTACAGAGTGACAGTACTGGCTACTCTATTGTACAGTGCTGAAACTTGGCCTGTCTACAGGGTGCAGGTAAAGAAACTCCATGCGTACATGATGAGACACCTTCGAGCCATAATGAATATCTCATGGAAAGACAAGATAACCAACACAGAAGTGCTGAAATGAGCTGGTCTACCATCAATGGAGGACATGCTAATATAGATGAACCTGAGATGGCTCAGACATGTTGAGAGGATGGATCACCAGTGTCTCCCTCGGCAGTTACTCTACTCACAGTTATGTGAGGGCAAACGCAATCAGGGTAGACCAAGGCTCAGATTTAAATACACTTTAAAAAGAAACCTGAAGAAGTTGGATATGGACAGCAGTTTCTGGCAGTGGAAGGCAAAGGACAGAGCTGTGTGGAGGAATCTGATCAGACCTAAATGAAATAGTCATTGTCGCCCCCAACAGACTGCTATGATGATGATGATGATGATGATGATGATGAAAAAGGTGGGTCTTTAGCCTGTTCTTAAAAACATGTATTGACTCTCATCTATTGACACTACAGGGGTATGTACCCCCATAGTGGTGACTGACCATACCATCATAATGTCGGCAGGACAGGTGAGCAGGGTGAACAGAGATACTCCTTTTTCACCATATGATCCCATCTGGGGCTCAGATGTACTGGAAGAATTCAAGTTCAAAACCACTGGGCAGAAGATAGTCAATTCTTTGTTTCCTTGGGTGGGAGTGGCTAAGAATGCCTCATTAATTGAAACAACTAGTTATAGACTACAATCATTTGTTAATTTTTCTTTGTCTGCTTTATCTGGAATAAAAGAGAAATTAATGGCTCTTAGACTTATGCTGACCCAAAATAGGATGGTTCTTGATCAAATAACTGCCACCTGAGGGGGTGTGTGAGCAGTTGTAGGGGATTATTGTTGCACGTTTATCCCTGATAATGATGCAGATGGACACGTCATTGCCTCAGCAATATGGAACTTACAGCCTTACAGGCTGCCATGGTCAAAGACAATGTCAGTGATGTGTCCACCTGGTTTAGTTGGTTATTCTCTTCATGGAGGGGTCTCATGAACCTAGCAATGATTTTCGTGATTATATTCTTGGTCTTTTCTTGTGTTATTCCATGCATCCTTAAAATGATGATGAACCTTATGCACATTAACCTAGTGATGTATCATGGAGTGGTCACAAAGGATGATGAGGATGACGAACAAACAGTGTAAGCTCAAGGTGTCTCTCCATGTCTCCCAGAACAGAGTAAAAGTATGATTGACATGCAGAAAACCAAGAGGAGTTGCATGATCATGATGTGAAGTTGAAATGTACTACACGTAAATACATTTATGAAAACTGAAATATTACTTTTGCTTTATTACTTTTGTTTTTTTTATCTTTATATGAGCTATGATAATGCATATATCTTTATTACTTTGATTTGTGTTGTTTTTATTTTGCTGTATCTATTTTATTTTCAGTTTGTTTTGGTTTGTTTTATTTTGGCTATTTTCCTCCTAGAGAACTATCTGTTAAGCGGTGCCTGGGGCAGCAGGGTCACATGATGGACTTTCCCCATCCTAGCTAGTTAGGATCTGTTGCATATGAGTGCACTGGAGCTTAGCATAGTTGCCAGATGGGGTTTTCGCCATCATAACTTGTAACCATTTTTCTTTTATGATGCCTTTGTGGACATCAAAGGGGGGGAAAATGATGGGAAAATTTCATACTTTGTAAAATGTTGAGTCTCAGAGTCTGTGAAAGTACAAGGATGCTGATGCAGCTGTACATGTTATCATTCTGTACAAGTAGGAATGTACAGTGTTTGTATGACTGTTGCATGAGAGAAAGATAATCTGTAGAACCAGTCTGGACCAGATGTACTGGACCAATCGTCATGTACATTTTCTCAGCCACCCCTCAGATAAGGAAGAGCATAAAGAACTAAGTGATGCATGTTTGGTTCAGAACGATGTGCGGATAGGCTCTGAGACTATTTCTGTATTGTTCCCACTGGCCAGTGTTCATTAAATTCACTTAAACTTTGATCCTGCCTGATTTTTGACTTCAGGTTAAAAGGAGTTTTTTCCAACACTTACTATTTGTGATGATCAGGCAAGCGTGCTCCCCATCCCCTCTTGTTCCTGTCTTCCCGGCTCCGGAGTAATTACCACACCTGCATGATTGACACACCTGCTGCTTCCTGAGTTTCCAGTGTATTTAAGAGCTAGCTTGTGAGTAGCTCACTGCTGGATCATTAGGTTTGCTGCATGTGTAAACCACATTAAGCTTTACTCCTTTGGTTGATTTGTGTTCCTTACTCCCGTGTCTTCACTCTCTCCTCAGGTTTGCTGCCACCTCCGCAGTGTGTACTCTGGGGTTGATCATGCTCGCCTGACCCGAAGACACTGGATGTCCACCCAGTTCAACCGTCTTCCCCCTGGTATCCTCTGGTCCCATGCAGGAGTTCCCTGCCAGGCTCCTCTGTTCTCAGTAGTAACAGTGTTCTCATTTTCTTACTCTCCTCTTGTGGAGATTCTGCCTCTAACAATCTCTCTCTGCCCTTTCCCATAGGCTGCGTGCGCTCCAGCGGGCACCTGTTTTTGTGTTTAAATTTACGTAAGTGTGTGTTTTTGTTGCGCTGTTCCTTAGTTCTGCACTTTATTTAGTTTGTGTGTTTTTTGTTTTACCTTTCATTAAGGTGGTGAAACTTTTACATCTGAGTCTGAGTGTTTGCTTGGTGTGGTAGCTCTGCATTTGAGCCTGTCTCTTGAATTGTATCATGACATTATTTGCAGTTTTCGTGTTCAGCCACTAGATGCTGTGTATAAGCATGGCAGAGCTGTGCTTATATTTACTGTATGCACATGCATTCTTAAGTAAAAAATAATACCCACTTTGCATGGGAATGGTTGTACACACAAATTTACACACATATTTGTGCATAATCACAGTTGATAAATGAGGGCAATGGACTTTATTACCTTGGCTCCTCTAGAAACCCTTATCAGTCCAGTCTCTGTGAAGAAATTCATCATCATAGGCATCCTTCACTCCCACAGGACCAAGGAATTAGCACGCTATTTGTGCACTGTGATGTTGGAGCAGCGTTTCTTATGAATCTAGAGACCCACTCTGGAACGACGTTTCCTTTGACAGTGGTCACAGATGTATGAGGTGCATGTATTACAGGGGTGTCCAACCATGTGCCATGGAGAGCCAAGACCCTGCAGGTTTTCTCTTCTACCCAGTCTCTTCAGCAGGTGTTTTCACTTATCAGCAATCAGTGGGAAGAAGTTCACTGAAATCTGCTGTTGAAGACACTGGTTGGAGGTAAAACCTGCAGGGTCTTGGCTCTCCATGGCACATGGTTGGACACCCCTGATGTATTAGATTGTGCCGCCTGCTTTCTGACATGTCTGGAGGCTCTTTTCTCACCATACTGTATCAGCTGTCCCTGTTCAAAGGTATTTAGGCTTTGTTGGACTCATTGACTCCATTGTTCTCTGATTCTTGCTATGTCTTCCCAGGTATTTGAGTAGATGTTGGTGTCTTTCAGGTCACGCTTGCATAGGTCTTTAAAACGTAGCAGTGGTCTTCTTTTGGGTGTCTTCCCTGAAGAAAACTCGCCACAGAGGAGGTCTTTGGGGATTCTACTGCACTCCATGTGACATAAATGACCAAGCCTGTGCATATGCTTTTTTCCTCAAGAGAGTACATGGACTGGATGTTTGCTCGAGCTAGGACAACACTGTTGGGTACTTTGTCCCTCCAGGTGATTCCTAGGATTTTTTTTGGAGACAGTGCATGTGAAAGGAGTGCACTCCTCTTTCTTGATGTGCTTTCAGTGTCCATGTCTCACTGTCATATAGGAGAATACTCAGCACACATGCCCTGTATACCTGTACTTCAGTGTGCTCTGTCAGTTTTTTAATTGATCACACCTGTTTAGTTAGTCCAGCCAAGGTGGTAGGTGCCCACTCTCCTGTTTAATTCTGTTTCCAGTGACAGGCTGTCTGAGAGGACAGATCTGAGATATATGAAGTCATGGACAGCATCTAGTTCATATGTCTTGATGGTGATGCGAGGGGATATATCCATAGTTTGGCCCATGACGTGTGTCTTTTTATTGCTGATAGTGAGGCCAAAGGCCTTGCATGCCCTTGAAAACTGGTCCAACAAGTGTCTTTTTATTGCTGATAGTGAGGCCAAAGGCCTTGCATGCCCTTGAAAACTCTTCCAACAACAGTTGCAGGGTCTGATCATCATGGGTAGCAAGTGCACCATCAACAGCAAAAAGAAAGTCTTGCACAGTGACTGTGCACACTTTAGTCTTAGCTTTCAGTCAAGTCACATTAAGCAAACCTCCATCTGATCTTGTATGGAGGTAGATACCTCCAGTGACTGACCGAACAAGTGCTTGAGGAAGGCCACAAAGAATATGTCAAAGGGAGTTTGAGCAAGAACACAGCCTTGTTTGATGCTGCTGCATATATCAAAAGGCTGTGAACTGTTTCTGCTGTGCATGACAGTCCCCTTCATGTTGTCATGGAATGACCTCACAATGCTCGAGAGTGTTGGAGGCCATCATATGTTCACAAGTATTTTAAATAGCCATCTCTATTGAAGAGACCAAATGCCTTAGTAAGGTCGATGAAGGTTAAGTACAGAGGCTTCCTCCCGTTCCCTGTATTTCTCCTGCAGCTGACTCTTATCAGCCCAGTCTCTGTGAAGAAACTATCTAATTCATTAAAAATTAATAATCCCATATACTCACTCAGAAATAATTATTTTGAATATTCCCCCGGTCTCTCTCCTCCTAAAGGAAAAGAATAAAATGTTCACCTGTTCTCACACCTGCTCTGAGGGATGCCCTTGGAATTTACCTCATATCTGTTGTTAATAAACTGATTCATCTGTTCTCATTAAAATACTTGAACTTGACTGCTGGGGTTGTGTGGTCTTTGGGTCTGTTTGTTCAGTTATGACATTGGGCTTTTTATGGGCCTTTAAAGATGCTGCTGGAGGCTGTACAGTATCATTTTTGAGCAAAGTCAAGCACCTAGCCCTTTGTTAAAATTGTAACATCCATATTCCTAAAGTCAAAGTTACAGATACATATCTCTCCTAAAAAACTGAAGGACATACAGTATCTCACAAAAGTGAGTGCACCCCTCACATTTTTGTAAATATTTTATTATATGTTTTCATGGGACAACACTGAAGATATGACACTTTGATACAATGTAAAGTAGTCAGTATACAGCTTGTATAACAGTGTAAATTTGCTGTCCCCTCAAAATAATTCAACACACAGCCATTAATGTCTAAACTGCTGGCAACAAAAGTGAGTACACCCTTAAGTGAAAATATCCAAATTGTGCCCAAAGTGTCAATATTTTGTGTGGTCACTGTTATGTATGAAATCAGTGAGACGGGAGTCATCTTATGCCGAACATCTAACTGAACTTCATTGAGCGAACACAGAAATATATACACTGACTGCAGCCCACCTGACGTCATCGCACAGGGCGGCTACAGCAAGCGCCAAGGGCCAAACACACACACAACATTCCCTCATCTTTAGAAAAGTCCAAAATCACCCACACAATTGAAAACCTCCCCAATTTAGGATGAGAATCAGGCACTAAAATAACGGAAAACGATGCACTATAATGGCCTAACACATTCACACAAAAGCAACTAAAATAGAGTTGGTGGGTGGACTGCCACACAACCCTCACGGCACAGTGAATTATTCTGCCACTGATAAACTAAAAAAAGTCCATTATAAACTCAAAGTGCTGCCGTGTTCCTAAACTAAATAACAATACATAAAATAATTACATATCACAATGTAAACATATAAATACTGGAACTTTTCCCAAAACACATGCAAACATATAAACATACTCATTATCATTATTATTATTATTATTATTATTATTATTATTATTATTATTATTACTTAAACACCACATAAATATATGAACATTAGAATATTTCAAGTTACACCACTGTCCTCAGGCAGAAAAGGGTAGGACCAGCTTGGGGACCCAGGGCAGCCCCTCGGTAGGCATGCCCCAGAAAGCAGCCTGCCCCTGGGGTCGTAACTGAACTCACAGACGAGAGTGCCTCTTCTCCTGACCATCGACCGCCCCTCTTGTCCGGACCTGCCATCCAAAGCCTTCTCTCGGACACACCGCACCTCGTTGGCATGCCTCCTCAAGCCGTTCAACAGCTGGAAAAAAGCTGCTCCCAGCTTAGCCCTGATTTGCAGCCGCTCCTAGTGTTCTTTCAGCTGTCGTCCAGCCCACATCCGCCGTGGACATTCTTCCCCTCGAGCCCAACCTAAGTCCATAACTCTGAAAGGGGTCTTGCTCGGCTTGCAGTGTTGCTGCTTGGCACACGGTTTCTCCGTGTCTGTTGGTCTGCCCCCGACCGTTTTCAAAACCGCTGCAGCTGTCGTTGTTGCAGCCCCAGATTCACTGGCCCCCTGTGGCCGAGCTCTGAGGAAAACTGGAGCTAGCTTATCAGCCTCGCTCAACAATGCAGGCATCTTGCCGTCATGCCCAGTACCCTCGTCCAGGGCGACTTGGGCTCCGGCACTGAAGTCTTCCTGTGCTGACCCTGAGCGAGGCTGGTCCTGCTCGACCTTCGTGGTGCACGGTAAATGTTCGTACTGCTCTCCCAGTGTCCGTCTCTGTGCCCAGCTGTCGCTGCTGTTTCTTGGGGTTCTGAGCATGCTTGTGCACCCCCCCCCCCCAGCTGCTCCAACCCTGGCTGCGGGGAAAACTGAGCCGAGTCTGGTCGCTGCTCTCTCCCCATGCCATCTTCACTCACCGGGCTGTGTTCACCTCCAGTTCTGCGGTCACTCATACTGTGCTTTTTGGCTGGCTTGTCATCTTCGGTGGATGCGGGTTCCCTCTCCCGTGGCTCCGAGTCCACCATGAAAACTAGCTTATAGCTTTTAGCTAGTGTTTGGTACCCACCTAGCTCCGTGGCTAACTTCGCCATTGCCACTGGCTGAGCTGTTAGCTTCCCCGAACTAGCTAGCTTAGCTACTTTTGGCACCAACAGCCTTCCCACCCACAGCTTCATGCTCCTTGTGTGTTCAGCAAAGTATTCAGCCATCCGTTCAACAGCATCTGTATTAGACTCCATCTCCCCCAACATGTGGAAAATTTTCTGACCTTCTACGCCGAGATGGTGGACCAGAAGTGCTCGTCTCCGCATTCCGTCGAGTCTACTCAGGCCCAATGCCACGACGTACATCTCAAACATGGCCAACCAGTTAGGCCACAGGATCGCTGGCTCTCCCGGATGCTGTAGAAATGGTGGTGGAGGTGGCCATATTCCTCCATAGTTTCTCCTCGTCGCCAAAATGTTATGTATGAAATCAATGAGACAGGAGTCATCTTATGCTGAACATTTAACTAAACTTTATTGAGCGAACACAGAAATATATACACTGGCCGCAGCCCACCTGATGTCATCCCGCTGGGTGGCTACGGCAAGCCCCAAGGGCCAAACACACACACAACAGCCACCATTATTTTCCAGCACAACCCTAACTCTCTTGGGTGTGGAGGTTCACAAGAGCTTCACAGGTTGCCACTGGAATCCTCTTCCACTCCTCCATGACAACATCACGGAGCTGGTGGATGTTAGAGACCTTGCACTCCTCTGTCTTCTATTTGAGGATGCCCCACAGATACTCAATAGGATTTAGGTCTGGAGACATGCTTGGCCAGTCCATCACCTTTACCCTCAGTTTCTTTAGCAAGACAGTGGTCATCTTGGAAGTGTGTTTGGGGTCGTTATCGTGTTGGAATACTGCCCTGTGGCCCAGTTTCTGAAGGAAGGGGATCATGCTCTGCTTCAGTATGTCACAGTACATGTTGGCATTCATGGTTCCCTCAATGAACTGAAGCTCCCCAGTGCCGACAGCACTGATGCAGCCCCAAACCATGACACTCTCACGACCATTCTTGACTGTAGGCAAGACACTTGTCTGTACTCCTCACCTGGTTGCTGCCACACACATTTGACACCATCTGAACCAAATAAGTTTATCTTGGTCTCATCAGACCACGGGACATGGTTCTAGTAATCCATGTCCTTAGCCTGCTTGTCATCAGCAAACTGTTTGCGGGCTTTCTTGTGCATCATCTTTAAAAGGGGCTTCCTTCTGGGACGACAGTCATGCAGACCAATTTGATGCAGTGTGTGGCATATGGTCTGAGCACTGACAAGCTGACCCCGCACCCCTTCAATCTCTGCAGTAATGCTGGCAGAACTCATACGTCTATTTTCAAAAGACAATCTCTGGATATGACGCTGAGCACGTGCACTCAACTTCTTTGGTTGACCATGGCGAGGCCTGTTCTGAGTGGAACCTGTCCTGTTAAACTGCTGTATGGTCTTGGCCACCGTGCTGCAGCTCAGTTTCAGGGTGGTGGCAATCTTCTTATAGCCTAGGCCATCTATATGTAGAGCAACAATTCTTTTTTCAGGTCCTCAGAGAGTTCTTTGCCATGAGGTGCCATGTTGACCTTCCAGTGACCAGTATGAGAGAGTGTGAGCGCGATAACACCAAATTTAAAACAGTTGCTCCCCATTCACACCTGAGACCTTATAACACTAACGAGTCACATGACACCAGGGAGGGAAAATGGTTAATTGGGCACAATTTGCATATTTTCACTTCGGGGTGTACTCACTTTTGTTGCCAGCGGTTTAGACATTAATGGCTGCGTGTTGAGTTATTTTGAGGGGACAGCAGATTTACAGTTATACAAGCTGTACACTGACTACTTTACATTGTATCAAAGTGTCATATCTTCAGTGTTGTCCCATGAAAAGATATAATAAAATATTTACAAAAATGTGAGGGAAGTACTCACTTTTGTGAAATACTGTAGCTTAAGCTGTTTCCTAGATGAGGCTCTCCCATCACTCTGTCTGGTTATGTCAGACCGCCTGCCTACCTGAGCTTCATTTACATCAAATCTGTTATCCCATGTTTTTTGTGTTTTGACCTTTTGACTACCTTAGAACCCTGAACCTGCCTGCCGATTTGGATTTGCCTGCCTGCTTATTGTACCTCCCGCCTTGCTCTGATCCATGCCTGCCTGACCCCTGAATCTGCCTCACGGACTAGACTGTTTTCTCTCCAGATTGTGCACACTCCCCTCATCCTCAAGTAAGTCAAATTACCATTGTTTCCCTTCACTGCAGTCTCCACTCCTTTCCCCTGCACTCAGGCTTGGCCAGTCTCACCTCTTTGCTTTTCTCTCCCTCCAAGGTTGCCAGACCTTCGTCACATTTGATCTTTGCACTAATTGTCAAGAAAATCAATGTTTAAACTACTCTAACATTCTCATCTGTGGCTCTCCTCGACGGGCACACCTGGGATCAGGCTATTATACAGGGTCTCAATTTCCATGCGTACTCCTTCAACCAATTCATGGAGGAATTCATCCGGATGTTGGACCATACCGACTGGGAGGGGAGCGCGGCCACGCGTTTAATGAACCTCCACCAGGGTACCAGTTTGGCGGCAGAGCACGCTCTCATCTCCGGGTCCTGGCAGCTGAGGCGGGGTGGGATGACTCGGCCTTGCGCTTGGTTTTTGTTCATGGGCTCAACTCTAATCTCCGTGATGAGCTTGTCTGCCTCCGAGATGAACCCGATTCATTTGACGCATTAGTCTCCTTGGTGATCAAACTCGACAATAGGCTGCGAGAACGGGCTAGGGAACAACAGTCCAGGCTCCGCCTCTATTCCCGTGTTACTCCTTCTCACCCTCAATTCCTCACACTACCACCGGCTGTCGATCCTAGCGATCCACCCAAACCCATGGCCCATGTCGCTCAAAACTCGCTCCATCCAAACGGCAGCGACGGTTTGATGAGGGGTTGTGCACCTATTGCGGACAAGCGGGTCACGTGGTAGCTCAGTTTCCCAATAAGTCTTTCTTTCCAAGAGTCTGGCAACTCAGTTTAAGATGCCATGCAGTCCGTTGCCCCAGCCTCTAAACCTGATTGCGCTTTCCGGCCAGCCCCTTTGCCATGTAACTACACACACTCCCCCACTAGCTTTAATGGTCTCAGGTAACCATCATGAACAAATTTCTTTCCTGATCCTTCCTGCCTCCACATCACCAGTTGTTCTCAGCCACCCCTGGTTAAAGACTCATAACCCAGTTATTGACTGGTGTAAGGGGGTAGTTAACTCTTGGAGTCCTTATTGTATGGCTGCATGCCTTCAGTCCGCTACGTGCTCCCCTCACATCTCCATTCTGGCCACAGCTCCTGAACCCCCAGATTTGTCTAGAGTTCCCTCAGAATACCATGATTTGGCCCCAGTTTTTTGTAAAGTTAAGGCTACGTCTCTGCCTTCGCATTGCCCTTATGACTGTGCCATCGCGCTCCTGCAAGGGGCCCCATTACTATCTCGCAGGCTATACAACCTATCGGCTCATGAGCGGGTGGCCACAGTAAAATACATCAAAGAATCCCTGCCAGCCGGTCAGATTCAGCATTTGTCATCCGCCCTAGGAGCGGCGTTCTTCTTTGTGGGAAAGGAGGATGTCTTGCTGCGCCCTTGTATTGACTTCCAGGAGTTTAATAATATCACTGTTAAAGACAAATACCCCCTCCCTCTCATTTCCTCTGCACTTGATCAACTCCAGGGCTCTGCCAAATATACCAAACTCAGCCTCAGGAATGCATACCACCTCATTAGAATAAAAGTAGAGTATGAATGGAAAATGGCATTCAAAATACACCTGGGTCACTTTGAATACTGTGTTATGCCCTTTGGCCTCACTAATGCTCCTGCTGTGTTTCAGCATCTCATTAACGATGTGATGTGGGACTTTCTCAATTCCTTTGTGCTTGTTTATCTGGATGATATTCTCATTTTCTCCTGCTCCCCAGAAGAATACCGGGTGCACGTCAGGATGGTGACGTGATTGTGATGGTGAGTTTCACACCACCACCACATTCCTCGGGTACATCATCTCCCATGGCCACATTGAACCTAACCCTGTAAAAATTAAAACTGTCACTGATTGGCCCGTTTCCACATCCCACAAGCAGTTTCAGCAGTTTCTTGAGTTTGCTAATTTTTACAGCAGGTTTATCAGGAACTATAGCTCCATCACACATCCACTGACTGCCCTCACATCTGATAAGGTCCCCTTTCACTGGTCTGAGCAGGTTAATGAGGCTTTTACCCTGCAAACGGCTCGTTTCTCTGAGGCCCCGATCCTTATCCAACCTGACCCTGCAAGGCAGTTTATTGTTGAGGTGGATGTCTCTGATAGTGGGGTGAGGCAGTATTGTCACAGCACTTGGCAGCCAACAATAAGTTACACCCATGTGCGCATTTCTCTTGATGATTGTCTCCCACCAAGAGAAATTACAGTGTCAGCAACTGAGAGCTGCTGGCGGACAAACTAGCCTTAGAGGAATGGCGACTGTGGCTGGAGGGGGTGGCCCAACCATTTCTTACGTGGATGGACCACAAAAATTTAGAATATATTAGATCTGTGAAGAGACTCAACTCCCGTCAGGCCAGGTGGGTACTGTTTTTTGTTTTTGGCAGGTTCAGGTTCTCCCTCCCTTACAGGCCTGGCTCCAAAAATATTAAGCCTGATGCACTGCCAGTTCAGGGCTGAAACATCCACCCCCAAGGTGGATACCATCGTCCTTCGGTCTGTTGTCATCGGCGCCCTCACCTGGGACATCAAGCAGTGGGTCAGGAGGCCCAAGTCACGGACCCGGACCCTGGGTGACAGTTAAGGGGGATATAATTCATTGGATGCACATGGCCAAATTCTCCTGCCACCCGAGGGTGGCTAGGTCCGTCTTAGCTCTCCAACGCTCTTTCATGTGGCCTTCTATGGAGAAGAACTTTCGGGAGTACATCCAAGCCTGTCCCCAGCGCTCCTCAGGAAAGATCCTCACCATCCCACCCCGCTGGTCTACAGCAGCCCCTCCCTGTCTCTAGTCATCCATGGGCCAATATTGCTATGGATTTCGTCACAGGGCTGCCCCCCTCCAATGGATTCACTGTCATTCTCACTGTGGTGGACAGGCTTTCCAAGGTGGCACACTTCGTGCTCCTCAAGAAACTACTATCCATCTTGGAGGCAGCACATCTCCTGTCCAGCCATGTGGTGAGACTCCAGGGCTTCCCTGTTGACATTGTGCCCGACCATGGTCCCCAGTTTATTACTCAGATGTGTCGGGCCTTTTGTAAATCCACTGGGACCACGGTCCGTCTCACCTCTGGCTTTTACCCACAGAGCAATGGACAGTGCGAGCGGGTTAATCAGGAGCTGGCAGAAATGCTGCAGTGTGTGAAGGCAGCCAACCCCTCATCGTGGAGCACCTTTCTGCCCTGGATCAAGTATGCTCACAACTCAGCCACCTCCTCTGCTGCATATTTCTCCCCTTTCGAGGTCTCAATGGGGTATAATCCCCCCCCGCTCTCCACCTCAGAGGAGGAAATTGTGGTTCCCTCCATTGTCATCCACATGGCCAAATGTAAAGACCTCTGGAGGGAGACCAAGGAAGCTCTGCTCAGGTCAGCCAAGGAAAACTCTTGTTGGGCCAACCGGAAGAGGCGCCCGGCTCCCGCTTATGCGGTAGGCCAAAAGGTCTGGCTGTCCACTAAGAATCTCCCACTCAAAACTGAGTCCAAGAAGCTCACGCCGGTTCATTGGTCCATTCACCATCAAAGCCATCATCAACCCCTTGTCAGTCAAGCTCAACCTCCCATCATTGCTCCAGGTCCACCCCACCTTTCACGTGTCCCTTATCAAATCTGTATTTGCCAGTTTCCTGTGTCACCCATCTAAGCCATCTCCACCACCTAAGATGGTAGATGGAGGCCTCGTCTACGCCATGACACACGTTCTAGATGCTCACCCCAGGGCGCGCAGCATCCAATTCGTAGTAGACTGGATGGGGTATGGACCCAAACAGAGATCATGGACCCCCAGATCCTTCATTATGAATGACTCTCTGATCCACGATTTTTATCAACAACATCCTGACAAGCCAAGGATTATGCCAGGAGGCGTTCCTTGAGAGGGGGGTAGTGTTAGGATTCCTGCCTGCTCTCTGTCCCTGCCTGTCTCTCTCTCTCCCCTCTGATTAGGTGCTGCTACCTGCAGCTGATTGCACCATCAGTCGCTAATCAGGGGAGCACTTTATATTGGATGCTCTCCCACCACTGTCTGGTTACGTCAGACCGCCTGCCTGCCTGTATCCTACCTGAGCTGCCATGCTCTGACCCATGCCTGCCTGACCCCCGAATCTGTCTCACGGACTGGATTGTTTACTCCCTGGATTGTGCATACTCCTCTCACACCCAAGTAAGTCGACTTACCACTATTTCCCTTCACTGCAGTCTCCACTCCTTTCTCCTGCACTCAGGCCTGGCCAGCCTTCCCTGGTCCCCTGCTGGAGGATCCTCAGCGGCTCCCCGCCCCAGAGGAGTCTTGCCCGGCACCTAGCTTCCCTACAACAGAGAATTTTCCACACAGCACCTTCCTGAGGAAGCCTGTAAGAATAATCATTCCATTAATTTCTTTAATACTGCGACACTGCTGTCAGTAGGTGGTGCTGCAGCTTCCTGTGGTAACGTATCATCACTTCCTGTGTTGCTGGCTGTCTGTGGTTTGCTTTGTGGTTAGCTCTCCTCATTCTCCTGAGGATTTTGCCTTTATTTGTATATTAATCACTTTTTTTCGATCTACTGTTAGCTCTCACTTCTGTTGATCAAGCCTCCTGCACCTGTGTGCGTACTCAGTGTCATCTAATCACGCTCTTTAGCCTTCTGTTCACCTTTCATCGGTGTTTTTGTTAGCTTCAGGTTAGCCACTAGCTATGGCTACTAGCTCTCCTTCCCCTTCTCCTCTGATGTGCTCTCTCTGTCAGATGTTTAGCTACACCTCTGCCTCTTTTAGTGATAACGGTAAATGTAATAAATGTTGTCTTTTTGAGGTGCTCGAGGCGAGGTTGTCTGATTTGGAATCCCGGCTCTGCTGCATTAAAACACCGTCTGCGCCAGTTAATCTTGACGGATGGCCCTTAGCTGCAGCGGAGCTCCCTAGCATAGGGCGGCCTGCTAGCGGTCCTCCAGTCCTCCTCAGCAGCAAGGAGACTGGGTGGGTGATGGTGAGAAGGAAGCCTAGTCATAAAGCCCCGGTACACCACCAGCCTGTTCATGTTTCTAATCGCTTTTCCACACTCAGCGACACACCTGCTGAGGAAAAAACTCTGATCATTGGTGACTCTATAGTCAGAAACGTGAACCTAGAGACTCCAGCGGCCATAGTCAAATGCATTCCTGGGGCCACAGCAGGCGACATCGAGTCAGATTTGAAAATGCTGGCTAAAAGTAACTGTAAATACCCCACAATTGTTATCCACGCTGGCATTAATGACATCCGACTCCGGCAGTTGGAAGTCACAAAACTTAACGTGGAATCGGTGTGTGACTTTGCCAAAACAATGTCTGCCTCTGTAGTATTCTCTGGGCCCCTCCCCAATCTGACCAGTGATGACATGTTTAGTCGCTTGTCATCCTTCAACCTCTGGCTGTCTGTGTGGTGTCCTGCAAACAATGTGGGCTACATAGACAATTGGAACTCATTTTGGGGAAAACCTGGTCTTATTAGACGAGATGGCGTCCATCCCACTTTGGATGGTGTGTCTCTTTTATCTAACAATCTGGCATCATTTTTATCCAAATTTCCAAAACCTTGACAACTCAGAATTGGGACCAGGAAGCAGAGTCGCAGTCTTACACGCCTTTCTGCAGCTCCTTTTCATCCGCCACCCCTCAACTTAGCCCCTGTCTTCCCCATCAGAGAATCATTGCCTGCTCCCTCCAAAGTAAATAAAAAAATAATGTATAAACATCCCAAAGTGATTAAACAAAAAGTTGGTAAAATTCAAATTAAACATGAAGCCTCTAAATTGAATGATTTTGCCTCTGCTCCTCCTCGTAATTTAAAAATTAAATGCAGTTTGTTTAATATTAGCTCTCTAACTCCCAAGTATCTGCTAGTCTATGATCTGTTAAAGCGAGCTAGTCGGATACCCAAAAGCCGATGGTGTATAGAACACGTATATTAGGATTTGTATGTGAAATTTCGGCATCGAAACTGCTCCCGTTTAGCTGTAATTAATATTCAAAAATGATATTTTCGGGACGAAAGAATTCAAGCGTCCCTGCATTT
This sequence comes from Pholidichthys leucotaenia, assembly GCA_020510985.1. NCBI lineage: Eukaryota > Metazoa > Chordata > Actinopteri > Cichliformes > Pholidichthyidae > Pholidichthys > Pholidichthys leucotaenia. The sequence goes on from CM035846.1 coordinate 93,030,909, forward strand.
GTTTACTTCTTGGGGCCGCTGCCGGAGAGCGAGCCGTGTGCAAAATGCGATTGTGTTGTTAATATAGCACATTTTTTGTGGAAATGTTACTATTATTAGTTGTGAAATGTGTTATAAAACGATTAGACGACGATACTATGGCTCTTCCTGCTGTTCCTGTTTCACTGTTTTTTTCCGGATGTAAAATACAGGATCCCTACGGCCCATCAGCGCACGAAGTATCCTGGCTGATGTAAACAGCCACGGACCAAAAAACGTACCGTACATTTGCTCGTGGAACAGGTCATTCACACTCACAGACAATCGCGCTATACTGTATGTGTCTATGGGATTTTCTTTCCATGCACGCAAAAAAATTTTTTTTTCCCAGATCCGACTACCTCGCTTTAATTGATCATCAGATTGATTTAATATCCCTTACAGAGACTTGGTTAGGGCAAGAGGATTATGTTGGTTTAAATGAATCAACTCCCTCTGGTTATTTAAACTATCAAAATCCCAGAAGTTCTGGTCGTGGAGGAGGAGTAGCAACAATTTACCATTCCAAATTACAAGTTAATGTAAAGCAAAAAACACGTTATAATTCCTTTGAGGGCCTGGTCCTCAGTATTGGGTATTTTAGCAATTTTAGGCTAAACCCAATTTTATTTGCCATAGTTTATCGTCCTCCCTCAGCCTACTCAGAGTTTTTATCCGAATTTGCTTAGCTGATTTAGTGCTGAAATCAGATAATTATAGTAGGGGATTTTAATATACACGTAGATGTAGATAGTGATTGCCTTAATATGGCATTTAATTCAATATTAGACTCGATGGGGTTTTCTCAGAAAGTAGGAAATTCTACCCATTATCTCCACCACATGTTGGACCTTGTTCTGACATACAGTATGGCATAGAAATAGAAAATCTGGTAGTGTCTCCTCATAACCCTGTACTGTCAGACCATTGTCTGTTAACCTTTGATTTTACTATTTCTGACTATTTGGCTCCTAAAGAAAAATATTACTACAGTAGATGCCTCTCAGATGATGTTGTTACCAAATTTATGCTGATTGTTTCCTCTATGCCATGTGTCAACACAACGGAAATAAGCTATAGACAACTTGCTCCTTCTGCAATTGATAGCATGGTAGATAGTGTTACAGCTTCTCTGCATCAGACTCTAGACCTGGTGGCCCTTTTAAAAAAGAAAAAGTCTAATCAGAGATTTCTAACTCCTTGGTTCAACACAGAAACTTGTAGCTTAAAACAGAAGACTCGTCAGTTAGAAAGAAGATGGCGCTCCACTAATTTAGATGAAATCTATTTAGCTTGGAAAAATCATCTTTTAATTTATAAAAAATCTCTTAGAAAAGATAGAACGAGTTATTATTCTGCATTAATAGAAGAGAACAAGAATAATCCCAGGTGTGGTCTATATTAATCATATATTCCATAACCTAGATATGTTGAAGCATGTGGAAATGTTTAGTAATTACATATGTAAAGCAACTTCACACCTCTGAAAGGACAAAGGCTCTCAACCGCCGAGTGAAGAACAAAGACGTTCCCAGACACTGCGGGGGAGACCGGAGGAGCCACCCTCACCCCCTAAGGCGAGGAGAGGAAATACCAAGACAATGGGGGGATTAAGATAATGAGGGATGTCAGCCTTTGTTATGCATGTCTTTTGTTATGTGCAAGTATAAAGCCAGTGAGCCGGAGACATTCGGTCTCTTTTTTCCTTCTGCCACTCTGCACTAGATGAGACTTGTTAGGAGAGCTGATTATTAAACTTTGGTTTATATATCAAATCGCCTCATCATTTCAAGCTCTTCTACACTGGTGACCCCTGACGCGAGTATGGTCCTGAGGCATACCCCCGCAATCGACTCATCCGTGGTGACCCAGGCAGACGCCAGCGACCACGCAGACGGGGGAACAGATGGACGACTGTCCCCCCCGGCAGAAGAGATTGAGAGGGCTCAACCGAGCACCAGCACCGCTGTGAGAGCCGAAGCAAGGCACTCTCACCCGGCGGACACAGCAGTGATGGTATACACGAATGCCGTCGCTGTCAAGCTGCCAGACTTCTGGCAAGAAGACCCCACCTTGTGGTTTCAGCAAGCTGAAGCCCAGTTTACACTGGCGGGCATCACGGCTGACGATACCAAATTCTACCATATCGTCTCCAAACTCGACGCCGCCACTTCGAGGTGTGTGCGGAGCATGATCCGGCGGCCACCGGCCCAAGACAAATATGAGACGCTCAAAGCAACCATCGTGGCGAATTATGTCCCATCAGCAGAAGAGAGAGCCGAGAAGATCCTGGCGGTCTACGGCCACAGAGGGTGCAAACCTAAGGCCCTCATGGAGGATTTGCTACAGCTTAAAGAAGAGGACGATGACAACTTCCTCTTCCAATTTATATTCCTCAGCACGCTGCCGCCACACATGAGAGGGACACTCGCCAACATGAAATGCAACAACCACCAAGACTTCCGCGCACTGGCCAATGAAGCTCATCGGCTCGTCAACGCCTGCAAGGAGCTGACACCCACAGCAGCATCCGCAGACCTCAACGCTGATGCCCGGAACCACGAGGAGCCACAACCCACTGAGCAGACCCAGCCCGCGGTGACAGCGACACGGCCAAAACGTAACAGACAGAGCGACGTCTGTTATTATCACCACCGCTTCGCCGAGAAGGCCCGCAAATGCGTTCCCCCCTGCAAATTTGCGATTTCGGGAAACGCCAAAGCCGAGAGCCGTTAACGGCAGCGGTTCTCGGCGAGAAGAATAAGCTGTTGTACGTGACGGATGGACACACCGGCAAGCAGTTCCTCATCGACACAGGAGCTCAGCTGAGTTTCGTCACGCCCTCCCACGCAGATCGAGCCATGGGCACCCGGGGCAACGGAGCCGTGGCAGCCAACGGCTCTAACATCGACACGTTCGGCGAAAAGAGCCTGCACCTCCTCATCCACAGCCGCAACTACAGATGGACATTTGTTGTAGCGGCGCTCGAGTTTCTTCACCACCTGTGCAGGCTAACGTCACCACGGCAGGAGGTAAGTTTGAGCAACTCCTCACCCAATTTCCAGCACTCACAATTCCCAAATTCTCAGCCACTGTGGCTAAACACGGGGTTGAACACTTTATTCCCACAACGGGCCCACCCGTATTTGCCAAAGCTCGCCGCTTAGACGCGGCCAAGCTCAACATAGCACGGCACGAGTTTACGACCCTTGAAAAATTGGGCATTGTTAGACGCTCGAAGAGCCCTTGGGCCTCACCACTTCACATGGTTCCGAAATCCGACGGTTCTTGGAGACCGTGCGGAGATTACCGCAGATTAAACAACGCTACAGCGCATGACCGCTACCCAATTCCTCACATTCAAGATTTTTCACTACATCTGGCGGGTGCGCGCATTTTTTCAAAAATAGACTTAGTCCGCGGTTATCACCAAGTCCCAGTCCGAGCAGAGGACATTCCTAAAACAGCGGTAATAACCCCTTTCGGCCTTTTTGAATTTCTGCAAATGCCTTTCGGCCTCAAAGGCGCTGCTCAAACTTTTCAACGAATGATGGACGCGGTCTTACGCGACCTTCCTTTTGTCTTCATCTACCTCGACGACATGCTAGTAGCCAGCTCGTCTGAGGAAGAACACGAGCAGCACCTCACTACGGTTTTTCAGAGGCTAGAAGAGCACGGGCTAATAATCAATCCAGCCAAATGCAAATTCGGTGTGTCACAAATTGATTTTTTAGGACACAAAGTCTCTCCGAAGGGGGCAGTTCCACTTCCAGACAAAGTTCACGCGATAGAAAGTTTCCCACGGCCACAGACGGTCAAATCGCTACAGGAATTTTTTGGGATGGTTAATTTTTACAACCGCTTCCTCCCCCACGCAGCTCAGCTCATGCAGCCCCTATATGACGCACTCAGAAAAAAGAAAGCTTCCAACGCGGTCGAATGGACCCCGGAGCGCGAACGCGCCTTCGCGGAAGTAAAAAGCGCCCTAGCTAACGCCACATTGTTAGTTCACCCAGATCCCTCGGCCCGCATTGCGCTAACCACAGACGCTTCGGACCTGGCTATAGGGGCAGTTGTAGAACAACATGTCAGCGGGGTCTGGCAACCTTTAGCATTCTTTAGCAAATCGCTAAACCAAACTGAGCGTAAATACAGCACTTTTGACAGGGAGCTGCTAGCGCTTCATTTATCCATCTGCCACTTCCAGTTCTGGTTAGAAGGGCGGAGTTTCACGGCTTTTGTGGACCATAAACCGCTCACCTTTGCTATGGCTAAAATTTCAGAACCATGGTCAGGCAGGCAACAAAGACAGCTAGCTGCGATTTCAGAGTTCACCACAGACATTCGACACGTGGCAGGCAAACTTAACGTGGTAGCAGACTGTCTCTCTCGCGCTGTGACACCACCAGAGCGCGAGGAGACAGATTATACTGCCTCAGCAGCAGAACTCTTCACTAACGCAGACACTTACGCAGCACCTATCCATGCAGGGATAGATTATGCAGCCATGGCAGAGGAACAAAGCGGTGACGCGGACGTGCGCACACTCCTGTCTGGACCAACAGGGTTAAGGCTGGAGAAAAAGGGTTTACGCGACGGCGTGCCCCCCCTAATATGTGATGTTTCAACTGGCCGACCTCGCCCGTTAGTACCAGCTACATGGCGGCGCCGTATTTTCGACGCAATTCACTCCCTCGCGCACCCAGGCGTGTGCGCCTCGGTTAAAATGGTCGCCGAAAAGTTTGTGTGGCCAGGCCTGCGCAAAAACGTAAAAGAATGGGCAAAAACTTGCATTTCTTGTCAACGCGCCAAAATACACAGACACACAAAAGCCCCTCTGGAGCCTTTTCCAATCCCTGCTAGAAGGTTCGACCACGTTCATGTCGACCTCGTGGGGCCACTACCTTCCTCCCAAGGTTTCACACACCTGTTAACAATGATAGACCGCACCACGCTCTGGCCAGAGGCAGTCCCTCTAGCGGCAACCACAGCGGAGGAAGTCGCTCGCGTTTTTTTGACAAACTGGGTAGCACGTTTCGGCATCCCATCGGACATCACGTCCGATAGGGGGCCTCAATTTGTCTCAGAGCTTTGGTCAGCCATGTCCAACAGCTTAGGGGCAACAATTCATCGCACCACCGCTTATCACCCTCGGCTAATGGGTTATGCGAGCGTTTTCACAGGTCTTTAAAGGCTGCCCTCAGAGCCTCACTAACGGATACAAATTGGGTAAATAAACTTCCCTGGGTTTTATTGGGGTTGCGTGCTGCGCCTAAAGAGGATCTAGACGCCTCTCCTGCAGAATTAGTTTTTGCACAACCTCTCAGGCTTCCAGGTGAATTTTTACCAGAGAACCCAGAGCCAGAGCACCTTCCAGTCCCAAGGTTTTTAGGCAGCAACGGACCGGACTCTCTCCCCGGTCCAGCTCATCACTCCTTCACACGGGTTTTTGTCCCTCAAGCTTTAAAAAACGCTGAGTTCGTTTTTGTTAGGCATGAAGCTTTAAAACCAACTTTCCGCCCAGCATACGATGGGCCATTCAGAGTGCTGGAACATGGTGATAAACACTTTGTGCTTGATTTTGGGGATAGAAAAGAAACAGTCAGCATTGACAGACTTAAGCCTGCCTTCTTGTTGAAAGACGAGCCTGCACAGTTGGCGAGAGCACCTCGGCGGGGTAGACCCCCCAAGAGAAAAGACTCAGCCCCCCGGCAGGGAACAATTAACCACTCTCCTTCCCACACTGCAGATTCCTCACAAGAAGGTCCCAGCAGGACGCCTAAACCAACCTACAGCAGTTTTGGGAGAAGATTAAAACCCAGACAGCACAGGGACTGATGCAAACCACTCCACAATTGTTCACTAATTGTGCTGCAACAGTTTAGGACTGACTTATGATTTTACTATGCTGTTATGATTACCACTGAACTCTCTTAGGAGCATGGCTGCTGGAAAGTTTCTTCTGTGGCAAGAGATGTAACACTTAGTATGTCATAGTAATTATCTTAGACTGTGAACCTTTCTATTGTCCTTTCTTAGTTGTTTGGGGGGCCTGTGGTCTATATTAATCATATATTCCATAACCTACATATGTTGAAGCATGTGGAAATGTTTAGTAATTACATATGTAAAGCAACTTCACACCTCTGAAAGGACAAAGGCTCTCAACCGCCGAGTGAAGAACAAAGACGTTCCCAGACACTGCGGGGGAGACCGGAGGAGCCACCCTCACCCCCTAAGGCGAGGAGAGGAAATACCAAGACAATGGGGGGATTAAGATAATGAGGGATGTCAGCCTTTGTTATGCATGTCTTTTGTTATGTGCAAGTATAAAGCCAGTGAGCCGGAGACATTCGGTCTCTTTTTTCCTTCTGCCACTCTGCACTAGATGAGACTTGTTAGGAGAGCTGATTATTAAACTTTGGTTTATATATCAAATCGCCTCATCATTTCAAGCTCTTCTACACCAGGTTTCTTTTCAGCACTGTAGCCAGGCTGACAAAGAGTAGGGACTTTGTCAATCCTAGCATTCCCTTAGAGCTTACTAGTCAGGACTTTATAAACTTTTTCAACAATAAAATTTCATCTATCAGAGATAAAATCAATCAGATTCTTCCCACCATTAACTTAAATACAGTAACTACTACAACTCATTCAACTGATATCTGTTTGGATGAGTTTACTCCAATTGACCTTTTAGAGTTAGACAAAATAATTTCCTCATCCAAGCCTTCAACTTGTCTTTTAGACCCTATTCCTACCAGGTTATTTAAAGAAGTCTTCCCACTAATTGGGAGCTTTATTCTTCAAATAATCAATTCTTCATTAACTTTAGGCCATGTACTGCAGGCTTTTAAAACGGCTGTAATTAAACCCTTACTCAAAAAGCCAACACTGGATCCAGGAGTTTTAGCTATCTATAGACCAATCTCTAATCTCCCTTTCATTTCAAAAATCTTAGAAAGAGTTGTTGCTACGCAATTATTTGATCACCTGCAGGGAAATGGTTTACTTGAAGAGTTTCAATCTGGGTTTAGAATCCATCATAGTACTGAAACAGCCTTAGTGAAGGTCACTAATGACCTCCTTATCACATCTGATAATGGACTTGTTTCTGTACTTGTCCTTTTAGACCTTAGTGCAGCTTTTTATACTACTGATCATAATATTCTACTTGATAAGATTAGAACACTATGTTGGACTTAATGGAACTTCGTTGCAGTGGTTTAGATCTTATTTATCTGATAGGTTCCAGTTTGTTCATGTCAATAATGAGTTTTCTTTCAACTCAAAGCTCAGTCGCGGAGTTCCACAGGGATCTATGCTAGGCCCTACTCTTTTTAGTTTATATATGCTTCCGTTAGGCAACATTATTAGAAAGCACTGTATACATTTTCATTGTTATGCAGATGATGCACAATTATACCTGTCAATGAAGCCAAATGATAGTAATCAATTAGCCAAGTTAGAATGAATGAATGAATGAATGAATGAATGAATGAATTTATTTCGGATAGTACATTACAGGTTAAAAGAAACTGTATAATATAACAACAAGGTCAAATTAGACAAAGACTCCTTCTACTATACAATTCCACGTGAGTTATCCGAAATGGGTGATGGCTGAAGCCGCAGCTTATATTGCCCACCCATATTCCATCCAAGAATTCAAAGGAGAAAAAAGAGAAAACAAGACAAGAGCGATTACAATTTAAAACAAGGCTAAGACAAAATATGACTGAGAGAAAAAGAAAACTGAGCTAGTCTAAGTTAAGCGGTTACTATTCAAAAACAAATCTAAGACATAGTGTCACAGAGAAAAAAGAAAAACTAAGCTATAACACAACACAGGCTGGAAATGTCAATCCTTATGTGAGTTTACATGTCGTCTTGTAAATATGTTTGGAGTATTTCTTCCTTTAGTTTTTGTTTAAATTGTCCAAGCTTTGTACATGATTTTAATTCAGGTCCAAAATCGTTCCATAATCTGACACCTTGCACTGAAATACAGTGTTGCTTGGTAGTTGTTCTCACTGTAGGCTTTTGAAATATACATGTTCCTCTGAAGTGATATCGTTTCTCCCTTGTTTGGAACAACTTTTGGATATTTGCGGGCAGTGATAGATTCTTCACTTTGAACATTATTATTGCGGTTTTAAAGTCGATCAGATCTTTCAACTTGAGAGTTTTTTGTTTAAGAAAAAGTGGGTTTGTTGGTTCCCTGTAAGCTGCTTTGTTGATTATTCTAATAGCTCTCTTTTGAAGCATAAAGAGTGGATATATGTTTGTTTTATATGTATTTCCCCATACTTCATTACAATATGTCATGTATGGGAGTATTAATGAATGATACAAGGTGTATAGTGTGGGTTGATTCAGCAAATTTTTCACTCTGTGTAGTATTGCAATTGATTTGGATACTTTACCTTTTATATAATTAATATGTGGCTTCCAACACAGTTTGTTTTCAATTATTACTCCAAGGAATTTAGTTTCGGATACCCTTTCAATCTCTACACCATTTACACTGAGTTTGGGTACTGGGTAGTTGTGATGGTTGTTAAAGACTATAAATTTTGTCTTGCTTAAATTGAGCGTTAATTTGTTTGAATCAAACCACAGTTTCAGCTTTCCTAATTCCTTTCCGAGTGTATCCAGAAGTTGTTCCAAGTTGTTTCCACTGCATAGCAGGTTAGTGTCATCAGCAAACAATATTAAGTCCATTTTTTCTGAAACTTTACATATATACATATTGAATAATAATGGTCCCAAAACTGAACCCTGTGGGACTCCACAGGTGACCTTCAGTAGCTCTGAGTTTTTGTTGTTAACACATACAAACTGATATCTATTCTTTAAGTAACTTCTTAACCAGGACAGTGCTACCCCTCTAATACCACAATTTTGTAGTTTCTTTAATAATAGATTGTGATCTACTGTATCAAATGCTTTTTTAAGATCCAGGAATACTCCAACTGAATACTCTTTATTTTCAATGGCTGTTGATATTTTTTCTGTAAATTCCATTAAGGCATATGCTGTTGTCCTTTTGTGTCTGAACCCATATTGCTGCTCACACAATAAATCATTCTTCAGTATGAAGTTGTCAATTCTCTCATAGAATATTTTTTCAAGTATCTTGGAAAATTGCGGTAATAGTGAAATTGGTCTGTAGTTGGAGAGTTCCCCTCTGTCGCCTGTCTTGTAAATCGGAATTACTTTAGCTATTTTCATTGCATTGGGAAATATACCTGATTGGAGAGACAGGTTACAGATATACGTCAGTGGTTTCACTATGCATTCGATAACAGTTTTGACTAGTAGCATATCAATACCATCGCAGTCAGTAGATGTTTTACTTTTGAACGATTTAACAATTTCAATGACCTCTCTTTCGTCTGTGTTCTTTATGAAGATGGTGTCTTTTACAGCAGTGTTATTGCATATTGAATCACCTGTTGGCACCGTAGTGGGTATTTCTCGGGCCAGTTTAGGTCCAATGTTAACAAAAAAATTATTAAATTCATCTGCAGGTGAAGCTATATTCACATTCGGAGTCGATTTATTATTTTTTGGAGTGTTAGTTGGGTAGCTGGTATTTCTGCTTTTATTTCCAAGGATACTGTTGATTATTGTCCATGTATTTTTAATATTGTCTTTGTTTTTTTCCAGTTCTTTACTGTAATAGTCTCTTTTACTACATCTTATTATATATGTTAACTTATTTTTGTATGTTTTATACCGCTGCTCTGCTTCTTTTGTCCTTTTCTTTATGAAAGCTTTATATAATAAATTTTTCTTTTTACACGCCTTTTGTAGTCCTTTGGTTAGCCATGGTTTGTCAGTAAATTTGTGTTTAAGCTTTTTTTTAACTAATGGGCAGTTTTTTTCATAAAGAGTGGTTACAATGTTTGTAAATGTGTCATAGGCTTCATTTACATCTGATACATAGACTTCTGTCCAGTCTTGCTTCAGCAAGTCCTCTTTAAAAGAACTGATTGCGTTTGGTGATTTGTGTCTGAACGATTTTGAGATTTTTTCTGGGTTGGGCCCCGTGTGGCCATGGATAAGTGCAAAGATTGGCAAGTGGTCGCTTATATCATTTATCAATAATCCACTTTCTATTTTCTTGTCGAGAACATTGACAAACAGGTTGTCAATAAGTGTAGCAGAGTGAGCTGTGATTCTACTGGGATGTGTTATTGTGGGATATAGACTCATGCTGTACATAGAGTTCATGAACTCTGTAACTACATTTTGTTGATGTGGATTAAGTAGATCAATATTGAAATCTCCACAAATTGCTACCATTTTCTTACTAGTAATATTATTGTACAGCTCGACTAATTTATCTCTGAATGTCTCAATGCAAGTTCCCGGCGTTCTGTATATGCAGCTTATGATTAGATTTTTTGTTTTGTCTAGGTCAATCTCAACAGTAACACATTCCAGAATCCCTGGTAGTGCTGAGGACATTTCATTTACAAGCTTACATCTATATAGGTCATCAATATACAGTGCAACACCACCACCCTTTTTTTGAGATCTGTTAATGTTAAACATCTGATATCCCTCTATTGCCATCAGGGGAGCCTGGTCTGCATTAAGCCAGGTTTCAGAGACTGCTATAGCTGTGAATTTTCTGTTTAGCTGTTTTAAATAGTCCTGAATCTGTGAGAAGTTTTTGTTAAGACTTCTGCTATTGAAGTGTATTATTGACAGTTTACCATCTAATTGCACTTGACTTTTGAATTGCTTTTCAGTGTAATATTCACAGTGGTTATGAATATTATTGAAAAAGTGGTTATCAGGATCAATATCATTCTCCATCTCTTGTGGTTTATGTTCAGCATAGTGGCATATTTTTAGAGTTTGAGTTTCCTCACTCTGTGTTTCATAGTCAGTGTTCATTTGTATTTATCTAAGTCAGTAGCATCTCTGATCATTATACTTTTTGCTTGCTCAGGTGTTCCATTTAGTTTAATCCAAATTCTACAATTTCTTGTCCAGGTTGACTGTATCTTATTATGTTTCTTTAGCATCCGTGCCTGCCGTGCTAATTCAGCGTTTTTTTTGTCAGGTGTTCATTTAGGTAAACTTGAGTTTCCTTTAGTTTTTTGGCCTGCCTCAGTATGTCATTTTTCACCCTCCTGTTCACAAAGCGCATCACAATTGATTTCTTTGTTTTGTTATCTTTCTTCAGTAAAGCATAACAGGCTGAGATCGCATTGGCTTCTACCTTAATGTCTTTATCATTAAGGAACTGAAGCACTTGGTTTTCTAAGGACATTGATTCACTTATGGAAGCATGTTCACCACTCAGTCCTGTAGCGGCATGGGCGTACGACTGATATCTGATGTCTAGTCCACTTATAACTATGTCATCAATGCGAGAACCTTGTTCAAGATCCTCAACGCGTTGCTCCAAAAGACGCCCGTGATGCTCCAGGTCCATAATTTTTTTGTCTTTTTCTTTTATTATTGAATGTAGGGCTTGTACCTCCTGTATTAGGTCTAATATTTTGTCCTGCTGGCTAGTCACTTTGGCCAGTTCATCTAACACAAAGTTCAGAGTTTTTTTAATTTCTTCCATTTCCTCTTTTTTGGGTGGCATTTTACTGACCTGTGGATAGAAATAAGCAGAGAATCCGGCTAGGCCTCAACTAGCTCGGTCACTACTGGACCCGCCGCTCCTGCGCAGCTTCTCCGCCGAGTGACGCTGCTCAGCTCCGCAGATCACCGCCGTCTATCGCCGGCGCCTGCCTCCGTCTACCTGGCCAGTTATGTCGTGCACCGCCGGCGCAGCCGGAATCCACCGATCACAGCCACTCGTCGCCGTCTGGCTAGGCGGCTTCTCCGCTGGGCCCCGTCTAGGCCCCGTCACCGACTGCCGTCAGTCTGGTAGTTCCTCGGCTGGGCCTCGCAATTGGGCACCGGTTCAGACCACTGTCCTGCTGGATCCAGGTGGCCCCCGTCTCTCACCAACGCCGCGCCCGAGCTCCCAATCGCCGCCTCGGTTGGTTCGTCCTCCTTTTAAATCCTTCTCTCCTCGGCTCCAGATGGCCAGATGTAAAGAATACCTTCTCACTGCTGCAGTTACTCTGGGTTAGCATCTGGGTTAGCATCAGAGGCGAGCCTTTAGAGGTCGGAAACGGGGCGAAACGGAGCCAGATCTGCCAGAACCTTCACCAGGTCAGCACTGGGTCGTAAGGGTATTCCCCACGTTTGTTGGTAGCCAACAGAAGTCCTTATTTTGATGAATATTTTGTCCTTCATGTTTGTCTACTTAGATGGCATTCTGGTGGCTAGCATGTCCGACGAGAAGCACCTTCACTTCAGATACACTCTCACCGCTAAGAATCAGAATCAGAATCAGAATCAGAATCAGGTTTATTGCCATTGTTCATGTAGTACACAAACTAGGAATTTGTCTCGGTACAATGCTGCAACATTAAACATGATAAGATAAGAGAAATAAACTATACATGTAATAAAGTGTAGGATAAGATTAAGTGATACTGGTCAACAGTTAAAATATATATTAGCCAGCAGCAGATACTGTGGAGAACTATATAGTGCAGTCGGTAATGCAGGAAGAAAACAGTGATGATTGACATGAGTCTGGTTGAGCTGCTGTACATGGTGCACGAGAGTCACTTAGTGTTCAGCAGTCTAATGGCAGAGGGGAAGAAGCTGTTCATGTGACGGGAGGTTTTAGTCTGGATGGACCGAAGTCTTCTACCAGAGGGGAGGGGGGCAAACAGTACATGACCAGGGTGTGAGGGATCGGCTATGATCCGGCCAGCACGCCTCCGGGTCCTGGAGATGTACAGATCCTGGAGAGATGGGAGCTTGCAGCCGATCACCTTCTCAGCAGTGCGCACGACGCGCTGCAGCCTTAGTCTGTCCCTGGCAGTGGCTCCTGCGTACCACACGGTTATGGAGGTGGTGAGGATGGACTCGATGATGGCTGTGTAGAACTGCACTAACATCTTGGTGGGTAGCTTGAGCTTCCTCAGCTGCCGCAGGAAGAACATCCTCTGCTGGGCTTTTTTGATGAGTGAGCTGATGGTCAGCTCCCATTTGAGGTCCCTGGTGATGGTAGTGCCTAGGAAGCGGAAGGAATCAGCAGTGGTGATGGGAGAGCCTGAGAGGGTGAGGGGGGGCAGAGGAGTAGTGACTTTCCTGAAGTCTACAATCATCTCCACTGTCTTCAGAGCGTTCAGCTGCAGGTTGTTATTGCTGCACCAGAACCGCAGGTTCAGACATTTGGTGTACGTGCTTGGCTGAGGAGCCACTGGTGCGAAGCTACCATCTGTGGGATTATGACTGAACGCCTCTAAGTCAGAATCCTGCCTAGACGTAGCGATACCGTAGTGCTGCGGATCTCCGGTTGGCCTAGGATAGCCGGCCCCGGCCGGTGCTGGAAGGGCTCTCGCGACCGGGCCGGGGGATGGCCGGAAGGCGGCCGCCCCTCCCCGCTCACGGACCTCGCACCGCGGCTGGGGGAGCAGTCCCCCCGTCGCCCTTCCCTCCCCCGCCGCCGGAGGTCCGGCGCGCGGCCCGCCGCCTGGGGAAGAAGCCTGGGGAAGAAGCCTTAAGAAGCCTGTCTTAAGGAAATCAAAGCTTGGATGACTTGTAATTTCCTGCTATTAAATTCAGATAAGACTGAAGTCATTCTTGTTGGTCCAAAAAACCTTGGAAATACCTTTCCAAATCAAACTTTTAGTTTGGATGTGGTTACTCTTTCTCTTAATAGCTCTGTGAGGACCCTTGGAGTTATTTTTGATCAAGATCTGTTTTTCAATTCACATATTAAATTCGTTAATAAAGTTCATAAAATTCATAAAATTCGTAAAGACTGCCTTCTATCATTTGTGTAATATTGCCAAGATTAGGAGCGTCTTATCTTAGAGTGATGCTGAGAAACTGATCCACGCTTTTCTTAGCTCTAGATTAGATTATTGTAACTCTTTATTATCAGGTTGTCCTAAAACATCTTTAAAAAGTCTTCAGTTGATCCAAAATGCTGCAGTAAGAGTTTTAACAGGTACTAGAAAGAGAGATTATATCTCTCTGGTTCTGGCCTGAATTAAGTTTAAAATCCTTCTTCTTACTTACAAAGCGCTAAACAATCAGGCCCCTTTTTATTTAAAAGGTCTGATACTACCGTATTATCCTAACAGAACACTACACTCCCAAAATGCAGGATTAATTGTAATACCTAGAATCTCCAAAAGTACAATGGGAGGCAAAGCCTTCAGTTATCAAGCTCCTCTCTGGTGGAACCAGCTGCCAATCTGGATTCGGGAGTCAGACTCGATCTCTGTTTTTAAGAATAGGGTTAAGACCTTCCTTTTTGATATAGCCTACAATTAGGGAGGGATCATGTGTCTCTGAACCCTCCCTTAGTTATGCTGCTAATAGGTTTAGACAGCCGGGGGACCTCCAATAATGCACTGGGCTTCACTCCTTTCTTCACTCTCAATGAAATATTTTTTTTTTTTTGCTGGTCATTAACATCTGTTTGTTCTCTCCCATAGATTGAGTCCCCATCGTGCTGTTTGCACTCTTCATGCCTGTTCCTTTCATCTTCTCTATCCCCTCACCCCCCAGCCAGTCGCAACAGATGACTGCCCCTCCCTGAGCCTGGTTCTGCTGGACATTTCTTCCTGTTAAAAAGGAGTTTTTCCTCTCCACCGTCGCCAAGTGCTTGCTCACAGGGGATCGCCTGATTGCTGGGGTTTTTCTGTAACTGTGGGGGTCTCCCCTACAGTTGAAAGTGTTATGAGATGACTGTTGTTGTGAAATGGCGGTATATAAATAAAGTTGAATTGAATTGAATTAATACTACCAACTCATCCAATTTATATACGTATACTCACCTGTGTTTTTCTCTTCCTCTAGGGTTGCCAGACCTTCGTCACATTTGATCTTTGCACTAATTGTCAATAAAATCATTGCTTACACTGCTCTAACGTTTTCATTTGTGTCTGCTCCTGGGTCTGGGTTTTGAAAACCATGTCACTTACAGAGAAATAATAAACAGCTCGAGGGCTGAAAAAAGAAAAGTACGCAGAATGCCAAAAAGCTTACAGATAATCATGAACCTCACAGGATGGAACCGTGGGCAGAATATCTTGACTAGGATTAGCAACAGTACAAAGCTTCAACCAGATGGGACCAGGAGCACAACAACACGACAAGAAATGAAACAGTTGAACACTATGGGCACTACTCCCCATGGCGAACATACTGTATATAGGGAAACCCAAAACTACAGACAGCTGTGCCCCTTCAAGAACAATCAAATAATCAACAACGAAAAAACAGATGGGAACATAAAGAGTATGCTAGAGTGGAAATAAACAAAGGACACTGTCAAAATAAGAGCCCAAACTGAAAATAGGACAAAAGCAACAATAATCGTGATATTTAACATAACAACCAAGATAATAATACGAAAACAAAGCGAGAATATGGGCTGTGCTCATGTCCCAAATAATCAGGCAAGAACATGGACACGACCCACAATCCTGACAGTAACCCCCTCTTCAGGGGCGGAGACCAGACGGCGCTGAAAAAAACCAAAGATCACCCACCCAAGGTGGGCGGTGGGGGTACTAGGATAGGTGGGCCAAAACAACTCCCCCCAAACACACACAACATAGTCCATGACAATAATGCATTTCACTGGGCAAAAAACAGGGGCAGACTGGCCTCAGGTGCAGATGATGGCGGTGCACTGGCCTCTGAAACAAATGGTAGAGGCACACTGGCCTCAGGGACAAATGGTGGAGGCGCACCGGCCTCAGGGACAAATGGTAGAGGTGCACCGGCCTCAGGGACAAATGGTGGAGGCGCACCGGCCTCAGGAACGAATGGTGGAGGCACACCGGTCTCAGAGACGCATGGTGGAGGCACACCAGCCTCAGGGACACATGATGGAGGCGCACCGGCCTCAGGGACACATGGTGGAGGCACACCGGCCTCAGGGACACATGGTGGAGGCACACCGGCCTCAGGGACACATGGTGGAGGTGCACCGGCCTCAGGAGCTGATGGTTGGAGCGCGCTGAAGCCCCCTCACCGGGAACAAGGCAAGACCTCTCATTAATACGTGTTAGAAAATGAAAAGGTACTTGCCTTGTACCGCTGAAGAGCCAAACAAATCCTTCTGGTTGGGTTCCGGAGATCGCCTGGCAAGGGGTTGTGAGTGCTGGTGCTGGAATGGGGTGGTGAGTGGAGTGGCACTGATGCTGGTCCTTCTGTCGCTCCCTCCGCCTCTCTTTACTGGCCCGAAGCGAAGAGCCGGATGACCGCCGGGTGAATGCGACTGACGAGGAGGGGAAGATGGGCATCTCCTGTACCCAGGGAAGCACCAATAGACCCGAATTGTGCTCCAACATCTGCACTGCCGTTCCCCAAAGGTCGAACGTCTCTCTCCATCACAGCAGTTGCAAGTCATGGCAACAGCTCATCCTCACTGAGGCACCAGACCCCCATGCCCAAGCACACTTAGTATCCACTGGGTCCAATTGGCGGTGTTGTTCTGTCATGGAGTGCCCTTCCAGGGCAGGTAGGCAGAACCCAAGTGCTGGAGTATGGTTTGCGATGTTTATTTACAGAGAAATACAGTGATCCCTCGCTACTTTGCGCCTCACCTTTCGCGCCCTCAGTGCATCGCGGATTTTTCAAAAATATTCATCAAAAATTCAAAATTGAGAAAAAATGGGCGGGCGCTAGCAGAAGGCAGGGAGACTACATTAGAACATCAGGTATCAACACGGAGAGCCCGCACAACTCAAAATCCACCTCTCTGTTTGCTGTTCTCGTGTTGGTTCGGCTCGGGAATCTCGCAAGCTGATTGTCCGAGATGTTTTACCCAGCTTCTCTCCCTGCGGAGCGCCCATACCCAGCGAAGGAAGACCGCATTCATTGTTCTTTATCGCTCGTGTTGCTTAGTCTCGCCGCGTGGAACTTTTCGCTGTTCTCTTGTGCCTTTTTGTACGAAATTGTCTTCCCGTCGAGCCACTACGCCGCCTCCTGCAGCTTCTCCAGCTCTATCGGAAGCTGCCCTCGACGATCCTGCGCCTCTAGCACCTGACGATGAGGCGTCACCTGAGGAGCAGCAAAGCTCTCATTAACCTGTGCAGTAAATCATCTTCATCTTGAGTTACGTATCTTGTTATAAGAATAAAAGAGTTCTAAAAACATATTTATGTACATTTTATTTACATCTACGTATGTATGTACACTTACACACACACGTATCATATGAAAGAGAGAGTGAGAGAATGAACGTACGTATTATTTATGGGTGACGTCATTAGGGGTGACGCTACTTCGCGGTTTTTCACTTTTCGCGGTCGGTTCTGGAACCCATTAACCGCGATAAGTGAGGGATCACTGTACTGCAATTTTTTTGATTGAATGATTGATACGATTTATTTCAAATAAGACAACATAAAAAAACAAAAATAAAAAACAAAAAAAAAATTCAAATGCAGTCCAAAATGCAGTCCAAAAAGCAACAGGATTGAAGCCAAAAGCTCATCTTGTCCTTGTAATAACTAGCTTGAGGGCTGAAAAAAGAATAGAACGCTGAATGGTGAAAAACTTGCAAACATGAACTTCACAGGACAGAACTGCGGGCAGAATAACTTGACTAGGATTAGCAACAGCACAAAGCTTCAACCGGACGGGGCCGGGAGCACAACATGGCAAGAAACGAAACAGTAGAACGCCGTGGGGAGTAGTGCCCATGGTGAGCATATATAGAGAAACACAAAATTACAAACAGCTGTGCACCATCAAGAACAATCAAATAATCAACAATGAAAAAAACAGCTGGGAACATAAAGAATATGGTAGAGTGGAAATAAACAAAGGATGCTGTCAAAATAAAAACCCAAATAAAAGCCCAAACTGAAAATGAGACAGGAGCAACAATAAGCATGATATTAAACATATCAACCAAGACAATAATACGAAAACAAAGTGAAGCTATGGGCTGTGTTCATGTCCTGAAGAATAACTCAAAACCAATCAGGGTGAGGACATGGACACAGCCCATAATCCTGACATATACTGTATATATTTTTTTTTCCACTTTTGACTCTTCAACATGATATTAAAAGGTCAAGATCATAGAGGATCCCTTTTACCGACCAAATCATTCATTTCACCAAGCCATATTTATCCTTTTCCAAAAATAACGACACTGTGCTTGGTCATAATATTGTTGTAATTATTATTTGAACATAGATTACAAATGCAGCAGTGGACAGATGACACAATGGCAGAGACACAATTCCATCCCCCCCACCCCCACCAACCCCTCCCCGGGAGGCACACTTATTCAGAGCACATTTTGCCCACTGCAAGAGACCCTTCAGATAATCTGCAGAGATAAGCCAAACATCAATCAGGAATCAGAGCGCTGCTGAGGAGCGTGTGCTGTAAATCTGCACATTCAGATCACTACTGGTCTCCCAGCACATGGTGGGACAGATAGAGCCAATCTTCCTGATCTGGCTTTGTAAACAGAAGCCTGGCAGCTTGGGATCTGTAGCACTGTAGCTGGACAAAAATAACCTGCAGTTTTCATTTCAAAGCCAGAGTCAGCAGCTGATTTTTGATCAAAGATTCTAGTTCAACTTTGACAATTCATTGCTCGATGAGGTCAGGGGATGAATACAGAAACACAAGATTTTTACAGATATATGGAGGAAGCTAGAATAATTAATCTGTTTAAAAATAGATTAATCTTTGAAACAATATGGTTTCACAGGTGCATCTCAATGAATTAGAATATCCTCAAAAAATTAACTTATTTCAGTAATTCAGTTGGCATGGAGGTGATCAGCTTGTGGTATTACTGAGGTGTTGTGGACACCCAGGTTGCTTTGATAGCAGCCTTCAGCTTGTCTGCATTGTTGGATCTGTTGTCTCATCTTCCTCTTGACAATATCCCACAGATTCTTTCAGGGTTTTAGGTCAGTCGAGTTTGCTGGCCAATCACAGCACAGTGATACCATGGTCATTAAACCATGTACTGGTACTTGTGGCAGTGTGGGCAAGTGCCAAGTCCTGCTGGAAAATGAAATCAGAATCTCCATAAAGCTTGTCAGCAGAGGGAAGTGCTCTAAAATTACCTGGGAGATGGCTGTGCTGACTTTGAAGTTGATAAAACACCGTAACCAACACTGTGGAGAGGCACAAAGTCCAAGTTGCTTGAGTTCCAATGTGAAGTTTCCACAGTTAGCCATGATCTGGGGAACTACAAGGGGGGGCTGAAAAGTTCATAGGCTGAAAAGTTTATACTGGTCAAATTTGACCATGTGATTTATTTTTCAACTGCAGGGATCCAAGCGCTGCAACACTGATGGAAGAAGTGTGCGGACCGAAGGGGAGACAATGTTGAAAAATAAGCCACATTTGGTGAAATATGACCACTATGAACTCCCCCCGCCCCCCAAGTGTTCAGTAGGCCAACATTTCTCTTAAAAATCCATTTTTCTTTTTGGTCTTATGTAATATTCTAATTTTCTGAGAAACTGAATTTCAGGTTTTTGTTAGCTGTAAGCCATAATCATTAAAATTAAGAGAAATAAACGTTTTAAATATTCTGAGTAATGAATCTATATATGCGTGTCCCTTTTCAAATTAACTAAAATAAATTAACTTTTTGATGATATTCTGATTAACTGAGAAGCACCTGTATGTATTTCATTTAAAAACTGGTGTGAAAAAATGCTTGCCCCCTTCCTGATTTCTCATTTTTTTGTGTTTATCACACTTAAATTTTCAGATCATCAAACAAATTTAAATATTAGACAAAGATAACACAAGTAAACACAAAATGCATTTTTTAAATGAAGGTGTTTATTATTAAGGGGGAAAAAATCCAAACCTACATGGCCCTGTGTGAAAAAGTCATTACCCCCTAAACTTAATAACTGGTTGGACCACCCTTAGCAGCAACAACTACAGTCAAGCGTTTGCGATAACTGGCAATGAGTCTTTTACAGCGCTGTGGAGGAATTTTGGTCCACTCAACTTTGCAGAATTGTTGTAATTCAGCCACACTGGAGGGCTTTTGAGCATGAACCACCTTTTTAAGGTCATGTCACAGTATTTTAATCGGATTCAGGTCAGGACTTTGACTAGGCCACTTCAAAGTCTTCATTTTGTTTTACTTAAGCCATTCAGAGGTGGACTTGCTGGTGTGTTTTGGATCATTGTCCTGCTACGGAACCCAAGTGCGCTTCAGCTTGAGGTCATGAACAGATGGCAGGACATTCTCCTTCAGGATTTTTTGGAAGACAGCAGAATTCATGGTTCCATTTACCACAGCAAGTCTTCCAGGTCCTGAAGCAGCAAAACAGCACCACATCATCACACTACCACCACCATATTTTATTGTTGGTATGATGTTCCTTTTCTGAAATGCTGTGTTACCTTTACGCTGGATATAATGGGACACACACCTTCCAAAAAGTTCAACTTTTGTCTCGTCAGTCCACAGAGTATTTCCCCCAAAGTCTTGGGGATCATCAAGATGTTTTCTGGCAAAACTGAGATAAGCCTTTTTGTTCTTTTTGCTCAGCAGTGGTTTTCATCTTGGAACTCTGCCATGCAGGCCGTTTTTGCCCAGTCTCTTTCTTATGGTGGAGTCATGAACACTGACCTTAACTTAGGCAAGTGAGTCCTGCAGTTCTTTGGATGTTGTTGTGGGGTCTTTTGTGACCTATTGAATGAGTTGTCACTGCACTCTTGGGGTAATTTTGGTCAGTTGACCACTCATGGGAAGGTTCACCTCTGTTCCATGTTTTCGCCATTTGTGGATAATGGCTCTCACTGTGGTTCACTGGAGTCCCAAAGCTTTAGAAATGGCTTTATAGCCTTTTCCAGACTGATAGATCTCAATTACTTTGTTTCTCATTTGTTCCTGAATTTCTTTGGAACACAGCATGATGTCTAGTTTTTGAGAATCTTTTGGTCTACTTCACTTTGTCAGGCAGGTCCTATTTAAGTGATTTCTTGATTGAGAACAGGTGTGGCTGTAATCAGGCCTGGGTGTGGCTAGAGAAACTGAACTCGGCTTTCCAAAGATATAATAAACCACAGTTAATTTATGTTTTAACGGGGGGGAACAATCACTTTTTCACACAGGGCCATGTAGGTTTGGATTTTTTTTTTCCCTTAATAATAAACACCTTCATTTAAAAACTGCATTTTGTGTTTACCTGTGTTATCTTTGTCTAATATTTAAATTTGTTTGATGATCTGAAACATTTAAGTGTGACAAACATACAAAAAAAATGAGAAATCAGGAAGGGGGCAAACACTTTTTCACACCACTGTGTATAAGCAGGCGGACAGTTCATAAGCTATGTAATTCTGGATTTGGTAATAGTATGCTGTTGAGGTGAAAAAACTTTATTGAATGATTTTGAATGTGTAAAGTGGTCTCAAGAGGTGGATTTATGTACATTTATACACCAGTCTTTTGGATGAAGACTTGATATTCTTGTGGTTCATCCACATCTCCACAAGTATTATTAATTCCTTCAGTGTGTCACCTTTCACCAAATTAAAAGCTAAATGCTGCATCTTGTGAGCTGTAGCAGCAAGATCATTTACCTTCTGTAGTCAGCTTGTAGAACCATCCTCATACAGACTTCCTAAGCACAGCTGTGTGCCCAGGAGTCCAAGGAAGACAGGAGCAGTGAATAGTGAAAGCATCTTTTTCCCAGAACATTTTAACCATATTGGAATATTTAATTAGGAAAGTAAATCAGTAATCTCTTGATTAAATCACAGAGCTAATGCATGTGATAGTTTAGCACCTTGGGGGAGCCAGATTATCTAGCATCTCAGACAGGAGACAGTGGATAAGCATGGGAGAACAATGAGCAGGAGGTTCCTGGTGAGATAGCAGGAAGGAGTCAAGGATGAAGGGGGTTGAATGCAGTGTGATGCAAATGTCATGTTGTGTGTGGAGAAATGCCATGAAACTTAAGAGGAGAGTGCCTGCTTAAATGTTCAGTCTGTTCTTTGCTTGTGAGATGTGAGTGTGTAATAAATCATCTGCAATGAATCTGTCTCTTCATTTACACACTCCACACTGGTGACCCAAGACGTATTATGGAACACGAGGCAAGATCCCCGGAGCCGGCCCGGTCAGGAGGCTACAGCGAGGCGGCAGCCATCCCACAGACAGCCCGGACTGGAACCTCCAGCCACGCGTGTGCGGTTTCAGTCAAGCTACCGGATTTCTGGCAGCACAACCCGCGCCCTTGGTTCCACCTCACCGAGGCCTAGTTCGCCCTCCGGGGAGTAACGGCAGATGACACCAGATTCTACCATGTGGTCGCAGCGCTGGATGCCCGCACAGCTCAGCAGGTAGCAAGCCTGCTCGATCAGCCACCAGCCAGCAGCAAATATGAGGCGCTCAAGGCTGCGCTCATCCAGTGCTACATGCTCTCGGACTGTGAGAGAGCGGAGAGGCTCCTGACGTGGACCGAGTTAGGAGATGGTTTGGCCGTAGACCTGATAGAGAAGATGCTGGCGTTAATGGGCATGGACGACGGGCACTTTCTGTTTGCCCACCTCTTCCTCCGGAACCTTCCGACAGTGGCGAGAGCGGTTCTGGCCAATTCGCCGTTGCTGGCTGCGCGCGACTACCGTGCGCTAGCCCAGGAGGCAGACAGGATCATCCTCACCACCAGGGTGATCACAGTCAATGCGGCAGCGGCGGAGCCCAGCGAGACGACCAGAGGAGGCGAGGAGCCACCGACGGTAGCAGCAGCGGGGGCCAAGGAACGCCAGAGAGACACGCTCTGTTTTTACCACCGCCGCTTCGGAGAGAAGGCACGCAGATGTGCGCCCCCGTGCCAATTCAAGCGCTCGGGAAACGCCAAGGCCGGGGGTCAGTAGCAGCTGCAACCCTCGGTGAAGAGAACAAGCTGCTCTACTTGACGGACGCATGCTCAGGGAGGCGTTTCCTCGTGGACACTGGAGCCCAGAAGAGTTTCATCCTGCCGACCTACACTGACCGGCTGGCAAGACCTAACGGCCCCGAGATGTTGGCAGCAAACGGCTCAGATATTAAGACCTTTGGTGAGAGGACTCTGCTCTTATTTCTACACGGCCGTACATATGAGTGGACTTTTGTTGTAGCAGCACTGAATTACCATATACTGGGGGCTGATTTTCTGTATGCATATGGTTTACTGGTTGATGTTGCTAACAGGCGCCTGGTTAATGCACTGTCCTTTGACTCTCTCCCCTGTATAGCTCGAGTGACCCAGCCAACAGCACAAGCCAACGTCACAGCTACAGGCGGTAAGTTCCACACACTGCTCACTCAGTTCCCAGCACTCACGGTCCCGATGTTTTCCGCGGCCATCGCTAAACACGGGGTGGAGCACTTTATCACCACCACCGGGCCACCCGTTTTTGCAAGACCTTGGCACTTGGACGCAGCTAAACTGGCCATAGCGCGCGAGGAGTTCGCCAAGCTGGAAAGGTTGGGCATCATCAGGCGCTCGAACAGCCCATGGGCATCCCCGCTACACATGGTCCCTAAGGCTGAGGGATCGTGGCGACCGTGCGGGGATTTCCGCAGGTTGAACAACGCCACAGCGCACGACCGCTACCCAATTCCCCACATACAGGATTTTTCCATTCACCTTGCCGGAGCACGCATTTTTTCCAAAATAGACCTGGTCCGCGGTTACCACCAAGTCCCAGTGCGCGCTGAGGACATACCCAAAACAGCGATGATAACTCTGTTCGGTCTATTCGAGTTCCTGCGCATGCCATTCGGGTTAAAAGGAGCGGCACAGCCGTTCCAGCGCATGATGGATGCAGTGCTGCGTGATCTCCCGTTCGTGTTCGTCTACCTGGACGATATCCTGGTAGCCAGTGCGTCTGAAGACGAACACGAAACCCACCTCACGACGGTTTTCCGAAGGTTGGAGGAGCACGGGTTAATAATCAACCCGGTGAAATGCCAGTTTGGCATGACGGAGATTGATTTTTTGGGGCACCGCGTCTCTCCGGAAGGAGTGATCCCACTGCCTGACAAGGTGCGCGCCATGGCGGATTTTCCCCGGCCTTAGACGGTCAGGGCGCTGCAGGAATTTTTGGGGATGGTGAACCTTTATAACCATTTCCTTCCCCGCGCGGTGCGGCTCATGCAACCATTGTACGCTGCGCTCAAGAAACAGAAACCCGAGGATAGGGTCGAATGGACCCCGGAGCGAGAGCGGGCGTTCTCGGAAGTTAAAGCAGCCCTGGCAAACGCTGCACTGCTGGCGCATCCGGACCCGGTGGCCTGCATAGCGCTCACCACCGACGCTTCAGATGTGGCCATAGGGGCTGTCGTGGAGCAGCGCGTCGCCGGGGCTTCGCAGCCGCTCGCCTTTTTTAAGCAGAACATTGCGCGACAGCGAACGTAAATACAGCGCATTCGACAGAGAGTTGCTGGCTCTCCACCTGGCCATACGCCACTTCCAGTTCTGGCTGGAAGGGCGCAGCTTCACCACGTTCGTGGACCACAAGCCGCTAACATTTGCGATGGCCAAGGTTTCAGAACCGTAGTCGGGCCGGCAGCAGAGACAGCTGGCCGCGATCTCAGAGTTTACTACCGATATTCAGCATGTGTCGGGTAAACTGAATGTGGTGGCGGACTGCCTCTCGCGCGCCGTGGTGGCCCTGGTCTGCGTGGGGATAGATTACACAGCCATGGCCGCGGAGCAGATTAGCGATGCAGACGTGCACGCGCTCCAGTCTGGACCAACAGGGTTAAGGCTGGAGAGCAGGGTGCTGCAAGATGGCGCCCCCCCCCCAATCTGCGATGTCTCCACGGGTCGCCCGCGTCCGGTGGTCACGGTCGTGTGGCGCCGCCACGTGTTTGAGTCGGTTCACACTCTGGCGCACCCAGGAGTGCGCGCGCAGGTCAAAATGGTGGGAGAGAAGTTTGTGTGGCCGAGCCTACGCAAACAAGTGAAAGAGTGGGCTGCAGCCTGCGTGGCGTGCCAACGAGCCAAGGTATTCGTATTCCGGCTAAGAGGTTCGACCATGTTCACGTGGACCTTGTGGGCTCCCTCCCATCATCACAGGGGTGCACGCACCTCCTGACAGTGGTGGACCGCACCACACGCTGGCCAGAAGCGGTCCGCTGGAGGCAACCACGTCTGCGGACGTAGCGCGCGCTTTTTTAACAGCATGGGTGGCACGTTTTGGAGTCCCGTCGGACATTACGTCCGACAAGGGCCCTCAATTTGTTTCCGAACTCTGGTCCGCGATGGCCCGCAGCCTGGGTGTTACAATTCATCGCACAACCACGTACAACCTACAGGCCAATGGGTTATGCAAGCGTTTTCATAGATCACTGAAAGCAGCACTCAGGGCTTCATTGACGGATGCAAACTGGGTAGACAGGCTGCCGTGGGTTTTATTGGGGTTGCGCTCCACGTTGAAAGAGGATCTGGAAGCTTCCCCAGCAGAGCTCGTTTTTGCGCAGCCACTATGGCTGCCCGGGGAATTTCTGCCAGATAATCCCGAGCCGGACAGCTCCCCGTCTCAGCTTTTGCACCGTAGCGCAAACACAGGCACGCTGCCGGGACCTGCCCACCACAGTTTTCTGCAGGTTTTCGTGCCTAAAACTTTGAAGAGCACGGAGTTCGTGTTTGTCAGACACGATGCCCACCGCCCTCCATTGCACCCACCCTATGATGGACCATTCAGAGTGTTGGAAACAGGGGTGAAGCCTTTTTTGCTAGACTTGGGGGGTAGGAAGGAAAAAATTGGCATAGACAAACTCAAACCCGCTTTCGTTGTGGTGGACGAGCAAGTGCTGTTGGCTAGGGCCCCTCGGCGTGGAAGACCCCCAAGGAGAGCTCCCAGGGAAATGATTCACCAGTACAGCCACACGGACAGACCGAAGTGCCCCCCCCCCCCCAGTCACAGCCCACCCGCAGTCAGACACACTCCCAGCAGCCCCCCACCGGCACAGCAGTGCCACGGAGGCGGTAAACCCCAGTTACAGCAGATACGGGAGGAGATGGAAGCCCAAGCAGCATGTGGACTGATATTCTATTGTTCTATCACAGCATGTGGACTGTTATTCTATTGTTCTAAGATGCTGGGGGGCGGGGGTAGTTTAGCACCTTGAGGGAGCCAGATTATCTAGCATCTCTCAGACAGGAGACAGTGGATAAGCATGGGAGAACAATGAGCAGGAGGTTCCTGGTGAGATAGCAGGAAGGAGTCAAGGATGAAGGGGGTTGAATGCAGTGTGATGAAAATGTCATGTGTGTGGAGAAATGCCATGAAACTTAAGAGGAGAGTGCCTGCTGAAATGTTCAGTCTGTTCTTTGCTTGTGAGATGTGAGTGTATAATAAATCGTCTGCAATGAATCTGTCTCTTCATTTACACACTCCACAATGGTTCCATTCCACGCTTTAGCTGATGTCAAGTCACCTTTATTTATCACATTTCAAAACAACTGCCATTGACCAAGGTGCTTTATAAACAAGATAAAAATACAAAAATTATGATAAATAATTCAGCAGTAAGTTAAAATTAAAACACAAAAAAATATACATGTACAGTGGCAAAAATAAGTGTCTTCAATACTTGTTCATTGTGTCATTCATCCATCCATCCATCCATCCATCTTCTTCCACTTAATCCTTTTTGGGTCGTGGGGGGCTGGAGCCTATCCCAGCATCTTTGGACGAGAGGCAGGGTACACCCTGGACAGATCGCCAGTCCATCGCAGGGCCAACACAGAGACAGACAACCATTCACTCTCACAGTCATACCTAAGGACAATTTAGAATCCCCAGTTTGATGCCAATTAACCTAACTTGCATGTTTTTTGGCATGTGGGAGGAAACCGGAGAAATCCCAGAATAAACCCACGCAGACACGGGGAGAACATGCAAACTCCACACAGATCACTGTTGGTCGGGGGCTGGGATCGAACCCAGGATCCCCCGGTGAAGGGTGAGTTGCTGTGCTGCTTTATCATATATAACTTGTTTTGTGAACATAGTTGCCTTGATTTCTTTATATGTATGGATTACTTGGGTTGTTACTGATATCTGGTGAAAATCTCAGGTCAATGGCTCCATCAGAAATATGTTTAATGAGAAAATGTTGATGTGTTCAATACTTATTTTCCCCACTGTATATAAAATAAGATAAAATGGGAAAAACATGCAGTAAATATACTCACTGCCAAAGAAAATGCAACACTCTAGAAAAGTTTGATATTTTTACTAATTTTCATGGAAATGGTAAATTAAAGGATACAAATTATTTTTAGACATCTTCAAAACAATATCAGAGATCGACAAGTAAAAATCTGTGTGTCAACTATTTTCAAAATTGAACGAAACTGAAGCACCCTGACTTTCCGAAATCACAACAAAACTTTTGTCTTAAAAACAAGGTTCAATATGAAATATTGCCTCCATTTGTGTTAACTTAGGCAGTAATACGCCTCCGCATGGACCTCACGAGAGCCGTCTGATGTTGTCCTGGGGGATATTTAGCCACACCTCCTGCAATGCCATGACCAGTTCCTGTCTGTTCTGCTGCGTTGGTACTCTGGCTGAAACATGTCGCCCAAGTTGATCCCACAAGTGTTCAATGGGGAATAAATCTGGAGAATCCACCTTATTCCTGGAGGTGCCGCTGTAGGAACGATTATGGGCGGAACTTCCGGTTTCGGCTGAAGTAGAGTTAAATCAGTCAGCAAGAGCGGAGCAGGCATTTAAAATATCGTTTTTAAAAGTTTTTCAAATTCATTTTAATGTATAGTCCACATATGTGTTTTGCACTGAAGTGGCAGCTAATTTCAGCACTTGTAGTTTTTGTATTTTTTGAATGTTTTGGCGTAGTTCAGGCACTTGTTGCTGGTGTTCGTGGTTGTGTCATAGACAGTATAAATGGAGGCTTCTCATTGGAGACGCGTTGATCATTCCCTGAAAATTAAAGAGGACTGTTGGTGTGATCGGTGGTACAGACCAGAGCATCAGGTATGTTTTCACTTGTATGAATGTCACAGATCTGACATTTATGCGTCATATACGTCACCAGATGCAATGCTGCATGAAGTAAAATAAATAAAAAATAGTAATAGTTTGCTTCCTAAGGCTTAACGAGTTAAGAAAGACATAACATAGTTTGGGGGGGTTGCATTTGTTGCACTGCCATGGAACGATATGGACTAGCAGCCTCAGCATGCATTAATTTTTAAATTATCACAAAATATAGATCAATAAAATTTTGAACAATTGTCAGAAAAGGTCTGTACATGTTAAGTTAAATAAGCATTCACAGCATGACAGGAGCATGAGTATTTTAATTTCTGGGTAAAACAAACAGCTACAGCTGTCTGTGCACGGTGTTGTGGTTCATTGTGGCTCTGACTAGATTCTACGTCTGCTCTAAGGTAAATTTGATTATGTCCAACATCTTTTAACAAAATGCATCTGACTTTATTGCGGTGGAGACATTGATATATCTCAGAGCTTTTATTTGTTTACAGCGTTAGCATCTTAGCAGTGGAGCTAACTAACTGAGCTACTGTCTACCAGGCCACTTTTTAAGGTCATCTTCCCATCCCTTGATAGTCATGGGAAGTGGTAGGATTATATTACTGTTTCTGAGGTGCAAAAGGCCGTGTTCCAGCATTTTTGATGCCAAAGTCATTGTTTTTTTAACAAGGAAAAGTATCCCGTTTCAGTGACAACCACACGTTTTAAACTAGTACTGGAAGTTGCGCCCATAATTCCCACAAGGCATCATGGGGGGTAGGAATAAGGTGGATAAGAAGGCCAAGGAAGGACATCAAAGTTCTGTTGCTGCAGGTACTCCCTGGCGACTTGGGCAGCATGTGGATGAGTATTGTCCTGCTGGAACACCTGGAGGTCAGGGTAGTCCGAAAGAAGGGCATCTCAACAGGTTGCAGAACGTGTTCAATGTTAAAGTGCCATCAAGGACGACTGACTGTGTCCTGTAGTTACCTGAAATGCCGGCCCACACCGTGACTTCAGCACTGCCCCATCAGTTGACCTGTCGGACACAACATTGGGGCCCTGGACTGGCAAAATCAGGATTCATCAGAGAAAAGAACAGTGTCCCAGTGCCGTAGGGTCCACCTGTTGTACAAGCCCACTCGTGACGATTTTGTTGCCTCTCTGCTGTCACGATCATCTCTCAAAACGGCCTTTGGCCTCATAGCTCCTGATGCCTGAGGTGCCTTTCTCATGGTATTGGCTGAAATCCTTGGCTGGTGTCTCCTGGGCCATCTAGGTGGCTGTGTGGAACCAATCTTGGAGGTGCTGCAGCATGATGTACCAGTCTTGCTCCAGGGTGGTGACACATGCTCATCCTAGAGGTGGTCTATCAGCCACGGACCAAGTTTTGACCTGGCATTATTGCAACCAAACAATGGTTGCTGCATTGCAGCCCAACTGGAGGGCCATCTGTCGTGCCGACACTCTGCCTTCCAAAAGGCCCAAAGCATAGTTACATTCATCACGTGACAGTTGTGGCATCGTGGAAATTTCACAACATAGTGCTATACATTTTTGTTCATCTTTATATAGGGAAGATGACCACTCCTTAAAATCACCAATTTCTGACTTTTGAGCACCCTAAACAAACAAGTTCAAAAAGACTATAGAGCAAGAGCTCAAAGGCACTGAGTTGTGACAGTGAGTACAACCACTGAAAATGAGTTCTAGATGTATTTTAAGTTATACAAACACTATTACTCAAGCTCAAATAGGATGGACCCAAAATATTTATATCAAAATTGTGTTGCATTTTCATTAGCAGTAAGTATAAACTATAAAAGTAAATAAAAGCTGATTACAAAGGTAACATTCTCAACTCATTAAAAGGCCAAGGAGAAAAGATGAGTCTTTAAAGGAGTTTTAAAACGGACATGCCATCTGCTGGTGTTGGTCCACTGTGTTTTATCAAGTCCAAAGTCAGCACAGCTGTCTACCAGGACGTTTTAGAGTACTTTGTGCTTCCCTCTGCTGACAATGGAGACCGATTTCATTTTCCAGCAGGACTTGGCACCTGCCAACACTGTCAAAAGTACCCAAACTTGGTTTAATGACCATGGTATTATTGCGCTAGATTGGCCAGCAAACTCTCCTGACCTAAACCCCACAGAGAATCTATGGAGTATTGTCAAGAGGAAGATGAGAGACACCAGACCCAACAATGCAAACAAGCTGAAGACCGCTATCAAAGCAACCTGGACTTCCATAACACTTCAGCGGTACCACAGGCTGATCGCCTTGATGCCACGCCGCACTGATGCAGTAATTCATGCAAAAGGAGCCCCGAGCAAGTATTGAGTGTGTACATGGACATGCTTTTCAGTCGGCCAACATTTCTATTAAAAATCCATTTTTAAAATTAATTTTATGTAATATTCTAATTTTTTGAGAAATTGAATTTGGGGTTTTCATGAGCTGTCAGCCATAATTATCAGAATTAAAAGAAATTAAAACTTGAAATATCATCCTGTATCACTCTGTGCAATGAACCTATGCATGAGTTTCATTTTTCGAATTCAATTAGTGAAATAAATCAACTTTTTGATGATATTCTAATTTATTGAGATGCACCTGTATATATATATATATTTTTGTGTTTGTGTTTTTATACTGTTATGCCTGATAATTTTGTACGATGACCTTGAGTGACCTGAGAGGCTCCTATAAGTACAATGTATTATTATTATTATTATTACCTCACCCAGTATGGGGTTACAGGGGGCCACACTGGAGCCAGGGTGGGGGGTGGGGGGGGCAACTCAATGGCAAGCAAATAGCGGCTGGGTTCCTGCCCATAGGCCCCAACTGGGCTCCCCACCCCCCCAGATAAGCAGAAGAAGATGGATGGATGGGTTTCCGCTCTTAAAATTTATTCAGGTGAACTGAAATATTGAGCCATTTATTGAAAACTAACATTAGAATAATAGCAAATTATTTGCACATAACTCTTTCAACTGGTCTCAACCACTCAATTTTTTTTGTAGCACTTGTACAAAATTTCAGAACAATGACAGACTGATGAATGTGATTAGTTCATTTAAAGTGATTGTACATGATGTTTACTGACAAATCCTTTAGTATGCATGATTAAGTACAGGTCCTTATCACTTTATCCCTTCTTGCATGAGGCCCAATATTCAAATGGTGGCTAAAGAATCTCAATCAACTTCCAAGTAAATTCAACCTGACCTGCTGGCACACAGTATAACAGAGTCAACTCATAGTTGCTGTTGCCATCTGAATGAAGAGGAATGCTTAACATAACTTGAGTCAAGAGCCCCTATGGATGTATTTCAGGTGACGCAAGAGTCCAAGAGATTTACAGTCAGACAGATTGGGCTGGAGGAGAGGAATATTATAACATCTCCACAGTCATAGCGGCTAATGACTAATGCTACTGCTGGATGGAATGGCAGCAACCCACTGCAGCCAGTGGCAATTGCCACCGCCGAGTAGATGACACCTTGGGATGACACCTTGGCAGTTCAAGGTGGGTGTTTTTACTCAAAATTCTTCCACTTTTTAACCCTTAGGTCCCAAAATGGTTCCTCTCATAAAAGTGTAATAAAAAAGTCATATGTATATATATATATATATATTCCACTTTCACCGCATCAAATCTTTTCAACAACTTCCGACCTAACCATAGATATAAAGTTTTTTTTACTATTATTTTTAATATATTTTTTTGTTTTATGTCCTTGTTGTCATAAGAACCCCTGATTTTTTTCAATGGGGAAAAACACAAAATATACAATATTTTCCAAAAAAAGTTTTTATTCCCTTTTTGTTATAAGATGCCATGTGTTTTGTCATGTGCTTGTGTTCACCATATAAATCACAGATTACTGTGACATGCACATTTGGTGCACTAGTTCCACACTTTTCTTCGGTGTGGGCACAAGACATACTGGTTTCTGGAGGGTACTGGCTGTGGCCTCTCCTCCTTCTCCTTTCCTCCTCTTGACCATGGATTTGACCTTGGACGTGCAGGACCAGTTTGGCTGCAGATGGTCCTCTCGGCAAATGGCTCCTCTTTGCCATAGCTGGGACAATAGATGGTTGGTGTGGTATTGGGTTTTATTATGAAGTGTGGTGTAGTGGCGGCCACTTCCTCTCCCGCCACTGAACTGCCCTATAAATACCAGCGGGGCATCTTTATTCGGCTTCTTTGTCAATGCCCTTGCCTGGTGGCTGTATTGTGTGTGATCAACCCAATAAAGCTGAGTTCAACTGTGCACCTGGCCTCGTCATTACGGAGGTAATTTCATACGTAACAGTTTGATCGTCCTCTGTAACACCAACCCTCTCCATGTCCTTCTTCACTACATCCATGAATTTTCTCTGTTGTCTTCCTCTTTTCCTCCTGCCTGGCAGCTCCATCTTCAACATTTTTTGTCCAATATATCCACTATCCCTCCTGTGCACATGTCCAAACCATCTGAGCTTTGTCTGCCTTATTACTTTGTCTCCAAATCATTCAACCTGAGCTGTCCCCTTGATATACTCCTTTCTCATCCTGTCCTTCCCAGTCCCTTCTAATGAGACTCTTAGCACACCATTCACTGCACTCCACACCATTCAGATCTCACTACCATCTTGTAAATAAGGTAAAATGCGGGGGGGGGGGGGTTCAAATGCAGCCTCAGGGCTGCTGATCCTAGCAAGTAGAACACAAGTCAGCCCTGGGGTCAAGAAAGGAGGGGGAAAGAACATCAGGGCCTCTTCGTGTGTGGGAGAACACAGGATTTCCACATTTCTTGATCTCCATGGAGAGGTGTCATCCTCCATTGCCTCCTCCTACTCATTCTCATCCACATTTACACCACTTTTTTTTTTTTTTTTTTTTTTTTTTTTAAATCAATCCCAGCACACCAATACCATTTTTATGGTGGTCAGCTTTTTTATTGCCATGCACTTTGCAAGGAAAAAGAATGAGGCCTCCATGGAGGAAACTTTATGTGATGAAACCCTGCTGCCCCTGGTTGCTGGGGTGGGGGCGGGGGGGTTATAACATCAAAAACCTGTTTTCCCTGTATTTTGAATGCAGAGGTTTAGATTTATTGGGTATTCATGAGAAAAGCATTGTAATATGCCAGCAGTACAGTACATCAAAATATGTGGTTATAATTGGCCCAAATTGGGTAACGCGTGTAGACATACAGTATATGCAAATCTCCTACTCTACACACCATGCAATAGAGGGGGTCATGGAATTTTAAAAATAATCATAAAAAACAAATCCTGGCCAAGTTTCATACAATTAGCTGACTGTTAACTGACATGATACATTGAGAATTAAAAAAAGCAGAATGTATACTTTTGGATCCTAAGGTGCCTTGAGGGTTAAATGTTCCCGTCGACAAGCCAACAACCATGAGCAGGGCCAGCAAGCCCAGCCACCCAGCCCAGCTAGGACAGCAGAGAGACACCAAGGCATGGCCGCACACCCACAAGTAGCAGCAACCCCCGAAAACCCTCAAGCTCCACAACTTCAGGAAAAACACAGAATGACCAAATTAATGCTCTCAAGATGGCGACCGGGATGGTCACACTTTTTCAGTGCTGAGACAAAGTCACTGATTTTGCCATTAAAAGTGGCTGGCCTGCAGCGATCGGCGCTCGTGGCGAACACGCACGGGCTGAATTGCCACCTCCGTTGGATTGCCCTTTAATCGCCTTTCTCCAGCGACTTCCTGCGCCTTCCTGAAGCGATTGCTCAGCTAACACTAGTTAGCTTAATGCTACCTGAAGCGATTGCTAAGCTAACACTAGTTAGCTTAATGCTGGCGCCAGTCTCTAAATAACTACCTACAGCGATCGGATATACCTCCGGTGGATTACCCCTTTGATCGCTTTTATCCGGCCACTGTGAGTAAACTGACCAGCGATTCCAGCGCTTCCTTGTGATTCACTGATGTGCCCTACCTGAAGCGATTGCTAAGCTAACGCTAGTTAGCTTAATGCTGGCGCCAGCCATTCCACCTAACACCAGCCTGAATCAAAGCCCAGCTGCGAGGCCCAGCGGGGATACTACCAGGCAGGCGGCTATTTGTTTGACGGGGCTCAGCAGAGATTTCACCCAGGCAGACGGCGGTAGGCGGCGGTGCCCAGCGGAGGACTTACCGTGACTGCAGCGGCGGTGTGCGACGAGACTACCCGAAGCGATTGCTAAGCTAACGCTAGTTAGCTTAATGCTGGCGCCAGTCATTCCACCTTACACCAGCCTGAATCGAAGCCCAGCTGCGAGGCCCAGCGGGGATACTACCAGGCAGGCGGCTATTTGTTTGACGGGGCTCAGCAGAGATTTCACCCAGGCAGACGGCGGTAGGCGGCGGTGCCCAGCGGAGGACTTACCGTGACTGCAGCGGCGGTGTGCGACGAGACTACCCGAAGCGATTGCTAAGCTAACGCTAGTTAGCTTAATGCTGGCGCCAGTCATTCCACCTTACACCAGCCTGAATCGAAGCCCAGCTGCGAGGCCCAGCGGAGATACTACCAGGCAAGCGGCTATTTGTTGACGGGGCTCAGCAGAGATTTCACCCAGGCAGACAACGGTAGGTGGCGGTGCCTAGCGGAGGATTTACCGTGACCTCAGCGGAGCTCGGTGGCAGCGGCGGTGTGTGACGAGACTCGGTTGGAGGAGCGGGACGGGAGACCAGTTACGGCGACTATGAGCAACGAGACCAGCAACGGAAGGGGCTAGTTGGCTAGCTGAGGCCCAGCTGGATTCGAGGACGATCGGATCAGATTCTGGCGATATAAGCAGAATTTATTTTACTATCCACAGATTTTCCTTTTCCTTCTTTCCAAGAAGGACTGAAGATGGCTGCCACCGGATTAAAAAGTGGGCTGATGGGCACCACTAATAAGCCTTCTCTACTTCCTCTTCGTTTTGTCTTTGTGTGTCTGGACCTGCAACAAGAAGGATTTTCCGACAAACTCAACCAAAGGTGAAGTTAAAAAGTTTTATCTGTATGGATTTGGGCTTGGACATCTCACCCTACACTCTATGTGGTCTTTAAAAGCCCTGAGCAAAAACTTCCAAATTAAGGCAAACATGGCTGTTAAGCAAAAATCACAATATGGCAGAGGATATACAATTAAAGTTCTGTTAGTTCTGCTACTTCTGGCAGGAGATATTCACCTTAACCCTGGACCTGCCACTATTAAACAGCAGACCACTGGGTTAGCACAAAACCGAGCTGTACAAAAGCAAAAACAACATTTATTTTTCCAAACTGTTAATCATGCACGAGTTCTTTGGGACACCAAGGCTAAACCAAAGGGGATCCTCGGCGGTCATTTAAACATACGGAGCATAATCCCCAAAAGAGATGAGATTTCGGTGTTGCTGTTGGACTCAAATCTGGACTACCTTTGTCTCTCAGAAAGCTGGCTACACAGTAACATAGACACTAATATGATCGATATTGTGGGCTACCAGTGTTTTAGAAAAGACAGGCAGGTAGGGAGGGGAGGAGGTGTTTTAATTTACATCAAAGAGAAATATAAATGTCAACTGGTTGATTTGAATACTTCACTTGAATGTTTAGCTGTTAATGTATGTCTCTCTCCGGTAATGAATTTCAACATTGCAGTAGTGTACAACCCACTGTCACACAACTCTTCCTTTTATAATGAATTAAGTGATCTGGTTAAACAACTTGAGAAGAACAGAGAAACAATAATTCATGGTGACTTTAATATCAACTGGTCTGATAAAAAAGACAAACAAAAACTGAAAAGCCTCATGACTAAATTTAATTACCAGCAAATCATCAAAGGACCCACCAGGATAACCAAACAATCCAGAACACTTATTGACATGGTATTTACTAATAAACCAGAACGAATAACCAGAACCTATAATCTTGTAACTGGTCTCTCAGATCATAACATGGTTCTTGCTGTCAGGAAACTTACTAAAAAGCGACTACAGTATTTTGGGGGAGTCGATATTGACAAATCAAATTTTATTATCCCCAAATCAAAAAATGAGGAGTTTGAACATTACTTAGAGAATCAAAATTGGGAGCAGCTCATGGCAACATGTGAAGTAGATGATTGTTGTAATTTTATAACTGCAACAATCACAAAGTCTATAGAAAAATTTTCAAAGCAAATTAAAAGTAGACAACAGAAGATTAGCCTACCATGGTTAAATAATGAAATAAGAAAACTTATGAAGAGGCGAGACTCTGCACTGAAAACATCACTAACCTCCAAACTACAAAATGATCACCTTGTGTACAAAAGTTTAAGAAATAAAGTGGTACATGAGCTACGAAAATCAAAAATATCTTATTACAATAAACTGATAGATCATGCAAAGGGTAACAACAGTTCCCTATGGAGGCATTTAAATAACTTAACTAATAAAAAAAATGATCAGAAGGGGGTAAAGGAACTTAGAATCAATGGCAAGACCGTCAGTGACAAGGCTACTTTGGCAAATGAATTTAATTCACACTTTGTGGGCTCTGTGGAAGACTTAACAAAAATTTTTGTGCTGCCAAATGTGCTCAACAACACAAATTCCATACTCCCAACAGATACTTTTCACATCGATGAGGTAAATGAGAAGTTAATTGCTGGTATTGTTAAAACACTGTCAAACTCAAAAACTAGTGATATCTACAATATGAGCACCTCCTTTCTCAAAATGCACAGCAAAATATTAATCAAACCACTGACTCATCTCATTAATCTCTCCATTAGGTCTAGTACATTTCCATCTGGCTGGAAAAAAGCTGTCGTCATACCAGTTCATAAATCAGGCAGTAAAGACGATATATGCAATTACCGCCCAATCTCTATCTTACCAGTCCTATCTAAGGTTCTTGAAAAAGTTGTAGCTACACAGCTGATAGACTACTTACAAGACAGTCAACTTCTTCATCCACATCAATTTGGTTTTAGACCAGGATACTCAACAGAAACAGCAAATTGTTGCCTTATTGAAAACGTCAAACAGTCCTTGGACAGGGGTAATGTGGTAGGAGCTGTTTTTCTAGATCTCAAAAAGGCTTTCGATACTGTAAACCACAGTTTGCTTTTATCCAAAATGGTATCTTTTAACTTCTCCCCAAATACATTAGAATGGTTTGCATCTTATCTCCAGAATAGAGAACAGTGTGTAAAAGTTCACCAGGATAAATCCTCATTTTTAAACAACCGCATGGGTATCCCACAAGGGTCCATTCTTGGTCCTTTACTTTTCAGCATTTTTATTAATGACTTGCCGTTACACTGCTCAGCTGCAACATGCCAACTTTATGCAGATGATGCAGTTATTTACACAGCTGCCAAGACTCCAGCACAGGCTGCAGATGTACTGTCTACAAGTATGGTTGATGTCCAAGAGTGGCTCCTCAAGAACCATCTATTGCTGAACCTTCAGAAAACAGTCTCAATGTGCTTTTCAATCAAAAAATGTAACCTGCAACATTTTAAAGTTAATATACATGATCATGACATCAGTTTAGCTACAGAATTCAAATACCTTGGCATTGTACTAGATCCTCAACTCAAATTTAATCTTCATATAAAGAAAATTTCAAAAACAGTAAAAAAAAATCTGAACTGCTTTAAATTAATTAGATATTACATACCTTACGAAGCAGCTGCACTGTATATGCATTCTATGGTTTTTTCTCATATATCATACTGTTTGACAGTCTGGGCTCAAGCAGCCCCTTCCACAATAAGACATATAGGTTCATTATATAATCAAACCCTAAAAATCTTGGACAAAAAGCCCATTAGGTGGCATCACTGTAATGTTTTAAAAAAATACAACCTATTGAGTTTTGAGAGCTTCATTGACCTCTGTCTTCTGAAATTAACGTTCAAATGTTTCCATAAATCAGCACCCGAGCCACTTGCTGGTTTCGTCCAAAGACAGGACAGCAGCAGAGCCACCAGGAGTTCTGTTAACAATAACTGTAAAATATTCCACCGCAGAACCACATTTGGACAAACAGCTTTCTCTATAAAGGGCAGTCACATCTGGAACACAATGCCAAATGAAATTAAAATAATAACGGACTTTAAAACATTCACTAAAAATGTTAAAAACTGGCTGAAAAATAAACAAGAATGTACTCATGTATGAATTATTTGTCTGCAAAGTGAGAGTGAATGAAGGGAAGGAATAAATGTGTTTGTTTATAGTGAGTGACAGAGGGAGGAAGGCCTGAAATAGGCAAATGTGAGTTATGTTATATGTGTTAAATGTGAGTCAGGCTGTTATATTTGTGTATTTATAATATTTATGTTAAAGGTGAGTCAGGCTGTTATATTTGTGTATTTATAATATTTATAATATTTATAATTGTGTATTTATAATTTTTCTGCATTGATGTATGTGGTTATTGTGTATATTTTTATCTTGATTCTTTTTTCTAAAGCCCATCCAGGGACAAGAGTTGCAAATTAGCTAATAGCTATACACTCTATGTGCAACACATCAGATTGATTGTCTTTGATTAATTGTCTATGTTTATTGCACTGTCCCTGTCAAATAAACTAATCTACTACTAATGCTACTGTTAAAGTGCTAGGAGAAGAGACAAAAAATGAGATTCATAAAGCTCCCCCTGTTGCTTCCATTGAGGGTGTATGGGTCAAATGTACAACCCGCCACTGAATAAACTATTTGTGATTCACCATCTTCAAAAGGACCGAAGGACAGGAGATTTGGGTTAACCCTCAGCTGTGCACTCTTTGTTCTTGCATGTCTTTGTCCCCCACACTCAGAGCCACTTGTGCCATAATAGGTAAGAGTATTTCTGTTGTGATGTGAGCATCAAAAATAAGTGCAAGTGATTTATCCATGTTGACCTTCAGGAGTAGAACTTCAAGTGTTTTATTCTTTTTTTTTTTTTTAGTTAAAAAAGGAAAACTGAACAAAAAACTAGAAAATTGAAAACTGGCAATATATTCTAGTTCAGTAAGCGATTCACAATATTTGGAACAGAGTGACATTGTTGAAGGTCCAGACAGACGTAATAAATTACTCAATGAATACTTAATAATTACCATTTAATTAGATAATGTTTCTGTTGGGTCATAAAACATATTTAAGCCTTAAAATGAAAGTTTAGAAATGCAAATTATGAAACCTTTCTCTCATTTTTTTAATATAAAAGAGATTCCACCCCATGTAATTTAAAAAAAAAAAAAACTTTTCCACATAAATTTGTAACTATTCTGGTCCACTCAGCTGTAGCTCTGGCAGTAGGCAGGGCTGTCTGTCAATGTGGCAACAGTTCTGGCAAAAATGCAACGAGTTTCCTTCTGCGGCTGTGTCAGCACCGTTGTCCCGTCAAGACACAGAGAGTTACCTGCCGAGGAACACTATTGAGTGCTGTTTTAGTGTTGTCATGTTTTAGGCACAGCCCTGCAATTTGAGATGAGATGAGTTTTCAGAGTTTCAGATAATGCTACTGTGTTCGAGGCAACCGACGCATCAATCTATGGCAGTGGTGGAATCCACGGTGAGGCTGCTTTTAGTTACTATGGCCCACATCTGTGGAACAGCCTGTTGGTGAACATCAGGGCTGCCGAGAGTGTTCATGTTTTTTAAAAACAGGCTCAAGACCTACTATTTTAACTGAGCTTTTGATTAGTTTCCTATTTTTAATTTTCTTAATTTCTGATTTTAAACTTATTTTAGGTTGATCTGGTAATTATTCACTTTGTTATTTAATACTATTACATTTTAAATTTTGAGTTTAAATGGGGCTGTGTGTTTATGATTATCTTTTTATTAACAAATTATGTATCTATTATTATTATTATTATTAATCATTGATGGTTTTATTTGTCTTATTGTCCTGTCCTAACTCCAGTGTTTCATCATGTGGAGCCCTCCCCCGTGGGAGGGCTCCACATGACTGTGACTGCCCACATGACTGTGACTGCCCTGGCCCACCCAACCCACCCAATGCCTGGTCTTGGGTGGTAGTAGAGGTGGTGCCCCTGTAGCTGCGGACTTGGCGCTTCCCTTGTGTTGATGGCACCCCTAAGGTGGTGCTTCTACACCTGGATCCTCGGCACTCGGCCACGTCTCACACTGATGAGTGTGTGTGTGTGTGTGTGTGTGTGTGTGTGCTTGTACGAGGTTGGATGGGTGAAGGGATGGGGTGGGAAGGGGCGTAATTGTGTTTTTTAATTTGTAAAGCACTTTGTGCTACAATTTTTTTGTATGGAAAGTGCTATATAAATAAAGTTTTGATTGATTAATTGATTGAAAATATGCGAAGTCCATACAACAGTGTTCTGAAATTGAAGGCAAAACAGCTTAACCTAGCGGCATAATGTTTGCACAACTAATGACAGTGATATGAATATGAGATTGGAGTGCGCTACAGCAAATAATCTGTAGCAAACTGGAGAAGGTTGGAATTGATATATGCGTGTTGAGTGAAGTTAGATGCCCGGCCTTGGCAATATCAAAGAAAGAAGTCTGGTAAATGTGAAGTTTTATTCTCGCAAACTTGCAACTTTTTACTTGTAGATTTGTAACCTTTTTTGTGTAAATATACAGAATTTTCCTCATAAATGCACTAATTTTTATGTGTCATGCCCACATACTGTATATAAATGTATTAGCTTGGGTGTCATATGAACAAGTGGGTGCAACTAGATCATAACAGCAGAGAAAAATCTGATTTGCTGTGAGATGAAAGCTGTTATTGTAAGTCACTGGGAGGGGAGATCCCAAAAGACATTTACAGCGGACAAAAAAACTACACGTCACAGAGGCAGGAGATGTCATGATTGAGAAGTATTGGACTGTGACTAGTTTTCTCCCTCAAGCACAGCAGGCTTGTGTTTTGTCCACTTGTCACATCTAACAACCAGGAAAGCACTCAGAGAGCACATACCTCCGCCAAGGCTCCTTCTGTTCCTCATGGATCACCTCGAAAATGTAATGGGTTCATGTGTAGGCTACGAGCCAGTTCTAATGAAAACTGCATCAAAGTCTATGCAGTAGTTTTTGAGGATTCTTGCCAACACTCTGTGAGAAGATAAGAGCCTTGGTGGAGGTGTTGCACCCTAGAAATCTATGACAGGTCTACACTGTGAGGACGGGATGCTGTGATGCGAGGAATATGTTTTAATTTGGTCTGATAACAATCCTATCACATTTTGCATGTATAATTCTGACATAGTTCATTGCTGGGACAAAGAGAGTGAGGTCAGTTAAGCGACAACTCATC
This sequence comes from Pholidichthys leucotaenia, assembly GCA_020510985.1. Classification (NCBI taxonomy): domain Eukaryota; kingdom Metazoa; phylum Chordata; class Actinopteri; order Cichliformes; family Pholidichthyidae; genus Pholidichthys; species Pholidichthys leucotaenia. The sequence goes on from CM035846.1 coordinate 93,072,260, forward strand.
ATCACTGTGCTGCTTTTCTGTATCTTCTCTTCCGGGGAATGAAAATTTTTGGCCGCTGTTATGTAACTGAGCGTGAATGACGAGACTTAAGGTGGAACTGAACAAGACTTTATTATAGACTCACAGGTTATACAGAAGTGCTTCCGCTAGGCTGAGAGGTGGTCAAAGAGACCGCCCCTCTTTCCCACAGCCCTCTTATACCCTGGGTGGCAGCGGAATCAGAAAAGTGGAGTATAACCTGTGAGTCTATAATAAAGTCTTGTTCAGATCCAACATCACACCCCCGCTTCAAAAAGGTCCAAAACACACATAAAATTAAGACCCTCCCCAATTTAGAACCCACGCACTAAAAGTGAACAGAAATATCAGGACCTACCACATTCATACAAAATAATTAAGGCTGGGGGAGACAGGTGGACTACCGTCCCACCCCCACATGGCTAGACAGATTATTCTGCCATCATTGCTAAAACACAGTCCATTAAACAGAAAATTGTCATGTTTCGAAAATAAATAATCCAAAACAATCCCCTTATTAGAACAAACATATATACAAGCAGGTTATACCCCCATTAATAAATCAAATAAACAACTTAGTTACTATTCATACCAACACCATGCAATAAACACATCACACCAGATATCAGTCTGCCCCAGTAGAGGATCAACCCCCCGGAAAACCATCAGACGGTTCCCTTCCAGAGCACCTTCTTCTCTTCACGCCCAGGGATGGCCCATGCCGCTGTCGAAACACCTCCTTCTCCAGCTTGGCACGCCACAGCTCGTTAGGATGCTGCCATGAGCCATCAGAAAGCTGAAGGGAGCCATCCTCCCGAACGGCCACCACCTGCAGCCGCCCCTGGTCCTCCTGTCATTTGCGCTTTCTATGAACCCCTCTCGACTGGGCCTCCTCTCTGGGTCGGACCACATCAGCGACCCCTAGAGGAGCCCGACTCGGCTTCCAGTGTCCCTGAGTGGCACGTCGTTTTACCGTGCCAGATGGTCCTGCCCTGCTCACTTTAATTTCAGATGCTGGCGAAGCCGTTGTGACCCCTTGCTTCTTGGTACCTCCAAGCCGAACTCCGGAAGCAGAATGGGCTAGCCACTCGACTCCACCCGCCATCACAGGTGTCTCACTGCATTGCCCAGTTCCCTCAGCTAGGGCTACTGGGGCACTGACACCGAGACCCTCCCATGATGGCCCTGGGTAGGGTTGATTCTGCTCATCTTCCAGAATACTGGGCCAAGGTTCGTATCATACAGCATCGTCCACCAGTCACGGGACTGGCCGGTCCCACAAGCCACAGCCTGACCACTCTTCTCCAACACTGCTGGTGACTGAAAAGCCCAGTCCATAAAAAAGGTCACAGCAATATTCTCACCATTGGCGGTCACCACAAACTGCAGGTTGGACACCTCCGCCGATTTGTACCTAGCCGTCAGTTCCACTGAACCCACAATGGCTAGCCTTTTTCCTCCATACCCACACAATGGCGCTGAATAACCTCTCACTCAGTAGTATGGGAAGAAACTCCTCACTGTAGGCCAATTCAACACGGACCTCATTGCGCCCATGTCAGCCAGCAGCGGCACTTCCCTCCGTTCAGCTTTACTATACAGTATGTATGGCCATCGGTGTTCAGAGAGACTGTGTGGATAACCGTAGGAGTTGGAGCAGGGGTGTCCGCTTTGTGTCGCCGTTCTCCTTGCTCGAACCTATTACAGGCCCTGGCAAAATGATGCAGAAGTCCCCATTTGCCGCAGCATTTTCCTCTTGCTGGACACTCTCTTGCCTTACAGCGGTGCTTAGTGGACCCACAACCCAAACACCTGGGTGATCCTGGGACGGACCTGATCTTCACAGCCGTAGCGCATTCCTCCTTCTCCTGCCCGCTATCATCGCTGTCCAGGTCCACAGCCTGTGCCGCTGATTGTGATTCAGAGTGGTGCAGCGTAGCTCTTTCACCGAGGTCACATGACAGTCTATCTGCTGCTTCACACTGCTGAGCTATCTCGATAGCTATGGCTAACGACAATTTGCCAGAGTGCGTGAGGAGCCTCGACCTTGCCATCAAGCAAAGCGTGTGCCCCACCAGCTGGTCACGGACCATCTCTTCCTCCAATGCTCCAAACCAGCAGTCCCTGGCCAGCTGACGCAGGTCTGCACCATATTGTTGTACTGACTCACCGATCTGCTGGTGGCGCTGCCGAAACTGGATCCTTTGGACAATGACGTTTTCAGGGGCACGAAAATGTTGCGCCATTAGCTCAACGTCTTCAAAGCTATCGCTAGCACCCAATATAGCAAGGATACTCTGTCCTTCCATACCCAAATTATGAACCAATATTGCCCGAGACCATATCTTCTCCAGTTCACCAAGGTTCAGAGCCACCAAGTAATTTTGGAATGCGGCGAACCATCTCACCCAAGGGACCAGTGGCTCACCGGGAAGCTCCAGAAACAACCGAATGGTAGTGACTCCCGCGTCCATGTTTTTTACCCTTGTCGCCAAATATCAAGTCTGTAACTGAGGGTGAATGACGAGACTTAAAGTGGAACTGAACAAGACTTTATTATCGACTCACAGGTTATTCAGAAGTGCTCCCGCTAGGCTGAGAGGTGGTCAAAGAGACCGCCCCTGTTCTCCACAGTCCTCTTATACCCCGCGTGATGGCAGAACTGGAAAGGTGGAGCCACCACCCGTGTCACACAATAATACATCCTATGAACAACATCACAGTTGCCATGTTTCAGATCCGGCTAAAATGGGTCTGACAAACGACCTGGACAAACGATTATAAAAAAAACAACCAAAAAACGCAGAACCAGGAATAATAAAGTTGCCAAACAGAAGACTGAGTCCTGTTGTTCAAAGGGTGCAACATAAACTTGGTGTTTCCACCCAGTTGGTATAGTTTATCAACAGAGAGCTGGAGGTACATGGGGAAAAAAAATAGTACACACTGGTAAGGACACACTACACAAGAAACAAGACGGCTGCTAGCCTAGCATGGTAATGCCCACAGACCACCTTGGAGTGAAGGTAGCAGCTTGCTGTCATGACTGGGGCACAGCAAATATCACCAGTTTGGGAGAGTTTGATGGTGGAGATAGAAATAAAGTTGTTTATACTAGCAGCAAAGGAGCTAAATGATGTCTGTGCAGCACTTAATGTGACTGCATGTGAGAGTGACAGAGACTCACCTCGTAAGTTGAGGAGGCTTATCCTGCAGGATCTAGAGGGAGAAGATGTTACTTCACTAGAAGATGAAGGTCTGACTCTGTTAATGAACCTGAATGATAAGATTGATGAATTAACTTCCGGTTATGGCTGCCACGTAAGACGGACGTGTCTCACTCTGCTCTGCTCCTGGAGAAAAAAAAAAATCGGCAAATAACTCTCTCATTTGGGACAGAACGTATCCCAGCGTTTGGGCGAGGATATGTCGGCGAAGCCCAAGGCTGGAAAACCAGGTAGAGGAAAAAGCGAGCCGCCGAAACAGTCCAAATTAACGGACTTTCAGGTCTGTGACGCAGCAAATAAAACTCCATATATGGCGGAGGAGGCTGGCAACGGTGCGATGTCTGCGGGGAGCGGCGCAGATGCGCTGATGGCTGCCATGAGTTCAATGAGAGCGGACTTTTCCTCTAGATTTGATGGGATTATGGCAGCGTTGGAAGGAATGAGAAAGGAATTGGGTGACTGTGTAGAACGAATGGCGCAGATGGAGCTCCGTCTCTCTAGTGCTGAAGATGACGTCACCCGTCTTCAATTAAAGGTGCGCACTTTGGAAAAAAAAATAAATGTCTGGAAGATAATATTTTGGATTTGGAATCTCGGTCGAGACGGAACAACTTGAGGCTGGTGGGTCTTCCAGAGGAATCAGAAGGTCGGGATGCATGTTCCTTTCTGGAAAAGTGGATTCCGGAGGTGCTGGGCAGCGCGGAGTTGCAATCAGCAGTGGTTCTGGAAAATGCACACCGTATTGGCCCACGGAGAGATAAGGGACCACCGAGGACCTTAATTATGAAGTTTCTCAGCAACAGAGACAGGATGAAGATCTTCAACGCTGCACGAGCTAAAGGAGAGATTAAACACCAGGACCAGCAGGTACGGTTCTACCCAGATCTGGCCACAGGAATCCAACAATTGAGGAAGCAGTTTGATCCCATACGTAAGGAGCTGCGCAACCTTGGGATTCGTCATGGTGTAATCTATCCTGAGAGACTGCTGACCACGTATGAGGGCAGAACCCACATCTTCAAGACCCCAGAGGAAGCGCAGGAGTTCATCAAGAAGATCAAAGAAGAAGAAGAGACTGGTGGGAGCTAAGCATGAACAAAATATAAGGTAGAATAATTAAGCATTTGCACAGGCATCTGACTGACTTGAAGTAAATAGCAAGTTTACAAAATATAGATTGTATTATATATTAAAAAAAAACAAAACAAAAAAAAATCTATGATGTACAAAGTTGCTAAAAATTTTGGAGTTAAGCTGGAAAACTACAGAGGAGAGTTAATGTTACGTCATTAAAAGCAGTAGAGTTAGGGTGATTGGGAGGATGAAGAAGGAGTGGCTTAGGCTGTTCCCCGTGGGTGTGGAGCGGTCGATGGCTATATCGGGAGACAGAATTTTTCTTTTGATTTTGGGGGTTTTGCCACAAGTGTGGGAAGGGGGAATTTGTTTGTGTGTAGTTTGTAGGATGAATGTTCAACCACTCATGTTTTTGCTTCTCTGTATGAGCATGTTTACACTGCAAGGTAATCCCAAACTCTCTATTGATCATAAACCAAAGCGTTAATCTTAATTTAACTTCATGGAATTGCAGAGGTCTACAAAATTTAAAAAAACTTAAACAAGTTATGAATAAAATAAAAGACATGGGTTCAAAAATTGTGTTTTTACAAGAAACTCATCTAATAGAGGAGGATATAAAAAGAATTAGGAGTAGATGGCAAGGAAGTGTCTTCACCTCATCATTTTCATCCCGGGCCAGGGGAGTTATGACTCTCATACATAAATCAGTCCCTTTTCAAGTGAAAAATGTAATTGGAGACAAATTTGGAAGATATGTAATCATTCAAGGTTCTTTGCTATTAGAAAATATAAATCTTGTGAACTTATATGGTCCCAATATAGATGATCAAAAGTTCTTTGCTAATTTATTTCTTATCTTATCATCACTTACAGGGCAACATATAATAGCAGGGGATTTTAATTGTACATTGAATCCAGGTATAGATAGATCAACAGGACTGGATTGTACGCACAATGGATGTAGGATGACTATTAATCATTTTATGAAAGAATTGAGATTGTTAGATATATGGAGAGAAATGAAACCACAAGTTAAAGCCTATTCTTGTTATTCCAGTACCTACAAGACATTCTCACGTATTGATTATTTTTTGATTTCCACAGAATTAAGGTCCAAGATTCAAAACTGCTTTTATGATAACATCGTGATCTCTGATCATGCCCCCTGTTGTCTAATATATGTAGATAAAAAATTGACAAAGGAATCAGGTAGATGGCAATTTCAGCATAAATGGCTTCAGGATGAGGAATTTGTCAAGTATATAGAAAAACAGATAGATGAGTTCTTTGACATCAGTACTACACAAACATCAGCATGTGTAAAGTGGGAGGCTTTCAAAGCTTTTATTAGGGGACATATTATTAGTTATACAGGATCAAAATCTAAGAAGACTCGAGAGGAGAGAGCCAAATTGGAACATAAAATAAAAAGTCTTCAGGAAAAAGTGTATGCAGGAAGTGATCCAAGGTTGGAGAATGAATTACTGATTTTGAGAGCTGAATACGACAAAAAATCAGCGAATAGAGCTGCCTCGAGTCTTCTAAGATTGAAACAATCTTTTTATGAACAAGGTGAAAAATCAGGAAAATTATTAGCATGGCAGATTAAACAATTAGAAATTAAAACACCAATTACCAGTATTATAAGTAACGGACAGGTAGTTATAGATCCTTTAGAAATTAACAGAGCCTTTAGAGATTACTATGAAAAATTATATGATACCAAAAATGAATCTGATTTAACAAAACTAAATGGGTTTTTGAACGAACTATCTATACCGTGTATTCCAAATGAAAACAGGGAGATATTGGAGTCTAAAATTAGTCAAGAAGAAGTTGGGCTAGCCATTGATAATATGAAATCAGGAAAAAGTGCAGGACCAGATGGTCTTCCAGTTGACCTTTATAAAAAATTTAAGAATAAATTAATAAAACCTTTTTTGGAAATGGTTTTAGAAGCATTTCAAAATAATAATTTACCATCATACATGAATAATGCCTTAATTATACTGCTGCCAAAACCAGGTAAGCCCTCTAATAAATGTGAAAATATGAGACCAATAAGCCTATTAAATGCCGACCTTAAGATAATCTGTAAAATTTTAGCAAGACGAATACAAGAAATTTTACCAAATATTATTAATCGAGATCAGAATGGCTTTATAAAGGGAAGACAAGGCTTCCATAATGTAAGAAGACTATTTAATATTATTTATTTTAATAAAGAAGCACCGGATACAGCTCTCCTATCACTGGACGCCGAAAAGGCCTTTGATAGAGTTGAATGGCCCTTTCTTTATGAAGTCTTACAAAGGTTTGAACTTGGAAATAATTTCATAAAATGGGTTCAGATAATATACAATAATGCTACAGCAGAAATCCTAACAAATAACATTTCAAAACCAATCAAAATCAATAGAGGATGTTGACAAGGCTGTCCACTTTCACCTTTACTATTTACTATGGCAATTGAACCTTTAGGGATAGCGATACGTTTACATTCACAAATATATGGAATTAAAGTTGGACCAACAGAACATAAAATCTCCCTGTACGCCGATGACATAATTTTGTTTATGTCGAATCTAAAAAAATCAATTCCAACCTTGTTGAATTTAATAAAGAATTTTGGGGAAATACCAGGATATAAAATAAATAAAACTAAATCTTCAATATTAATGCTAAATGAGACCCAGAGAAATTACCCAGACCCTGAGGTAAATCAATTCAATGTTGTAAATCAGTTTAAATATTTAGGAATCCAAATTGTGCCTAAGCTAGAATCAGTCGCCAGTGTCAACTATGAAGCCTTAATGTCAGATATCAATGAGTTAACTCAGAGATGGATGTCACTACCAATGTCGATGATCGGGAGAATCAATATACTTAAAAGTAATATTTTACCTAAAATACTTTATTTATTTCAATACATTCCCTTATCACCACCTTTAGATTTATTCTCAAGAATTAAAAAAAAGTTAGTGGAATTTATATGGAACAACAGGAGGGCTAGATTACGTCTGTCTTTATTATATTTACCATTTGATCGTGGAGGTCTGAAATGTCCAAATTTTATGTTGTATTATTGGTCGGCACAACTGAGGTCTATGACATTATTTTTCATCAAATGATCTACCTCACTGGACTGTAATGGAATCATACAATTTACCTTTACCTCTTCCCATATTCATATACTCAGATTCAGCAAAATTACAAAAACAAGTTAAAACTCCATTTGTAAAGCATATGATCAAAATATGGTGTGAAGCTAAAAACTATTTAAAAGAACCACAGTTATTGTCACAATTTAGTCCAATATGGGGTAATCAATATTTTAAACCAGGGAGAGCGGACGCTGTATTTAAAGTATGGAATTTAAAAGGGATACAAAAGATTCAGGATTTATATTTGCCATGTGCAGATAACAATGTCTTTTGAAGAACTGAGGATCAAATTTAATCTCAATAGAACACATTTTTTTTTAAATATCTTCAACTTAGAAACTTTATTCGATCAAATCAAAAATAAAGCTCTCACTCGACCTATTTATTCATCCTTGGAAAAAATGTTGATGAAAGATAGTAAAAGAAAGGGTATTATTTCAGAGTTTTATAACTCATTGACACTATCTTCAAGTGAAAATTCACTGAAAAGATTAAACTACTGGAAAGAAGATCTGCAAACTGAAATTTCAGAGGAACAATGGGAATTGGCTTGTACAGAAGCTCAAACCAAATCAATAAATGTACGCCTTAAATTGATACATTTCAAATGGTTAATGCGGATGTATGTTACACCGGAGGAGTTAAATAGATATAACAAAAATATACCAGATACGTGCACAAAATGCATGGAAAGTAAAGGAACCCTATTTCATTGTGTATGGGAATGTAGATTAATAAGAATGTTTTGGGAAGAGGTGAGGGTAACAATTGAAAAAATAATCTCAAAACAAATCATATTGAATCCTAAACTGTTTTTGTTGGGTCTGTACCCAGAAAAGCACAATTTTAATAAAAGTTTAAGAACATTCATAGACCTCAGTTTGCTTAATGCCAAAAAATGTATTGCACTATTATGGAAAAAGACTCATAGACCAGATGTGACTCAGTGGTTAAGACAGATGTTAACAAACCTTCCATTAGAAAGAATAACATATATACTGAAATCAAAGGAAATTGTGTTTGAGAATATATGGAGACCTTTTATTGATTATGTAAAAAATTTAAACATAACTCTTGAAGAAGAAGGTGAATGATGTGTGTGGACCTTGTAAATTCCAAACTCGTGAACATAATATGTATACTTATGTATTGGATTGTCTAGACTAAACAGAGGAGCATTGTTGAAGATTTGATTTTGTTGGTGGTTGTTGGTGTTTTTAGTGCATTTTTTTTGTAGTACTTTAGTATTAGTGTTTGATTGTTTGTATCATGTTTGTTTAAAAAAAAAACGTTCAATAAAGATATTGTGGAAAAAAAAGATTGATGAATTAATGGAGAAAAATGAGATTACAAGGGCTTCCAGTCAAAAGAAGTGCATGAGCACCCCCTGGTGGACAAAGGTGGCACACCTCATAACTCAAATGAGGAAAGCAAAACTAGGACTGTCCCGAGCCACACTGAATCAAACACTGGCCCAAGCCCAGCATTGGATTTGGGCCAATGTGCACCCACTTTACCCACTTTACAGAAGAGACTTAAAAACAGTTGGACAAATTGAAGAGCCAAATCAAAAAGATAAACTTGTCTATGCCTGGAAAGGAAGATCCAAAGAGCATTAAAGAAGGGATATGATGAAGGAGAAATTGTTGAAACTGTTATTCAGGCCATTGCTCCTGAAACAAAACTGAAGAGTTACCTGGAGAGTAGAGTTGATTTGACACTAAAGGCTCTCAGACAGATATTAAGGACTCATTATATTGAAAAAGATGCTACAGAGCTGTATCACTCCCTCACACGTGCAGTTCAACAGCCACAGGAGATGCCAGTTCAGTTTTTGGTGCGAGCCACGGACCTGAGGCAACAAGTCATCTTTGTTTCAGAGAGAATGGAGTCAGGGCTAAAGTACAGCCTTGAGCTGATACAAAATCATTTCCTCCAAACAGTACTCATCGTACATCCATGATGATGCCAGTGAGCAGATGTATAGCCATACTTACAAGACTCAAAGGTAAAGGATGAAGTTCTTTTGGGAAAAAAAATGACAGCAGCGTACAGCCTGGAAATGGAGAGAAAAAACAAATTGTCAACCACCCTAAAAACAAGGACAATAAAAGTGGCAGCTGTAACTGAGGAAAATGAAGATACTGAAAAAGAAAGCTCCAGACACAAATCAAACAGTAAGAACAAACAGGGTGAAACATACAAGTAAGACACATTGATGAGGTTGAGGAAGGCAACAAAGCTATTTGTGAAGCTATCCAAAACCTCACCACGCACATTGCAAGCCTCAGCCAGACTCCTAAGCCTCAAGCCATGAGAGTGCATGAGCAGCCAAACAGAAAATATCGGCCACAGCACAGACTGGTGAACATCAGATGATGTCAGCAGTGCCAGGTGTCCGACCAAGAAGGGAAGTGCAACCACTACTATAAATGCGGCAGCACAGAGCTTTGGGCCACTGGCTGTCGTACAAGAACCATCTCAGCCACCACCAATAAGATTGAAACTCTGCTATGTCCGGAGGAGAGGACAGACAAATTTAACGAGTTTAACCTAAAAGCACCTCTAACTGGTAAACAACAACAAACTGCCAAGCTGATGGGGAAGAAATGTCTCGCTTGAGCTTTGCTGGGTGGTGTTGACACTGTAGTTTTATGGGATACTGGTTCACAAGTGTTAGTTGTCGGAGCAGACTGGAAAAAGAGACACCTGCCTGGAGTTGAGGTGAGACCAGTAGCAGAGCTACTTGAAGAAGGTGTGTTAGACCTCTCAGCAGCAAACGGAACAGACATATGAGGGATGGATGGGAATTGAATTAACCCTGTCCAAAAATGCTGTCTGGAATGAGCTATAAACCAGTTCTTGTCCCAATTCTGGTTTCCAGCAGTAAACTCGAACGCCCCATCATTGGGTTTAATGTAATTGAGGAATTGGCACTGACAAATGACACACCTGAAAAATGTTTCCCATCTGATTACATGGTGTAGAGATTGTCCTTGGCACTTGAAGCGGGGTGCAGAACAGCCAGAGCTGTCTTGTCCATCCTAAAGAGACAAAAGAATGAAAGCAGACCCCACATAGCCAGACTAGGCAAATGACCTGTGACCATTCCAAGAAGGAAAACCATGGGGGTGGAATGTGATCATCTGAATAAGAGAACATTCGCTGGGTGACCTTTAGTGCTGGAACCAAATCTGGAAGCATCATGGCCCACAGGGTTGACCATCAGAGAGCAGCTAATACAGCTCCCACAAGAGGGCAGTAAGAGAATAACAGTGACTGTTGAGAACCAAACTGACAATGATATCATGCTGTGTGGCTGCACAACACTTGGCTGGCTACAAAGTGTGGATGCAGGAACCTTGGTCATCTCTCAGCAGTGTCACACCCCCAGTGATGTATGGCAGTGATGTATGGCAGTCCAACCATACATCACAAGGTGAACCCTGGGATCCACCTGTGGACCTGAGTCATCTGTCCGACAAGCAGTGGAAACAGGTACAGCAGATGCTGAGAGGGGAGTGTGATGTCTTTGCAAAGGATGACTGGAACACTGGTTGTATAAAAGACCTGGAGATGGATATACAGCTAAAAGATAACGACCCTGTGCAGAAAACATACAATGCAATACCTCAACACTTCTACCAAGAAGTAAAAACACACAAGATCTACTCAACAGAGGCTGGATCCAAAAATCCTGCTCGTCATACTTTTCATCTGGAGTATGTGTCAGGAGTGTGAACAGATCAGCACGGACCTTCTGTTCACACTTCTGTTCACGCCCAGAAAGACAGACCGCGCTTGTGGCCCTGGAAATGAACAGGTACAATGTAGATATAGCTGCACTTAGTGAAACAAGATTTCCTGAATATGACAGCTTGAAAGACCATGGGTACATCTTTTGGAGTGGGAAGTCAACTCAAGAAAGGAGAGAAGCAGGAGTGGGCTTTGCAGTTAGAAAGGAGATAGCAGCAATGCTTGATGAGGAACCTGTGCCAATCAATGACAGGGTAATGACTATGAGACTCCCACTACAGCAGAAGATGTATGCCACACTCAGTGTATATGCCCCAACAATGCCCAACAGAGGAGACGAAGGGAGAGTTCTACAGTGATTTACGTGAGACTATCAGGCGTGTACCGACTGACACATAAAGGATGTACTGGACACCAGAGCAATGAGAAGTGCGGACTGTGGTACTGATCATGTTATGCTGAGATCTAGATAAAGGATTTGCAGACGAAAACAGCACTGCAGGATGGGTGCAAAGCCACCATGGAAGCTAAACACTAGTGCACTGAAAGGCCAAAAGAAGCAGGAAGAACTTACACAGGAAATGGATAAAAACTTGAAAGACTGGGACAGCAACAACTCAGAGAATGACATAGAAGAGAAATGGGCAACACTGAAGGATACGGTGTATCAGACTGCAAGTGATGTATTAGGCCACCCTGAGAGGAAACATCAAGATTGGTTTGATGAGCATGATGAATATCTGAAGAAACTACTAGAAGCGAGGAATACAGCTAGGCAGGAAAACCTACAGTGCAACACAAGGTCGAAGAAGAAGAACTACTCAAAGGCTCAGAGTGAGCTACGGAAGTACACCAGAGAGATGAAGTTCAACTGGTGGGATGAAAAGGCGGAGGAACTTCAAACTGCAGCAGACAGGAAGAACATGAAAACATTCTTCACAGGTTTGAGAGAAATCTATGGCCCTAAACCAAGAGGATTGATCCAACTAAAGGCTATGGGTGGTGAAACGGTTTTGTAGGAGAAAGACAAGATCCTGGATAGATTTGCAGACCACTTTGACCAACTACTAAACAACCCTTGAGATCTCACTGAAGAGGCTAAAGAAGCTCTAGTGCAGCGACCAGCTGTATCAAGTCTGGATGAACCACCAAATCTTGATGAACCAATGGCCGCTATCAGGACAACTCAGGATGGTAAAGCTCCAGGAAGGAATGGAATTCCAGCAGAAGTGTGGAAATTTGGTGGTGTTCAGCTGACCAACTGCCTGCACAAGCTCATCCAAGAGATATGGGATGCCCAGAAAGTACCTCAAGACTGGAAAGATGCAAGTATTGTGCCTTTGTTCAAGAAAGGGGACATGAAAGATTGTGGAAATTACCGAGGTATATCACTGCTAGCCACTGTTGGTAAGATTCTCTCACGTGTACTACTGAACAGACTCAATGAACACATCTCGGAGAATGTACTACTGGAAACCCAGTGTGGCTTTAGAAGTGGAAGAAGCACAATGGACATGATTTTCTGCTTGAAACAGGCTCAAGAAAAGTGTATCGAACAGAACATGCCACTTTATGTAGTCTTCATAGACTTCATTAAAGCCTTCGATACCGTTTCGTGACAAGGACTTTGGCAGGTACTCAAGAAATATGGCTGTACAGAGAAGTTTGTCAACCTGATCGAGGCACTCTATACAGGTATGCAAGCAAACGTGGCAATGAGTGGTTCAGTATCTAAAGACTTTTCAGTAAGCAATGGGGTGAAACAAGGGTGTGTGCTGGCAACTACACTCTTCTCGCTATATCTGGCAGCCATGCTTGAGGTGGCCTTCAAAGACACTTCAGAAGGAGTATACAATCAAACAAGGAAAGAAGCAGACTTGTTCAATGTGGCACAGTTTAAAGCCAAGAGTAAGACATCAATAAAGGTAGTAAGAGAAGTGCTCTTTGCCGACGACATTTCTCTAGTTGCACACAGTGCAGAAGATACGCAATCTTTAATGGAGAAATTTGCAAGAGCAGCTAGCCAATTCAGCCTCAAAAATCAACATCAAGAAGACAGAATGCCTTTATCAACCACCAAAGTTCCAGTTATCAACATCACTACCAGAAGAGATCAGCATTGGTACAGAGCCACTAGTCAAGTGTAAGACTTTCAAGTATCTAGGCAGTACTGTTTCAGAGAATGCTAGGCTGGAGGATGAACTCTCTCTCAGAATGGGAAGAGCAAGCACTGTGTTTAGAAACTTGAGGGAGAGACTGTGGAACAATCGACATGTGTCTATCCGTGTGAAATTCAAAGTGTACAGAGTGACAGTACTGGCTACTCTATTGTACGGTGCTGAAACTTGGACTGTCTACAGAGTGCAGGTAAAGAAACTCCACGTGTACATGATGAGACACCTTCAAGCCATAATGAACATCTCATGGAAAGACAAGATAACCAACATAGAAGTGCTGAAACGAGCTGGTCTACGATCAATGGAAGACATGCTAATACAGACGAATCTGAGATGGCTCGGACATGTTGAGAGGATGGACCACCAGCGTCTTCCTCGGCAGTTACGCTACTCACAGTTATGCGAGGGCAAATGCAATCAGGGTAGACCAAGGCTCAGATTTAAAGACACTGTAAAAAGAAACTTGAAGAAGCTGGATATAGACAGGAGTTCCTGGCAGTGGAAGGCTAAGGACAGAGCTGCGTGGAGGAATCTGATCAGACCTAAATGAAACAGTCATTGTCACCCACAACAGACTGCTATGATGATGTACCAGGAAAAAAGATGGAGGTCTCCGCTTATGATTAGACTATAGACTATTAAATGAGAAGACACTGCCTGATCGTCACCCCATCCCAAGGATTCAAGAAATCCTCAAAAACCTGGGAGGAAATTCTTGGTTCACTGTGCTTGATCAGGGGAAGGCTCAGTTATTACAGACCCTATATATCAGACTTCTCCCATACGGCCAAGCCCCTGAATGAGCTGCTAGCCAAATCAAAGTCATCTCAGAAGATAAAAAGAAAAAGGGGACTGGTCATCAACCCACTCAGTTGCCACCATCCTTTCCAGTTCAGTGGACTGAGACCCACCAACGAATACTTGTATAGTTGACCAACTGACAAACCCTCCTATCATGGCCTACCCAGACCTGGAGAAACCCTTTGTCCTGCACATGGATGCCTCAGAAGAAGGGCTCGGTGCAGTGTTATATCAAAGGCAAGAGGGGTCTCTTCGAGTCATAGGATACGAGTCCAGAACCCTGACAGCAGCAGAAAGGAACTACAAATTGCACTCAGGCAAATTAGAGTTCCTAGCTTTAAAGTGGGCTATAACAGAGCACTTTTGGGACTATTCGTTCCATGCACCACATTTCACTGTATATAGTGACAATAACCCCTTTACGTATGTCAGCAAATCAACAAAACTCAATGCCACTGGACATCGTTGGGTAGCAGAACTGACAGACTATAGGTTCACCATCAAATACAGGCCTGGATCACGAAACCGAGATGCAGATTTTCTTTCCCGGGGGGCCATGCCCATTGAGATAGTCATGCAGGAGTGCACAGAGGTTACATCAGAAGATCATTGAGTCCATCGGGCAAGCGTTCAAAGGGGAAAAAACAGGCGAGGTCAACTGGATCTCTGCAGTCACCTGTAATATTGATGCACTACCACAAGAAAGTAGTACTTCTTCACCAATCAAGCCTATGGTAGTGGAGAATATCAGAGCCATACAAGAGGCAGACCAAGTTATAAACAGGAGTCTTGTACCTGAAAAAAAAAAAAAAATACATACTCATCTGAAGCATAAGCAGAATCTAGCAGAGAGTGAAGCCATTAGATGGTTCACCAGAGAGTGGCCCCGCCTGCGAATTGATGGAGACAGAATCCTCAGAAGAGAGACAGTATCCAAAACGCAGCTGGTCATTCCTGAATCTTTGAAGCCCATCATCTACAAACACCTGCATGAGGAGATGGGGTACCTGGGTGCGGATCGAATGGTAGCCCTCACCAGGGAACGTTTTTTCTGGCCAAAGATGAGGCATGAGATGGAGCACAATGGCTGCGGTCACACTGCAGGTTTTAATGTTCAATTCCATTTTTTTTGCACAGATGTGATGCATATTTGATTTTTTAATGACAGTCCGAACAGCACATATCCGATTTTTTCACCCCAGACCCAGGCCACTTTCATATGTGGTCCTAATTCGGATACGCATTTGATATTTTCCAAAACGACCTCAGTCTTAACGGTCATGTTGCATTTCATCTGACTTTTTCCTCATTAAAGTGAGACAGACACTACAATTTTGTGATGGAGGATGCAGCAAGCATGGCAGACACAGCTGATTTGTGCTCTCTTTTTAATCAATCTTCTTCCCTTTATCACTGGATTGTAATTTTGTCGGCTCCGACTGCACAATAACTCCAAAATTGCGGGGGGGGGGGGAAGGGAAGATGGGGCTGAAACTGTCAGATAAGCAGGCGTACAGTAACGGCGTATTTAAAAAAAAAAAAAAAAGTAACGGCACATTTACTGGACGCTGCAAATTCCTTTTTCCCTGTAAACAGCTCACCGTGAGTCCTGGCCGCTGTAATATCTAAAATGTAAAGTTAATACCGACATGACTGTGGAGCAGAATGGCCAGAAAGGGGGATACAGGAGAGGGGAGTCTGTGGCAGCTTCTCCTTGCTGTGCGGGACCGCTGGTACAAGCCGCTGACAACATCAGTGGGTGACAGCCCTATTGTAATTGTGAGGATTATTTATTATTAACCTTATTTATATAGGTAATCCCATTGAGACACGGGTCTCATTTTCTATAGAGCTGTTTAATCGATCAGTTCTGTTAAAGCAGAGTTGATCACAGTCATCTGGCATGCAGAGGAATAAAGCTGGTCTCATATTTATTTTGTGCATAATTATTTCTGAATGATTTTAACCTTTTATTTTGCTGCACTGCATCAAGGTAAAGAAGTTCTGTCCCCCTCAATTGTTCGGGGCTCATATTTACTTCCGTAAACACAACACTGTGTCTGACATTATGTTTTCTTCTTGTGCATGCGGGTCACTTCATAGCTGTAGACCGTTCACACTGGAGTCTGATGGGGATTGCATTTAAATTATAATGTGAACGCACACACAAAAAAATCGGATCTCAGTAAAAAATTGGAATCGAGTATTAAGACCTGCAGTGTGACCATAGCCTATGTGACTCAGGTGTGTTGATGCTTAAAAAGGAAGAAACCAAACAGAGTAACCAGAATGCCTACCCAGAGCATTGAGACCTCGGCACCATTCGAGATGATTTTGACTGATTACCTGCATTTGGAAAGAAGTAAGGGAGGCGAAGAATACATACTCGTGGTTGTGGACCATTTTACCAAATATGCGCAGGCTTATGCAACAAGGGATAAATCTGAGAAGACTGCAGCCAGAAAACTCTTTAATGATTTTATTATGAACTTTGGTTTTCCATCCAAGATACATCCCAATCAAGGCAAAGAGTTTGAAAACAACCTCTTTCACAAGCTCCAGAATTATTGTGGTATTCATCATTCCTGCACTTCTCCATATCATCCCCAAGCAAATCCAGCAAATCATTTCAACAGGACGCTGCTAGGCATGCTGCGCACACTTGAGGAGACATAAAAGTCTAGGTGGAAGGAGCACCTAAATAAAGTGATCCATGCCTACAATTCAACTGTACATGAAGCCACAAGTTTCTCTCCTTTCTTCCTCATTTTTGGCCGTGAACCAATCTTGCCAGTCAACCTAGTGTTTCCAAAAGAGAGAAAAAAAGAGAACTAGACATATACAGGTTATGCAGAGAAGTGGAGAAAAGCTGCAGTGACGTGAAAAAGTGTTCGCCCCCTTGCTGATTTCTCATTTTTTTGTATATTTGTCACACTTAAATGTTTCAGATCATCAAACAAATTTAAATATTAGACAAAGATAACAAGTAAACACAAAATGCAGTTTTTAAATGAAGGCGTTTCTTATTAAGGGGAAAAAAAATCCAATCCTACATGGCCCTTTGTGAAAAAGTGATTGCCCCCTAAAACTAATTATCGTTTGGACCACCCTTAGCAGCAACACCTGTAATCAAGCGTTTGCAATAACTGGCAATGAGTCTTTTACAGCGCTGTGGAGGAATTTTGGCCCACTCATCTTTGCAGAATTGTTGTAATTCAACCACATTGGAGGGTTTTTGAGCATGAACCACCTTTTTAAGATCATGTCACAGCATCTCAGTCGAAATCAGGTCAGGACTTTGACAAGTCCACTCCAAAATCTTCATTTTGTTTTACTTAAGCCATTCAGAGGTGGACTTGCTGGTGTGTTTTGAATCATTGTCCTGCTGCAGAACCCAAGCGCGCTTCAGCTTGAGGTCATGAACAGATGGCTGGACATTCTCCTTCAGGATTTTTTGGTAGACAGCAGAATTCATGGTTCCATTTACCACAGCAAGTCTTCCAGGTCCTAAAGCAGCAAAACAGCACCACACCATCACACTACCACCACCATATTTTACTGTTGGTATGATGTTCCTTTTCTGAAATGCTGTGTTACTTTTACGCCGGATGTAATGGGACACACACCTTCCAAAAAGCTCAACTTTTGTCTCGTCAGTCCACACAGTATTTTCCCCAAAGTCTTGAGGATCATCAAGATGTTTTCTGGCCAAACTGAGACAAGCCTTTATGTTCTTTTTGCTCAGCAATGGTTTTCGTCTTGGACCTCTGCCATGCAGGCCATTTTTGCCCAGTCTCTTCCTTATGCTCGAATCATGAACACTGACCTTAACTGAGGCAAGTGAGGCCCGCAGTTCTTTGGATGTTGTTGTGGGGTCTTTTGTGACCTCTTGGATGAGTTGTTGCTGCGCACTTGGGGTAGTTTTGGTTGGCCAGACTCTCCTGGGAAGGTTCACTACTGTTCCATGTTTTTGCCATTTGTGGATAATGGCTCTCACTGTGGTTCACTGGAGTCCCAAAGCTTTAGAGATGGCTTTATTGACTTTTCCAGACTGATAGATCTCAATTACTTTGTTTCTCATTTGTTCCTTAATTTCTTTGGATTGCAGCATGATGTATAGCTTTTGAGGATCTTTTGGTCTACTTCATTGTGTCAGGCAGGTCCTGTTTAAGTGATTTCTTGATTGAGAACAGGTGTGGTAGTAATCAGGCCTGGGTGTGACTTGAGAAATTTAACTCAGTTTTCCAAAGATGTGATAAACCACAGTTAATTTATGTTTTAACGGGGGTGGGGGGTGGGGGGGATCACTTTTTCCACACAGGGCCATGTAGGTTTGGATTTTTTTTTTTTTTTTTTTACCCTTAATAATAAACCCCTTCATTTAAAAACTGCATTTTGTGTTTACTTGTGTTATCTTTGTCTAATATTTAAATTTGTTTGATGATCTGAAACATTTAAGTGTGACAAACATACAAAAAAATGAAAAATCAGGAAGGGAGCAAACACTTTTTCACACCACTGTATGCAAGAAGCCTATGCTATTGCAATGGATAACATGAAAAAGAGTCCAAAAAGGGGACAAAAACTCCAACCAACACACTTGGAGCACGACCCTTGAACCAGGCGATCATGTGTTGGTGAGAAATTTAACACCAAGAAGTGGACCCGGGAAGTTGCATAGTTAGTGGGAGGACACAGTCTATGGCATTAAAGGAAGGAAGGCTCCGAACAGCCCAGTGTATGTGGTCGAACTACTGCAAGGTAACAAGATCATGAGTGTTACACTGAAACCTACTCTTGCCATGTCCATATCTGGTTGAAAAACTAGAGGTCACTGTTCCCAGTCAGGAAGAAAAAACATAAGAAACAAAGGGAAGCAAACAGTGAGAAGAAATCAGAAAACCAGATGTAACCCTGACCTGACAGACTCAGATAATTCCAGTGAAGAAGAGTACCGGGTATTGACAACAACAAGGCAGGCTGCTCATCACCTAAACCCAGAAGCAGGTGAGTTCTATCCAAAAATGGAAAGACGGCAAGAAAGACGAGAGGATGCAATTATGTCTGAGGAAGACTCAATTCAATTCAACTTTATTTATATAGCGCCATTTCACAACAACAGTCATCTCATAGCACTATCAACTGTAGGGAGGACCCCCACAGTTGCAGAAAGACCCCAGCAATCAGGCGATCCCCTGTGAGCAAGCACTTGGCGACGGTGGAGAGGAAAAACTCCCTTTTAACAGGAAGAAACCTCCAGCAGAACCAGGCTCAGGGAGGGGCAGTCATCTGCTGCGACTGGCTGGGGGGTGAGGGGACAGAGAAGAAGAAAAGAACAGACATGTAGAGAGCAAACAGCACGATGGGGACTCAATCTATGGGAGAGAACAAACAAATGTTAATGACCAGCAAAAAAAAAATATTTCATAGAGAGTGAGGAAAGGAGTGAGGCCCAGTGCATTACTGGAGGTCCCCCGGCTGACTAAACCTATTAGCAGCATAACTAAGGGAGGGTTCAGAAACACATGATCCCTCCCTAATTGTAGGCTATATCAAAAAGGTAGGTTTTAGCCCTATTCTTAAAAACAGAGATCGAGTCTGACTCCCGAATCCAGATTGGCAGCTGATTCCACAGGAGAGGAGCTTGATAACTGAAGGCTCTGCCTCCCATTGTACTTTTGGAGATTCTAGGTATTACAAGTAAACCTGCATTTTGGGAGCGTAGTGCTCTGTTAGGATGATACGGTAGTATCAGATCTTTTAAATAAAAAGGAGCCTGATTGTTTAGAGCTTTGTAAGTAAGAAGAAGGATTTTAAACTTAATTCTAAACTCTATGGGAAGCCAATGAAGGGAGGCCAGAACCGGAGAGATATGATCTCTCTTTCTAGTACCTGTTAAAACTCTTGCTGCAGCATTTTGGATCAGCTGAAGACTTTTTAAAGATGTTTTAGGACAGCCTGATAATAAAGAATTACAATAATCTAATCTCGAGCTAACAAAAGCGTGGATCAGCTTCTCAGCATCACTCTGAGACAAGATGCTCCTAATCTTGGCAATATTACGCAAATGATAGAAGGCAGTCTTAGAAACAAATTTAATATGTGAATTGAAGGACAAATCCTGATCAAAAATAACTCCAAGGTTCCTCACAGAGCTATTAAGAGAAAGAGTAACTGCATCCAAACTGAAAGTTTGATTTGGAAAGGAATTTCTAAGGTTTTTTGGACCAACAAGAATGACTTCAGTCTTATCTGAATTTAATAGCAGGAAATTACAAGTCATCCAAACTTTGATTTCCTTAAGACAGGCTTCTAACTTTGCTAATTGATTAGTATCATCTGGCTTCATTGACAGGTATAATTGTGTGTCATCTGCATAACAGTGAAAATGTATACAGTGCTTTCTAATAATGTTGCCTAACGGAAGCATATATAAACTAAAAAGAGTAGGGCCAAGCACAGATCCCTGTGGAACTCCATGACTAAGCTTTGAGCTGAGAGAAAACTCATCATTTACATGAACAAACTGGAACCTATCAGATAAATAAGATCTAAACCACTGCAACGAAGTTCCATTAAGTCCAACAGAGTGTTCTAATCTATCAAGTAGAATATTATGATCAATAGTATCAAAAGCTGCACTAAGATCTAAAAGGACAAGTACAGAAACTAGTCCATTATCAGATGCAATGAGGAGGTCGTTAGTGACCTTCGCTAAGGCTGTTTCAGTGCTATGATGGATTCTAAACCCAGATTGAAACTCCTCAAATAAACCATTTCCCTGCAGGTGGTCAAATAATTGCGTAGCAACAACTCTTTCTAAGATTTTTGAAATGAAAGGGAGATTAGAGATTGGTCTATAGTTAGCTAAAGCTCCTGGATCTAGCGTTGGCTTTTTGAGTAAGGGTTTAATTACAGCCGTTTTAAAAGCCTGCGGTACATGGCCTAAAGTTAATGAAGAATTGATTATATGAAGAATAAAGCTACCAATAAGTGGGAAGACTTCTTTAAATAACCTGGTAGGAATAGGGTCTAAAAGACAAGTTGAAGGTTTGGATGAGGAAACTATTTTGTCTAACTCACAAAGGTCGATTGGAGTAAACTCATCAAGACAGACATCAATAGAAGGAGTTGTAGTAGTTACAGTATTTAAGTTAACTGTGGGAAGAATCTGATTGATTTTATCTCTGATGGATGAAATTTTATTATTGAAAAAGTTCATAAAGTCCTGACTAGTAAGCTCTAAGGGGATGCTAGGATTGACAGAGTCCTGACTCTTTGTCAACCTGGCTACAGTACTGAAAAGAAACCTGGGATTATTCTTGTTCTCTTCTATTAATGCAGAGTAATAACTCGTTCTAGCTTTTCTAAGAGATTTTTTGTAAATTAAAAGATGATTTCTCCAAGCTAAATAGATTTCATCTAAATTAGTAGAGCGCCATTTTCTTTCTAATTGACGAGTCTTCTGTTTTAAGCTACGAGTTTCTGTGTTGAACCAAGGAGTTAAAAATCTGATTAGACTTTTTCTTTTTTAAGGGGGCCACCAAGTCTAGAGCCTGATGCAGAGAAGCTGAAACACTATCCACCATGTTATCAATTACAGAAGGAGCAAGCTGTCTATAGCTTATTTCCGTTGTGTTGACACATGGCATAGAGGAAACAATCTGCATAAATTTGGAAACAGCATCATCCGAGAGGCATCTACTGTGATAATATTTTTCTTTAGGAGCCAAATAGTCAGAAATAGTAAAATCAAAGGTTAACAGACAATGGTCTGACAGTACAGGGTTATGAGGAGACACTACAAGATTTTCTATTTCTATGCCATATGTCAGAACAAGGTCCAATGTATGGTGGAGGTAATGAGTAGAATTTCCTACTTTCTGAGAAAACCCAATCGAGTCTAATATTGAATTAAAAGCCACATTAAGGCAGTCACTATCTACATCCACATGTATATTAAAGTCCCCTACTATAATTATTCTATCAGATTTCAGCACTAAATCAGCTAAGAAATCAGGAAATTCGGATAAAAATTCTGAATAGGTTGATGGTGGACGATAAACTATGGCAAATAAAATTGGGTTTAACCTGGAATTGCTAAAGTGCCCAACACTGAGGACCAGGCCCTCAAAGGAATTATAACATGTTTTTTGCTTTACATTAACTAGTAATTTGGAATGGTAAATTGATGCTACTCCTCCTCCACGACCAGAACTTCTGGGATTTTGACAGTTTAAATAACCAGAGGGAGTTGATTCATTTAAACCAACATAATCCTCTTGTCCTAACCAAGTCTCTGTAAGGGAAATTAAATCAATCTGATGATCAATTAACAGATCATGGACTAACAGAGACTTGGGAGTTAGAGACCTAATATTTAATAAACCACATTTAATTTTTAAATTATGAGGAGGAACAGAGGCCAAATCATTCAATTTAGAGGCTTTATGTTTAATTTGAGTTTTACCAATATTTTGCTTTATCACTTTGGGATGCTTATACATTATATTTTTATTTACTTTGGAGGGAGCAGACAACGATTCTCTGATGGGGAAGACAGGGGCTAAGCTGAGGGGTGGCGGATGAAGAGGAGCTGCAAAGAGGCGTGTAAGACTGCGACTCTGCTTCCTGGTCCCAACTCTGAGTAGTCACGGTTTTGGAAATTTGGATAAAAAAGATGCCATATTGTTAGATAAATGAGAAGCACCATCCAAAGTGGGATGAATGCTGTCTCGTCTCATAAGACCAGGTTTTCCCCAAAAAGAGCTCCAATTGTCAATGTAGCCCACGTCATTTTTAGGACACCACACAGACAGCCAGCGGTTCAAGGATGACGAGCGACTAAACATGTCATCACTGGTCAGATTGGGGAGGGGTCCAGAGAATACTACAGTGGCAGACATCGTTTTTGCAAACTCACACACCGATTCTATATTAAGTTTCGTGACTTCCGACTGCCGGAGACGGATGTCATTAATGCCGGCGTGAATAACAATTGTGGAATATTTACAGTTACTTTTAGCCAGCATTTTCAAATTTGACTCGATGTCGCCTGCTCTGGCCCCAGGAATGCATGTGACTATGGCCGATGGAGTCTCTAGGTTCACGTTTCTGACTACAGAGTCGCCAATGATCAGAGTTTTTTCCTCAGCGGGTGTGTCGCTGAGCGGGGAAAAACGATTAGAAACGTGAACAGGTTGGTGGTGAACCGGGGCTTTGCGACTAGGCTTCCTTCTCACCGTCACCCACCCAGTCTCCTCGCTGCAGAGGAGAGCCGGGGAACCGCTGACAGTGGGACCTACGCTAGCTAGCTCCGCTGCAGCTAATGGGCGTCCGTCGAGATTAACTGGCGCAGACGGTGTTTCAATGCAGCGGAGCCGGGATTCCAAATCAGACAACCTCGCCTCGAGCGCCTCAAAAAGACAACATTTATTACATTTACCGTTATCACTAAAAGAGGCAGAGGTGTAGCTAAACATCTGACAGAGAGAGCACACCAGAGGAGAGGAAAGAGAGGTAGTAGCCATAACTAGTGGCTCGAGAGCTGGAGAGCAAACCACACAGGCAGACAGCAAAACAGGAAGTGACGATACGTTACCACAAGGAAGTGACGATCCAGAAGAGGAGCAGACAGATGTTCTTGCTGCTGAATCTGAGAGTGAGGAGAGGTGTGCTTAATCTGACAAGGAGAAGAGTGACCAGTAAGAGCCACCATCTACACCTATAAGACAAAATTAACAAAATTAACAACATTTTATATAAATTCGGGCCAGGGGGAGCCCCTATGGAGAGACCCATGGATTGGAATGCATGTGTCTGCACGATTCGACTGAGGATGTGGAAACATCTACCTGGTTTGGCTAGGATCACAGGATTTTCTGCTGATTGGCTCTGGAGTTTTTCCTGGTGTATCGAAAAATTAACTGGAAGAGCTAATTAAAAGCGGTCCCGGCATAGCTGCTTCTCAACAATTCGACTGGACGGGGGAGTGCACCAACTATCGGCAATGATAACATGGAAATTACCATCTGCATGCACTGTAGAGGGATGGACTCTACCGGACATGTTTACCCATGTTCTAGAAGGGAAACATCTGGAGTCGTCTTTGGTGCCTCCAAGGAATGGATTTAAAGCCTATGTATGGAAATTATGAACACAGGATTGCTGGAGATGAAAAATTCTATGCTCTGTGTGATCTGTGTCTATCAGACCTTGAATTTCGATGCCCTGTTGTCTATTTTCCTCCTGGATTAAGACAAAACAGAAGATTGTGCTTCTCTTTCATAAACATACTGGGACTGCATCTGAACTCTCATTGACATGTGACTGGCTCAGGAAATTTCCATCTGCCATGCCTCAAGGACATGCTTCCGAGTTTCAGACACTAAGACATAACATCTCGGCTGGGAGAGATTTTGCTGCCTCCAGTAACTGATAAACACCCACCTGCATTCAACATACACGAACACACTGATTCATAATACTGAATTACACCCATCCATTCACTGATTCTCTCTGACTTTTGGTCTTTTGGTTTTTTGTGGTTGATTGTTGCTCTGTGCTATTGAGAGATTTTTTTCATTGTAATCATAATCTGCTTAAATATTTATAAGCTGTATTCTGATAACGAAGTTTTTTTTCTCTCCTCCCCCCTTGTGTCGTTCCCTCCCCTCCCTTTCTTATCTATCTCTGTTTGATGAGGCGCCTATTATGGCTGCCGTGTTGTTGTGTCGCGCGCATGCGCACCAATGTCAAGTCAAGTTCCTCGTGTGTTTTTTACATGCTTGGCAATAAAGTTTATTCTGATTCTGATAATCAGCTGGGTCAGCCAACGTTAGGCCTCTGAAGACGTGGTGTCAGCTTGGAGCAGCCCCTGAGAATCAGCCATGACCTCTCTATGAGACCATCATTCATGTATTCTTTCTCTAATGATGAGTGAGAGAATGTTATGCTATTCATAACTGAATTCATTGATTTAGTCATTCATTTCACATTTTAGCTATTGTTTATTGAATGTTAGTTATAGAGGTATGGTCGTACTTTCAGTTCAGAATACACTGTAGCTCAAATATAAGCAAGTAGAGTATCTGTTTAACATTAAGTATGGTAAATGGTGCTCACTTATATAGCGCTTTTTCTCATCTCTGGATGACCAAAGCGCTTTACAGAGCCTGCTATCCACCCATTCATACACTCATTCACATACTGATGGTGGCAGAGCTGCCATACACAGGCGCTGCCTGACCCACCAGGAGCAACTGGGGGTTCAGTGTCTTGCTCAAGGACACTTCGACTTGCAGACTGCAGACAGAGCGGGAATCAAACCCCTGACCCTCCGATCAGTAGTCAGCCACACTACACCTGTGCCACAGCCACCCCGGTACAAAAACAGTACAAAAATAGAGGGTTATCTACAGTATGTACTTAAAAATGAGGCAATACTGTCACAATTGCTGTGTAAAAAAAAAACAGTGATATATAGACTTAATGAGATTAAATGTGTGGCACCAAATGTGTAGGAAACATAAGGATGGGTGTACATGGTAATTTCCTTATCCCTTTGTGAAGACTGGGAAAGCCCACTAATCCGTCAGTGGACTATTCACCCTTCAATACTGATGGACTATGGACATTTAGCCTAGTATTACAGTCACGAGAAGTTGAAAAAGAAGACACAGAGACACTGAAGTGAAATAATATGACTTGCGCTTGTATTCTCTAATGAGTGCTAAAAAAGAAAAAGACAACAGCTCACATGTTCACCATCCCCAAAGTGTTCTAATGCTGCTACAGATATGTTAAATATTGTCTGTGTAGAGTGGTAGAGAAAATGTTAAGCAACATTTTTTTTAGTGGTGAAAGGTGTTGCGCCCTAGAAATCCATGACAGGTCTATGTCTGGTCTATGACAATCCATGACTGGTCTATGTCTATGTCTAGAATGGGATGCTGAGGAATATATTTTAATTACCTCCGCCAAGGGAGGAGGTAATGTTTTCAGTGGCATTGGTTGGTTGGTTTGTCTCTTACCAACATAACTCAAAAAGTTATGAAGAGATTTTGATGACATTTTCAGGAAAGGTGTGTAATGGCATGGGGAACAGATGATTAGATTTTGGTGATGATTTGAGAGTGCATTCCTCAACCAAGAGCTTTGTTTGTATTTGTGCAGTAGGATTACACAAAAACTATTGGATGGATTTTGATGAAATTTTCACCAGAGGTGGTTCTTGGGGTACAGATAAACCCATTTCATTTTGGTGATGATCTAAGAATCCATACCTCCGCTAAGACTCTTATCTTCTCACAGAGTTTTAGCAACAGTACTCCAAAATTACTGGATGGATTTGGATGAAATTTTCACTAGAGGTGGTTCTTGGGCTACAGAGGAACCCATTACATCTTGGTGAGGATCCGAGAATGCATATCTCCGCCAAGGCTCTTATCTTCTCAGAGAGTGTTAGCAAGAATCCTCCAAAACTAATGGACAGACTTTGATGCGATTTTCACCACAAGTGACTCGAGGTTTACACACAAACCCATTACATTTTGGAGACGATCCATTAGAGACGGAAGGAGCCTTGGCAGAGGTATGAGCTCTCTGAGTATGGTACTTTTCTAGTTTGGTCTGGTAACAATCCTATCACATTTTGCATGTATAATTCTAACTTAGTTCATTGCTGGGACAAAGAGAGAGAGAGACGAAGGTCAGTTAAGCGGCAACACATCACTGTGCTACTGTTCTGTATCTTCCCTTCTGGTGAATGAAAATGTGTGGTCACCATCTTTCAGACCCGGCTACTCAGACAAATGATTATAAAAAAAAAAAACGCAGAACCAGGAATAATTAAGTTGCCAAACAGACGACTGAGTCCTATCATTCAAAGGGTGCAACAGAGGTATGCATTCTCGGATCATCACCAATATGTAATGGGTTCCTCTCTAGCCCAAGGACTACCTCTGGTGAAAATTTATTTCAAATCCATCCAGTAGTTTTGGAGCATTCTTGCTAACACACTGTGAGAAGATAAGAGCCTTGTTGGAGGTACGCATTCTGGGATCATCACCAAAATGTTACAGGTTTGTTTCTAGCCCAAGGAACACCTCTGGCGAAAATTTCATCCAAATCCATGCAGCAGTTTTTGCTTAATACTGCTGCATAAATACAAACAAGGTCCTTGGTGGAGGTATGCACTCTCAGATCATCACCAAAATTTAATGGGTTCATCCTTGGCCCAAGGGCTACCTCTGGTGAAAATTTCATCCAGGTCCGTCCAGTACTTTTTCCGTAATCCTGCTAACAGACAATCAGCCAGATTATATAACCTCCTTGAAGGCAGTAATAACCTGAACTAGAAAAGCACTCGGAGAGCACAGACCTCCGCCAAGCGCCACAGTTCCCCCCCATACAGTGTTTGTGTGTACGTTTTCAGATTCCTTGACCATGAGAACATATGACTAGCAATTGGATTCACAATGATAGGATTAGTGGTTCAGTAGTAAAAGCATTGGTTCCAAGGTTGTCATAGCCAGGAGCAGCACTGGGGTTAAGCTCCCAGTGCTCATAAAATGCTCCTTATGGTGTGCGTCTCGAAAAGCCTCTGACAACTAAGTCCAACTCCTAGCCTGCCCGTGTGGTTTAGTCTCTAAGCCCGGCGGAACTGCTTTTACTAATAGGAGAAGGGGCGAGGGCGGATCTCTGGCGCCTTAAAACTAGATGCTTCGGGTAGATGGTGGCTCGTCAACCTGGGAAGGTAGCCCATCTAGGGGAAGGTAAACCCTGATTTCAAACCTTCGCTGCCTTGCGGCATACCCGGTTACGGGAAAGGCTTCGGGAGTCAACCCTGAGGAAAAATCCGGAGTCGGAGCCCCTAAGGCAGTTCTATGTTGTGCTCAACATCGTTCTGGCAGCTCCTGCAACGGTGCTGGTGCCAAACTGTAGCAGCCCTGCTGTTCCTTTGGATTCATCAGTGACGTGGAGAGGGGGGACATGCTGCATGGGCAACATCTTGTCCTCCATATCTTCCTGCCCAGGCTTGAATCCTACCAACACCAACGCTGGAAGGTAGAACACCGGATCACCTCAAGGACATCAACGACACCAGGAAGACTGCCATCATCAATAATGAGCTGAAGAGACTGGGAGTGGATATCGCCACTCTCCAGGAAACACGGTTGGCTGACGCAGGCACACTAAAGCCTCTTTTCCACTAGCCCAGCACACCTCGGTACGGCTCGATTCACTTCAGTACGGCTTGGAATGCTTCTGTCTCCATTAGCACGGTGTTTGGCATGGGTGTTGTGCTGGGGTGGGTGGGTTTATAACAGCGAGGCGGTGCCACACTCCCGTGACGTAACGCACACGACCCAAGCAAAACATTTTTTTTTTCCAAAACTTTATTGAGAAGACCCAAGCAAAACATAACACATAGCTGTACAAGGCCACTCCTCGGTCTGTGGCTTTTTTCACCGTAAACGCCAAAAAGGACCGCCAGACAAGGGTACAGGCAGCGAGATGAAATATGAATGAATATTTCAATTTAATACTATCCCACTTGTACTTACAAAAACGTGTGCATATTCATAAAAAGCACACATGAAAGGTAGCACCACAAGCAGTGGGTCAGCGGTTTTGGGCAACAGCTACACAATTGTGTATCCTTTGCCAATCTGTCTGCTGTTATTTAATGTTTAACAGTTAAGGGACGGACGATTATATGCTCCAAAACTGGAGAAACTCTGATAAAAAAGCTGCAACAACACAAGTCACTTTTGTTTTGAATTAACTGCCAAATGACCTAGAAATAATGAGCTGAAACTTGTTTTTATTCGTATTAAATAATGAGACAGTGGCACACTGGCCAACACCAAATTGTATTATTTTTTACATCCTAGGGCATTTTGGATGTACTGAATAAAAAAAATTCATGTTTTTCACCTTCAGGCCAACGTTTGGAACAACAGTATTATTATTTTCCGTTTAGATGATGCTACACTCCTTCTAAAGTATTGTAATTCTCTGAATTTGGAATGCCGATAGAACATTCAATTTACATATACTTACTTTTTTTTTTACTTACTTTGACTTGTAAGCTTGATCAGTCTCTCCTGCTGCATTTTAAAGTCCAACTGTGCAACTTCTTATAAGTTAACATAAATAATTTACCCAAAGTTTAGAACTGTATCATGTGGTGCTAATTTTTTATGATATTTCAATAAAAAGAACAGAAAGCTTACAAAAACATTTGTTTTTTGGTCTAGTTAAAAATTACATTACCTTTACAATGGTTGACCCCAGACAGGATGATCAGCATCATTTTCATCAGACTAGGCAATGGAATTTCTATGTAATTATACTGTTTTATAATTCAGTGTTATAACAGACAAACCACACTTTCCAAAACAATTCCATTTTATTATATACAAAATATTAAAATAATAAAAAAAACTTTGCAACACAACATGAAGGTTAATCGACATTTTATACACGCCAACCACTGAGTGCCTCTACACCAGCTTCCCAAACTGGGTCAGGAAGGCTCGGTTGAATGAAGCCATTTCTGCTAGGTCCAGGGATACCCTCGCGTTTTCTGCAACCTCATTTAAATGTTGCAAATATTTATCATTGAATACATTTTGCGCCTGGTGGCGGGACAGATTCACATTGGAGAATCCAGGCGGGCTGGAGCGGCGGACGCGTGGGATGATTCTACAAGGAAAATGCACACAATAAAATACAGCACGAAAGTGCAAGATAAACAGAAAAGACAATAGTTTTTAACAAGATTACATAAGCTTATTTCAGCGTATTGTTCACATGAATAATTAAAAGAAAAGTGAGTCCACAGTGTGCTGCGATAAAGCAGCGATCATCATCCACAAATGAACAGCTTTTTTATTGCATAAATAAACTGAGCGTCTTACCGAATATATTTGGGAAAAAACGCACAATAAAAATAAATTAAAACTCACCGTTAAAGGACTCCGATGTCGAGACCTCCCGGTATATTTTTTCATTCCGGGTGGCTCTGTCTAACTCGCGCTGGATGTGTTCGTTTGACAATGCAGTGAGCAGACACTGCAGCTCCTTATTGGTCCATGGAACACCCTTATTACGCGAAGCCATTTTTGATAGAGAATAAATGAAAATAGCACAGCAATACACTGAAAATAAACCGCAAACAGTGGTTGCGCGCTGAATAATGGCGGTCGTGAAGATTCTTTTTTTTTTTTTTTCAAAAACTTTATTGAGAAGGTCGTGAAGATTCGGTAGAAGAGGAGGAGGAGAGGGGCGGTTACAACCTGACCAACCAGCGGCGAACAGTCTGTTAACGTCACAACACGGCACAGCTCAGCACTACTGTACCCTGCCCTTGAGCGGGGCTGAGAATCGCGGCTGTTAAACCGTGTTCGGGCTTGTGGAAAAGCGTACAAAGCGTGCTGAGCCGTCCCGTGTCGCGCTAAAGCGTGCTAGTGGAAAAGGGCCTTAAGAGAGAAGGACTACACATTCTGCTGGCAGGGAAAGGGCAGTGACGAACACAGGGAACACGGAGTGGGCTTCGCAGTGAAGGACACCTTGCTGAAGATGGTGGAACCGGGCAGCACTGGCTCTGCATGACTCCTTACCCTCCGCCTGAACACCACTCAAGGCCCAGTCACCCTCGTCAGTGTGTATGCCCCAACACTGACAGCCACACCAGAGGCAAAAGACGAGTTCTACGAGAATCTTGCAACAACTGTCAGGACCATCCCCAACTCTGAACAACTCATTCTCCTTGGAGACTTCAATGCCAGAGTGGGTGCTGACCACGACTCCTGGCCCTCCTGTCTTGGACCTTTGGGCGTGGGAAGAATGAACGACAACGGACAGCGGCTGCTCGAGTTCTGCACATATCACGATCTGTGCATCACAAACTCGTTCTTCAAGACCAAGCCCCAACACAAGGTTTCCTGGCAACATCCGCGCTCAAAGCACTGGCACCAGCTGGACTTGATCCTGACCAGGCGCACCTCACTGAAGAACGTGCTAATCACCCGTTCGTTCCAGAGTGCAGATTGCGACACAGACCATTCATTGGTGTGTTGCAAGGTCAAGCTGCAGCTGAAGAAATTCCATCGTGCTAGACAGCCTGGAAAGGCATGGATTGACACCAGCAAGATGGCTCAACCAGAACTTGTTGAGCAGTTTGCCTCCACCTTTGAGAAGGAACTTGGTGTACCACAAGAAGGAGAATCTGCAAAGCAGAAGTGGGAAGAGCTGCGTAACACCATCCACCGCACAGCCTTGGCTACCTTTGGGAGGAAGACCTCGAAGTCACAGGACTGGTTTGATGCCAAGTTGACCGAGATGACCCCCGTCATTGAAGCCAAGCGCTCAGCACTTGCTGAGTACAAGAAGTACCCAAACGAGAAGAATCTCCAGATTCTCAGGGCTGTGAGAACAAAGTTCAGCAAACTGCTCGGCGCTGTGCCAACGAGTACTGGGCTCAGCTCAGCCAAGACATTCAAACCGCTGCCATAACAGGGAACATTCGTGGCATGTACGATGGCATCAAGAAAGCACTTGGTCCGGCTCAGAGCAAGACGGCCCCCCTCAAATCCTCCACTGGGGTGATGATCACAGAAAAGAACAAGCAGATGGAGAGATGGGTGGAACACTACTCCGACCTCTACTCCAGAGAGAACACCATGACACCGTCAGCCCTTGATGCCATCGACTGCCTGCCATCCATGGACGAACTTGACGCCGAGCCAACCATCGACAAACTCAGCAAGGCCATTGATAGCTTGGCCGCTGGCAAGGTACCCGGCAACGACGGCATACCCCCTGACCTGATCAAGCACTGCAAGACCGCCCTACTGCTGCCATTGCATGACCTCCTCTGCCAGTGTTGGAAGGAAGGTGCCGTACCACAGGACATGAGGGACGCCAAGATCATCATCCTCTACAAAAACAAAGGGGAGAGAAGCGACTGCAACAACTACAGGGGCATCTCTCTCCTCAGCGTTGTTGGTAAAGTCTACACACGAGTTGTTCGCGCAGCGCGGAAGCCACACTGAGACTCAGGGTAGACACGTTCGGCAAGCTTCTGTAGACGAACGAGATCGACGGTAGACATGATATTCTCCATCCGCCAACTCCAGGAGAAATGCAGAGAACAGAACATGCCCCTGTACGTCGCCTTCATCGACCTCACCAAAGCGTTCGATTTGGTCAGCAGAGAGGGCCTTTTCAAGATCCTGCCAAAGATAGGATGCCCACCAAAGTTGCAAAGCCTCATCGAATCGTTTCACACCAACATGCAGGGGATAGTGCAGCACGATGGCAACGTCTCAGCGCCATTCAAAATACGCAGCGGCGTGAAACAGGGCTGTGTACTTGCGCCAACCCTCTTTGGGATTTTCTTTGCTATGCTCCCGAGGCATGCCTTCAGCACAGCAACAGAGGGAATCTACCTGCTCACAAGATCTGACGACAGGCTTTTCAACCTCGCCCGCCTGAAAGCCAGAACCAAAGTACGCGAGGCTCTCAGAGACACGCTGTTCGCAGACGACGCTGCAGTCGCAACCCACACACAGCAGGAGCTTCAGACCCTGATGGACCGCTTCTCCCAGGCATGCAAGGACTTCGGGCTTACCATC
This sequence comes from Pholidichthys leucotaenia, assembly GCA_020510985.1. Taxonomy (NCBI): domain Eukaryota; kingdom Metazoa; phylum Chordata; class Actinopteri; order Cichliformes; family Pholidichthyidae; genus Pholidichthys; species Pholidichthys leucotaenia. The sequence continues at coordinate 93,105,124 of CM035846.1, forward strand.
AGCCTGAAGAAGACTAACGTCTTGGCGCAAGGCACGGAAGCACCACCAACCATCACCATTGACGACTACGAGCTGGAGGTCGTGAATCAGTTCACGCACCTGGGGTCCACGATCAGCAACAACCTCTCCCTTGATACAGAGATCAACAAGAGGATTGGAAAATCAGCCTTCACACTCGCTCGCCTCACCACACGAGTGTGGGAGAACTCCAAACTCTGTCAAGACGAAGATGGCAGTGTACAACGCCTGCGTCATCAGCACACTGCTCTATGGGAGTGAGACGTGGACAACATACGCCCGGCAGGAAAAGAGACTGAACTCCTTCCACTTGCGCTGCATTCGCCACATCCTGGACATATCCTGGCAGGACAAAGTGCCCAACACAGAAGTTCTGTCCCGCGCCGGCCTTCCCTCCATGTTCACTCTACTCAGGCAGCACAGGCTCCGCTGGCTAGGCCATGTTCACCGTATGGAGGATGGCAGAATCCCCAAAGACGTCCTCTATGGAGAACTGGCAACTGGCAGGCGAGACGTTGGCCGCCCACAGCTGCGCTTTAGAGATGTCTGCAAGAGAGACATGAAGGAACTGGAGATCAACACAGAGCGCTGGGAGGACCTTGCAACGGACCGCTCCAAATGGAGAGGCACCCTGACCAGACAGCTCAAGGCGGGTGAAGAGAGACTGACTGCTGCAGCAGATGAAAAAAGGACCCGCAGGAAGAACCGCCACAGACCCAGCAGCACAGAGACCACCCACAAGTGCAACCTGTGTGACAGGGACTGCCACTCGCGCATCGGCCTGTTCAGCCACAGGTGGTGCTGTTCCAGCAGAGTAGACGTTTAGGATTCTCTTCCACGGTCATCATAGACCGACGGAGGCCGACGACGAGTAAAAGCATTACCTCCTCGGCGGAGGTAATAAACTGAAGTGTTGGTGTTGTGTCCATCTCTTCCACTGAAAGCAGCCTCAGGGCTTCACTGACGGATGCAAATTGGGTAGACAGGTTGCCATGGGTTTTATATTGGGGTTGCGCTCCACGGCAAAAGAGGATTTGGAAGCTTCCCCGGCAGAGAGCTTGTTTTTGCGCAGCCACTATGGCTGCCCGGGGAATTTCTGCCAAATAATCCGGCGCCGGACAGCTGCCCGTCTCAGCTTTTGCAGCGTAGCGCAAACACAGGCACGCTGCCGGGCCCTGCCCACCACTGTTTTCCGCATGCTTTTGTGCCTAAAACTTTGAAGAACGCGGAGTTTGTGTTCGTCAGACACGACGACCAGCGCCCTCCATTGCGCCTGTGCACATGTTGAAAATGGCCGTATCTCACAATGTTAAAGAATCCTTTAAAAAATTCCTGTATCCAGACAGTGATCCGGATCATCCCCAAAATTTAATCAGTTCTTCCTTGTACCATTTCCAACAATGCCTGAAAGTTTCATCGAAATCCGTCCAAAACTTTGAGTTATCTTGCTAACCAACAGACAGACAAACGCTGGCAAAAACATAACCTCCTGGCCTGCGGCCTGGTGGAGGTAACTATCAACTGCTTGAAGCCAACACTGCCCAGACTTGAATAGAAGCAAGCTGAAAGTCCAGAGCTGACAGAAAACAAGCTACAAGCACTTAGGTTTGCCAGCAACACTGCCACCAGTGTGTGGGGGATGAGTTCTGAGGGATTTAGAGCAGCATCTTGAAGGTGATAGAGACAACATTCTGATCTCCTGGTCAGTAGGCGTCTCACTTACGCTTGCACCAACTGGTTGGTAGTGATATGTGACATCAACCCAGTTATGCTATTGGCTGTGACATCTTTACAGGCCATAGATACAGTATGTAAACACTAAATAAGACATGGCTAGCCACTAGGCTAGTCACATTCTATATACATAACTTGATTTTATGATTATATTAAATGCAACACTATTTGCATATCCTGTTATCACAATGATGCAGGCATTGTCAACAATTATAAATACCTACAGAATATGGTGCCTCCGTTTGTCATGAAAATGTTAAACATGCCATGTCTGGTGGATTATAGATCTATGTTACCAGCCAAAGTAGTCTGCCATCCAAGTGCTGAGATGTAAACATGATTATTTCGGTCTTACAAACATTAAAAAAAATCATTAATATATTATTTTTGAAAGGTGCTTTAATTCAGCACCTTTCTGAACACTTTGCAGATTAAAAAAAAATTCTTTATTTTAATAAAAATACAATCCATTTCCCTTTAAGTCTGAATTCTTACACAGGCTCACAAGGACAACTGAGCACAAAGCTCCCCCTAATCCACACAAAGGCCCATATTGGACATCTCTATATGATTAAGTCTGCAGTTTCATGATACTTAGGAGGGGATGAAATGTTCAAAAGTTCAGTGGTTTATTTTTCAACCACAGGGATTCAAGTGCTGCAACACCGATGGAAGAAGTGTGTGGACTGAAGGGGTGACTATGTTGAAACATAAACCACATTTGGTCAAATTTGACCACTATGAACTTTTCAGCCCCACCTCGTAATTGTCAATAAGTGTGGGCTGGCGGACATGACATTCTTAAATTAATATTTTTTTCTCTTCAGTTTGCAGCCTTTACTGTAAATCTGATTTTATTTTAATAATTTTCTAAATTGTTTTTAATTTTATTTTTTTAATGTAAATTAATCCTTCTTTTCACAAATAAGCAACTCTCTTTCCTTTCTTATTCACATTTTTACAAAAAGTATACTATTCTATTTATGAAAATGCATTGGCCCCTTCATGAATCGCCACCTTATCATGGTGGAGGGGTTTGAGTGCCCTAATGATCCCAGGAGTTATGCTGTTGTGGGAAATGTTATATCTGTAACTGAGGATGAATGACGAGACTTAAGGTGGAACTGAACAAGACTATTATAGATTCACAGGTTATACAGAGGCGCTCCCGCTAGGCTGAGAGGTAGTCAAAGAGACCGCCCTTCTTCCTCACAGTCCTCTTATACCCTGGGTGGTGGTGGAACCGGAAAGGTGGAGCCACCACCCATGTCACACAATAATGCGTTCTATGAACAACATCACCCCCCCACTTCAAAAAGGTCCAAAACACACACATACAATCAAGACCCTCCACAATTTAGAACCAGAATCATGCACTAAACGTGAACAGAAATATCAGGACCTACCATATTCATATAAAACAACTAAGGCTAGGGGGAGACAGGTGGACTACCGTCCCACCCCCACATGGCAAGACAGATTATTCTGCCATCATTGTTAAACACAGTCCATTAAACAGAAAATTGCCGTGTTCCTAAAATAAATAATCCAAACCAATCCCCTTATTAGAACAAACATACATACAAGCAGGTTATACCCCCATTAATAAATCTAATAAGCAACTTAGTTACTATTCATACCAACACCATGCAATAAACACATCACACCAGATATCAGTCTGCCCCAGTAGAGGATCCACCCCCCAGAAAACAATCAGATGGTTCCCCTCCGGAGCAACTTCTTCTCTTCACGCCCAGGGATGGCCCGTGCCACTGTCCAAACACCTCCTTCTCCAGCTTGGCGTGCCACAGCTCGTTGGGATGCTGTCATGAGCCATCAGACAGCTGAAGGTAGCCATCCTCCTGAACGGCCACCACCTGCAGCCGCCCCTGGTCCTCCTGTCATTTGCACTCTCTATGAACCCCTCTCGACCGGGCCTCCTCTCTGGGTCGGACCACATCAGCAACCCCTAGATGAGCCCAACTCGGCTTCCAGTGTCCCTGAGTGGCACATCGTTTTACCGTGCCAGCCAGTCCTGCTCCACTTGCTTTAATTTCAGATGCTGGCAAAGCTGTTGTGACCCCTTGCTTCTCAGCACCTCCCAGCCGAACTCCGGAAGCAGAATGGGCTAGCCACTCAGCTCCACCTGCTGTCACGGGCGTCCCACTGCATCGCCCAGTTCCCTCAGCTAGGGCTACTGGGGCACTGACACCGGGACCCTCCCATGATGGCCCTGGGTAGGGTTGGTTCTGCTCATCTTCCAGAATACTAGGCCAAGGTTTGTCCCATACAACATCGTCCACCAGTCACGGAACCGGCCGTTCCCACAAGCCATAGCCTGACCACTCTTCTCCGATACCGCTGGTGATCGAAAAGCCCAGTCCATAAAAAAGGTCACAGCCCATAATACTCTCACCACTGACGGTCACCACAAACTGCAGGTTGGACACCTCCGCCGATTTGTACCTAGCCGTCAGTTCCACCAAACCCACAATGGCTAGCCTTTTTCCTCCATACCCACACAATGGCGCTGAATAACCTCTCACTCAGTATTATGGAATGAAACTCCTCACAGTAGGCCAATTCACCACGGACCTCACTGTGCCCGTGTCAGTCAGCAGTGGCACTTCCACTCCATCCAGCTTCACCATACAGCATGTACGGCCATCGGTGTTTGGAGAGACGGTGTGGATAACCGTAGGAGCTGGAGCAGGGTTGTCCATTTTGTGTCGCCGTTCCCCTCGCTCGAACCTATTACAGGCCCTGGCAAAATGATGCAGAAGTCCACACTTGCCGCAGCATTTTCCTCTTTCCAGACAATCTCTTGCCTTATAGCGGTGCTTAGTGGACCCACAACCCAAACATCTGGGTGATCCTGGGGTAGACCTTATCTTCACAGCCATAGCGCATTCCGCCTTCTCCTGCTCGCTATCATCACTGTCCGTGTCCACAGCCTTCGCCGTTGATTGTGATTCAGAGCGGTGCAGCATAGCTCTCTCACCGAGGTCACATGACAGTCTATCTGCTGCTTCACACTGCTGAGCTATCTCGATAGCCATGGCTAACAATTCGCTGGAGTGCATGAGGAGCCTCGACCTCGCCGTCGAGCAAAGCGTGTGCTATGCCAACTGGTCACGGACCATCTCTTCCTCCAATGCTCCAAACCGGCAGTCCACGGCCAGCTGACTCAGGGCCGCAACATATCGTTGTACTGACTCGCCGACCCGCTGGTGGCGCTGCTGAAACTGGATCCTCCAGACAATGACATTCTCAGGGGCACGAAAATGTTGCGCCAATAACTCAACAACGTCTTCAAAGCTATCGCTAGCACTCAATATAGCAAGGATACGCTGTCCTTCCATACCCAAATTATGAACCAATATTGCCCGAGCCCCTATCTTCTCCAGTTCACCAAGGTTCAGAGCCACCAAGTAATTTTGGAATGTGGCGAACCATCTCACCCAAAGGACCGGTGGCTTGCCAGGAAGCTACAGAAACGGCCGAATGGTAGTGATTCCCGTGTTCATGTTTTTTTTTTTTTTACCCTTGTCGCCAAATGTCAAGTCTGTAACTGAGGGTGAATGACGAGACTTAAGGTGGAACTGAACAAGACTTTATTATAGACTCAGATTATACAGAAGCGCTCCCGCTAGGCTGAGAGGTGGTCAAAGAGACCACCCCTCTTCCTCACAGCCTTCTTATACCCCGGGTGGCGGCGGAACTGGAAAGGTGGAGCCACCACCCGTGTCACACAATAATACGTCCTATGAACAACATCACAGGCAAGCTGCCCCTGGTGAGGTCTCCTAAGGCAAATTGGTCCTGGCTGAAGTGCCAGGCCAAAAGCGGTCCAGTAGATCTCCATTAAAAAAAAAAAAAAGCTACAAGTACCCATTGTATCCAAAGGAGGCACGTGGGTCCACACTCCAGTGAGCTCACCACCTGCAGGAGGGATCATGGGGATTATGGTGCAATGTGAACTGGGTAGCAGTCTGTGCTACTCTGCCGTGACTGCCACCCCCGTGACCTGAACCCCTAGATAGGTCGTAGAAGATGGATGGCTTAACGGATAAAGATATTTTGGGAGGCATTATTTTTCTTTTTACTTGACAGTGAAGACAGACAGAAAATGGGGAGAAAAACAGGACAATAAAAACAGGCACAGAAAGGCCTGCAGCAGTTTCATGCTCCTTATAGTATGACTCTGAAGCTGGACTCATAGTAGCATGTCTGTGTAATTGCACAGTGTGAGTTATGTACACATTTAATCTGGTGAGGGTTGATGCAAAACCTGTTGATGAAAAAAATGTAACAGCATGAACAGAACTTAAGGGGTCTTTATTGAACACAGCCTGCACTCAGGTACCCCGATTCTCGAAGGGTGGTGATATTGTGCCTTAAATGTTTTTTGCTCACCTTAGAGTTCTTCCTCCTTGTTTTGTTTTCAGAAGTTCCAATCAGTTTGCCCATGTGGTTATGGATTACAGTATATACAGCTGTGTGACAGACAGTAATGCCTGAAAACTGACCATGAACAGAGCTGCATATGCATCCTCAGTCTCCCTCTGTTTCGTTCATGCAGACACTATTAAATAGGAATTAGGCCAAGAGGTCAGAGGACATTCCATACAGTAAGTGTACTATTTTATCATGCAGAAACTACTGACTTTATTTTCATTCAATTCTGAGAGAAATGTGAATAAAAGTACAGTTTAATACATTTCTTGGTGGAGAGATGTGCTCTCTGAGTACTTTCAAGTTTTCTTGTAAATTTATGTTTTTTTTCCTTGTAGAGTTTTAATTTTTTACTCATACATTTGCAAAGTTTTGCTCATAAACTTGACTTTTTTTTCGTTTTTTAGGTCAAAGCACAGGGAGCCATTAGCTATAGACCAAAGCATGTGGGCCCAGAGCTGAAGGTTGCAGAACCCCATCATAGGCAATACACTGCAAAACTTATTTAAAGTGACTCACTTTTTGTTTTTGTTTTGTTTTTTGGCTTACTTGTAACAAGAGCTGTTCTCTTCTTTCTGCTTTTCTTTTAATTTCTCATCTGAGAGACCACAGGGTTGTGGCTGACATTTCGCTGATAGATTAGAGCTCACAACAGTGCCTGGTGCCAAGGTCCCTGGCTGCTCAGATGAGTTCAACTCTCAGTGCTGACAGGAGCTGCGCTGATCTGTGAGTCTACTCCTTATATACTGTAGATAATCCTGCACAAAGCTGGATGAAGAGAGAAAGACCTGAAGAAAGAAGGATGCAGAGGAAATAAAATTAACTTTTTAGACAGCCTGCTCATTAAAGAAACTAACCCAAAAATCTCAGACTTCTTAAACTGAAACTATGTACAATGCATCTGCTTCTTCATCTTGTAATCTTCAAACATTAATGGGGTTGTTATCATGTTAGTTATCCTTTTACACCATTTTATGTTCATTCATTCATTTCAGAAACTGTGTCCTCCTGCTAACACAGAGGCCACTTGACTGCAGGCTCGCACCTCTTGCATAGCAATGCCACAATACCTGAAGAGTGCACCTGACATGGTTTCACTGACCGCTTGACCGTAAAAAAGGTCAAAGGTGATTTTTTAACCAACCTTTACTGGTGGAGATGTACGCCAGAGGAGCAATAAAGCATACCTGACACAGTCGGCTGAGTTTAGGATCTGTCTCTGCAGGCATTGTGAACTGATGGGAAAATGACGGTACAGGATACTGCTGGGTGCTGGGACACCAAAACTATATTTACATTTACTTATACTCACATTTATTTACTTTAATTCGCTCATTTAACTGCCTAGATATGTACGCCTGCATGCGCACACAGTGACCGGCAGTGGGTGAAAAAGTTTGGTGTCTTATTCTGTTTTTATGCACTTTAATGTGTTTTAACGTAATTCTCTGTGCCGTTTTTGTCCTTGAATTGTTTGTGGACTATAAAACGAAGAGGTCTCTGGTTCCATCAGTATGGATTTTCTTCTTGTTTTTGCACTGTGGCTTCTTTCTTACCGGCTCTTTGTCTGGGACATCAGCGCGGTCACGCTGGTAAGAATGCAGTACTCCAGGGACATGTTACTGCAACTAAACATGGATAATCCAGCGTCTGTGTTTGAGTTTGTGCTGCAACTGCCGGACTTTATTTTAAGAGACTTTCATGGACACAGCAATGAAAAGAGAGACAAAAGGAGGAAACGCGGAAAGCATGGAGGCGTAAGATTAAACCTGAGGAGGCGTCAGCTTAACCGCACTCCTCTTCCTTCCATTATTATGGGGAACGTACAATCCCTGAGAAATAAAGTGGATGAAATTCAAGGAAATGTCCAATATCAGAAGGATTTCAAGAACTGCTGCTTACACGGAGACGTGGCTTAAAGAGCATGACCGGGACCCGGACCTGAGTATTGACGGCTTTGGAGCCCCACTTCGCCTGGATCGGCAGGAAGAGGTAACGGGGAAATGTCAGGGAGGTGGCGTATGTGTGTATATTAATAAACAGTACTGTACATCTGTCATGGTCAGAGAGCGCATCTGTACACCAGATGTGGAGCTTCTGTCCGTATCACTACGCCCCTTTTTTCTGCCCTGCAAGTTCCCCCAACTTTTCATAATGACTGTGTACATTCACCCGAGGGCGGATGCTGCCTCCGCCTCCAGCACCGTCTTTGATGTGGTACAGCAGTTACAGTCGATTTCCCCAGATGCTCCAAATTTTATCCTTGGGGATTTTAACCATGTGTCTCTAAAGAAGACACTTAAAAACTTTTATCAGTACGTCTCCTGCCCAACCAGGTGAGAAAAGACATTGGACCTGCGCTACGGATTTATAGAGAGGGCCTATAAATCTCTTGCCCTTCCTCCTTTAGGCTCCTCAGATCACAACTGTGTACATTTGCTGCCCACATACAAAACTGCTCTCAAAAGAGAGAAGACAAAGACCAGGGACATAAACATTTGGACAGACGATTCAGTGCTCTGCCTCCAGGAATGTTTTAACTGTACAGACTGGGAGGTGTTCACACTGTCGTGCGGGGATGATTTGGACTCTTTGGTGGACGTCACATGTTCTTACATGGCTTTTTGCAGGGATATGATCGTTCCAAGTAAACGTGTCAAAATATATCCCAACAATAAGCCATGGGTTACTAAATCAGTTAAATTCTACTTACAGAGGAAAGCACTTGCCTTTAAACAGGGTTTTTTTTTTTCTGAGCTGCAGGTTGCCACAAAAGAGCTGAAATCCGAAATTTTAAGAGCAAAACAGGATTATAATGCAGAATTGGAAAGCAAGATGGCAGCAAAGAAGCTTGGTTCAGCCTGGGCTAGTATGGAAGCTATTGCAGGCCTTCAGAACACAGAGCGCAGTAATCGTGTGTTTTTAGATGGTTTTAATTCAGACACAGAGCTGGCTAATGCTCTTGTTTTTTTGGTCGTTTTGATTCTTTTGATTTTAGCACAGAAACCTAAGATTTGAAACAGAAACTCAAAGACAATCAGCACTTTAATATTGAGGTGCAGGATGTTAAAAAGGCATTCTGTGCTGTAAAAGTGAACAAAAGTCAGGGCATTGATAATATATGTGGGCACTTGGTAAAGTCCTGTGCACATGAATTGAGTCCTGTGTTTCACTACATTTTTAATAAGTCCTTACAGACACAACATGTGCCTAAGGTCTGCAAAGATGCTGTGGTTGTCCCTGTTCCAAAATCCAGCTGTCCTAAAACAGTTAATGATTTTAGACCAGTTGCCTCGACTTCAATTTTAATGAAAATTTTTGAAAAACTGGTCAGATTTGAGGTCCTAAAGTAGACTGAGCACGTATTGATCCTTTGCAGTTTGCCTATAGGCCTCACAGAGGAGTGGAGGATGCCACTGTCACTGTTTAACATGCTTTTTAAACATCTGGATTTTAATGGGACACGCCAGGCTTTTATTTGTGGGCTTTTCTTCTGCTTTTAATACAATCCAACCTCATATTTTAGTTGAAAGGCTCCTGCAACAATTTGATTTGAGTAATAATATAATGTGTTGGATTCTGGATTTTTTAACTAACAGGACACAGAGAGTAAGGGTCAATGGTACATTGTCTGACCAAAAGTGCTCTTCTACAGGCTCTCCTCAGGGGTGTGTGTTGTCACCACTACTCTTCCTCCTGTACACAAACATGTGTCAGAGCAGACATGACAACAGACACAAAGTATGCTGATGATTCAGTTATTGTCAGTCTCCTTCAGGATGGTGAGAGTGGCCACGGCCCAGTAGTTGATGATTTTGTTCACTGGTGTGAGGATTCCTACCTGCAGCTGAATACAACAAAAACTAAAGATATGATTATTGACTTTAGGAGGAAAACTCCCAGGCACAAAGTCACTGTACTAAAAGGTCAGACCATTGAATGTGTGCAATCTTACAAATATCTTGGGATGATTATTGATAGTAATTTAAACTTTGAAGACAACCGTGAAAGGGTGTGCAAAAAGGGTCAGCAACATTTGCATTGTTTAAGGAAACTCGCACACTTCCAAACTGACCGAACCACAATGACAACGTTTTATCGGGCTTTTATTTCCTCCGCCAAGGAGGTAATGTTTTTACCGAGGTTTGTCTGTCTGTTACCAACATAACTCCAAAAGTTATGAATGGATTTTGATGACATTTTCAGGAAAGGTGTGTAATGGCACGGGGAACAGATGATTACATTGTGGTGATGATTTGAGAGTGCATAACACCACCAAGGGCTTCATTTGTATTTGTGCAGCAGGATTACACAAAAACCACTGGATGGATTTGGATGAAATTTTCACCAGAGGTGGTTCTTAGGCTACAGAGGAACCCATTATATTTTGCTGATGATTTGAGAATGCATACCTCAGCCAAGGCTCTTATCTTCTCACAGTGTGTTAGCAACAATACTCCAAAACTGATGGACAGACTTTGATGCAATTTTCACCACAAGTGGCTATAGGCCTACACACAAACCCATTACATTTTGGAGGTGATCCATGAGAAATGGAAGGAGCCTTGGCGGAGGTATGCGCTCTGTAAGTGCTTTTCTAGTTGAATCTGTTTTATCCTTTTCTTTAGTGTCATGGTTTGGTCAGATAAAACAGAGGAAATCCTTAGACCAGGTAGTTAGATGGTCCAGTCATTTGCTTGGTGAGTCATAGCTGAACCTGACATCCCTGTACACCAGACAGGTACAGAGGATTGCTACCTCCATTTTAAATGACTCCCACCCTTTGCACTGTCACTTTCAACGTCTTCCCTCCAGACGGAGGTTTGCTGTCCCAAAATGTAAAACCCAGCGCTACAAAAGCAGCTTTGTTCTTGCTGCTGTCAAAGAGTTGAACAAGATGTAGCAATATAAGATAAGATAAGATAAGATAAGATAAGATAAGATAAGATAAGCCTTTATTAGTCCCACAACGGGGAAATTCCAGGATTGCAACAGCACAGGGATAGCAACACTCAGAGCAACAATCAGAAGGCAAGAAAAAAACAAGCAAGCAAGAGCAGCTAATATACATATGTACGTATTACTATAAAATATATATATATATATATACACACACACACACACAGACACACAGTGCAGAGCATTGTAGCTGGATGGAATAAATATATGAATATATGAACACACAGTGCAGAGCATTGTAGCTAGATGGAATAAATATGTAAATATATAAACACCCACAGTACGGAGCATTGCAGCTAGGTGGAATAAATATGCAAGTATATAAACACACACAGTGCGGAGCAATGTAGCTAGATGGAATAATATGTAGATATATAAATATATAAACACACCCAGTGCTGAGCATTGTAGCTAGATGGAATAAATATGTAAATATATAAACACACACAGTGCAGAGCATTGTTGCTAGATGGAATGAAACAGCATAACCGTCTACTTAGTTATCCTACATGGTATGATTATGTGCCCATACATATTCTCACCCTCCATAGCGACCGGTATGTTCCTAGTTGTATGCCGGAGGGGACCATTGTGTAAGTCTATTGCATCTTTTGCATTCAAAAAACTATTAGTTTGTTACGTCTTTTTGCTATCTCTGCGAGCAGCCCTGCTTAGGTTGTACAGTCTGACAGCCGTTGGTAGGAAGGACCTACGAAACCTCTCGGTTGTGCACCTGGGATGATGTAGTCTGCTGCTAAATGAGCTCCTCAGTGCATTCAGTATGTCCTGCATAGGGTGGAACTCGGACTCCAGCAGAGATGACAGTTTAGCCACCATCCTTCTCTCTCCTATCTCCTCCATCGGATCAAGGCGCTGCCCCAGGACAGAGCTAGCTTTCTTAATCAGTTTGTTCAGTCTCTTCCTATCGGCTGCAGTAATGCCACTGCCCCAGCAGACCACTCCAAAAGTGATGGCTGATGCCACCACCGTGTCATAGAATGACTTCAGCAGCGCCCCTTGTACACCAAAAGACCTGAGTCTCCTCAGCAGGAACAGCCTGCGCTGTCCCTTCTTGTAGAGTGCATCAGTATTGTGTGACCAGTCTAGTTTATTGTTCAGATGAATACCCAGGTACTTATAGGATGTCACCATCTCGATGTCTGTTCCCTGTATATTTACTGGTACTGTGAGGGGCTGCCCATGCCTGCGGCAGTCCACCACCAGCTCCTTAGTTTTCCTCGCGTTGATCTGGAGGCAGTTCCGATGGCACCAGTCCACGAAGTCCTGGATAAGCCCTCTGTACTCAGCTTCATCTCCATTGGAGATGAGGCCAACGATTGCAGAGTCATCAGAGAACTTCTGTAGATGGCAGTGTGTTGTGTTGTGTGAGAAGTCCGCAGTATAAAGAGTGAACAGGAAGGGAGCCAGCACCGTTCCCTGGGGGGCCCCCGTGCTACTGATGATCGTGTCGGACACACAGTCCCGGGTTCTCACAAACTGAGGCCGGTTCGTGAGGTAGTCCAGGATCCATGATGACAGGTGCTGGTCCACCCCTGCGCGCAGCAGCTTGTCCTTCAGGATCATCGGTTGGATGGTGTTGAAAGCACTGGAGAAGTCAAAGAACATGATCCTCACCATATTCCCGGGCTTCTCCAGGTGGGACAGAGAGCGGTGAAGGAGGAAGATCACCGCATCCTCCACCCCAATGCCATGCTGGTAGGCGAACTGGAGTGGATCCATCGCTGGTTCCACCAGGGGGCGGAGGTGAGCAAGGAGCAGTCTCTCCAGGGTCTTCATCAAGTGGGACGTCAAGGCCACCGGTCTGTAGCTGTTCAGGTCTTTGGGGTGGGAAGTTTTTGGTACAGGTACCACACAAGATGTTTTCCACAGCTGTGGTACCCTCCCCAGTTTCAGGCTCATGTTGAAGATATACGTCACAATCCCACACAGCTGGTCTGCACAGGACTTGAGGAGCTTTGCGCTGATGCCGTCCGGTCCCGGCGCCTTCCTCGCCTTGATCTTCCTCAGCTCCGTCCTCACCTGGGTCCTGGTCAGGGTCAGGATGGGGGGCTGTGTGTTGGGAGTGGGGGGGTGTTGGTGGAGTGGGGAGTGGGCAGCAGGACTTGATTTCTTTAGAGGCAGCAGTGGTTGTTGTGCAGTCAGGGGGGAGGGCGGTTGGTCAAATCTATTGAAAAACAGATTCAGGTTGTTCGCCCACTCCCTGCCCCCTGTGGCCTGGGGGGAGGTATTCTGGAGCCCCGAGATGGTTTTGAGGTTTCTCCAGACCCCGCTGATGTCGCTCTGTTGCAGCTTGTCCTCCATCTTCTTCCTGAAGCTGTCCTTGCCTTCTCTGATCTTTCTCCTCAGCTCCCTCTGTACGGACTTCAGCATCTCCCTGTTCCCTGACCTGAAGATCCTCTTCTTCTCTCTCAGAAGTGTTCTTATCTCAGGGTTGATCCAGGGTTTGTTGTTTGAGTGACGCCGTATGGTCTTGGTGGGAACGGATTTGTCCACACAGAAGCTGAGGTAGCCCGTGAAGGTGTGAATGAGGCCATCGATGTCCTCACCATGTGGATCGCAGAGCTGCTTCCAGGCGGTGGCTTCAAAACAGCCCTTTAGGGTGTCCATTGTCTCCTCAGACCATAACTCCACAGTGTGCATGGCCGGAGGTTGTCTGTGCACTAGGGGTTTGTACACCGGCCGGAGATGAACCAAGTTGTGATCCGATCTCCCGAGTGGGGGGAGTTGTGATGAGGTGTACGCCTCCTTAGTGTTTGCGTAGAATAAATCCAGTGTTTTATTGTCTCTAGTGTGGCATGTGACATACTGGGTGAACGTGGGTAGAATGGGAGACAGTGAAACATGGTTGAAATCGCCTGAGATGAGGAGAAGAGCATCTGGGTGTTCTGTCTGCAGCCTGCTGGTTACTGAATGGATGACGTCACGTGCTGTCCCAGCGTTCGCCGTCGGATTTGCATAAACAACAATGCAGATCACGTGTGAGTGTTCTCTCGGGAGATATGTAGGCCTCATGCTAACAGCTAGCAACTCAATGTCTTTGCTGCAGTGTCGTTGTTTAACAGTGATATGTCCCGGTCTGCACCAGTTGTTGTTAACATACATTATCACTCCACCGCCCCTAGCCTTGCCACTGTCTGGTGTTCGGTCAGCTCGTATCATGTGAAAACCCTCCAGCTCAATGTTAGCATCTGCTGCTAGTTCAGTTAGCCACGTCTCTGTAAACAAAAGGAGAGAGCACTCCCGGTATGTGCTATCATAACGGGAGATAGCCGCTAGCTCATCTAACTTTCCCAGTATCGACCGTACATTTCCCATGACAACAGATGGAAGGGAGGGTCTGTACCTTATATTTTTTGTCCTCCGCCTTACTCCAGCCCGGCAGCCGCGGCGTTTTCGCCTCAGTTCTCTCGGTATGTCGAGTTTTTCCAATGGGACCGGGTGGCGGTTGAATGCTAGCAGCTGTTCTCTGCTGTATCGTATCCTGCTATAAACAGTGGCTCCGTCCACCGGCTCAGGAGACATTTAGGACGATCTGTGTGTCCGTGATATAAGTGGGGTGAAAAAAAAAGACGGATCAAAAGAGAGAGGAAGGGAAAAAGACTCGGAATCGAGCCGCTGTTGCAAAAGGCAGCCTACTCGTGTGGCGCCGAGAGAAAAAAAAAAATATATATATATATATATATATATATATGTGCAAATATATTTGCACATAATTTAGTTATCTATTTATCAATTTTTATATTTATTTATTCTTGAAGGTTTTTTTTTATTTGGGTTTCAAATCTTTTATTGGGTTTTACACTTTTATTGAGTTTTAATTTCTTTGACTTAGTTTTTGACTTTAATATGACCCTGCTCTCTTATCTTTGTGTTTTTTTTCTCTCGTCTCTTTGTCTTATGTCCTGATTGGTGGAGCCTTGAGTACTTTTATTGTGTTTATAGTCAGCTTCATGTGT
Organism: Pholidichthys leucotaenia; assembly: GCA_020510985.1. Taxonomy (NCBI): domain Eukaryota; kingdom Metazoa; phylum Chordata; class Actinopteri; order Cichliformes; family Pholidichthyidae; genus Pholidichthys; species Pholidichthys leucotaenia. The sequence goes on from CM035846.1 coordinate 93,120,267, forward strand.
GCCTGTGTTTGTGTTCATGTTGAATGTAATTACCTCCGCCAAGGAGGTAATGTTTTTGCCGGGGTTTGTCTGTCTGTCTGACTGTTACCAACATAACTCAAAAAGTTATGAATGAATTTTGACGAAATTTTCAGGAAAGGTGTGTAATGGCAGGGGGAACAGATGATTAGATTTTGGTGATGATCTGGGAATGCATACCTCAGCCAAGGCTCTTATCTTCTCACAGTGTGTTAGCAACAATACTCCAAAAGTTAAGAATGGATTTTGATGACATTTTCAGGAAAGGTGTGTAATGGCACGGGGAACAGATGATAAGATTTTGGTGATGATCTCAGAGTGCATACCTCCACCAAGGGCTTTGTATTTGTGCAGCAGGATTACACAAAAACTACTGGATGGATTTGGATGAAATTTTCAGAATCAGATTTATTGCCATTGTTTATGTAGTACACAAACGAGGAATATGTCTCGGTGCCATGCTGCAACATTAAAAACATGATGAGATAAAGAGATAAACTAAAAAAACTAAAAGACTAAAAACGTGCAATAAGTGTAGAATAATAAGTAATAATAATAATAATAATAATAATAATAATGAGTAATACTAGTCAAGGCAGTTTTAAATAAATTAGCAAGTAGCAGATAATATGGGGTACCACAGTGCAGTCGATAATGCAACAGAAAAACAGTGATGAATGACATGAGTTTGGTTGAGCTGCTGTACATAGTGCACGAGAGTCAATAAGTCACTTAATGTTCAGCAGTCTGATGGCAGAGGGGAAAAAGCTGTTCATGTGCCGGGAGGTTTTAGTCTGAATGGACTGAAGTCTTCTACCTGAGGGGAGGGTGGCAAACAGTACGTGACCAGGGTGTGAAGGATCGGCTATGATCCGGCCTGCACGCCTCCGGGTCCTGGAGATGTACAGGTCCTGGAGAGATGGGAGCTTGCAGCCGATCACCTTCTCAGCAGTGCACACGACGCGCTGCAGCCTTAGTCTGTCCCTGGCAGTGGCTCCTGCGTATCACACGGTTATGGAGGAGGTGAGGATGGACTCGATGATGGCCGTGTAGAACTGCACTAACATCTTGGTGGGTAGCTTGAGCTTCCTCAGCTGCCGCAGAAAGAACATCCTCTGCTGGGCCTTTTTGATGAGGGAGCTGATGGTTGGCTCCCATTTGAGGTCCCGGGTGATGGTGGTGCCCAAGAAGCGGAAGGAATCTGCAATGGTGATGGGAGAGCCTGTGATGGTGAGGGGGGGCAGGGGGGTTGTGACTTTCCTGAAGTCCACAATCATCTCCGCTGTCTTCAGAGCGTTCAGCTGCAGGTTGTTGTGGCTGCACCAGGACACCAGCTGGGCCACCTCTTTCCTGTAGACAGACTCGTCGCCGTTGAAGATGAGCCCGATGAGGGTGGTGTCGTCCGCAAACTTGATCAGCTTAACAGACTGGTGGGAGGAGGTGCAGGAGTTGGTATAAAGGGAGAAGAGTAGGGGGGAAAGTACACAGCCCTGGGGTGATCCGATTCTGATGCTAACAGAGTCCGAGACAGACTTCCCCAGCCGCACATGCTGCCTCCGGTCCGTCAGGAAGTCGGTGATCCACCTGCAGAGGAAGTCAGGCACGCCGAGCAGGGACAGCTTGTCCTGGAGCAGAGCGGGGCGGATGGTGTTGAATGCAGAGCTGAAGTCCACAAACAGGATCCTGGCGTAGGTTCCTGGGGAGTCCAGGTGCTGCAGGATGGAGTGGAGGGCCAGGTTGACTGCATCGTCCACAGACCTGTTGGCACGGTAGGCAAACTGCAGCGGGTCCAGGAGGGGAGTGGTGATGGACTTGAGGTGGGACAGGACCAGGCGCTCAAAGGACTTCATGACTACAGAGGTGAGCGCTACAGGTCTGTAGTCGTTAAGTCCAGTAATCCGTGGCTTCTTGGGGACAGGGATGATGGTGGAGGATTTGAGGCAGGATGGCACGTGGCATAGCTTAAGGGAGGTGTTAAAAATGTCTGTGAAGACAGGAGCCAGCTCTTTCGCACAGTGTCTCAGGGTGGAGGGAGACACACCGTCCGGACCGGGGGCCTTGCGCGGGTTCAGTCTGGAGAACTGTCTGTGCACGTCCTGCTTACTGATGACAAGGGCAGGGGGGGAGGAGGAGGAGGAGGGGGGGGACCGCTTTTGATGAATTAGGGGCCAAGGAGGCAGTGGAGCTGGGTGGAGTGGGGGAGTTGGACACAGCTGACGAGGTGTCAAAACGGGCGTAATGTTGGGACAGTTTTTGACAAAGGGCTTTGTCATCCTGACCTTTAGAAGCCTGAGGCCGATAGTTGGTGATCTGCCTCAGTCCTCTCCACACGGAAGCCGAATCATTAGCAGTGAACTGCTGCTAGAAATTTTCACCAGAGGTGGTTCTTGGGCTACAGAGGAACCCATTATATTTTGTTGATAATCTGAGAATGTATACCTCAGCCAAGGCTCTTATCTTCTCACAGTGTGTTAGCAACAATACTCCAAAACTGATGGACAGACTTTGATGCAATTTTCACAAGTGGCTATAGGCCTACACACAAACCCATTACATTTTGGAGGTGATCCATGAGAAACGGAAGGAGCCTTGGCGGAGGTATGCGCTCTATGAGTGATTTTCTAGTTGTGGTTTGTAAATATGTTTCTAAAAGGATGTCACCTGACTGTAAAACAAATCTACCTACGGGTACAAATAAAGTAACCTGAACGCTGGGGGAGGAATCAAGCGCATCCCAGATCCAATCTCACTATCCCGGTGCTTTCTTCCCGTGACTCTCTCTCTCCACATCTGTGGTGGAGTGTCGTTGGACGGGGAAACGGAGACAGACTGCGCTGCTCGCTCTACATAATACAATCACCGTGGTGTGTCGTTGGACAGGGAAACAGGTGTATGGTGCTGGACAAATTGTGCACACCCCAACGGGAGAGCGGCTGGGTGGGATGCAGGCAAAGCCTGTTTTATGCCCCTCTGTGGCGCTTATGCTCTATATATATTCGGAGGAGCAAGCGCAAATAGGCTGTCCAAACTGCTTTTCCAACAGTTGTCCGTGAAAGGGAATATCATGCATATATACTAACTTAATGTCGATTTTTTATTGCCATTTTAGGTCATTTTGACCTGCTAGTATGATGGGTTATACTATAATTTATAAATGCCACATTTCCCAGCTTTAGTTTTTTTTTTTTTTTTAACTTTTCATAATGTTGGTGTCCAAAACTCGGAGCACTATTATAAAATTAAAATCCAACCATAGAAAAAATGACTTATTAGGATTCCATGGACCATTCTGCAGGATAACTAAGATGAGAATGACTGAAGTGAGTGAGTACAAATTATCCACTTAACATCTCAGCAGATGTCTAAAATGTTCATTGGTGCAGCAAGTTTCTTTGATAGCCTTGCTATTGCACTTTCTGTATCATCACGCTTAATTCATGTCAAATGCATTGTGTCACTGGTGTATGTCGATGTGTGGACAAAACTTGCTTGCTATTGCTATTCAAATTTCAAAGGCTTTATTGTCATGTGCACAGTTAAGAAAGGCTACATTTCCTGAGCAATGAAATTCTTATTTTGCTCTCCGAACAAATGCCAAGGTAATAGGTACAGAAACAACAATTCTAATAAGGTCATGACACACAAACACAGTAACTCAATCCTAATACTAATGAATGCTAATAACACACCAACGGAGGAAAAACAGACACAGAAAGACAGACATATATAGAGTGTGTGGCAGTAATGCACATATGCTCTGTCATAGCTATGAACGTCCATAGCTCGCCTATGGAGATGGCATGAACCTATATACAGTACTGTAGTACAACCATCATTAAACACTGCATGCAATATTCAACGGGCATAAATGCTAGTCAACAATATAGGGTTTACGGCCCCACTCTTTCTGGAGTAGGTCCTGGGTTTTCCTTTTTTCTTGTGTTGTTGCTGGAGCTGTGGAGGACCGCCCCTGGCCAAGGTGTTCCCTGTATAAGCCACACCTGTCGGCAGCTTTCGGCTCCCGTGGAAGCCGGTTGCTGCTCTGCCGTGTTAGCACCCTGCCCACTGTTCCAGCAATATTCCGGATGAGCCCCCACTTTGTCACAACCCGGCTTAAGGCTGGACAAAAGAGAGACCACATGGAGGTGCCAATTAACCAAAACTTTATTTAAAGAAAATAAATGTCTGTAAATATCGGTGGTGTATGTGTGTTGGATGCATGAGACAAAACAGTCACTGGCCAACCCAGTGGCTGCACGCCTCCAACTGAAGCATGAGCGGCAGCAACAAGCCTAAGCCGACACTCACAGGCGGCAGACAACTTGGGCAGAAGCAGCCAGCCCGGCCCAGGACAAGCGCACGAAAAACAGGAGCAGTGGGCAGAGCGTGAACACAGCAGAAAGGCAACCGGAAAAAGGGAAAAACCCCAGGACCCGCTCCAGAAGGAGCAGGGCCGTAACAAGTTAATTTACATGGAAAAAGTGAAATTTTATAATAAAAAGTATGCAAAATCAAATGAAAACTTATCCACATCATGCAAAAAGCTGCATTGAGATCCATTCCTTTCTATTAAACTCTGCTTTTAAAAAGATAAGACTGCAATAACTAAAATTAGGTCAAAGCTTTTAAAGAACACCTGGTGACTATGTGTTGTGATCCAGTGAAAGCACAAAGTCACACTGGCAGCATTCACCTTAATTGTCTGATTTCCTGCAGCTGTGCTTCATTAACACCTGTTCCCGATTACTGCTGGGGAATAAATAGCAGCTACCCCCTCAGTGCTGTGTGGGACTGAATCTGCCTAACAACTCGCCATTGATTCGCTGAGTTCTCCTGCTACCTATTTCCTGTGTGCCGCTGCCTCAGTGTGCTCTCACCTTCCTGGACTTGGACCTCATGTAAGCCTGCAAATCAGTTTTTACCTTACCTGCCTTGGATCTCCTTCTGTACCTCTTCCCAGCATTTGCCTGCCTAGTGATGGCAAGATGAAGTGTCATGAAGCATTGAAGCCAGTTGGATTGCAAAAGGGTTCATTTCTTGAGGCTTCACGTGCACACAATCCCCCCCGCTGGTCAAAGACTGAAAGACAGGCAGATGTGTTCATAGTCACGTTTACTGTGTGTGATACTCTCAAAAGCTGTCTTGCCACCATTTGGGCATGGGAATAATGACAATAAAACAATAATGACAAAAACAATAAATTAATTTTCATTTAACTATGCCTTTTTCTCTTGTGAGCACAAGATAATAGCACATTGAAACCACATCTTTTTGTCTCCCCTTATTAACATGTTTGTTCGTAAATAGTGTGCATAAGAGTTTCTTGGCTGATGCATTCGAATCGATGTTCTGTGGTAGTAGTACACATACCAAAGTGAACCTCCTGCTTTACATCAATATTTGAAAAAGTCATAAATGCTATAAATGTTTGGTAGTGGTCGGAGAGGCCGTTGGCACAGATTGGCAACCACATTTCTGTCAGTCTGCCCCAGGGCAGCTGTGGCTACAGCAGTAGCTTACCACTATCAATGTCTGTCTGGAGAGAATGAATAATGGACTCACTGTTAGCGCTTTGAGATGTCACTTGACATGTATAGCGTCATATACAGTGGTATGAAAAAGTGTTTGCCCCTTTCCTGATTTCTCATTTTTTTGTGTGTTTGTCACATTTAAAATGTTTCAGATCAAACAAATTTAAATATTAGACAAAGATAACAAGTAAACACAAAATGCAGTTTTTAAATGAAGGTGTTTATTAAGGGGGGAAAAAAAATCCAAACCTACATGGCCCTGTGTGAAAAAGTGATTGCCCCCTAAACCTAATAACTGGTTGGGCCACCCTTAGCAGCAACAACTGCAATCAAGCATTTGCGATAACTGGCAATGAGTCTTTTACAGTGCTTTGGGGGAATTTTGGCCCACTCATCTTTGCAGAATTGTTGTAATTCAGTCACATTGGAGGGTTTTTGAGCATGAACCGCCGTTTTAATGTCATGCCACAGAATTCTCAATCGAATTCAGGTCAGGACTTTGACTAGGCCATTCCAAAGTCTTCATTTTGTTTTTCTTAAGCCATTCAGAGGTGGACACAGTGGCGGAGTGGTTAGCACTGCGGCAGCACAGCAACTCACCCTTGGCCGGGGGGGGATCCTGGGTTCGATCCCAGCCCCCGACCAACAGTGATCTGTGTGGAGGTTGCATGTTCTCCCCATGTCTGCGTGGGTTTACTCCAAGATTTCTCCGGTTTCCTCCCACATGCCAAAAACATGCAAGTTAGGTTAATTGGCATCAAACTGGGGATTCTAAATTGTCCTTAGGTATGACTGTGAGAGTGAATGTTGTCTGTCTCTGTGTTGGCCCTGCAATGGACTGGCGATCTGTCCAGGGTGTACCCTGCCTCTCGCCCAAAGATTCTGGGATAGGCTCCAGCCCCCCCATGACCCGAAAAGGATTAAGCGGAAGAAGATGGATAGCATCCAGAGGTGGACTTGCTGGTGTGTTTTAGATCATTGTCCTGCTGCAGAACCCAAGCGCGCTTCAGCTTGAGGTCATGAACAGATGGCTGGACATTCTCCTTCAGGATTTTTTGGTAGACAGCAGAATTCATGGTTCCATCTACCACAGCAAGTCTTCCAGGCCCTGAAGCAGCAAAACGGCCCCAGACCATCACACTACCACCACCATATTTTACTGTTGGTATGATGTTCCTTTTCTGAAATGCTGTGTTACTTTTACAGTACGTCGGATGTAATGGGACACACCTTCCAAAAAATTCAACTTTTGTCTCATCAATTCACAGAGTATTTTCCCAAAAGTCTTGGGGATCATCAAGATGTTTTCTGGCAAAACTGAGATGAGCCTTTATGTTCTTTTTTCTCAGCAGTGGTTTTTGTCTTGGAACTCTGCCATGCAGGCCATTTTTGCCCAGTCTCTTATGATGGAGTCATGAACACTGACCTTAACTGAGGCAAGTGAAGCCTGCAGTTCTTTGGATGTTGTTGTGGGGTCTTTTGTGACCTCTTGGATGAGTCGTCGCTGCACTTTTGGTCGGTCGGCCACTCCTGGGAAGGTTCACCATTCCATGTTTTCACCATTTGTGCATAATGGCTCTCACTGTGGTTCGCTGGAGTCCCAAAGTTTTAGAAATAGCTTTATAACCTTTTCCAGACTGATAGATCTCAATTACTTTGTTTCTAATTTGTTCCTGAATTTCTTTGGATTACAGCATGATGTCTAGCTTTTGAGGATCTTTTGGTCCACTTCACTTTGTCAGTCAGGTTCTATTTAAGTGATTTCTTGATTGAGAACAGGTGTGGCAGTAATCAGGCCTGGGTGTGGCTAGAGAAATTGAACTCAGCTTTCCAAAGATGTGATAAACCACAGTTAATTAATGTTTTAACGGTGGTGGTGTATCACTTTTTCTACACATGGCCATGTAGATTTGGATTCTTTTAACCCTTAATAATAAACACCTTCATTTAAAAACTGCATTTTGTGTTTACTTGTGTTATCTTTGTCTAATATTTAAATTTGTTCGGTGATCTGAAACATTTAAGTGTGACAAACGTACAAAAAAAAAAAAAAAAAAAAAGAAAGCAGGAAGAGGGCAAACACTTTCACACCACTGTAAATCTAATCCATTACTATTATTAATATCATATAATAGTGACGGGGACGTTTTTTCTTCCCAACTTTTTTTTTTTTTTAATTGAAATGATTCCTGTTACATGTGCAGTGTTGATGTCCCTTGAATTTATGCATTTTACCTGTCCAGGGACTGCAGTTGAAAATTAGCCAATTGGCTAAACTGGCACATTTACAGAAATGTTTAATATGCATTGTTCTTGTAAAATTAAACCAATAAAATAAAAATAAACTGCAGTGTTAACAAGGAAAAGGAAAGCAAATGTGCTTATTAACAGAAGGGCAGTGAAGCTGTTTGTGCAACTGCTGTGGGGGGACACTTTTCATTTTTAGTTAAAAACAGTGTTCATTAAATAGTGTTTGATTTGGCGATTGTTTCCACACAGTGGAAAACTTTTCTTTGAAGACTCCCTTTAAACAAACACCCAAACTAACCAATAAATCACTCAAAACTCTCAAAACTCCAACACCACCCATGAATTGTGAGGAGATTCCTTGGGCTTTATATATCTGTCAATACATCGAGCCAAAATTCAAACCACTTCCTGAACTGCTACATGCACTTAGGCTTCAAATGTCATTGAAGTTGTCATTTACCGTAAACATGCCTACTTGCTGTGTCATGGCCTATACCGAGACTTGGCTTAATGCGCATGACCGAGACGCAGACCTGTGGATTGACGGCTTTGGAGCCCCACTGCGCTTGGATCAGCAGGAAGAGGTAACGGGGAAGCGTCAGGGGGGGCGGCGTATGTTTATATATTAATAAGCAGTACTGCACATCTGTCACGGTCAGAGAGCGCATCTGTACACCCGATGTGGAGCTGCTGTCTGTCACTACGCCCCTTTTATTTGCCTCGCGAGTTCCCCCAACTTTTCATCACAATTGTGTACATTCACCCGAGGGCAGACACTGACTCCGCCTGCAGCACTATCTTTGATGTGATCCAGCAGCTGTAATCAATTTCTCCAGAGGCGCCAAACTTCATTCTTGGGGATTTTAACCATGTTTCTTTAAAGAAGACACTTAAAAACTTTTATCAGTATGTCTCCTGCCCAACCAGGCGAAAAAAGACATTGGACCTGTGCTATGGATCCATAGAGAGGGCCTATAAATCACTCCCCCTTCCTCCTGTAGGATCCTCAGATCACAACTGTGTACATTTGCTGCCCACATATAAAACTGCTCTCAGAAGAGGCAAGGTGGAGACGAGAGACACTGATGTGTGGACAGAAGATTCAGTGCACAGCCTCCAGGAATGCTTTGACTGTACAGACTGGGAGATGTTCACACTGGCCTGCAGGGATGATTTGGACTCTTTGGTGGACGTCACATGTTCATACATGGCTTTCTGTAAAAATAAGATTGTTCCACGTAAACGTGTCAAAATATATCCCAACAACAAACCATGGGTTACAAAATCAGTTAAATCCTGCTTACAGAGGAAAGCACTTGCCTTTAAACAGGGGTCTGTTTCTGAGCTACAGGTTGCCACAAAGGATCTGAAGGCCGAAATTTTAAGAGCAAAACAGAATTATAAATCAGAGTTGGAAAACAAGATGGCAACAAAGAAACTTTGTTCAGCCTGGGCCAGTATGAAAACTATTGCAGGCCTTCAGAGCACAGAGCACAGTAATCGTGTGTTTTTAGATGGTTTTAATTCAGACACAGAGCTGGCTAATGCTCTTAATTGTTTTTATGGTCGTTTTGACTCCTTTGATTTTAGCACAGAAACCCAAGATTTGAAACAGAAACTCAAAGACAATCAGCACTTTAATATTGAGGTGCAGGATGTTAAAAGGGAGTTCTGTGCTGTAAAAGTGAACAAAAGTCAGGGCCCTGATAATATATGTGGGTGCTTGGTAAAGTCCTGTGCACATGAACTGAGTCCTATATTTCATTACATTTTCAATAAGTCCTTACAGACACAACATGTGCCTAAGATCTGGAAAGAAGCCGTGGTTATTCCCATTCCAAAATCCAGCTGTCCTAAAACGGTAAACAACTTTAGACCAGTTGCTTTGACTTCAATTTTAATGAAAATTTTTGAAAAACTGGTCAGATGTGAGGTCCAAAAGCAGACTGAGCATGCATTGGCTCCTCTGCAGTTTGCCTATAGGCCTCACAGAGGAGTGGAGGACGCCACTGTCACTCTGTTTAACATGCTTTTAAAACATCTGGATTTTAATGGGACACACGCCAGACTTTTATTTGTGGACTTCTCCTCCGCCTTTAATACAATCCAACCTCATATCTTAGTTGAAAGGCTCCTGCAGCAATTTGATTTGAGCAATAATCTGGTGGGTTGGATTCTGGATTTCTTAACCAACAGGACGCAGAGAGTAAGGGTCAATGGTACATTGTCTGACCTAAAGTGCTCTTCTACTGGCTCTCCTCAGGGGTGTGTGTTGTCACCACTACTCTTCATCCTGTACACAAACATGTGTCAGAGCAGACATGTCAACAGACACATTATAAAGTATGCTGATGACTCAGTTATTGTCAGTCTCCTCCAGGATGGTGAGAGTGGCCACGGCCCAGTAGTTGATTTTGTTCACTGGTGTGAGGATTCCTACCTGCAGCTGAATACGACAAAAACTAAAGACATGATTACTGACTTTAGGAGGAAAAATCCCAGGCACAAAGTCACCGTACTAAAAGGCCAGACCACCGAATGTGTACAATCCTATAAATATCTTGGGACGATTATTGATAGTAATTTAAACTTTGAAGAGAACTGTGAAAGGGTGTGCAAAAAGGGTCAGCAACATTTGCATTGCTTGAGAAAACTTGCACGCTTCCAAGTTGACCGAACCATAATGACAATGTTTTATCGGGCTTTTATTGAATCTGTTTTATCCTTTTCTTTAGCGTCATGGTTTGGAAAGATAAAACTGAAACAGAGGAAATCCTTGGATCAGGTAGTTAGATGGTCCAGTCGTTTGCTTGGTGAGCCACAGCTGAGCCTGACATCCCTGTACACCAGACAAGTACAGAGGATGGCTACCTCCATTCTAAATGATGACTCCCACCCTTTGCACTGCCACTTTCAGCTTCTTCCCTCAAGACATAGGTTTGCTGTCCCAAAAAGTAGAACCCAGCGCTACAAAAACAGCTTTGTCCCTGCTGCTGTTAAAGAGTTGAACAAGCTGTAAAAATATATTGCACATAATTTAGGTACCCATTTATTAACTCCATTTTATATTTACTTATTTTTGTAGGATGTCACTTGGGTTCTAAATATTTTATTGGGTTTTAGACCTTTGAGTTTAACCTCTTTGACTAGTTTTTAGATAGATTATTTTGAACACAAAAATATAACAAATACAAGCAAATGGCAAATGCAATAAAGTAACATTATACACTGTTCGAAAGGGAGAAGTGAACACTTATTAATTCCATCTCCTCTTTTCCATAGATACACCCATGTGAATTTTATACAAATTACCACCTTTAAGACCCCAAGTAAACAATTTACTGTATTTTTTACAAATCAACATTAACACCCATCCATTCTAACATACAATGATGTCCATACAACAAAACCAGCCTCAAACAACACAGATATACACAGTGCTGTCCTACCCACCATTCCATAGTGTCCCATATCCCAGAGTGAACATAATGAATCGTACATATAACTACTACCCTTCTAACATATACCCTTTCAGCAAATGGTGCTTATACCTCTTTTTGAATTGATTTCTGTTCGTACATAGTTTCAGTTCCGGCTCTAGACTGTTCCACAAATCCATCCAAATGTTTTTAACTTTTAATATGACCCTTCTCTCTTACCTCTGGTTTTTCTCTCATCTCTGTCTTTTTATACCCTGATTGATGGAGCCTTGAGTATTCTTATCATGTTTATAGTCAGCTTCATGTGTGCCTGTGTTTGTGTCTATGTTGAATGTAATTTGTGGCTTGTAAATATGGATGTCACCAGACTGCAAAACAAATCTACCTACGGGTACAAATAAAGTAACCTGAACTTCACTAAACACTTCCTCAATTTCTCGGCACATGCTTAGGCCCATCGACACAATACGTTCCCTCACTTTGCTTGACTTGCTCCTTGCCTCCAGACTCCCTCTGCCTGCGCCCATCTGGAAACCAAGTCAAAGCCCGCTGGCTCGGGGCACCTGTCTAGGTACCTTCAGTTACACCTGCTTACTGGATCCTCTCAATCTCCTCCTTACCAGCTCCCCTAACTCCAGACTGTAAGTGGACAATTCATACTCATCCTTGCAATATTCTCACTTCTGGTTCTCCACATCTTCAACTAGAAGTGGAACAGACATCACTTCTCTATCTAACAATTACAACACCTATCATTATGAGTTACTTGCCTCAATTCCATACTTGTCATCTCCCTTCTCTTCCTCTGTAGGTCAGATCACTCCAGCAAGCCACTTAGTCTTAATAGAAATACCAAAACCTTGCATCTGTGTCCTTGTGATTCATTGTAGTATCTGCTACTGGGTCCTGAATACAAAACCATGTCACTCTGAAGAACATATATGGCGCCCACTGGGACTACAGATATGTTCTTCCAAGGTACAGTTCTCATACCCTTTAGGGGAACTGCTGGCGCGACAAGCATTTGTACCTTTTGAGGTCCATTTCTATACTTTCATTTCTTTGTGTGTATAAAATAATTTTTAAAATCTGACAGCCAGAGGCTGAAAAACAGAGGAAGCATGGCTGCCCTTGGCTTCTGGGAGAAAACGCCACTGTCAGAAACCAAGATTAAGTGGTCGATAGGCTATGACTAGCCCCTGAGGTATAAAAAGCACAAAAACAACCATCCAAACTAGCTGCTAATGACAGTGTCATGGGGTTCTACTTCAACTTCTTTAAATCCAAAAACGATGGCAAAGTCGGGCAGATGGTAATGAGCTTTTTTATTTTGCCGGCCTCCCAAGTGCAAAACTATATACAGGTAAGGAGGAAAATAACAGTGGAAACAAATGGAGAAAAACCCAAATAGTCTCTGTACCAAATTGTCTCTTTAAAATGGAGTCCTCTATTAACTCCTTCAAAAAGGATGAAAACAGACCACTCAGCTACTTACAGACAGCAGAATACATATTGCCTCCTCTGCAACAACTTCAGACTGACCCGCTCAGCCCTACCAACCCCAGTTTAAACACCAAGCCCCTCCCACTGGCCGTACCATTCATGGGAAGAAAAAAAAAAACATACTGCAATAAATATTTCTATAAAAACAGTTTACCATGCACCATCTTCAAATATACATTTTACACATAAATATTTAAATACAAAAGCAAGTTTTTCCCCACACAAAGTCAGTTCATTTACAAAAAATATTTATTAAAATTCATGACCACAACCCCCTGGGTCACCTGACCAAAAGGTGTGTGGGAAAAAAAAAACCTATTTAATCTACTCAATTGATTCAATCTGTTTAGCTCATTAGACGTCTGAATCATGAATGGAGGCAGCTGGGCAGATGTGCAATGGAACAAACAAAAATGAGTTTATATGGCATGGAAATACTAGTGCATGTTTTCCAGTGTGGCAGAACAACCAAGTGTGCACCCCTGGCTGCGCTACAAAACAGGTAAGGGGGAAAAGTGATAAATGTTAGATATTTTAAGATAATTTACAAACAGAGAAGTAAATGAGAAAATGTATGGCAGGTGTGTGCGTACGCCACTTAAGCTAGCAAATCAGCCACAGTACATAGTTGTGTGTAGGTGAGTAGCCATCTTCATGAGTGTTTGTATGCCTGCAGTCAGTGACGTCACATCATCCCCCTCCTCACGAAGGCTGGCAATATATGGCAACCTGGAAAGATAATCTGCTACCACATTAGCTCTTCCAGACCGATGCCGAATAGTAAACTTGAAAGGCTGCAGTGACAGGTACCAGCGAGTAAGGTGACTATTGTGATCTAGCATGCAATTAATCCATGTGAGATCTCGATGATCAGTGTCCAAGTCAAACTCTGGTCCCAGCAGGTAGTAATGCAGGCTTTCCAGGGCACACTTAATGGCCAAACCCTCTTTCTCCACTGCAGAATACCAGGTCTCCCATGGCTGAAGCTTACGGCTCAAATACAAAACTGGATATTCTTCTCCCGGGTTCCCTTGTGCCAAAACTGCTCTGAGGCCCACTGCCGAGGCATCCACCTACACCAGAAATCTTTTATCGAAATCTGGACTCTTGAGGACAGGGGAAGAACACAGGTGGTTTTTCAGGGTGTTGAAAGCTGTTTCACACTCCTCAGACCATATGAGAGGATTCTTCTGGTCTTTACAGGTCAAGGCAGTAAGTGGAGCTGCAATGGCTGAGAACTGCGGTATAAACAGTCTATACCAGCCAATCAACCCCAAGAAGGATCGTACCTCCTTCTTAGTCCGTGGTCGAGGACAGTTCTGAATGGCTTGCGCCCACAAGTGGTACCACTTGTGGGCGCACTTCTCCATGCCCCAACTGGTACCCAAGGTACTGAGTCTCCTGCTGCGCCCACTTACACTTGGAGGAGTTAAGCGTCAGCCCAGCCTTCTGAATCTTTCCCAAGACTAAGGAAAGAGGTTGGACATGCTCAGTCCAAGTATTACTGAAGACAACCACATCATCCAGGTAAGCAGCACTGCAGTGATCACAGCCCTGGAGCACTTGGTCCATCAATCTCTGGAAGGTGGCTGGAGCTTAGTCCAAAGGGCATCACGGTAAACTGGAAAAGCCCTGCGGGGTGGGCTGGGGGGGGGTGGGGGGGTTGGGCTGTGGCCCCCGGCCGGCTGGCCTTGCCTCTCGGGGGTGGGGGGGGTCTGGCCCTGGGCCGCTGGTGCTGGAGGGGTAGTGCCTCCCCCCCAGGCCAGAGTCAGGTGTGTGTCGGTGGTGCGGGCTGGCCCCGGTGCATCTTTGCACGGCGGGGTTGTGTTTTCCCTGGGGCCCTGGTGGCACCCTGGGGTTGATGCCTGCATCCTGGGTCACCCGCCCCGTCCACTGGGGTCTGCGGGTGTGGCTGTGCATGTGTGTGTGTGTGTGTGTATGTATGTATGTGTGTGAGAGTGGGTGTGAGTGGGGGCTTGTGTATGAGCGGATGCGGAAGTGGGTGTGTGTGTTGAGTGGGCAGGTGGGGCTGTGTGTGGGTGTAGGTGGGCATGTGTGATGGTGGGTGGGGGTACGTGTGTGTATGGAAGCGGTTACTTGGGGGTGGATGTCTGAGGGGTGGAGGATGTGTGTATGGGTAGGAGAACTTTGTTGGGTGGCAGGGGTTGGGTAGTCCATCTAGTGGCATGGGGGCTGGCATTTTGGGGCCTGCTTGTCCCGGCCGCCCTGCTGTTGTGTTGCGGGGTAAGGCGCTTTGTCACATCGCCCCTGGTGTCATTGGCGGCGGGTGTGTGTTAGTGCTTGGGGGGCCATTGGCGTGGGTTGATGGCCGTGTTTCCATCGGGTTGCTCCGGGGTGGCTGTAGTTGCAGGGTGGCCTGCGGCTGTCGGTGTGGGTCTGGGGTGGGTGGTCATGGGCCTGCGTGGGCACTCGGGGGTGTCGCCTGGCATGTTGGGTGCCGTGTGGGTCTGGCCCATTGTTCACTATTGTGACTGTTGTTGTCCATGTTTGTGTGTGTAAGATCAGTGGAAATTGGTATGGCTGCCCCATCATGTTAGTGGTGCTGGGAGCACCGGGGCGTGATGCTGGTGGGTCCTGGGCTGCTTCCACTGGTGGCTCTCGTCCTGGGTTGGGATTTTGGGGCAGTGGGTGGCCTCATGAACCAGTCTGCAGGCTGGCTTCTGGCGGGGGGGGGGGGGCGGCCTCGCTTTTAGACCGCCTACCTCCCAGTCTTATTTCCCGCCCTCCCCCTCCCCCTGACTCTGGGTGGAATATACATCTTTTTTGTTACATTTAGGGCTTTGGGGTGGGGGTGTGCTGCACTGTGTCGGTGAAGGGGATACCTTTGCTGCGCGGTGGGGCTGCACTCACCTCAATTTTAATTGCATTTTAGACACTGAGGGCTTGGGGGGATGGGGGCCCTGCTGCCCATCGCAGTGGCTAGCAGTGCTCCAGTCACTATCCCTCCAATTTTAATTGCACTTTGGTAGTCCACACATTTACACACAATTACATCATATAACTGACACACACCCACCATGTTCTGTGCGGGGGGAGGGGGGGGGGTGTTGCCCTGCTCCTGCTGGGGGTGTGGGGGCCTGGTGGGGAGCCTGGGACCTATCATGTTGTCAAAATCCCTGGGTGCTACTGAATATATAGATACAACCAAGGAAGTGAGAAGGGGGCTGAATATGAGCGTAAGTGAGAGTGAGGGGGTGATGAATGGAGGTGGTGATGGTGGGTCTGTTTTGTGCGGCACTTTGCATGTCGGGTGGCATCTTGGGGCGCCTGTGGTGGTCTGCTGATTGGTCGCTCAGATGGACGCCGGGGGTGGGGGTCTGCTTCTGTGGCCTGCGCCGGTGGTCTCCCTGGTCACTGCCGGGCACTGGTGCGTGTTCAGGCTCGCTGCATCTGCTTCGCAGCCGCCTTATGAAACAAGGGTGAATGATGAGTGAGTTTGAATGGGTACAGGAGTGAGAGAGATTGGGTCGGTCTGGGAGAGTGAGAGGGAGTTAGTGCATATGGGTGCGCATGGGAGCATGTGGGTGTGAAGGTGTGAGGAGGGGTGTGTCTGCGAGTCGGGAGGTGCTGGATTAAGAGGGGGGGTAGTGCCTCTCGGCAACGTGGGCTCCCCTGGGCAGGGGGACTCCTTTGGGCATGGGAGTCCCTGGCGTGTGCGACAGAGGTGCTGGGGCGGGCCCGCTGTGGGGGGTGCCTGGAGGGGCTTGCGCCGGTCTCCGCCCCGGGGGGTGGGGTTGCTGGCCTCCTGGTGCCAGGGGGTGGGCATTGGCCCCACTGGGGGGTGTGGGGCTCGGGCGGGTCCGGGGGTGTGGGCTCACCGCGCCGGCCTCCAAGCAGCCTGGCCTCCCTTGATCGTCCCTCCGGGGGTGGATGCCTGGCTTTCCTGGGGCTTGCTGACCTCGGACGTTTGTGCCCTGTGGGGGTTGGTGGCGCTGCCTTGTCTGCTCGGGGTTCCCGGGGGGAGAGCTGCTGCCACTGGCCCTCCACTTTGTACGTTTCCTGACAAACCACTCACATGCACACACTTATTTTGCTTGTGTTCTCATATATATGCACACAGACATACACGCACAAGTGTCTCTCCTTTAACAAGTGCGGAAACCAGACTCGTGTTGAGACATCTTCGGTGGAAGAAGCAATTTGTCTTTTGTTTGTTTTAGTTGTTGGTTTGTTTTTTGTTTGGTTTTTTTTTTGTCTGTTCCCCTCCCTTTTCTTCTCCCCCTCCACACACTTCCTTTTCCTCTTCCCCATCCTGTTGGGTCTTCCATAGGTAAAATAATTAAAATAAAGTATTAAGTTATTACAGGAGGAGTTTACAACAATATACAATACACAGTTAGGTACTATATAAGCTGCTCTTGGCAAAGTAAATCTGTTTTGGCACAATAAGGGTGACAGAGATCCCTGTTCTGTTTGCCTAGCTCCCTGACAGGACAAGGGGCAAGGAAAAAAAATGGAAAAGCCCTGCTGGGGTTCGAAATGGTGTATATGGTCGACTTGACTCTTCCAGTGGCATCTGCCAGTAACCTTTACACAAATCAAGGGTAGTGATGAACTTGGCAGCCCCGACCTTCTCCAATAAGTCTTCGACCCTTGGCATTGGATAAGCATCAAACTCCGAGATTGCATTCAGCTTCCTGAAGTCAATGCATATCCAAAGGGAGCTGTCTTTCTTGAACACTATGACAACAGGGCTACACCACTCAGAGTTGGAAGCCTCAATCACACCATGTCTCAACATCTCCGTTATCTCCTGCTTCAGTCTTCCCACCAGCTGTTGGGGAACCCTGTAGGGATGTTGACAAATTGGTCACTCCTCCTTAAGATGAATGACATGCTCTGAGTGTAGTCCTGCCTGGGCTGGCAGAAAACAAAGATGGCACCTCCTCAAAGAATTGATAAAGCTGTGCTGCTTGGTCTGGTTCCAGATGCATCAGCAAAGGTGTCTCTGCAGTAGTAAGGGATTCCAGTCCAATCTCCACTTCCTCCTCATGGTCTACCTTCCTTACCAGCAGAACCTGCCCCGGCTCTTGGCGATCCTTCCACTCTTTCATCAGATTTACATGGTACGTCTCCTTTGGTTTCTTCTTCTCGGGATGGTGGACCTCATAAGTGACTGGCCCCATTTTGCAGGTAATAAGGTACAGGCCTTGCCACTTTGCCAAGAGCTTAGTACTGGATGAGGGCAGAACCAGTAGTACTTTCTGGCCAGGCTTAAACTCATGATGCCGAGCCTGTTGATCATACCAAGTCTTTTGGCTCTTCTGAGACTCCCGCAAGTTGACCTTTGCCGCCTCCTGGTACTGTACCTCACCAGCCGATCCCTCATCTCTAGTACAAAGTGAACCACTCCTCTGACTGAGTGGTTGAAGGGGCTTCCCACTCCTTCCTGAGCAGATCCAATGGACCCTGCACATCCCAACCATATAGCAACTTGAATGGAGAGAAGCCTGTTGATGCCTGGGAACTTTATGATAGGCAAAGAGTAAAAAGGGTAACCAGCGAGCCCAATCCTTGCCATTGTCATCCACAAACTTCTGCAGCATCTTCTTCAGTGTCTGATTAAACCGTTCAACACGACCATCAGTTTGTCGATGGTATGGTGTGGTCTTGATGGCTGAGACGCCCAGTTGTTTGTGGAAAAGCTGCATCAGTTTAGAAGTAAAAATAGTCCCCCGGTCTGTCAGAATCTCATCTGGTATCCCCACTCTGGAGAATAATTGCACCAGCGCACGCAGAACAACCAGGGCAGAAACTGTCCGCAAGGGGAAAGCATCTGGGAACCGAATAGAATAGTCACACACAACCAGAGTGTATTGATGCCCACTGCTGCTCTTCATCAGGGGCGCCACAATATTCATAGCGATCCTACGGAATGAAATTGAGATAATGGGAAGTGGTTGCAGAAAAGCTCGGTCAGATCTGCGAGCAGTACATGTTTTTTGACATATAGAACATGTGGCACAATATTTCTGAATATCAGTGTACATAGAGGGCCAATAAAAATGTGAACTAATACGTAGAAATGTTTTTTGGCAGCCAAGGTGTCCAGACCATGGGAGTGTGTGTGCTAGAAGCATAACAAGTGATCTACAACTAGAAGGGACTACCAGGCGTTTGTGGTCATTGTCATCAATATACAATACATCTTTCTCCACAACAAACCTCTCTTTCCCCACACAGTTCCCCTTTGTCCCCTCCACCACCTTAGCAAACAAATGTGTCAAGGTTTCATCTTCCCTCTGTAACAGAAATATTTTCAGGTATTGTCCACATTTCACTCAAACTTTTTGTCTCGGGTTCAACTGTCTTTAGATGTTTCTCAAAGCGATGTTGTCACTAGGACTTTTTTGGGCTTTTGTTCCACCCTCAAACAGACTACTATCAAAGTCTAAGAGTGGTTGAACACAAGGCTTCTCTTTACCTGGGACAACAGTGCCACCCTCACACAAGACATGGTTTGGGAGTGGTTGGCCCCCAGCCTTTATCTGAGCCCGTGTAATGACTGGACAAGAAATGTTTACATCAACCTCCCCCCTTCCCCACAACAATGTTCTCCCACAGCAGGTCCATAAATACAGGCAAATCCCACCCTAAGACAACTGCAATTGGCAGCTTCTCAACCACGCCAATAGTCAATAAATATGGTTGTTCATCAATGGTAACGGTCAAATCAGCTGTTGGATAAGGGTGCTTATCCCCATGAACACACAAAATGTCCTCTTGTCTGCTATAGTCCACCAGGCTCACAGGCACAAGGTCCTTCTTAACTAAAGACATAAAGCTACCACTATCCAACAGAGCAGTAACCTGCTGGCCATTAACAGTCACAGTTTTATAGCGCTGTAGCCTCATTTTCCTAGACCCCACCTCAGGTTGAGGTGCATAGCAAGCCCCAGCAAGTTTAGTTTTACGTATAGGACACAAAGAAGCTTTATAGCCTGGCTGTTGACAACAAAAACAATGTCCTTACCATATCCTCGCTGGTTTGGGGCAGGGCTGGGATTACCTGGAGGCCCCTGTCCAGTGTCTCTCTTTATGGACTGATGTACCGGTCTCTGTGCTGTATTGTTGAGGCGCGAGGTTGGTCCTCCTCGCCAAGCATTAAGATACTGCAAAGCCAACCTAGCAGCTGCGAGTCCCTCTGTTGGTTCATGCTCCTTCATCCAGGTCCTCCTCTCTGCAGGAAGTACCCGGAGTAGTTGCTTCAGAATGATGGTCTTACCGATCTCTTCCTTAGTATACTACTCCGGCCGAATCCAGCGTCAGTAGAGTCCCTTCAGGTGATGGTAAGTCTCGGTAGGGGTCTCACCAGGTGGGACTGTCAAAGATTGAAACTGCAACTGGTATGTTTCTGGTGAAATGTCAAACTTTGTCAATAGTGCTGCCTTCAAGTCATGGTAGGAATGGGCCTTCTGCCCATCCATTGCAGTGAAGGCCTCCAATGCCTTTCTCGACAACAGTGGCACCAGTCTACATGCCCACTCAGTCTCTGGCCACTTCCATGTTTTGGCCATGCGCTCAAAGCGGAATAACTAGTTCTCAAGGTCTTCCCCCCTCTGATAGAGTGGTACTTTTCGTTCACGTCTATACTCCGGACGTAACTGCTCAGAGCCTCCACTAGAGTCTTGTGGTGGATATGTAGTGTCTGTAATAATGCCACTGGCCACCCAGGATGGGATGCTGGTGCTGGCAGGTCAAATCTGGGACTGCTTGCCATTTCTGTGGTTGGCGTTTGCCCTGGATAGGGTGGGTCTGGAACCGGTGGGGCTTGGACAGATGACTGGATGGCAGCAAGTTGCCCAACCTGTGGAACTGAACTTCTTAGAGTCCTAAGTTCTGCCAACAGGCCCTCTCCCTTCTGCTTTATGCTGCCAAAAAGTCTCATATCAAAGCCAATAATTCTCCTCCCAGCCCACCTGTTTCCATTGGGGCTGCCGATGCACTAGATCCAGCCATTTCATCTTCTTCCTCGGAGGTCGGAACTGTCTCCCAAGCCGGATCCACCTCTGCTGTCACAGTCTCCTTCAACTGCTCTCGGTGCTTTTGAGAACGTAATAGTGTATACTGCCTTGGAAGGCAGGTTGCTCTCCTACGACTTGCCATCCCACTGCTGCTACCATATGTCATGGGGTTCTACTTCAGCTTGTTTAAATCCAAAAACGATGGCAAAGTCGGGCAGATGGTAATGAGCTTTTTTATTTTGCCAGCCTCCCAAGTGCAAAATTATATATTGATGAGGAGGGGGAAAAAAAACAGTGGAAACAAATGGAGAAAAACCCAAATAGTCTCTGTACCAAACTGTCTCTTTAAAATGGAGTCCTCTATTAACTCCTTCTTCAAAATGGAAGAAAACAGGCCACTCATTTACTTACAGACAGCAGAATACATACTGCCTCCTCTGCAACAACTTCAGACTGACCCGCTCTGCCCTACAACCCCAGTTTAAAGACCAAACCCCTCCCACTGGCCGTATCATTCATGGGAAATAAAAACATACTGCAATAAATATTTCTATAAAAACAGTTTACCATGCACCATCTTCCAATATATATTTTACACATAAATATTTAAATAAAAAAGCAAGTTTTTCCCCACACAAAGTCAGTTCATTTACAAACTAGAAAAGCACTCGGAGAGCGCAGACCTCCGCCAAGCGCCACAATTCCCCCCATACAGTGTTTGTGTGTACGTTTTCAGATTCCTTGAGCATGTAAACATATGACTAGCAATTGGATTCACAATGATTATTTGTTTATTTGACAGGGACAGTGCAATAAACACACAATTAATCAATGACAATCAATCTGATAGTGATAGGATTAGTGGTTCAGTAGTAAAAGCATTGCCTCCTTGGCGGAGGTAATAAACTGAAGTGCTGCTGTTGTGTCCATGTCCTCCACTGACGGATGCAAATTGGGTAGACAGGTTGCCGTGGGTTTTATATTATATTATTTTGGGGTTGCGCTCCGCGGCAAACGAGAATTTAGAAGCTTCGCTGGCAGAGAGCTCATTTTTGCGCAGCGCCTATGGCTGGCCGGTGAATTTCTGCCAAATGCGCAGCTCCTATGGCTGGCCGGGAAATTTCTGCCAAAGAATCCGTCGGCAGACAGCTGCCCGTGTGAGGTTTTGCAGTTGCGCGCAAACACAGGCACGCTGGCGGGCCCAGGCCAGCAGTGTTTTCCGCGTGCTTTTGTGCCTAAAACGTTGAAGAACGCAGAGTTTGTGTTGCAGACACGACGACCAGCGCCCTCCATTGCGCCTGCGCACATGTTGAAAATGGCCCTATGTGACAGTGTTGAAAAATGCTTTAAAAAATTGCTGTATCCAGACGGTGAACCGGATCACCCCCAAAATTTAATCGGTTCTTCCTTGTACCATTTCTAACAACGCCTGATAGTTTCATGGAAATCCGTCCAAGACTTTTTGAGTTATCTTGCTAACCAACAGACAGACAGACAGACAAACAGACA
The DNA here is from genome assembly GCA_020510985.1 of Pholidichthys leucotaenia. NCBI lineage: Eukaryota > Metazoa > Chordata > Actinopteri > Cichliformes > Pholidichthyidae > Pholidichthys > Pholidichthys leucotaenia. The sequence goes on from CM035846.1 coordinate 93,142,503, forward strand.
AACACACAGACAAACCCCGGCAAAAACATAACCTCCTCCTGGTCTTTTCGGCCTGGCGGAGGTAACTAGAAAAGCACTCGGAGAGCGCAGACCTCCACCAAGCGCCACAGTTCCCCCCATACAGTGTTTGTGTGTACGTTGTCAGATTCCTTGACCATGAAAACATCTGAGTAGCAATTGGATTCACAATGATAGGATTAGTGGTTCAGTAGTAAAAGCATTACCTCCTTGGCAGAGGTAATAAACTGAAGTGTTGGTGTTGTGTCCATGTCCTGCATCTGCAAACTCCCAGGCTGGGGGCGTTGCAATTGAATGAATGAATGAATTAATTAATTAATCTTTATTTTGAATAGATTAAGAGTACAGGTTAAAAGAAAGTGAATAATATAACAAAGGGGGTAATAAAATCCAACAAGGTCAAATTAGACAATAGCTCCTCTGATTATACAATTCAACATAAGTTATCCGAAATATGTGATGGCTGAATCCGCAGCTTATATTGCCCACCCATGTTCCATCCAAGAATTCAAAAGAAAAAACAAAAGAAGTCATGACACAACTGCGTACAACCCACAGGCCAATGGGTTATGTGAGCGTTTTAGATCACTGAAAGCAGCACTGAGGGCTTCACTGACAGATGCCAATTAGGTAGACGGGTTGGCATGGGTTTTATTCAAAATTCAAACGTTTATTTCAAACTCAGGGTTCATATTAAATGCAGAACTAAAAGGAGTAGAAAATAAATAAATAAATAAATAAAAGTATATACAGATCAGCAGACAGTCGGCGGTCTTGTAACAACAATAACATACAATATTGGACTCAGTATAAAATGGAATGCCACCACTTCCAAATGCTGGAGTGAAGTGTGAGTGACGAGTTGACAATTGCTGATATAAGATGATTGTTACATGGCAGCAACCTTCTCATCAAACTGTAAACATTGTTACGTATCAACTCGCCAAAAGACGGAATGTTCACAGACACAAACATCTTGCTTGCAGTCGACCTTCGTGGTACATCTAATCTTTATCTTTATTGGGGTTGCGCTCCGCGGCCAAAGATGATTTGGAAACTTCCCCGGCAGAGAGCTTCTTTTTGCGGAGCTACTATGGCTGACCGGGGAATTTCTGCCAAATAATCCAGCGGCGGACAGCTGGCCGTCTGAGCTTTTGCAGCATTGCGCAAACACAGGCACACAGCACGCTGCCGAGCAGCTCGTTTTTGCTCAGTGCCTATGGCTGGCCGGGGAATTTCTGCCAAATAATCCGGCGGCGGACAGCTGGCCGTCTCAGCTTTTGCAGCATCGCGCAAACACAGGCACGGTGGCGGGCCCAGCCCACCAGTGTTTTCCGCGTGCTTTTGTGCCTAAAACGTTGAAGAACGCGGAGTTTATGTTGGTCAGACACGATGACCAGCGCCCTCCATTGCGCCTGCGCACATGTTGAAAATAGCCGTATGTCACAGTGTTAAAGAATGCTTTAAAAAATTCCTGTATCCAGACGGTGATCCGGATCATCCCCAAAATTTAGTCAGTTCTTCCTTGTACTATTTCCAACAACGCCTGAAAGTTTCATGGAAATCCGTCCAAGACTTTTTCAGTTATCTTGCTAACCAACAGACAGACAAACACAGACAAACCCCGGCAAAAACATTACCTCCTCCTGGCCTTTTCGGCCTGGCGGAGGTAACTAGAAAAGCACTCGGAGAGCGCAGACCTCTACCAAGCGCCACAGTTCCCCCCATACAGTGTTTGTGTATGTTTTCAGATTCTTGACCATGAAAACATATGACTAGCAATTGGATTCACAATGATAGGATTAGTGGTTGAGTAGTTATTGACGAAAATGGCATTTTCCGTAATGGCGGTTTAATGCCACAGTTCCCCCCATACAGTGTTTGTGTGTACGTTTTCAGATTCCTTGACCATGAAAACATGACTAGCAATTGGATTGACAATGATAGAATTAGTGGTTTAGTTATTCACGAAAATGGCATTTTGCGTAATGGCGGTTTTCTTGTGGACGGTGATCCAGAGCACCACCAAAATGTAATCATCTGTAGGATACCCCATTTCTGACAATCTGTGAAAATTTCATGAAAATCCATCCATAACCTTTTGAGTTATCTTGCTAACAAACAGACACAGACAAACAGACAAACCAACGCCGATGAAAACATAACCTCTTTGGCGGAGGTAAAAATTCATGACCACAACCCCCTGGGTCACGTGACCAAAAGGTGTGTGAAAACCCCCCCAAAACTATTTAATCTATTCAGTTGATTCAGTCTGTTTAGCTCATTAGACGTCTGAATCATGAATGGAGGCAGCTGGGCAGACGTGCAATGGAACAAGCAAAAAAATGAGTTTATGGCATGGAAATACTAGTGCATGTTTTCCAGTGTGGCAGAACAACCAAGTGTGCAGCCCTGGCTGCGCTACAAAAGCGGTAAGGGGGAAAAAAAGAGATAAACGTTAGATATTTTAAGATAATTTACAAACAGAGAAGTAAATGAGAAAATGCATGGCAGGTGTGTGTGTGTGTGTGTGTGTGTGTGCACGCCGCTTAAACTAGCAAATCATCCATAGTACATAGTTGTGTGTAGGTGAGTGTGCATATAGGCGTCTGTATGAGTGTTTGTGTGCCTGCAGTGATGAGGCTGCTCCGTCACAGACAGCTAGCGGGTCAACAAATGTCATAGAGTATAATAAACCAGAGCTGCCAGCTTTTCAGAGAAGCTTGGAGTGAGATTTAGAGGTTGTGCATGGGGCAGCCTGGGGGGTACAGATGGAGTGAGTGTGCATGTGCACAATACTTATAAAGTTTTTTTTTTCAAGAAATATACTTGTTTACCTCAGAATAAGTTTTAGAACATGTTTAGTCTGCTTTATGCTGCCTTGAGAGATCTTATTGTGTAAAAATCTGAAGAACGTCAACATGATATTGGCAGTATTTTGCTCATTTTGGAGTGAGAAATAAGGTTTGTGGCGTGAGAAAGAGGGAGAAAGAGAGAGTTTGCAACACTGATAAACTATGTACAGTAAAATGAGGTAATGTTTGCGATATATAGTGAAGTGCTGGTAGATGATCTGGCTGAGAACACAGATAGGCTGAATATAATATTAACCATAAAAATGGACATGGACCCCCAGCTAAGCTAAAGGGTAACAGAATATGTGCGTTTGTACTGATCAGCACAAGGTTGACTCCGTTGGAAAAACGCTAGCATGCTTGTGGGTGGATCGAGCAGGAACAGCCCAATCTGCCTGGTGTGCTCACACTTTGTCAGCTATCCCAGGCAAAATATAAGAAAATACGCCAAAATGGGACAAGATATAAGACTGACTGTGGATTGGTGAATCAGCTGATCAGTACAGTGGCCAGAATTTATAACAAAGAACCATAACATTCCTGGTAGTGCTCGTTCATGTCTCTGAGCTAGCATGCTAATGGTCCAATTACAAGGATCTGATGGGCCCAAAAAAAACAACTGTGGATTACTAAACAAGCTGGAACCATGGATGTAGAAAGACCAGAATTTACAGAGAAGGGCTCTAACAACAATGTTCAGGCCACAAAGCTAACTCACTAGATAAGCTAACTGCACAATGCCAAACTGATCAGAGGGCAGGTCTGTGTCCGGCCTGTGGAGTTTGGACATGAAAACTTCATGGAAGAAAACGGCCAATCCAAATGAGGCATTTTAAGCAGAGTTGTAGTCTTAGTTTCTGTGGGAGAGAAGAAGGAGCTGTTTGACTTTGTGCATATAACATAGTAAAGTAAAGGGAAAACCCCAAAAAGCACAATAATAATTTAACCCCTTGCACTCCGGTCAATTTTCCTAAAAACGCCAAAAAATAATGTGCCCAAAGTAAATCGAAAGCTGTTATTCAACCCTTTGCAGCATCTTCATGGGGTTGGTCTCATTTAAAAGAAAACACTTTGAATTTTTTGGCAAAAAAAACATGATCTCTCTAAGTGCTCCGGCCACTGAATTACAGTCATCTAAACATAGTGAACTTGAAGAAAATAAATTTGGCCTGGGTGTTTTTTTTGGATACAAATGCTTGCAAATAACACACAGCTTCAGATCTGGGCTGGAAAATGAAACAGAAATGTAGAACCAAGTGTTATCCAGCTGAGGTCCAAATGTTGTAACAATACCACAAAAAATGAATATATTACACAGCTTTGCTCTCAGGCTGTTCCCAGGCGTTTTGGAACTGTGCCAAATTGTGCCAAAATGGCACAGTTTGGAAAAACGTCTAACTTTTGAATGATTCAACATAGAAGCTTCATTTTGGGCTCAAATGAAAGGTCACATTCAGGGCTGTGTCTGTGTGTGCATGTGTGTGTGGGGGGGTTGTCCCCCCACCCCCCCGCTACAGAGGACGGCCATCGCTACATGACGGAATAGACTCATATGGCTATGTGGCGACTGCTGCGCAGTCACCGCGGCTCCCCCCCACAGACCGGGGGGCGTTCGGACCATGAACGCCCCCCCCCGCTCCTCTTCTGCAGCGGGAGGGTTCACGGTCCGAACACAGAAAATGAACCGTTTATCGCGGCGCACGCACTTCGTACTTCGTGCGCCGTACAGTTGTAATTTACCGATCGGTCAAAAGTCATTTTTAGATTACAATTTTCAGGGATAAATAATAACTTAGCTTATAACACCTTACCTCTTCACAGCCACATTGTCCTGGCGAACTTCTCTTCCCCATTGTCAGACGAACGCGACGCTGGTCCGCTCGTGGATCCCGGTCAAAACATAATTCCATTATTGTGGTTTTGGTGAATGATTTACGACCTTTGTCGTCGGCCTCCGTCGGTCTATGATGACGGAAGAGAATCCTAAACGTCTATTCTGCTGGAATGAGTGCAGGTCGCACTTGTGGGTGTTCTCCGTGCTGGATCTGTAGCAGGTTCTTCCAGCGTCCTTTTTTTCATCTGTTGTAACAGTAAGTCTCTCTTCACCCAGCCCGAACTTCTGTGCTTCAATTGGCTCCTGCATTCACAGTAGGCAGGTCCTCCTTCCTAGGTTTTCATTCATTGGTTCTTCAAGGTTTCAGAAACCCAATTCAAGGCTCTTATTAGTCGAATGAGAGGTCAATCAGATGAACTAATCTGTTCGCGGCTGTGTCTGCAGCTTTTATTTTCAGTGCGTGCTTGGAGGCAACACCACCTACATCACCACCATCAGGATCATGCGTCCGAGAGGACGCGGAGACTTGCCCGTCCGCGGTACAACGGAGCGCAAGAGGTTAAGTCAGAATCACTGATATTACAGCATGGCCCTCTGTCCCTCTTTAAAAGTAATAAGTAATGTAATAGATTTACAAGAAAATAGTAAAAATCTGAGGAGAAAAAAGTTACAAACATTTAAAGGTCTGATGACACGATTCTGACATTTTTTAGCATGTTGTGGAAAGCCAAAAGTCGTTGTCGATGATCAATATAATATTTACAACTGCGCCTCCATAAACTAGTTATCATCAAAAAAAACACAGCCGCTGACTGGACTGTGGTGCCGGCCACCGAATGAAGGGCGGCACCACCATGACATAAGCGACAGAACGGTCTCCAGTGTTGTTGACTGGAATGACAGTAGCTTTGTAGCTCAGTTTCTCTGGTTTCTTGTTTTAATTTTACGGCTATGCCTTCGCGTTGTGTTGCAGGCTTAGACAAACAGCAGACCGTGAAAGACCACATCACACACTTTGGCTCCAACTGTCATAAGCCTCCTCGTGCGCCTTTATGCAGGAGGAGCGCACAAGGAGGGGAAGGATTAATGGATTTACGCGCAGCTTTGACCTACTTTCTGTGATCGCATGCTGACATCTCGCTGGTCCGGTCACGTCCCCTCTATCCTTATCACCAGCTGATTCAAACTCCCGCTGATCATGTTTCCCGATTCTCGACCAGGTGCTTCTCATCACACCATCACCAGCAGTGCGTGTACTTAGCAGCCGTTTGCCAGTCACGCACTGCTGGTCCATAGTATTGTCATCTGTGCTGTTAGTCTGCCAGTATTTTCAGCACTCTCATGACGTTAGTCACTCCATGTTCCCCATGGTTCTCGTGCGTCCTTGAAGCGATGTTGGCTCTGGGGCACAACTGTGGCTAACACGTCTCCTCTCATTCATTCTCTGGGCGATGCCGGCCCCCGAACGCCATCAGTAAGTGTGTCTGTGTTTTTTGTACGTCTTCACCTTTTTGGGAATTGTCTGTCTTTCTGTATTAAATGTGCTGTGGTGAACTCTGCACGTAAATCCTCGTTATTTCATCCTCCCTCTCCGTGCCCTGTGTAAGAGCGCACGGAGGGTCATGATGAATGGACTTACGTGCAGAATTCACCACAGCACATGTATTGAACATAAGAATGATGACAACAGTTCCCAAAAAGATGAAGACTTACAAAAATAAACAGAAACACCTACAGTTGGCGTTCGGGGCTGACATCGCCCAGCAAACATGGAGAGGAAAGTGTTAACCATGGTTGCGCCCGAGGGTCGACATCGCTTCAAGGGGCGCAACAGAACCACGACTGTGTGGAGCAGCCAACACGTCATGATAGTGTTGGCAATGTTGGCTGGCTGACAACACGGCAGATGATGCACACAAACCATGAACAGCTGACTGTCAAAGAGAGAGGGCGCGTAGTCGGACCGGCAAATCTTGGACAGTGCCCGCCTGAAAGTGGCTCAAAACGCACATAAAACACATGTACAAAACAAAAACAACAAGAACTCAAAATATAATTCATAATAAACCCGATGCCTGAGCCACAGAGAATACACTATGATTTTATTGAAAAATTGGGTTTAAATAAATTATATTTATGAACAAATAATTTGTTGCAATATCTGTAACAAAAGCATAATACTCGGTGTTCCCCTGCCATGTGTTTGTCACTGCTGCTGCTGCTGGCATGTGTGCCTCTCCATGGTCACTCTCTGAGTCTGACTCGCTAGGCACGATGCCCACTTGGCACGGCTCAAACCTATACGGTCTGATGCCCCCAGATTCTTCACTGTCATCCCATTCTTCAGAACTATAATCATCTGAAGATTGGACAACGCAAACCAATTCCAGACTACATGTGCTGGAATTATTAATATTATTATTCCTCCCCCTTCCTTCCTGTGTGTACAATGGGCAGCCAAGCGCTGTGTTCTGTCACTGACGTCACAACATGGCCGGGGGGGTTTCCAGCCACTGACGCAATTGGTGACGTGGCGCTCATGAAAACGTTGGATATTCGCGTGGGGAAAAAAAACCTGTTTGACTTAGAACTGCACAGACCAACCTAGTTCATCATATTGTATTATGTGCGGGTCACCCCCACAGCCTACGGACAAGCAGAGTGCTCAGCTGGAGCAATTAGCAGAACAATGAGATGTGTGTATTGATATCAATGGGCAGCCTCTCTTTGTCTGGCTCTTTCCTGCCAGTGTCCTGCTGTTATGTGTGACTCAAATACAGATGTTCATGCTTCCTGCTCTGTACTGTGATGCAAATGTGCCTTTCATGTATTGTCTGTAGCTGGGTATATAAGCTGACTGAAATTAACATGCTCTCTCTCTCTGACCACTGCTTCTGACTACACCCATCACCTGTCTGCTTACGAGAGCCTGAGAGCTCGCTCTGGCACGCTTATACAGTGCTGGGGTGAGTTCTGTGATGGCGGGATGAATGATAAATAAACACCCTTAAAAACTCTCAGTTCGCTGCTTATTATTTCATGCCGCCACACTGGTGACCCGACCAAGAAAAGAACACGCTGGCAGCCCCCGGCGGTGATTCTCCGACGACAAGCGAACGCAGCAGCCTGACGCAAATGGACTGCCCTCCCTTCTGCTACAGGGAGACCTCGACGCAGAGTCACCACCAGGCGAACTCTCCAGAGATCACCCACGACCGGGAAAGCGGCAGAAAGCTTCATGGTGCGACCCTCGCCTGAGATCGGGACATCCACGCTGGACCGGCCGAGGGACACAGAACGTCTTCTCCCTCTCACCGCTCCAACGCACCATGACCCGACACAGCAAACGGCAGCAACAGCTTCAACAGGAATTCCCATCGGCGCCGACAGCGCTGATCTCCAGCAAGCTCCCTGACCCTGACTCGCCTCTCAACAGCGGACCACCCACGCACCGAACCCCCGCACGCACACCGGGGGGTTACGAGGACAGTGCACCACGCACGGGACAATAACGGCTCCACAGACCACCACCTTCCTCCGCTGCTGCACATCGGAACCTTCAGGGCTGCTCACACACCTGAAGCACGCACGCAGCTCACTCACAGGATTTTGTATGGGTCTCAGCCATGGCGCACAAGGGAATTCAGCCACCTGCTGTCCCCGAGGGCTTTAGGGTTGCGCCCGCACCTAAAGTCAACACGCCAAGTCCTTCAGCTTTTGTTTTTTCTCACAGCCGCTACGCAGCCTCGCACAACTGAGCCACGAGACGAGTCAGAGACTAATTTTTCTTCTCACAGCTGCTGTGGACCTCCGCACGTTCAACGGGATAGCCCCTCAACACCGTGGATCCACATGCAATTTTTGCGCGGCCCAGACAAATTCGCCGTCCCGGGCCGGCACTTGCTACCCCCACCCTCCTCCCTCCCCCTCCGCTTGCACAGAGCTTTTCCCGCAGCTGGCTACCAAAACTGGACGATCGAGGCCTCAGCCCCCCGCTGAGCCCTCTGGGGGGGGGGGGAGTGTGTGGGTCACCCCCACAGCCTACGGACAAGCAGAGCGCTCAGCTGGAGCAATTAACAGAACAATGAGATGTGTGTATTGATATCAATGGGCAGCCTCTCTTTGTCTGGCTCTTTCCTGCCAGTGTCCTGCTGTTATGTGTGACTCAAATGCAGATGTTCATGCTTCCTGCTCTGTACTGTGATGCAGTACTGTGATGATGTGCCTTTCATGTATTGTCTGTAGCTGGGTATATAAGCTGACTGAAATTAACATGCTCTCTCTCTCTCTGACCACTGCTTCTGACTACACCCATCACCTGTCTGCTTACGAGAGCCTGAGAGCTCGCTCTGGCACGCTTATACAGTGCCGGGGTGAGTTCTGTGATGGCGGGATGAATGATAAATAAACACCCTTAAAAACTCTCAGTTTGCTGCTTATTATTTCATGCCGCCACATATGTGTTGAAAAATTAGATGAAGTCAAAAACGTGTCATCAGACCTTTAAGAGAAACTTCCTAAATTGACAGGAGTAAAGTCGCTTTTTAATAAATACTTTCTTATTGTAATTGGCCTATTTTATTTTTTTGGTGACTGTTACTTGTATTTGAGTTATTAATAACATGTAACACTTATTTTACTTGACTACATTTCTAAGTAATCTATCCATATGTGCTTCCTCTTAACAAAAAATTAAATAACACTTACATGAGATGATGTGTTAAATGGCTCATTCAATGTTTTGGCAAGATTTCAAGAAAAATGAAGCCATTATAAGACCTTTTCAAGCCATTTTATTGGCAAGAAACTTAATGTTCTGGGCGAAAAACCCTCCAAATCCCTCCTCTGGCAACAATTAGATTCCAACTATTCATTTTAGGAAAAGGAAGCAGCTTTATGCCTCAGGATAAGTTTCTGAGCCAAGCTACTCACTTCTACAATACTTTCACTCCTCCACCCCTTAAGGTAGCTGCAGCAGACCCAGATTAATTATACACAGGAGAATTAAAGCATGTTGGATAGTATTAGAATCTTAACCATCTGTCTGTAGCAGGAAATCCCACAATGGTTACTCCAAGCACCTCTAAAGGGATCGAAACAGCACTGCATGGCTACTCACAATTAGGGATGTATTACAGTGGTAAATGGTGTACACTTGAATAGTGCTTTTTCTCATCTCTAGATAACCAAAGCGCTTTACAGATCCTGCTATCCACACAGTCACGCACACATTCACGGACTGATGGCGGCAGAGCTGCCATACACAAGTGCTGGCCTGACCCACCAGGAGCAAGTGGTGGGTCAGGCCACCTAATGATGTCATTACAGACTTTTCCCATGGTAAGAATGTTTCACATCATTATTGTTTTGCTCAGTATTCTGATATCCCACCTGTGGGATGTTTTACATTGGCTGGAAATTGGCTGGAATGCTAAGGGGACAAAGGAAGTCATAACACTGATAGAGCTATTGGCTCTGTCTCAATTCAGGTTCTGCGTCCTCCAAGTGCACATTTCTAGGCCAGATATGTCACTGTGCTGCATCTAAGGCTGTCCCATTCCGTGGGCTCCTTCACATGTGGCCGACAAATGCAGCGTTCAAAACCCTGAAAACGGAGGATATATGAAGAGGATCCTTGTGGCCTTAATATATCCCAGCATTCAGCACGTAGCTCAGCCTGGCTTTTTTTTCTTGGCTCAGGCAGAAGCAGAACGAAGTCAGAAACAGTTCAAAGTCAGTTTTTTGATTGAATTCTGCAGTGGCTTGAATGTGAAAACACCAATAATCCAGAAAACGGCAACAACTGATTATCTAAGCTCATGTTAGGTGACATTATTTTTTCTGATGTGCTGTATGCTTCACTTAATGTATTAATTAAACATGTTGAACTGTTATTTTTTCCTGAAGTCAAACCTTTTTTTCCCCATTAATGTCAGTTTATTAACTAATGTAGTAAATATAAAAATGCAGTATGACGTGGTTGAAATAACTTGCTTTAAGATAACTTTTAAAGTCCTGTAGAGACATCGGGAAGTTGATGTTATTTATTTGCTTATGTGGTGCTGTAAAAAAAAAACATCTAAGGTTATTTTTAGAGAAAACGGAGCAATTAATGAAGCCGAGGAGGGACAGGACATCTGTAATAATTTTTACATCTGAAGTGATAGTCGGATTTTTCAGATTTTTTTTTTTTTTTTCTGCTTCATTTCTGAGTTCCATGGTTGAGAACCAGCAGGAACCGAGGGTCAGCTGTGGAGAGAACGGGCTGGACTCAAGATTTATAAAACTGATATGTGACTGAAATAACAACAATAAAAGAGATTTGATTAATTATTTTATTGATTGTGATTTTTTAGCAGTTTACTTTGCAAACTGAAACAAGCTAAATAAAAAATATTGCATGTTTACTGTTAATAGAAAAACTGCATTTCAATGTAGTTTTTTGAAAAAGATTATTTTTTGCCAGCTAATTCCAAAAGAGACTTTCATCTGTTTATTACACACAGAGTGAAACATTTTAAACCTGATTTAATATTGATTATAATGACTAGTTCAAATCAAATCAAACTTTGTCATATTGCTGTACATGCAACTGTAGTGCAGGCAAGATGAAATTGCGTTTCTCTCGGCATCCATATAAATAGAAGCAGCATGATTTAAGACACACTCACACATAGCTTCACCCCCCACCCCCCATCCATTCACACATCCCTGAGACATACTTGGGAAAAACCTAACTATAATATACAAATAATATACAAAATGGCCGTAGGTGCAGTAGTATGTATGAGAGATTCCGGGTCAACTGTTCAGCATCCTGACAGCTTGTGGAAGGAAGCTGTTGATCAGTCTGGTGGTTCTGCCGCTGATGCTCCGGAATCGTTTACCAGATGGAAGAAGTTCAAAGTGTTTATGCAGAGGGTGAGAACGGTCCTTGACAATGTTCAGTGCCCTGCTCCTACAACGGTTCTGAAAAAGTTCTTGGACAGAGGGGAGGGAGACTCCAATTACCCTCTCAGCCTCCTTGACTATCCTCTGCAGGGCTTTTTTGTCTGACATACTGCAGCTTGAGTACCATGTAGCAATGCAGTACGTCAGAACACTCTCCACCACACCTCTGTAGAAGGTCCTGAGGATGCAGATGGGGAGAGAGGCCTGTTTGAGTTTCCTCAAGAAGTGCAGTCTCTGCTGAGCCCGCTTCCTGATCCCCAAGGAATTCTTGCTCCAGATCAGGTCCTGCGAGATCTGCACTCCAAGGAACTTGATGTTCTCCACTCTCTCCACTAAACGGCCGCCGATGCTGAGGGGGACGTGCTCAGGCTGTGACCGCCGGAAGTCAATAATCATCTCCTTCGTTTTGTCCACATTAAGCACCAGATTGTTCTCCCTGCACCAGCCCTCCAGGTCTCTCACTTCTTCCCTGTACATTGATTCCACATCCCTCTGGATAAGTCCCACCACCATGGTGTCGTCTGCAAACTTAATAATCTGGTTCCCCTCGTGTCTGGATACACAGTCATGTGTTAGAAGTGTAAACAACAGTGGACTGAGTACACAGCCTTGAGGGGATCCGGTGCTCAGCGTGACAGAGTTGGAGATGTTGTTTCCAACCCGGACAGACTGAGGTCTCTGTCAGGAAATCCAGGATCCAGAGACATGTGGCGGTGTTCAGACCGAGAAGGAGTAATTTCTCCATCAGTCTCTGGGGAATAATGGTGTTGAATGCTGAACTGAAATCAATGTACAGGAGTCTGGCGTAGGTGTCTTTCTGGTCCAAGTGGGTGATGACAGAGTGTAGGGTGGTGACTATAGCATCCTCCGTGGAGCGGTTTGAACGATATGCAAACTGGAGCGGGTCGTGTGATGCAGGGAGGCAGGCTGTAATGTGTGGTTTGACAAGCCGTTCAAAACACTTCATCACAATTGGTGTCAGTGCAACAGGACGATAGTCATTCAAACAGGACACAACTGGTTTCTTTGCCACCGGTACAATGATAGAGGTCTTGAAGCATCTGGGAACGATGGCCTGACTCAGGGAGATGTTATAAATGTCAGTCAGGACATCCGCCAACTCGCTCGCGCGGTCTCGGAGCACACATCCCGGGATGTTGTCCGGACCTGCAGCTTTGCGTGGGTTGACTCTGGTTAGGGTCCTCCGTGTGTCCGCTGTGTTGATGGTAAAAGCTGGTCCGACCGATGGTAGGGGTGGGCCAGCCCTCCCTCTGATTGTCAAGTTTGATGCTTCAAAACGTGCAAAGAAGTCGTTAAGCCTCTCTGGAAGCGAAGCGTCGTCATCATCGACCCCCTGCTTAGACTTATAGCCCGTCAGTGTCCAAACTCCCTGCCACATCTGCTTGGTGTTCCTAGTGTCACAGAGTTTGTAAAATTAAATGACAAATCCTGATTTTTCTAATTTATAGGGATGAGAATCCTCCGCGGAATTCCGCGGATTTGGTCATGTCTGCGGTCATTCTCGTGAATAGTCTAAATTTGAGGAGAAAATTTTTTTGGGGGGGGGAGGTATGTTATGAGCGGCGAGTCGTATTTTCGATCGGCTACTAAAATCCACCGCGCAGAACGCGCTACCCAGCGAGATCAGTAATGTAATGTAACAAGGCCACTAATTGGCTGATACTTATTGAAGCAATCAATCGGCGATTTTGTTAGATTTCCTTTGTCATATCCAACACGCGGAGCGAAATGCAAATGGCGGACAGTTCAATCAGTTCAATCAACTGAGTTTTCCCGATTTCGTGAAAATGGTGAACCTAAAACTCACGAAAGACAACAAAGCAAGAATTTTAGAAATCGACAAAGGGATAAGGAACAAGTTTCATTGGGAATTGCTCGAAAAAACAGTGTCAATGACTGTAAAGATCGGTAAAAATACCGAAGTTGTGGTTGAAAAAATGGCTGACTTCATAGCGAAATGCGAAGTACCAGGGAAAGCCCAGTGTGTTTATTGCAACGATTTCTTGAGTTATGGATCTTGTGGTTGTGTTGCCTTATTTGAACACTGTTCAAAACAGAAACATCTCAGAATTGTGGCTACAAGGAGATCGAACTACTCGCTCAGTGCTGCATTCAAAACGATCGATGGACACGGTCAAATTCAGATGCCAGTCGATCAAAGTTCATCACAATCGGCCCCGATTACAGCAATTAGTGATCGGAAGACACATTCTGAGGTAAGATTTTTTTCTCGTTATAAGTAATGTACTTGAGAATTTTCGCATAATGAATTTGTTATGAAATAGCATGTGTAAGTTGTGATGTCATGCCTGTTTTGAAACACTAATTGCATTTGAATGCTGATTATCGATTGTTATGTTATTACATATTTTCTCACAATTTGAAATGCAATCTAAGAATTTTGAATATAATTTATAATTTTTTGTTTCACTAGGAGGAGTTACATAATGCATGTGTAAGTTTTGTTTTTTTTTTGTCATGGGTGGTGATGGGTTGCCTTTCCCAAGATATCTTTGCTTTTATTAGTAAACATAATTTCTTTATGGTCATTGCATAAAAATATTAAACATCTTTTAGGTTTTGCTTACTTTCTTAGATTATCTTTCAAATATTAACCTGTTGAACTCTGTTCAATTTCCCTAAAAACGCCTAAAAATAACATGCCCAAAGTAAATCAAAAGTTGTTCTTCAACCCTTTGCAGCATCTTCATGGGGTTAGTCTCATTTAAAATAAAATTCTCTGAATGTTTTGGCAAAACAGTCATAATCTCTCTAAGTGCTCCTGCCACTGAGTAACAAGAAAGTTCGCCCGGGTGTTTTTTTTAGATACAAATGCTTGCAAATACTGTAACATACAGCTGTCAGATACTGGCTAGAAAACACAACAGAAATGTAGAACCAAGTGTTTTCAAGCTCAGGTCAAAATTTTGTAAAAATACCACAAAAAATGAATATATTACACAGCTTTTTTCTCAGGTTGTAACAAGGCTGTGTCTGTACTGGAGGACCGGAAATACAGCTTTTTTTTTTTTTCAGTGCACACTGAGACGCACTAAGACGCAGAGACGTGATCGCCCACGGAATTCAGAGTTCAAGGGGTTAAAATATACTGATATGCAACTTTTTTTTATATTCCTAGTAACACTAACAAATGCACACATTAATAAATCAAAATGTTTGCAGAATGTCAGTATATTATAATAAATGAGTGATGGACTTGGTGATGGAATTTTGTTAATATTTATAATTTATTTTACTTGGTTAAATTATTTTGTCTGTTCTAGAACTATGTAAATGTAATTCTTTGTCAGTTCTAAACATATTAAATAGTAGTAAAATATAATTTAGTATTATTACATCAACATACCATTCAGATATCATAAATTTAATACATATGTACTGTGTTTCACTTTATTTTGTGGTTGAAAAAATGGCCGACTTCATAGCGAAATGCGAAGTACCAGGGAAAGCCCAGTGTGTTTATTGCAACGATTTCTTGAGTTATGGATCTCGTGGTTGTGTTGCCTTAGTTGAACACTGTTCAAAACAGAAACATCTCAAAATTGTGGCTACAAGGAGATCGAGCTACTCGCTCGGTGCTGCATTCAAAACGATCGATGGACATGGTCAAATTCAGATGCCAGTCAATCAAAGTTCATCACAATCGACCCCGATTACAGCAATTAGTGATCGGAAGACACATTCCGAGGTAAGATTTTTTTCTCGTTTAAGTAATGTACTTGAGAATTTTCGTGTAATGAATTTGTTATGAAATAGCATGTGTAAGTTGTGATGTCATGCCTGTTTTGAAACACTAATTGCATTTGAATGCTGATTATCGATTGTTATGTTATTACATATTTTCTCACAATTTGAAATGCAATCTAAGAATTTTGAATATAATTTATAATTTTTTGTTTCACTTGGAGGAGTTACATAATGCATGTGTAAGTTTGTTTTTTTTTGTCATGGGTGGTGATGGGTTGCGTTTCCTAAGATATCTTTGCATTATTAGTAAACATAATTTCTTTATGGTCATTGCATAAAAATATTAAACATCTTTTAGGTTTTACTTACTTTCTTAGATTATCTTTCAAATATTAAAATATACTAATATGCAACTTTTTTAATATTCCTAGTAACACAAACAAATGCACACATTAATAAATCAAAATGTTTGCAGAATGTCAGTATATTTTAATAAATGAGTGATGGACTTGGTGATGGAATTTTGTTAATATTTATAATTTATTTTACTTGGTTAAATTATTTTGTCTGTTCTAGAACTAGCCATCCATCCATCCATCTTCTACCGCTTTTCCGGAGGTCCGGGTCGCGGAGGCAGCAGTTCAAGCAGAGAAGCCCAGACTTCCCTCTCCCCAGCCACCTGCTCCAGCTCTTCAGAGGGGATACCAAGGCATTCCCAGACCAGCTGGGAGAAATAGTTTCTCCACCGAGTCCTGGGTCTGCCCCGGGGTCTCCTCCCAGTGGGACGTACTTGAAACACCTCAAGTGAGAGGCGTCCAGGAGGCATCCTAATCAGATGCCCATACCACCTCAACTGACTCCTTTCAATGTGGAGGAGCAGCGGTTCTACTCTGAGCCTCTCCCGGATGACTGAGCTCCTCACCCTCTCTCTGAGGGTGAGTCCAGCAATCCTACGGAGAAAGCTCATTTCCGCCGCTTGTATCTGCGATCTCGTTCTTTCGGTCATTACCCAAAGCTCGTGACCATAGGTGAGAGTAGGAACGTAGATTGACTGGTAAATCGACAGCTTTGCCTTAGAACTAAGCTCCCTCTTCACCACAACAGACCGGTACAACGTCCGCATCACTGCAGATGCTGCTCCGATCCGTCTGTCGATCTCTCGCTCCATTTTCCCCTCACTCGTGAACAAGACCCCAAGATACTTAAACTCCTCCACTTGGGGCAGGAGCCTGTCCCCAACCCGGAGAGGACAATCCACCTTTTTCCGGCTGAGGACCATGGACTCGGACTTGGAGGTGCTGATTCTCATCCCAGCCGCTTCACACTCAGCGGAAAACCGTCCCAGCAAGAGCTGTAGGTCATTGCTGAATGAAGCCAACAGGACAACATCATCTGCAAACAACAGAGATGAGATCCTGTGGTCACCAAGCATGACACCCTCCATTCCCTGGCTGCGCCTAGAAATCCTGTCCATAAAAATTATGAACAGGATCGGTGACAAAGGGCAGCCCTGGCGGAGTCCAACTCTCACTGGGAATGACTCCGACCGAGTGTTGGCAATACGAACCAAACTCTCACAACGGTCGTACAGAGACCGAATAGCTCGTAACAACAAGCCCGATACCCCATACTCCCGAAGCACCCCCCACAAAAATCCACAAGGGACGTGGTCAAATGCCTTCTCCAAGTCCACAAAACACATGTAAACTGGTTGGGCAAACTCCCACGAACCCTCAAGAATTCTCGAGAGGGTAAAGAGCTGGTCCGATGTGCCACGGCCAGGACGAAAACCACATTGCTCCTCCTGAATCCGAGGTTCGACCAACGGCCGGACTCTCCTCTCCAGTACCTTGGCATAGACCTTCCCAGGGAGGCTGAGAAGTGTGATCCCTCTAAAGTTGGAGCACACCCTCCGGTCCCCTTTTTTTGAAGAGAGGAACCACCACCCCGGTTTGCCATGCCAAAGGCACTGCCCCCGACCTCCACGCAATGTTGCAGAGGCGTGTCAACCATGACAACCCAACAACATCCAGGGCCTTGAGGTACTCAGGGCGAATCTCGTCCACCCCCGGGGCCCGGCCACCAAGGAGATTTTTAACCACCTTGGCGACCTCAGCCCCTGTGATAGGCGAGTCATCCCCCTCGTCCCCAAACCCTGCTTCCTCTGTGGAAGGTGTATCAGTGGGATTGAGGAGATCCTCGAAGTATTCCTTCCACTGCCCGACGATATCCCCAGTTGAAGTCAACAGTGTCCCATCCGCACCATACACAGTGTGGACGGGGAGCTGCTTTCCCCTCCTGAGCTGCCGAACAGTTTGCCAGAATCTCTTTGAAGCCGACCGAAGTCTTGTTCCATGGCCTCACCGAACTCCTCCCATACCCGCGTTTTTGCTTCAGCAACCACCCGAGCTGCACTCCGCTTGGCCTGCGCTTCACACCTCAGCTGCTTCGGGAGTCCCACAAGCCAACCAAGCCTGATAGGACTCCTTCTTCAGCTTAATGGCCCCCCTCACCACTGGTGTCCACCACTTGGTTCGGGGGTTGCCACCACGAGATGCACCGACCACCTTGCGGCCGCAGCTCTGGGCCGCCGCTTCAACAACAGAGGTGGAGAACATGGCCCATTCAGACTCCATGTCTCCAGACTCCCTCGGAATGTGGTTGAAGTTCTTCCGGAGGTGGGAGTTGAAGATCTCCCGGACAGGGGCCTCAGCCAGACGCTCCCAGCACACCCTCACTATACGTTTGGGTCTACCAGGTCTGAATGGCTTCCTCCCCTGCCATCGGATCCAACTCACCACCAGGTGGTGATCAGTTGACAGCTCTGCACCTCTCTTTACTCGGGTGTCCAAGACATACGGTTGCAGGTCTGATGATATGATAACAAAATCGATCATCGACCTGCGACCTAGGGTGTCCTGGTGCCAGGTGCACATATGGACACCCTTATGCTTGAACATGGTGTTCGTTATGGACAGACTGTGGTTAGCACAGAAGTCCAATAACTGAACACCACTCGGGTTCAGATTGGGCAGGCCGTTCCTCCCAATCACCCCCCTCCAGGTTTCACTGTCATTGCCCACGTGCGCATTGAAGTCCCCCAGTAGGACAATGGAGTCTCCAGGAGGAGTACCCTCCAGCACCCCAGTCACAGACTCCAAAAAGGGTAGGTACTCTGAAACATCATTTGGTGCATAGGCACAAATGATGGTCAGGACCCGTTTCCCAACCCGAAGGCGCAGGGAAACAACCCTTTCGTCCACCGGGGAAAACTCCAATATAGAGGCAGCAAGGTGGGGCGATACAAGAATACCCACCCCTGCTCGTCGCCTCTCGCCCGGGGCAACTCCAGAAAAGGCCAAGCTCCAGCCCCTCTCCAGGAGACTGGTTCCGGAACCGGAGCTGTGTGTTGAGGTGAGGCCGACTATATCTAGCCGGTATCGCTCAACCTCGTACACCAGCTCAGGCTCCTTCCCCACCAGAGAGGTGACATTCCACGTACCAAAAGCCAGTTTAGAAAGCTTGGGATCAGTCTGCCAAGGTCTCCGCCTTTGACCGCCACCTAATCCACATAGCACCGGACCCCCATGATCCCTCCTGCAGGTGGTGAACCCACTGGAGGGCGGACCCATGTAACTCCTTCGGGCTGAGCCCGGCCGGGTCCCATGGGTGGAAACCCGGCCACCAGACGCTAGCCTTCGAGCCCCTCCCCCAGGCCTGGCTCCAGGGTGGGGCCCCGGTAACCCCATACCGGGCGGGGTACACTGAATCCTTGATATACAATTTATCATGAGAGTCTGTTGGATCGTTCTTAGTCTGGCCCTTCACCCAGGACCAGTTTGTCTTGGGAGACCCTATCAGAGGCAAATTGCCCCCTGGACAACATAGCTCCTGGGATCACTGGGGCACGCAAACCCCCCCACCACGATAAGGTGACGATCCATGAGGAGGACTATGTAACTGTAATTCTGTGTCAGTTCTAAACATATTAAATAGTAGTAAAATATAATTTAGTATTATTACATCAACATACCATTCAGATATCATAAATTTAATACATATGTACTGTGTTTCACTTTATTTTAGACTAACTGTTTTCATGTCAATTGTAATTTCAGGCCCTGGTACTTGGAGTGATTGCTGAGTATTTGCTGCCTCTCACCATGGCCCCTGTCATCCTGGAGACTGCTCGAGAGTTGGCAAAGGATCCTAAAGCTCTGAATCACATGAATCTTGATCGGACTACAGCGTCATACAAGATGCGTTTTGGACTGGCCAGTACATTCAAGGAAGAGACTCTGATAAACCTGAGGACACAGCCTTTCTCACTGAATGTGGACGAAAGTGCTTCTAATAATGATAAACGGGTGTTAGCTGTTCTTGTAAGTTATTATTCTGCCAAGTTGGGAAAAGTTGTAGTCGAACATCTTGATTCATTAGAAGTTGTGCAAGTTAATTCAGAAAGCCTGTTTAAAGCCTTGAGTGAATTGTTTGAGAGACATAGCATTCCATGGAACAATCTTGTGTCAGTCATGATGAATTCCTGCAGTGTAATGAGGGGAAGTAAGAGTGGACTTGAAGTTCGGATAAGAGAGAAAGCTCCACAACTCCTTGATGTTGATGGTGACTCATGTCACCACATGCATAATGCATGCAAACAATTTTGCAAACCATTTGAAAACTGGGCTGAACATTTGCAGTCTGATTTGCACAATGACGTCAAGTGGTCACCAGACTTGAAAGTAAAACTGGAAGAAATTTGCCAAATAGTTGGAGTTAAGTTCACCATGTCAGAAAGGTTCGTCAGTCACAGGTGGCTGTCCTGTTATGATGCCTGTCACAGCAATATGCACATGATGGATGCTTTCAAGTTACTTTACTATCCCTTCCTTGATAAGCCAGACAGAATTCTTTTCAAGGAACCGATGCTGAGGCTGCTGCTTGACAAGAAGGTATCATCCCATGCTATCAAGCAAGTAAAAAGCATGTGGAGTGAATTGTCCCTAAAGTCCCTGACAGAAGATGGAATGAGGAGAAAGATGAGAATTGTGGAGAAGGTGATCATTCAGGAGAAGAAGACCTCATTCATCATGAACTTCTTTATCGCAGTGCTGCCCCTCCTGAAGGAATATGTGTGCTTGTTCCAGTCAAGTGAGCCTCTAGTCCATGTGCTGCATGATCAACAAGAGCAGGTGTTCAAGAATTTCTTAGCCTGTTTTGTAAAGTCAGAGTGTGTTGTGGACAAGTGTGCCAGTCAGCTGAAAGCTTTCAATCTAGACAGTGACGAAGGACAGTTTCTTAACATTCAGGATATGTTCATCAGCAGAAAAGCCAAATCAATCATGAAAGAAAACAACAAGAAGGATCCTGTGTGCCTGGAATTTCTCAAAAAAGCGTCAACTGCGTACATCAGTTGTGGAAAGCACATGCAGAAGCGACTGCCCCTCAACAACCCACTGCTTCAAGCAATGTCTGCCCTTGATCCTGCTGCTAAGGGACACAGTGAAGGTACCAAGGCCCTAGAGAAACTCAGTCAGCTCCTGGACCCTTTCCTGACAGACAAGGAGAAGGATTCAGTGTCTATGGAAATCGGGAAGTTCCAGGTAGACTCAAGCCTGAAACAAACTTTGGAGGAAGGAAGAGTAGATGTCTGGTGGGGAAAAGTTTTCACAACAAACAACTCTCCAGCTCTCTCTAGAATGGCTATGGTGTCTCTAAGCTGCTTCCATGGGCCTAGAGTTGAGTCATCATTCAACACCATGGGAGATATCATTGACATAAGGTCAACTAGAATGAACATTAACACATTCAGCTCAATTCAAACTGTGAAGTACAGTCTCAAGGCTAGAGACACATCATCACTTGCTTTCTTCAAGAAACATGATGTCAAGCACTCCAAAATTGATGAAAGGCTGTGTGTCAACTTCAAAAATGCAGCAAGTGCCTACAGGCATGAAAAGGAAGAAAAAAGGAAAGAGGAGGAAATGAAACAGAAAGAACTCAATCTCCAACATGATTCTGTGGCAAGCAAGGCAGCCATGAAAAAGAACAGAGAAGCTGCAGCTAAGCAGACACTGCTTGCCCACAGAAAATCAGAGAAGAGGAAGGCTACAGAACGGCTCCAGGCTTTGGTAGCCAAGAAGAAAAAATTGCACAATTAGATGTGAAGAATACGTTGACTTGTACATAAGTTCATAGAGTAGTAGCACAGGCATGTAAATATGGAAGTGACATTTTCTGTTTCTCAATAAAGTGTGACACTGAATCAAAGCAGTATTGAACATGATTACACATGTGATGCAGCAGCAGATTAAAAAGGTAAACTATAAATGCATTTGTACTTACTTCTAACTTTAAATATAAGACCACATTTGAGCATTCTAAAACACCAGATTTCGTTAGCTTCTGGGGGGCGTTGCTCCCCAGACCCCCCACCAAGGCTCCGCCTTGGATCCGGCTTGGGAGCCTGCATCCCCCAAGACCCCCGGCTTAGTTTCCTCTTTTTTCCCCAAACCCCATTCTCATCCCTGAATTTACTGAGCTGAAACTGAAGATGGAATCTGTTCTACTGCTGCTGAACATCACTGATGGTCATCATCCTACAGTACAGGACTGTGGTCTGCTTTAGAACATTAAAAATTAAATGTCAGAGCTGATACAAGGCAGAACATACAATTATTTAGCTATATAATGGTCATAAATAACAGTAAACTCTTATATTTTCTACTGGTCATGTAATTAAGAATAGATTTTTAGAGTTCAATCTAACTGATATACATATTTAAAATAATAAAAATTAATTTATTTTGTGGTTTTAATTTACATTAATTTTACCTGCTGACTTTAATGTGAGTTAGTCTTATTTTATCTGGTCATGGTCCTCTTTCTGTCTGGTGAAGATTCTCCAGTAAAAGGTAAAGAAAATACAATTAAAAAAAAAAGTTCTCTCTCTATCAAAAATGTCAATAAAAAAAACTCAACTGATGCTGTCATGGTTGCTAAGCAACAGGGTAGTGTGTGGTCATGCAAACTTACGTCCTCCAAACACTGGACCATCTCATTTAAGAGTCATAAATCAGCCTTTAGATGCAGCCTACTGACTTTTGAGTGTTCTGGCCTCCAGGGCCGCGGTCTACAAGCCTGCAGCACCTGAATTGAGACACAGCCTAAGTGTTGGGTTTTTTGGAATATGGAGTTATGGGACGGCTTAGTATTTCTTCACCACTACATTGGAAGCCTTAAAATAATAACAGAACTCCCTTTAAGCAGCCCACATTCTCTTATCTTCAATCAAGATTCTGTGTTTTTAAATAACCAATTGGATCATTTTCTAATTTTAGGAAAACATCGTTTGTCATTGGTGGCTGCCATCATGCAGTCTGCCATAACAAAACATTCTATCAATATCTAACCAAAGAACATTTAATACATTTTATTCTCTGGCTTTTGACCAAGTTTGAGATATTGATTTTACTTGTTTTTATTGTCTCTATTGTATGACGACTGTTTTGTTTGTGCCGTCTTGTACCTTTTTTTTTTAGCTGCATTTTATTGTTTTTATGCTTCATGCCCGTCCTTGGTATGACGTTAGACTGCATCTGGGCGAGGGAGTCTGTTGGACTAGGAGAATGATGGAGTGCCTCTTAACCCTTGCTGATACTCACAGGTGTCCCTTGGGCAAGGACTAGTACCTGTTAGCCTCCCTTACCAGGGTTACGGTATAACTCTCCAACGACTTTGTGCGTTATAATCCCCTAAGGGGACCCAGGGTTAACGTGGCTCCGAGCACCCCCTTGCTGATCATATGAGGTGACAAATGGGGCAACTTGTTTGCCGTGAGTTGTAACCCGTGTCAGTGGAGGAAGAGACCCTGGTTATTGAGGAATGTGTCTTGCTGCGGCTCTCACAAGTCCAACACAGTGCTTTGGCTCCTACTTCACTTAGACGGGAGGTTGGAAGGGCCTGGTCCAATCAATCGGCTTGTCAAGGTCTACTCTAGGATGTCTTTTGGCAGTATAACATCTCCTAATCCCAGAAGCCTATGGCGGAGGGTCAATTGAGTAATTTGCACTTTTGTGCTTTATTGCTTGAGTATACCATCCCTGTATCCCTGGTGCATAACCTGCTGGAAGTCCACGGCTCTGTGCATCCCCTTGTAGTGCTCAGAGGAGGGTGAGGAGCAGGGATGATGAATCATACTGTATAAAATATGGCTACTAAACAAACCCCTAAAAAACGAATGTTGGAAGATGATGTGGATGACCCAGGAATTAGCAGGATGGCTCTTTCAGATGGTGATAATTGGCCAAAGCTTATTGTTTGAGTTGCTCTCATCAGCTCTCAGCCTCTTTCTAAGCTGTCCCCATTTGCTGTACAGAAAGGAATTTCAGGTATTGCAGGGTCAGTTAAGGATGTTAAAAAACTGAGGTCTGGAAACGTGCATGGAAATATCTGACTGGGGCATGTTTAAAGGAGCCACGCATGATCTGGATGAGTACACGGACACTGTGAACTCATATATCCACTTTTGTGAGGAGAGCATTCTTCCATCGCGCACCAGGGTGAGGTACTCTAATGACAAGCCCTGGTTCACAGCTAAGCTCAGACAGATCAGGAAGGAGAAGGAAGCAGCGCTGAAAAGTGGAGACAGGGACTGCTACAGGGAGGTTAAATACCGGTTTAACAG
This sequence comes from Pholidichthys leucotaenia, assembly GCA_020510985.1. Classification (NCBI taxonomy): domain Eukaryota; kingdom Metazoa; phylum Chordata; class Actinopteri; order Cichliformes; family Pholidichthyidae; genus Pholidichthys; species Pholidichthys leucotaenia. Next base: position 93,166,576 of record CM035846.1, read on the forward strand.
AGAGCTGAAGAGGGCTAAATCTGTGTATTCAGAGAGACTCCAGCAGCAGTTCACTGCTAATGATTCGGCTTCCGTGTGGAGAGGACTGAGGCAAATCACCAACTATCGGCCTCAGGCTCCTAAAGGTCAGGATGACAAAGCCCTTTGTCAAAGACTGTCCCAACACTATGCCCGTTTTGACACCTCGTCATCTGTATCCAACTCCCCCCCTCCCTCCAGCTCCACAGCCTCCACAATCCCTACTTCATTAAAGGCACCCCCCCTCCTCCCCCCCTGCCCTTATCATCAGTGAGCAGGACGTGCTCAAACAGTTCTCCAGACTGAACCCGCGCAAGGCCCCCGGCCCGGACGGCGTGTCTCCCTCCACCCTGAGACACTGTGCGAAACAGCTGGCTCCTGTCTTCAGACATTTTTAACACCTCCCTTAAGTTATGCCACGTGCCGTCCTGCCTCAAATCCTCCACCATCATCCCTGTCCCCAAAAAGCCACGGATCACTGGACTTAATGACTACAGACCTGTAGCGCTCACCTCTGTAGTCATGAAGTCCTTTGAGCGCCTGGTCCTGCCCCACCTCAAGTCCATCACCACCCCTCTCCTGGACCCGCTGCAGTTTGCCTACCGAGCCAACAGGTCTGTAGACGACGCAGTCAACCTGGCCCTCCACTCCATCCTGCAGCACCTGGACTCCCCGGGAACCTACGCCAGGATCCTGTTTGTGGACTTCAGCTCCGCATTCAACACCATCCGCCCCGCTCTGCTCCGGGACAAGCTGTCCCTGCTCAACGTGCCTGACTCCCTCTGCAGGTGGATCACCGACTTCCTGACGGACCGGAGGCAGCATGTGCGGCTGGGAAAGACTGTCTCAGACTCTACTAGCATCAGCACCGGATCACCCCAGGGCTGTGTACTTTCCCCCCTACTCTTCTCCCTTTACACCAACTCCTGCACCTCCAGCCACCAGTCTGTCAAGTTGATCAAGTTTGCGGACGACACCACCCTCATCGGGCTCATCTCCAACGGCGACGAGTCCGCCTACAGGAGAGAGGTGGCCCAGCTGGCGTCCTGGTGCAACAATAACAACCTGCAGCTGAACGCCCTGAAGACAGTGGAGATGATTGTAGACTTCAGGAAAGTCACTACCCCTCTGCCCCCCCCTCACCCTCTCAGGCTCTCCCATCACCACTGCTGATTCCTTCCGCTTCCTAGGCACAACCATCACCAGGGACCTCAAATGGGAGCCGACCATCAGCTCACTCATCAAAAAAGCCCAGCAGAGGATGTTCTTCCTGCGGCAGCTGAGGAAGCTCAAGCTACCCACCAAGATGTTAGTGCAGTTCTACACAGCCATCATCGAGTCCATCCTCACCACCTCCATAACCGTGTGGTACGCAGGAGCCACTGCCAGGGACAGACTAAGGCTGCAGCGCGTCGTGCGCACTGCTGAGAAGGTGATCGGCTGCATCTCTCCATGATCTGTACATCTCCAGGACCCGGAGGCGTGCTGGCCGGATCATAGCCGATCCCTCACACCCTGGTCACGTACTGTTTGCCCCCCTCCCCTCTGGTAGAAGACTTCGGTCCATCCAGACTAAAACCTCCCGTCACATGAACAGCTTCTTCCCCTCTGCCATCAGACTGCTGAACACTAAGTGACTTATTGACTCTCGTGCAATATGTACAGCAGCTCAACCAGACTCATGTCAATCATCACTGTTTTCTTCCTGCATTACCGACTGCACTATATAGTTCTCCACAGTATCTGCTGCTCGCTAATATATTTTAACTGCTGACCAGTATCACTTACTCTTATTCTACACTTTATTGCATGTATAGTTTATTTCTTTTATCTTATCATGTTTAATGTTGCAGCATTGCACCGAGACAAATTCCTAGTTTGTGTACTACATGAACAATGGCAATAAACCTGATTCTGATTCTGATTCTGATTCTGAGATATGCCTCTTTCTAAGCTGTCCCCATTTGCTGTACAGAAAGGAATTTCAGGTATTGCAGGGTCAGTTAAGGATGTTAAAAAACTGAGGTCTGGCCAGATTTTGGTGGAACGCTTAAAGAAATCCCATTCTGAAAATTTGTTACAGTGTAATGTGCTGGCTGGTGTTCCAATGAAGGCTTTTCCTCACCCTTCTCTAAACAGCTGCAAAGGAGTAATTTGTACTAGAGAACTCCATGATAAGGAAGAGGATGAAATAGCCTCAGAACTGCAACAACAAGGAGTAACACATGTGAAGAGGATAACCATTAAAAAAGGTGACCGAACGGTAAAAACTGGCACTTACATTCTGACTTTCAACTGGCATCAATTCCCAGAAAGAATCCAAATAGGATGTCTGAGTGTAACTGTTGATACCTTTATTCCAAACCCATTGAGATGTTTTAACTGCCAAAAGTTTGGCCATGGCTCCGCAGAATGTAGGAATAAACCGGACTTCCGGTCTGGACGCCATGGCGACTGCAGCTTAACACTGAAGCTCTCAGACCCAATCCAGGATAACACCTTGAAAATCAAACTTAACGGATTTTTGGAGGAGTGAAAATCAAAAGACAAAATCATCATGTCTAAAGGAAAACAGAAGAAACTGAAATTCTCCAGGCCAGGACACGTATCGGCCGGAGAATCTGAACTGGAAGATCTCCGTTCAGAAGACGAGGAACTGGTGATAGCTAACAAAAGGGTTAGCCTGAAATCACTATTTGAGGAGCTACGACGATTTCGCCGAGAAGTTACGGCCGAATTTCGGGAATTCAGAGAAGAATTGAAAAGGACAAACAGCAGAGTGGACCAGGCCGAGAACCGAATCTTGGAAACAGAGGATCGAATAAAAGTGCTCGAAGATTCTGTGCTAGACCTACGCAAAAGACAAGCAGCTATAGAGGCTAAGCTAACCGACCAAGAAGGAAAACAAAGAAGAGACAACATAAGAATTCATGGTCTGATAGAAGGAACCGAAAATGGTTTTAACTCAATGGCAGAATGCGTGGAATCCTTACTAAGAGAGAAATTGGATATTCCACAAACCACCGACTTGAAGATAGAAAAGGCACATCGTTCATTAGCCGCTAGGCCGGCGGCGGAAGCGCCCCCACGTTTGGTGTTGGTAAGATTTTCAATTTCAAAATAAAACAAGAGGTTGTAAGACTGGCCTGGCAGAAAAAAGGATTTATGCACCAGGAGAGAAAAGTCTACGTGGAACACGATTACGCCCCGGAGGTCCTTAAAAAGCGCAGGGAATACAATGACGCGAAAAAGGTGTTAAGAGAGAAGAAATTGCGCTTTCAGACACCATTTCCTGCGAAGTTAAGGGTCTTCTACGGCGATGAAACGTGTCTCTATAATTCGGCGGAAGAAGCAACAGCTGACATGGCGAAAAGAGGGCTCCCGGTAACGGTATTTAAACCCGCAGCAGACCCGAGTGAGAAGATCAAAGCGCAAACATGGACAACACAAAGACCCTCAAAATCCACGGACCAGCAGCGGGAAACCCAGCACCAGAGCGTCGCGGATAAACTATCCGTTTTCAGGTTGGAATAGCGACCTTTTTTTTTTTTTCTCTTTTCTCTTGAATCAATCCGCACATCCAACCCCCCTCATACAAGGTAACAAACATTAAAGGAGATGCATATTCAGCATGTGGTAAAACATTTCATGGAACAATCATATTATTTGAAACAAATAAGTCTTTGTAATAAAAAAAAAAAAAAAAACTTGTTAAAATAGAAATGTGACAATAATCCACATGTTCTCCTCATACTAACAAATACTGTTTTTGCGTGAATGTTTGATGTGATGGGGGTGGGAGGGTGCACACAATTTCACAGGGTTTAGGCATAAAAGGAAAAAAAAAAATCATTACAAGTTTGGAATGGGTTTTGAAACTCACGTTAAAAGCATGGGACTACTTTCAGTAGTAAGAGAGGGCCCTCAACACGTAACAGAGTTTGAGGAATTTCCCTCAGGGCCTTCACTCCATCAAGGCTCTTACAGGGTCTTTAAAAAGACCTCAGCTCAGGAAGTTCTTATGACAGCTTTTTGTTTTAAAGTTTTTTACACTATGTTCTTAATGTTTTTCTTGTTTTTAATGTTCTTTCAGTTTCTGAGTAGCACAAAAGAGGGCCACCACACAGTTATACTAAACAAAACAACACAATGGAGAAACAGGGTGTAACCAAAATAATTTCATATAATGTAAAAGGAATCCTGAATCCAGTTAAAAGATCCAAGATTCTAGGCAAAATGAAAAAAGACAAAGCAGGAATAATATTTTTACAAGAAACCCACCTAACAGACCTGGAACACAATAAACTCAGTAGACAAGGGTTTAAAATGATCTCTTCATCTTCATATAAATCAGGGAGGAGGAGGGGAGTAGCGACATTGATATCAACCAAAATTACATTTGAAAAAAAATCAGAACACAAAGATAAAGAAGGGAGATACAGTTTGGTAACTGGGCGGCTAGAGGGAGAAGATATCACCCTGCTGAATGTGTATGCTCCCCCAGGGGCTAACTGGAAATTTTATAAAAATGTATTCGACCTAATGATAACTAAAGCTCAAGGTTTAGTGATATGTGGTGGGGACTTCAATCTTAGACTGAATCCATACTGGGATGCTTCTGGTAATTCCCCACATCAAAATAACACCCAAAACAGGAAGACTCAGATGCTACTAAAAGAATTGGGAATCTGTGACGTGTGGAGGGAACTCAACCCCAGTGTAAAAGACTATACATTTTACTCAACTCCACATTCATCTTACTCAAGGATTGACTATTTTTTTATGTTTAATAGAGACATTGGAAGAGTAAAAACATGTAAAATAGGACTGATGGATCTCTCCGACCACAGTCCGATCTACATGGACTTAAATATCCAAAAATACACAAATAATACATTTTCTTGGAGGTTAAATTCAAATGTCCTGAAAGGACCATTGAAAGATGAATTGGAATCAGATATTCTCAGATATTTGGAAGATAACGATAATGGAGAAGTATCCCCTTTAATACTGTGGGATGCATGCAAAGCTGTAATAAGAGGAAAGATTATTGCAAAACTGGCAACCCAAAAGAAACTAAGACAAGAAAAACTATCCACATTAGAGTCAGAACTTAGGAACCTAGAAAAAGAACACAAAGGCAACACTCATTCTACTGACTCGCTCAAGATTAAGGAAATTAAAAACCAAATAAATGAGATCTACACAATAGAAATCCAGAAGAAACTTACATTTCTGAAACAAAAATACTATGAAGCAGGCAGTAAATCGGCAAAATTGCTAGCCTATAAATTGAGGAAACATCAAACAGAAAGAGCAATCTACAAAATCAGAGACCCAGTATCAAAGGAAATAAAATTCAGAATTCAGGATATTCTTAAAAACTTCGAGAATTACTATAAGAACTTATACTCCCACAAAAAACATAAAAACGCATCCGAGGCATTCCTAAACACATTAAACCTTCCCCAACTTACGGAGTCACAAAATAAAACACTACTGTCAGAAATACATCCTAAAGAATTGGAAAAAGCAATTATGAAACTTAAAGCTAACAAATCCCCAGGAGCTGATGGCTATACAGCAGAGTGGTACAAAACCTTTAAACAGCAACTATCTCCTCTCCTCCTGAAAACATTTAATTATGTCCTCCACACAGGGGAAATCCCCCCCTCCTGGAGAGAAGGGGTCATTGCAGTTATACCTAAACCTGAAAAGGATAAACTAGAGTGCTCCAACTACAGACCAATCAGTGTACTAAATCAGGACTATAAGCTTTTTACCATTATCCTTGCCAAAAGGTTAGAAAATATACTGACAGACCTAATTCATTTAGACCAAACAGGTTTTATAAGACAAAGACAGACACAAGACAACATTCAACGCACTTTACACATAATTCATCATATAAAAAAATATAACTTAAATGCAGTCATATTGGGATTAGATGCTGAAAAAGCATTCGATTCGGTTGACTGGTCTTTTCTATATAGAATCTTATCCAGTTTCAATTTTCATAACTTCATTAGAACTATACAGGCATTATATAAAAAACCAACAGCTAAAATAAGGATTAACGGTAATTTATCATCATCTTTTGAACTGGAAAGAAGATGTCGTCAGGGCTGCCCCCTGTCTCCACTGCTCTTTGCAATCTTCATAGAACCTCTGAGCCAATGGATAAGACAAAACCAAAAAATTCAAGGTATTACACTTGGTCAGAAGGAACATAAAATAGCACTCTTTGCTGATGACATTTTAATATACCTAGGGCAGCCGGACACTTCTTTACCAGAACTAACCTCAGTTTTTTCAGAGTATGGAGATTTATCGGGGTACAAATTAAACATGCATAAAACCCAAGTTTTAACATTCAACTATGACCCAAATCATTATTCTCTAAGCAAACTCAAAACTAACTGGGAGTCGGAATCTATGAAATATCTGGGGGTCAATATCCCGAAACAACTCAACAAAATTATATCACTAAACTATGATCCACTGGTGACAAAAATAAAATCTGACCTAGCAAGATGGAATATGATACCATTCTTGGGTACTGCACAAAGAATTGAAGCAGTCAAAATGAATATACTTCCACGTCTTCTATACCTTTTCCAAACAATACCGGTAGAACCTCCCAAAAAAACATGGCAGGAGCTGGACAGAAGGATCTCAAGATTCATATGGCAGGGCAAGAGACCTAGAATCAGATATAGAACCCTACAGCTAAACAAAGACAAAGGTGGGCTCGCGCTGCCAAATATCAGGGACTACTTTAAAGCCGCACAAATTAAAACTTTAGTAGAGATATGTAACCCAGTCTACACTGCACAATGGAAGGAGATCGAATGCCAAATAACAAGTGACATCCCCCTACAGGCGATAATAGGGAACAATGCCTTACCTAAGCTTTTGAATAACACTAACCCGTGGATAGAGACCCCGCTAAAAATTTGGTTTAAGATAGTCAGAGAGAATCAAACTAAAGAGCCCTATTGACTTCTGCAATGGATCGCCTATGATCAGGACTTTACTCCTAATAAAACAGACACCAGATTTAAAAAGTGGAAGGAGAAAGGGCTGATAAAATATTACGATTTTTTTAAAGGGCAAATCTTAAGAAGTTTTGAAGATTTGAAAAAACAAGGCCTAATAAATCAAGACCTTTACAGGTTCTTCCAGCTTAGACACCACATAAACAATATACTTAAAAAGGAGGTTTTGGAAAGGGCCCAGTCAGGTGTTCTGAAGGTCTTCTTAATGGCATATAAAGGGATCCCAGGGATCAGATACATTTCTAAAATATACCAAGGTCTTCAAGACTTAAAAGGAGACAACACATCTTATATAAAAGAGAGATGGGAAAAAGAGGGGAATTTCACTTTACAACTGGAAATATGGGAAAAGCTAAATAAACAGCAATGGAAAAGTACCTCATCCCTGCAGTGGAGAGAATTTGGATGGAAAAACTTGGCAAGATTTTTCAGAACACCTGCACAAAACAAATTTACCCATAAGGGATTGAACTGTTGGCGCTTGTGTGGTGAAAAGACTGCAAATCATTTTCATGTGTTTTGGTCATGCCCAGTTATCCACCAATATTGGACCAAGGTACAGACAATATTGGGGAAAATATTCAAAATTACAGTTCCCTTTTCTTTTGTAACTTTGTATTTGGGTTTACTACCGGACTCACTGGAAAGACGAGGAGAAAAATACTTATTCAATGTTTTAATATTGGCAAGCAAAAAAGCTCTAACTAAAAAATGGATGTTGAAGGACTGTCCTACACCTGAAGATTGGACTAACGGGATCCAAGACATTTACTCGATGGAAAAGTTGACATTCGCACTGAGACAGGACATGGATGGGTTCATGAACTTTTAGCAACCCTGGACCGCATATGTGTCTTCCATTAGATCTAATCTTTGACAAATACCATTTCAATAATGGTTCCGCTCTTTGTTCCAATGCTACTCAGATGCTCTTTTATCTTTATTTACTTACTTTTTCTTTTTGTTTGTTTTTTACTGGTTTGTTGTTTTTTTTTTATTTGTTTTTTGTTTTTTTTTCTCTTTAATTTCACTTTTTCTTTCACTTTAAAAAAAAAAAAAGGGGTGTTGTAAGAATTAATCTTCCAATGCTGTCAGATATCAAAAATAAGGGAACATGTGATGAAAATGTAAACAATGCATTGCTGTAACGACCTGTATACCCTTCACAAAAACTTAAATAAAAAAAAAAAAGAATGTAGGAATAAACCAGTCTGCTGCAAATGTGGAGAAGAAAGGCATGAGTTGGCCTACACAACACCTCCCAAATGTAGTAACTGTTTAGGCAATCATGCAGCATCATCGAAGGAATGTCCTTGTTGGATCAAAGAAAAAGAAATTCAAATTGTCAAATGTACTAAGAACATTAGCTACCCTGAGCATGTAAACTGGTAGGTTTTCCAAAGTACAAATTCCAGCAGACTTTCTCCTCTGTTGTGAAACCTAAGATGCAGCCTGCTGAGTGCCAGACAGATCTGACCTGGTTAACTAAAGATAAGCCCTCATTATTAAGTAGTATTAAAAATTCCGGAGTCCCAGTTAAAAGTAAAACAAGCACTCAAAGCCTGACTACAATAAGTCAACCCTTAAGTCAAAGTCTAAGCAAGTCCGCTGAACAAACCAATCATCAAAAGAAAAGAAAAAATCCAGCTCCTCTACTCAGGCAAAATCAAGCCAAGAAAATAAATTGCAAAAGAATGGGAATCCAGAAGATGCAGAAATGTCTGAAGTCACGACTTGCCGTAGTCGCAGCCCCTCCCCCAAAAGCAAGCATAAGGAGTGTGCTTTTGTTTTACCTACCTGATGGTGGGTAGCCACATTATTCAGTGGAACTGTCGTGGCTTTAAGGCCAATTTCTCTGAAGTGCAGCGTTTAGCTGCTAGTTTTAATCCCCTTGCTTTTTGCCTTCAAGAAACTCTTCTGCTATCAACCAATCCCATGTCTCTGAAACATTATACTATGTATAATACATATGGTCCAAATGTGCATCATCCATCTGGTGGTTCAACAATTTTAGTAAGGAATGACCTAATTCACAGCCACTTGGCTTTCGTCTCCAACTTATAAGCAGTGGCAGTTCATCTAACTTTGCATAAAGCAATAACCTTATGCTCTGCCTATATACCACCAGATATGATTGTGTCACCGGAAAATCTTGATGACCTTCATAATCAGTTGCCATCCCCATATATCCTTATGGGTGATTTTAATGGTCATAATCCTCTGTGGGGAGAAATTTGCTCAAACGCAAAAGGCAAGATACTGGGGGATTTTATTGCTAAAAATGATCTATTTCTTTGGAACGATGGGTCTCACACATACCTCCACCCAGGACATGGAACCTATACTGCAATTGACCTATCTATATGTGATTCTGAGCCAGTGCTGGAATTCTCGTGGCGGGTCTTGGATGATCTTTGTGGAAGTGACCACTTTCCACTAATATTGACGTCTACAGAAGTGGATGTGCAATCAAGAACTCCACAATGGCAACTCAAAAAAGCAAAGTGGTCTTCCTTTGTTTCTCTGTGCAAAGAGAAATTCAGCCAAAAACCTCAGCCACACTGTCACTCTGTTCACAGCTTTGCTCAAACCTTAATTACAATTGCAGATAAGACTGTTCCGAAAACATCAGCAAAGCCACATCGTAGGTCCAACCCATGGTTCAATGATGACTGCAAAAAGGCCATTGAGGCAAGGGGAAAAAAGCAAAGAGGGTGTTCAATAAACATTCAACAACAGAAAACCTGACCAGATTTAAAATCTGTCGAGCTAAAGCACGCAGGATCATCAATGAAGCAAAGAGACAGAGCTGGAGGGAATTTGTATCAAGCCTCACATCCAACACATCTACCAAAAAGATCTGGGATTTAATTAGAAAGATGAAGGGTAAGGAGAATGGACTTCAAATACAGCATATTAATCATCAGGGCAATCTGCTGACAACAAAATATGAAATAGCTAATCAACTAGCAAAATCGTTTGAGAAGAATTCATCTATCGGAAACTATCGTCCTGAGTTCCAAATCATACAAGCACAAGAAGAATAAAAAGAAAAACTTTTCTTCAGATAACTCAGAACCATGCAACCAAGATTTCACTATGGAAGAACTTTTGTTCTCAATAAGGAACTCTCATGACACAGCTGTGGGGCCAGATAAAATTCATTATCAGTTTTTAAAACACTTACTCCCCAGTGCACCATCCATTCTCTTGATAGTTTTCAACAACATCTGGAAGTCAGGCAGTATTCCTGAAAGCTGGAAAGAAGCAGTAGTTATACCTGTTCCAAAACCCGGGAAAGATCATACTGATACCAACAACTACCACCCAATAGCTCTGACAAGTTGCCTCTGTAAAACCATGGAAAGAATGGTAAACAATCGCCTTGTGTGGGTGCTTGAGTCTGAAGGCCTTTTAACTGATTACCATTGTGGCTTCAGACGTGGAAAAAGCACTTTAGACCACCTTATCAGATTAGAGGCCTATGTAGGTAATGGTTCTATTAGAAAAGAACATGTAGTTGCTGTATTTTTTGATTTAGAAAAAGCATACACTACCGTTCAAAAGTTTGGGGTCACTTAGAAATTTCCTTATTTTTGAAAGAAAAGCACTTTTTTTCAATGAAGATAACTTTAAACTAATCAGAAATACACTCTATACATTGCTAATGTGGTAAATGACTATTCTAGCTGCAAATGTCTGGTTTTTGGTGCAATATCTACATAGGTGTATAGAGGCCCATTTCCAGCAACTATCACTCCAGTGTTCTAATGGTACAATGTGTTTGCTCATTGCGTCAGAAGGCTAATAGATGATTAGAAAACCCTTGTGCAATCATGTTAGGTCTGCAATGCTGTAATTGCTGCAAATGGAGGATTCTTTGACGAAAGCAAAGTTTGAAGGAAAAAATTATTATTTCAAATACAAATCATTATTTCTAACCTTGTCAATGTCTTGACTATATTTTCTATTCATTTTACAACTCATGGTGGTAAATAAATGTGACTTTTCATGGAAAACACAAAATAATTGTGTGGGTGACCCCAAACTTTTGAACGGTAGTGTATGACCAACATGGAAATACGGTATTTTAAGAGACCTACATGACATGGGTTTTAGGGAACATTTGCCCTTTTTCATTTCAAACTTTTTGTCCAATAGACACTTAAGAGTCCGAGTAGGAGATACCCTTTCAGAGCCCCATGTGCAAGAACAAGGAGTCCCCCAGGGAAGCATCCTCTCTGTTACTCTTTTTAGCATTAAGATTAATAGTGTAGTTGGTGCTCTTAGACCAAATACCTTTTGTAGTCTTTATGTAGATGACCTCTTTATTTGCTACAGGGGGAAAGACATGAGCACAATCGATAAGCAACTACAGCTGTGCATAAACAAGATTAATAGGTGGTCAGTCAGTAATGGTTTTAAATTTTCAAAAACAAAAACTGTCTGCATGCACCTTTGCCTGCTGTGGTCTCTTCACCTCGACCCTGAGCTTTTCATAGATGGAGAAGCTGTCAAGGTGGTAAAAGAAACCAAATTCCTTGGACTTATTTTTGATAATAAGCTGTCTTTTATTCCACATATAAAATTTCTACGAATCAGATGTTTTAAAGCCCTTGATATTATTAAAGTTTTGGCAAAAACTAAATGGGGTGCGGACTCTACTGTGCTGCTGCGTCTCTGTAGAGCACTTGTAAGATCTCGATTAGAGAATGGGAGCATAGTTTATGGATCAGCAAAGAAATCATACATCAGGATGCTGGAAACTGACCATCACCAGGGGCTAAGGCTTGCCTTGGGGGCTTTCAGAACCTCTCCTGTTAAGCATTTGTATGTTGAAGCAAACGAGCCTTCACTTCAAAACAGGTGCCTGAAATTGGCTCTCCAGTATATGGTTAAACTTAAAGCGGACCATAGAAATCCAGCCTACTCTGCAGTTTTTCACCCTCAATTTTTGCAGATGTATAAGGTCAGACCTAAGAGCATCACTCCTTTTGGACTCTGTATAGAACCTCACCTGGTAAAGTTAAACCCTGATATGAGCAACGTAACACAGACACAGTTTTGTCCCATTCCACCATGGATTCTGAGGAAACCCAATATCATTCTGGATCTGAGCCAAAACAAAAAGACACTCACCCAAATGTGTACCAGCAGCAGATCTTGGACATAAAATGTCGTTTTCCTCACCATATTTCCATATACTCAGATGGATCTAAAGTAGATGGCTCAGTCTCTGCTGCAGTTGTCACCGGGCACAATCAGCGTGGTTTGCGGATTCCCAAACAATGTTCAGTTTTTACAGCAGAGGCTCTTGTTTTGCTTCTAGCATTGGAACACATTGAAAGAACCAAACAACAGAGCTCCTTAATTTTTACTGACTCCAGATCTGTCTTCAGGCACTTGGGTTTTTAAAGACTAATCACCCCATTATTATCCGGATTTTAGAGAAACTATTTTTTTTTTACAGAAACATAATTTTAATATCATCTTCTGTTGGATCCCCAGCCATATTGGCCAGTCAGGTAATGAATAGGCAGACAATGCTGCCAAGAGAGCCCTTACCCAAGAAGTCACTCAATGCCAGATCCCAGCCTCAGACCTCAGGCCTCTAATAACCTATATTTTAAAGAAGTGGTAGACTGAATGGGACACATGTACTGCAAATAAACTGCATGATATTAAACCTTCCATAAGCCATAGCCACTTGCATCACTTTCAGAACCGACATGATGAGGTAGTGTACACTAGATGCCATACTGGCCACTCAAGGCTCACAGAGCTTTTATTAAAAGGTGAAGCACCACCATCTTGCCAGTTTTGCGGAGGTTTTTTTTTTTTTTTTTTTTTATCAATAAAGCACATTTTACTTGACTGTCCTGCTCTCATGACAAGATGTTTTTACACTCAAAAGTCACTGAAGGATATTTTTAATAAGGCACCACCAAAGAAAATTTTAGGTTTTTTAGCACATGTGCATCTGAAGCATCTTATTTAATTTTTCTATTTTATTGTATCTACATATGTATCTCACTGTATTTATTTATTCTTTCATTTATCATCCTGTCTATATATGATTTTTTTTAACTCAATTTTTTTATTAGTTCTAATTTTGCCATGAAATAGCCATAGATGCTGACATGGTACTAAACAAGAACACTCACTCACTTATGTTTCATGCTTTTATATTTTATTTATCGTTGATGTACAGCACTTTGTGTCAGCTGCCGTTATTTTTAAAGTGCTTTATAAATAGAGTTGAATTGGACTGGAATATGAGTAATGAAACACCACATTTGACAGTTCCAGATATGATCTGACATCGTTCTGTTTTCATCTGGGCCTGGGCTGGAATGAAAAGTGAAAACCTTGAAATGTGCATGATGTCTGTATTGCAGTTTCTGATTTCAAGATTACAGCAGATGCTGTAGTATATATACAGCATTATCTGTTTATACTGAATAATTATTTAGAAAATTTGTTTTTAATATAGTGTTGTGAAAAAAGTATTTGCCCCCTTCCTGATTTCTCACATTTTTGCATATTTGTCACATTTAAATGTTTCAGATCAATCAATTTTTTTATATTAGACAAAGATAACCCAAGTAAATACACAATGCAGTTTTTAAATTATTTCATTTATTAAGGGGAAAAAAGCATCTTATTCGGATCAGAAGTCACTTCCTGATCTTGTCCATCACTGTTTTGCATCCTCATAGATGGGTTTGCAGCGCTTTTCTGAATTTGCAGTTGCTTTCAGTATTTGCAGCACACTTCTCTTTTTGCAGTTGCTGTGAGCATTTGCAGCGCCTTCTGTGTTGCCATTTTGATGCAGATGCTTTGAGCTTGGTTTCTCCTTCTTCTCGTTCGTCAGATGGACGCTGCAGGTCCCCCAACCCGCCGTAGACCTTCCGGGCCACCGAGATTGGGGCAGGCCAGGTCCTCTCCCTAAGCGCTTCGTGCAGCGGGCAGGACTGTAGCAAATGTTCTACAGTCTGGCAGGGACACTGCTCTGTGTTGCCGATATGAAGTTTTGTGTACAGACGATAGTTCAGGCGGTTGTGACCTGTCCTGATGAGCTTGGTTTTGTTTTGTCTATTTGCAGTTGCTTTCTTAACTTGCAGCACATGTGAGCTCTCGGTGCCACCGTACTGGCCTGTCACATTGACAGGAAGCCCTGCAATTATGCTTGTGGGAGAGGGGAAAAGGGCAAAGTTACTACACAGGGACATGATCCGGGAGACCAGGTGACAGCAGAGACAGTCAAAGTGTGAGAGAGACTAATGAGCCAAGTAGATCAAAGACCTCAAATAGCCAACATCCTGTCAAACATAGTGGTCGATCTTAATAAGCCTGCATACAAGAACGAATTCACCAAATAGTACTCGAACAATAATAACAAATATAAACACAGTTTACACAACCTACTAAACCGCTCGCCCTTTGAGGAGCTGACTCATACTGTGGGGCAGGGGTGACCAATCAGTCTCTTCAGCAGGTGTTTTCACTTATCAGCAATCAGTGGGAAGAAGTTCAGTGGAATCTGCTGTTGAAGACACTGGTTGGAGGTAAAGCCTGCAGGGTCTTGGCCCCCCATGGCACATGATTGGACACGCCTGCGGTGGGGTGTTGACCAAATATGAAGTATAACGTGCTCCTGTAATAAATAACTTCAGGGTGCTGCAAGCTTGAAATTAAAAACATCCTTACACTTTTTTCCAACAATAAAACAGAAATTCTCTGTTCAGTATTGCCTGTGTTGGGCTCATTACAATTTTAATAGACTGCTGACTTATTTCCAACTCCACTTTTTCCTGTGTTTCAGAAATCCACACAAGTTTTGAGGGAAACGGGAAATGCCACACAGGTTGCACAGCTGCCGAGACTGCCGCCACAAGACAGCGAGCAGCGGAGGTGTCAGGAGGCTGAGAATGAGCCACGTTTTTCAGTCTGAACAGTGCGATCCAGGAAGTAATGCTGCCACACACTTCACCACCAGCCCTGGCCATTACTGTGGCTCCCTGACTTATTATGGGATTCTCTGTCAGCTGTCATTTTGAAACGAGGGCAGCAGCAGTGACTTCACTCTCTCCTCTGTGAAACACAGTGATTGAATACACATTCTTTTTTTGTTTATTTTGATGATTACATTTTTGCCAAGAGTTCCACTCAAAGATACAGTATTTAGAACAGTATAGATGTATTTCACTCAGGTCTACAGACGCACAGCTTTCCCCCTGTTTTAAGATGAAAAACATGTCCTGCGAGCGCACTGCTCTGCATTAATGAGAACTGTGAGCCTTGCCATTCATTAGGTTAATTAGGAAGTGCTTTTAGTTTAGACAGTGATGGATGGATTTTTCTGCCCCCTGGTGTTGCAGTATAGAAGTAATTACACAACAGCAGATGGGGTTGGTGTGCCTAACTCTTCATTCCTAAATCATCTGCTTTTATTAAGGTGTTATTGGAGCATTTAGGAAGATTTTCCACTATTGGTGATTACTGTTGTATGCACCAAAGAGAGTAACAGCTGAATGTCTGAGAAAAAACATGCAGCTCTATCTGAATTACAAAAAAGTTAAAGAGGCAGACACCTTCTCATGAGGAATACAGGTCTTTCTAAAATGGGCACTGTTGTGTCTCAAATTATAGAGGAGTCGAGGTGACGTTTTATTAGAATGAGAACCAGGAACACAGGAGCCACAGCGAAGAGACAATATGTCTCCCGCAGGTGGCTTATATACCCCAGGTGACGCCACCTCCCAGAGGCGGGGCATCACCCCTCTCTAGCCCAGGGCACCACCATAATAATATACGATCTCACATTCTCCCCCCCCCTTTTGAAAAAACGCAAGCACACAAATTCACCCAACCTTTAATTTACACCCAACTCGCACTCCAATACAAAGATGGTTATAGGCCTACACACACACCACACTGGCCCGGGGGAGCACTCCGCTATGTAAACAAAGCAGTTACTGAAAAGAAAAAGGGCCACACACCAAAATAAATTAGTCCCGAAATAAATAGTTATATACACACAAACAGTAATCACAAACATGAACAATGGTGGTACCCAACTCCATAAACTTGCAGTTTATCACACAGTTAGACACAGAGACTCCTGAAAAAACTACGCAAATCACACAACATGGGGCCATTATTTCTCCTACACATCCCATACAAACATTCACACCCAGGTGTTACTGCACCTCCAACACTCAAACTAACCTCACAGCCCCCCAGGCACTCATAATACACAGCAGTGGTCATGTGCATATAAAACACCTATTCAAATTTTCAATATTACACATTTCACCTTTCTTTGTTTATAATAACTGTCTTTTTTATGAACATTTTACATTAACCTTAGCAAACACACTGTAAAATACACTGAATCAGACACACCCTAAGCCCCACTTAAAGTCCTAACCCGGGGCTCCCATAGGCATCCCTCTGGAGCGTCCGTCCCGCGGCCCACTCCCAGAGCGTTTCCATTTCTTGACTGGAGACGGGCTGCACTCACGTTCCTTTCCACTCAACCACCGCAGCTCGTTCGGGTGCTGTCTCGACTCATCAGTCAATTTCAGGTACCCATCGCCGTCAGACCGAACCACCCTCAGATCACTCGGTCTAACTTTCAGCTCTCTCGAACTGCGCACCCATCCTAGCCAAGGCTCGACCCTAGGGCGGATGTCATCACCCTCGCCCAGGGGAGCGCTCACTGGCTTTTGCTGTCCTCTGTGTCGCAACCTGGTACCCTTATGACTTCTCAGCGTTCCACCAAGTTTGCTCGAGCCTGGTCCCTTGTTTTCATTCTGGACACGGCTAGGGTTCATGCTGTCTGGTCTCAACCCGATCACTTGTGGTTGTTGCATCAGAGCGGCACTGGCAATGTCTGGTTCAACAGTGGCACTCAGCCGGCCACCAGAGCCCCGCTGCGCTCGCTCTCTGGAACCATCCGCCTTCGCGGAGGCTAAACCATGCCGTTCAGGTCCCTTGTTTTCGGGACCGCAAACACTGGCACAGAGTTCCCATCGCGTTGGCGTACTCTAGTGCTGGCGGCATCCCTGTTCACCTGGGATGGGCCACCCTAAGTCCCACGCTTCTTCGCCACTTCCCACATAAAATGGCCGGTCCCACAGTCCACCACCTGACCACTCCTCCACTTCCCCACAGGTGATGGAGAACCCAAGCCCATAAAACAAGTCACAGCCCATTAAATTATTACCATCACGAGACACCATGAACTCGGCTGCGCACATAGAGGCCTCCTTATACCTCACCAATGGCCACACTGAGCCCACGATGTCCAGGGGGTTACTGCCATATCCATAACAGGCAATGCTTGTTTTACTCACAGTGTAGGGAGGAAAACACTGTCTCACCGTTGCCAAGTTCAGTTTGGAGACCGCCGACCCCGTGTCCACTAACATCGGTATCGACGTCCCGTCCAACAGAATATTGCAGACAATATGACCGTCCGTTTTGGGCAAGACAGTGCGGACCACCATAGGCATCTTCTTCTTTACAGGTCTCCTTATTTCTTATTCTTATTTCTTCTTTGCAGGTCTCCGTTTTTCCTTGTCAAAGTTATGGCAAACTCCGGCGAAGTGGTGGAGCAAACCACACCATCCACAACGCTTGCCCCTCGCTGTGCACCCCCTCGCTCTATAGCGGTGCCTACTGGAGCTGCAGCTGTAGCATCTCGGCGTCCCCGGGGTGGACCTAATTTTCACAATGACCGCGTATTCATCCTCGCTGCCATCATCCGAATCCAAGGCCAGTGTCTTCCACTGTGCGTCGTTCCTGGGCAGGACCTCATTATCATCGAGATTCTTTGTTAGCCTTTCTGCTGCCTCGTGTTGCTGTGCTAGCTCCAAGGCCGCTAGCAGTGTTAGCTCACCAGCATGGGTTAGCAGGCAAACTCTCACTGAGGAATAGGCCACGTGTTCTGCTAATTGGTCTCAGACCATTTCCTCCTCCAAAGCTCCAAACCTGCACTCACCCGCCAGCTGTTGAAGGTCTGCCACAAACTGCTGGACTGACTCTCCAGGTCGCTGGCGCCACTGCCTGAACTGGATGCGCCGCATTATGATGTTCTCAGGGGCGCAAAAGTAGCCAGCCATGAGCCTCACAACGTCGTCGAATGGGTCACCTCCTCCCAGCGTGCTCAGGATTCTCTGGCCTTCCATACCCAGGTTATGGACCAGAATAGCCCTTGCTCACAATTTGTCAAGGTCACTGAGGTCTAACGGCATCAGATAATTCTCGAAGGCCGCATACCATCTGGCCCAAGGGACCAACGGCTCACCCGAAGCCTCCAAAAATGGATGAAGCACGGTAGCAGCCCTCTCCATCTCTGTATATCCTCGTCGCCAAATGTTGTGTCTCAAATTATAGAGGAGTCGAGGTGACGTTTTATAAGCTGTATTAGAATGAGAAGTAGGAACACAGGAGACTCTACCGCGAGCACAGGAGCCACAGCGAAGAGACAATATGTCTCCACAGATGGCTTATATACCCCAGGTGACGCCACTTCCCAGAGGCGGGGCGTCGCCCCTCTCTAGCCCAGGGCACCGCCATAATAATATATGATATACAATCTCACAGGCACATGGAAGATGTTCAGGTCCTAAATTTTGCCTGAGAAGCTTTATTTACAAATTCTGTATGCATGAAAAAAAGTTTGAATTCTGCAGCAAGCCACGACTTCATTTACAAAATGTAGAATCAGTCACCTGTACCATGAATGCAAATTTAATTTGAAGATCTGCAAACAGAACGCTCCATGAAAGCTAAAAACAATCCGAGGCTGCTACAAACAGTGCCAGCTCTTCACTGTGAGACGACTGACGAATTAGCAAACGCAAAAGCGGCACTTTACATGTCAGCGTGTCTTCAGAAATTGCTAGACAAGTAATCGACTTGCAGGCAAACACACCGCGGCTCTGTCACTGACAGGAGAGAGAAGTGACTGATGTGCCAAGGTGTATTTTTGTTTTTCCAGTGCACCTCAATCCCCTGGCTGAAGCAGCAGAAACATTATTGATCCAAGTATTTAGTCTCTGACACACAGGGTCACAGGGGCATCTGAAAGGCAGCGTGACACTGGACAGCACCGGTGTTTGTAATCACCCACACTTCAGACAAAAACATCAAATCAATAAAATTATCCTACATGTGGACGGCACATCCACAATTTTATGATGAAGTGGGATAACAATGCCAGCTTTTCAGTCTGGTAAAGTTGGCAAGACGTTCACAGATTCTGACTTCTCGGATCAATAACTCATGATGTCCAATAACTTCAAAATTAAAAAGGGTAGTTTCACCAAAAACTCCTTGCACACAACCCATCTTCTGCTGCTCAGACTATAACAATTAGTTTGGATTAAACAAATGTGTTTCAGAGCTTTTGAGAATTCAATTCAACTTTATTTACAGTTTATAGTGCCATTTCACAACAACAGTCATCTCATGGCACAGATAAGTGCTAATATTTGTCAGGATTAAAATTAAGTATCAAGTTTAATGCCATCAAATGCATCCCAGCCAATAGGGGTCTCCTGTTAGTAAGATTACAACACTACACACTACAACACAAAAAAAGCTTGGGGTTTTTTTTGTTTTTAATCCACCTTATTCCTAGCCCCCATGATGCCTTGCGTGAATTATGGTAGCAACTTCTGGTAATAGTTTAGAACGGATTGTCACTGAAATGGGACACTTCTCCTTGTTAAAAAACAATGACTTTGGCATCAAAAATGCAGGAACACGGCCTTTTGCATCTCAGAAACAGTAATATAATCATACCACTTCCCACGACTATGGAGGGATGGGAAGATGACCTTAAAAAGTGGCCTGGCAGACAGTAGCTCTGTTTGTTAGCTCTGCTGCTAAGGTGCTAATGTTGTAAACAAATAAAAGCTTTGAGACATATCAATGTTGCCACCACAATGAAGTCAGCTGCATTTTGTTAAAATATGTTGGACATAATCAGATTTACATTAGAGCAGACGTACGCCACAACACCGTGTTGGGCTGTCATGGTATATACAGACAGCTGCAGCCGTTCGTTTTACCCTGAAATTAAAATACTCATGCTGCTGTCATGCTGTGAATGATTGTTATTTAACTTAACATGTACAGACATTTTCTGACAATTGTTCAGAATTTTATTGACCTATATTTTGTGATAATTTAAAGATTAATGCATGCTGAAGTCCATATCGTTCCAAGGCAGTGTAACGAATGCAAAAAAACCCCAAAAAACTGTTTGATATCTTTCTTAAATCGTTAAGCCTTAGGAAGCAAATTGTTAGTATTTATTATTTTACCTCATGCAGCCTTCATTCTGGTGACATACATAACACATAAACATCAGATCTGTGACATTCGTGTAAGTGAAAACATACCTGGTGGTGTTGTCTGTCCTGTGTCTGTACCACCGATCACAGTGCATGATCTGCATTGCCGGTGAGAAGCCTCCATTTATACAGTCTATGGCACAACCATGAACACCAGCAACAAGTGCCAGAACTACACCAAAACATTCAAAAAATACAAAAACTATCCATCTTCTTCCACTTAATCCTTTTCGGGTCACGGGGGGCTGGAGCCTATCCCAGCATCTTTGGGCGAGAGGCAGGGTACACCCTGGACACAGACAACCATTTACTCTCACAGTCATACCTAAGGACAATTTAGAATCCCCAGTTTGATGCCAGTTGACCTAACTTGCATGTTTTTGGTATGTGGGAGGAAACCGGAGAAATCCCAGAGTAAACCCAGGCAGACACAGGGAGAACATGCAAACTCCACACAGATCACTGTTGGTCAGGGGCTGGGATCGAACCCAGGATCCCCCGGCAAAGGGTGAGTTGCTGTGCTGCCGCAGTGCTAACCACTCCGCCACATGCTGAAATTAGCTGCCACTTGAGTGCAAAACACGTATGTGGACTATACATTAAAATGAATTTGAAAAACTTTTAAAAACGCTATTTTAAATGCCGCTGTTACTCCACTCTTACTGACTGATTTAACACCACTGCAGCCGAAACTGGAAGCTGCGCCCATAATCGTTCCTACAGCGGCACCCCCAGGAATAAGGTGGATAGGTTAGGGAAATATGTACAGTGGATATAAAAAGTCTACACACCCTTGTTCAAATGCCAGGTTTTTGTGATGTTGTGGAGGAACAAAATAAGTTCAGGCGTGACACAGCGAGCTGAAGGTTTGAGTTTTATTCCTCCATCATCATAAGACACACTGCAGCACCGTGTGCTGTGTGTGCGCTCTCCTGAGTGCGCTAGTGAGGCATGTAAAGTCAGCTCTTTTATACAGACAAGAGAGAATGCATGGCACATTTACATACTGATATACATATCAGACAATACATATCAATCACGTGATTAACTGGCGCTAGACTCCTCTCCTTACTCCAGGGATGAATCACAATAGCCATTGTTCTGGTTGTCCCCCTAGGGCTCTCTGTTCGTATGCAATCCATGCTGAGCGTGAATATTATCAGCATTGTGCTGGGTGCCCACACAGCTCCCCCTAGAACGGTCAGAAGGGGTTGTGACCCCCCCCCCACCCCCCGTCGTTTGGCTCCAGCTCTGGTAGAACTGTCGGAGGGCATGCCAGTCCGTGAGGGGGACGGGGGAGGGGTGGAAAGGGCAGTGTGCTCCACTCAGAGTTCCAGCACGTTGAACGGCCGTGGATCGTGGGCACACGGGCCGGTGTGCAGTCGTGCGTAATGGAACCAGACGGCGATTGGCCGGCTTTGGGAATGAGGTGCGGGAAAAGCTCTAAAGTCATCGGGGAAAGCAATCGGCTAAATTCCCGTTGTGCGCCGCGGCTGAGAAACCCATACAACGTCCTGCATGTCTGCTTCAGGCGCGTGAGCACCCCTGAAGGTTCCGAGGATGGCGATCGGCCGTGTTTCTTGGGCATGTGCACCGGCGGAGGACGAATGTATCAGTCTGTGGAGCCAGTTTGGTCCCGTGCGTGGCGCGCACCTGGTGCAGTGACCACATAGCTGAAAGTTGCGCGGTCCTCATAATTCTGTGCGTGGAAGGTCCGTTGTTGAGAGTCCTGTGTGGAGAGTCCTGAGAGTCTGTGTGGTGTCCTAAAAATGACGTGGGCTACATTGACAATTGGAGCTCTTTTTGGGGAAAACCTGGTCTTATGAAACGAGACAGCATTCATCCCACTTTGGATGGTGCTTCTCATTTATCTAACAATCTGGCATCTTTTTTATCCAAATTTCCAAAACCCTGACTACTCAGAGTTGGGACCAGGAAGCAGAGTCGCAGTCTTACACACCTCTCTGCAGCTCCTCTTCATCCGCCACCCCTCAGCTTAGCCCCTGTCTTCCCCATCAGAGAATCGTTGTCTGCTCCCTCCAAAGTGAATAAAAATATAATGTATAAGCATCCCAAAGTGATAAAGCAAAATATTGGTAAAACTCAAATTAAACATAAAGCCTCTAAATTGAATGATTTGGCCTCTGTTCCTCCTCATAATTTAAAAATTAAATGTGGTTTGTTAAATATTAGGTCTCTAACTCCCAAGTCTCTGTTAGTCCATGATCTGTTAATTGATCATCAGATTGATTTAATTTCCCTTACAGAGACTTGGTTAGGACAAGAGGATTATGTTGGTTTAAATGAATCAACCCCCTCTGGTTATTTAAACTGTCAAAATCCCAGAAGTTCTGGTCGTGGAGGAGGAGTAGCAACAATTTACCATTCCAAATTACTAGTTAATGTAAAGCAAAAAACATGTTATAATTCCTTTGAGGGCCTGGTCCTCAGTATTGGGCACTTTAGCAATTTCAGGTTAAACCCAATTTTATTTGCCATTGTTTATCGTCCCCCATCAACCTATTCAGAATTTTTATCCGAATTTGCTGATTTCTTAGCTGATTTAGTGTTGAAATCTGATAGAATAATTATAGTAGGGGACTTTAATATACATGTGGATGTAGATAGTGACTGCCTTAATGTGGCTTTTAATTCAATATTAGACTCGATTGGGTTTTCTCAGAAAGTAGGAAATTCTACTCATTACATCCACCATACATTGGACCTTGTTCTGACATATGGCATAGAAATAGAAAATCTTGTAGTGTCTCCTCATAACCCTGTACTCAGACCATTAACAGACCATTGTCTGTTAACCTTTGATTTTACTATTTCTGACTATTTGGCTCCTAAAGAAAAATATTATCACAGTAGATGCCTCTCAGATGATGCTGTTTCCAAATTTATGCAGATTGTTTCCTCTATGCCATGTGTCAACACAACGGAAATAAGCTATAGACAGCTTGCTCCTTCTGTAATTGATAACATGGTGGATAGTGTTTCAGCTTCTCTGCATCAGGCTCTAGACTTGGTGGCCCCCTTAAAAAAGAAAAAGTCTAATCAGAGATTTTTAACTCCTTGGTTCAACACAGAAACTCGTAGCTTAAAACAGAAGACTCGTCAATTAGAAAGAAAATGGCGCTCTACTAATTTAGATGAAATCTATTTAGCTTGGAGAAATCATCTTTTAATTTATAAAAAATCTCTTAGAAAAGCTAGAACGAGTTATTACTCTGCATTAATAGAAGAGAACAAGAATAATCCCAGGTTTCTTTTCAGTACTGTAGCCAGGTTGACAAAGAGTCAGGACTCTGTCAATCCTAGCATCCCCTTAGAGCTTACTAGTCAGGACTTTATGAACTTCTTCAATAATAAAATTTCATCCATCAGAGATAAAATCAATCAGATTCTTCCCACAGTTAACTTAAATACTGTAACTACTACAACTCCTTCTATTGATGTCTGTCTTGATGAGTTTACTCCAATCGACCTTTGTGAGTTAGACAAAGTAGTTTCCTCATCCAAACCTTCAACTTGTCTTTTAGATCCTATTCCTACCAGGTTATTTAAAGAAGTCTTCCCACTTATTGGTAGCTTTATTCTTCATATAATCAATTCTTCATTAACTTTAGGCCATGTACCGCAGGCTTTTAAAACGGCTGTAATTAAACCCTTACTCAAAAAGCCAACGCTAGATCCAGGAGCTTTAGCTAACTATAGAGCAATCTCTAATCTCCCTTTCATTTCAAAAATCTTAGAAAGAGTTGTTGCTACGCAATTACTTGACCACCTGCAGGGAAATGGTTTACTTGAAGAGTTTCAATCTGGGTTTAGAATCCATCATAGTACTGAAACAGCCTTAGCGAAGGTCACTAACGACCTCCTCATTGCATCTGATAATGGACTAGTTTCTGTACTTCTCCTTTTAGATCTTAGTGCAGCTTTTGATACTATTGATCATAATATTCTACTTGATAGATTAGAACACTCTGTTGGACTTAATGGAACTTCGTTGCAGTGGTTTAGATCTTATTTATCTGATAGGTTCCAGTTTGTTCATGTAAATGATGAGTTTTCTTTCAGCTCAAAGCTTAGTCATGGAGTTCCACAGGGATCTGTGCTAGGCCCTACTCTTTTTAGTTTATATATGCTTCCGTTAGGCAACATTATTAGAAAGCACTGTATACATTTTCATTGTTATGCAGATGACACACAATTATACCTGTCAATGAAGCCAGATGATACTAATCAATTAGCCAAGTTAGAAGCCTGTCTTAAGGAAATCAAAGCTTGGATGACTTGTAATTTCCTGCTATTAAATTCAGATAAGACTGAAGTCATTCTTGTTGGTCCAAAAAACCTTAGAAATTCCTTTCCAAATCAAACTTTCAGTTTGGACGCAGTTACTCTTTCTCTTAATAGCTCTGTGAGGAACCTTGGAGTTATTTTTGATCAGGATTTGTCCTTCAATTCACATATTAAATTTGTTTCTAAGACTGCCTTCTATCATTTGCGTAATATTGCCAAGATTAGGAGCATCTTGTCTCAGAGTGATGCTGAGAAGCTGATCCACGCTTTTGTTAGCTCGAGATTAGATTATTGTAATTCTTTATTATCAGGCTGTCCTAAAACAGCTTTAAAAAGTCTTCAGCTGATCCAAAATGCTGCAGCAAGAGTTTTAACAGATACTAGAAAGAGAGATCATATCTCTCCGGTTCTGGCCTCCCTTCATTGGCTTCCCATAGAGTTTAGAATTAAGTTTAAAATCCTTCTTCTCACTTACAAAGCTCTAAACAATCAGGCTCCTTTTTATTTAAAAGATCTGATACTACCGTATTATCCTAACAGAGCACTACGCTCCCAAAATGCAGGATTACTTGTAATACCTAGAATCTCCAAAAGTACAATGGGAGGCAGAGCCTTCAGTTATCAAGCTCCTCTCCTGTGGAATCAGCTGCCAATCTGGATTCGGGAGTCAGACTCTACCTCTGTTTTTAAGAATAGGGCTAAAACCTACCTTTTTGATCTAGCCTACAATTAGGGAGGGATCATGTGTTTCTGAACCCTCCCTTAGTTATGCTGCTAATAGGTTTAGTCAGCCGGGGGACCTCCAGTAATGCACTGGGCCTCACTCCTTTCCTCACTCTCTATGAAATATTGTTTGTTCTCTCCCATAGATTGAGTCCCCATCGTGCTGTTTGCTCTCTACATGTCTGTTCTTTTCTTCTTCTCTATCCCCTCACCCCCCAGCCAGTCGCAGCAGATGACTGCCCCTCCCTGAGCCTGGTTCTGCTGGAGGTTTCTTCCTGTTAAAAGGGAGTTTTTCCTCTCCACCGTCGCCAAGTGCTTGCTCACAGGGGATCGCCTGATTGCTGGGGTCTTTCTGCAACTGTGGGGGTCCCCCCTACAGTTGATAGTGCTATGAGATGACTGTTGTTGTGAAATGGCGCTATATAAATAAAGTTGAATTGAATTGAATTGAATTGAGAGATGGGTCAGGGAGCTTGATGGAAATCAACACAGTCGGCGCCAATGGTCTTTCCTGTTCAGGCTGTTTCTGTGCGTTGCTCGTGCCGCTGATCCTCATGCGGCTCGGTCCAAGCGCTGCGTTCTCCTTCCGGCCCTAGAGGTTTCCATTGTGGAGAAAGGACAAGGCACGCGCGCTCCCGTGTGGATGTGAAGGATGTAGGCAATCCCCGGCTCTGGAATCCACACACCTGTGTGGAGGTAAAAGATCAGGCGAGGGACGCACCATGACGCGTTCTGAGGCTTCCTGTCCGGGTCATCTCCGGGGTGTTCGCCTCGTGTTCCATTCTTCGTCAAGGGTCACCAGTGTGGAGGTAAAAAATAAGTTCAGGCGTGACACGGCGAGCTGACAGTTTAAGAGTTTTATTCCTCCATCATCATGAGACACACTGCAGCACCGTGTGCTGTGTGTGCGCTCTCTTGAGTGCGCTAGTGAGGCATGTAAAGTCAGCTCTTTTATACAGACAAAAGAGAATGCATGGCACATTTACATATTGATATACTGTACATATCAGACAAGACATATCAATCGCGTGGTTAACTGGCGCCAGACTCCTCTCCTTACTCCGGGGATGAATAACCATAGCCATTGTTCTGGTTGTCCCCCTAGGGCTCTCTGTTCGTATGCAATCCCTGCTGAGCGTGAATATTATCAGTCTGCATTGTGCTGGGTACCCACAATGTAAAAAATAAGACCAAGATAAATCATTTCAAAACTTTTTCCACCATTAATGTGATTTATAACCTGTACAACCCAATTGAAAAACAACCTGAAATCTTTTAAGGGGAAAAATAAAAAACTTACAATAACCTGGTTGCATAAATAACCACACCCTCTTATAACTGGGGATGTGGCTGTGTTCAGAATTAAGCAATCACATTCAAACTCATGTTAAATGGGAGTCAGCACCAATATTGGGAGTAGCATGTTACAAAGTAATGCATTACTGTACCACTACTACTTTTGCAGCAACGTGCTGTGTAGTGAAATTACCGTTTAAAATTCAGTAATGCATTACAGTTACTGAAACTTGATCAGATGTGTAACTCGTTTTATTAATGTTAGTTAGTTAACCCCTTGCACTCTGGTCAATTTCCCTAAAAATGCCTAAAAATAACATACCCAAAGTAAATCAAAAGCTGTTCTTCAACCCTTTGCAGCATCTTCATGGGGTTGGTCTCATTTTAAAGAAAACACTGAATTTTTTGGCAAAACAGTCATAATCTCTCTAAGTGCTCCTGCCACTGAGTAACAGTTATCTAAACATACTGAACTTGAAGAAAATAAAGTTCGCCTGGGTGTTTTTTTTTTTAGATACAAATGCTTGCAAATAACACAGCTTCAGATACTGGCTGGAAAATGCAACAGAAATCTAGAACCAAGTGTTATCCAGCTGAGGTCAAAATTTTGTAACAATACCACAAAAAATGAATATACAGTATTACACAGCTTTTTTCTCAGGTTGTTCCCAGGTGTTTTTGAACTGTGCCAAATTGTGCCAAATGGCACAGTTTGGAAAAACGTCTATAACTTTTGAATGATTCAACATAGAAGCTTGATCTTGGGCTCTAATGAAAGGTGACACTCAGGGCTGTGTGTGTGTGTGTGGGGGGGGGGGGGGGTTGTTTATTCATTCATGAATGAATGAATGAACAAACAAGCCCCCCACACACAAAGAAGCATGCCACGTAAAAAAAATGTGTGGCCTTTTTTTTACAAGAAAAAATAACCTACAGTGCAATAAAAATTATACTAAAATATCTGCAATGTAGAGGATAACAACTCCCCCCCCCACCCGCTACAGAGGAGCTCGGCACACAAAAAAATGGTCCGTCAACGGTCCGTCATGTGGCCATGACGCACGGTTGTAATTACCGATCAGTCAAAAGTCATTTTTATTACTATTTTCATTGATAAAGAATAATTTAGCTTATAACACTTACCTGTCCACAACAGCAGTGTTGTTGGCGAACATCTGTTCCTCATTGTCAGACGAACATGACGCTGGTCCACTTGTTACGACTCGTGGTTCTGGTCACGTGACCCGGTCAAACCATGATTCCATGATTGCAGTTTTGCGCTTCCATGATTGCGGTTTTGGCGAACAATTTTTCAAAACAAGAACAGTAGTAATAAAAAAAGACTGGCGAATGCTACCGTTACACAGGAGACAGCTAGCCACCAGGGCTGCTCGGAGAGGTGCTCCGGCCACCGGCAGAGTGAAGAGGCCTCGCCGTCACAGGCCCGTGGCTCTGAGAGAGATCCGTCGCTACCAGAAATCCACGGAGCTGCTCATCCGTAAGCTGCCGTCCAGCGCCTGGTGAGGGAGATCGCTCAGGACTTCAAGACCATCCTGCGCTTCCTGAGCTTCGCCGTCATGGCTCTGCAGGAGACCAGTGAGGCCCACCTGGTGGGTCTCTTCTTCGCCAAGAGGGTCACCATCATGCCCAAAGACTTCCAGCTGGCCCGCCGCATCCGCGGAGAGAGAGCTTAGACTTTCTGCTGCACATTCACCAACCAACCATAATGCCCCGCACTGTGTGTCTATATATATACATTTATAGTAATATGTACATATGTTTACTAGATGTTCTTGTTTTTTCTTGCCTTCTGATTGTTGCTCTGAGTGTTGCTATCCCTGTGCTGTTGCAATCCTGGAATTTCCCCATTGTGGAACTAATAAAGGCTTATCTTATCTTATCTTATCTTACACACAGCGGCTTACACAAAACAGATTTTACGCACGGGGCGCACGTCACTCGTCGAACTTCTCTGCTTCAATTGGCTCGTTGTATTTGCTGTCTTTGGTAGGCAGGTCCTTCTTGCTAGGTTTTCAGTCATTGGTTCTTCAAGGTTTCAAAAACCCAATTCAAGGCTCTTATTAGTTGAATGAGAGGTCAATCAAATCTAAACCAATCAAAACACTCCTTTGGCTTTCTGTTCGCGGCTGTGTCTGTACTGGAAGAATGGAAATGCAGCTTTTTTTTTTTTTCCAGTGCGCACTGTGCGTCTCAGTGCACACTGAGACGCACTAGGATGCAGAGATGTGACCGCCCGCGGTATCCCGAAGTGCAAGAGGTTAATCCCTTCCACACCATGTGGTGTATGGGGCGACGCCTATCTCAGTTTCACTGACCCAAGGCCACACAGCTACTGTGAGTAATGAAAGCCACAGTGAGGGGTCAGTCCTCTGGTAGCTCTGTGCGTTAACTTTCCTTTCCCCGTTCCATTATGTTGAGCACCAAGCTAGAAGGCGGAAAGTACCATCTTTTATATGTTTTTTTTTTCATTTTATTATGGATAGATATTTTTAGCACAAATAAATGAATACACAAACTGACCCTACTGTAGCTGAGATGCAGCAGTCGGTCGATGTGACCTGTTGCAGAGAATCGAGTCTTCACTATTGCGTGGAGGAAGAGATGAAGCTACTTTGTTTTTGTGGAAATAGATTATTTTTCCTTTGTCACGGTAAAGGACAAAAGCATATTGGTGGGTTGCAAGCTAAAGTGCCGGTTGAGGCCGACTGCAATCTTGAGAAGCACTTGAAAACAGCAACAAAACTCCGACAAAGCTAGTGCTAAGTAACAGCTAGCTATGCTAACAACACTGTCTTAGCGGATCTACTGTATTCTGAACAGCCACGGCTGGATGTAAAGTGGAAACAATCTTGTCTCAACAGCCACAGCTGGATTCCAAGCACAGGTATGCATCTGGACAGTTTGTGATCCAGCAAGAATTAAACTGACTGATTGCCAAATACGTCATTACAGACTGAAGATGTGATAAGTTACTTTCCATCAGACAGCTGAGACTGTGATCCACTGAAGTTAAAACACATTTATTAGCTACCTGGATAAAGATTATTCAAAAATGGATTTTGATCTCCAAAAGGAATTTGAGGGACTGGATCTTGTCTCTGTCACAGCAGACATTTGGACTGTGGATAATGGACATTTTCTTTGGATCACTGCACATTGGATTAAATCCATGTCATAAAGGTAAGATAAACATGGACAGCTTTATGCAGTGGTGCCAACTTTCACTCCAAAATGAGGAAATTACTGGTAATACTGTGTTGATTTTCTTCAGATTTTCCCCCACAAATAAGAGTTCTCAAGGCAGAATAAAACAGAGTGAACATGTTCAAAAAGCTCTGTCTGAAACAGTCTTTCAGCCTGACATTAATAAGCCTGAAATGTAATCCATTAATTAAATTCTTGCTATGTGTGCAAGATGATTTAAGTATGTTTAAGAGTAATGTGAAAGTTACTTTTCCAGGTAACTAGTTACTTTAATCATGTAGTAATTGGTAAAGTAACTGAATTACCTTTGAAAAGAAGTAACTAGTAACTATAATTAGTTACTATTTTTTTAGTACCTTGCCCAACACTGGTCAGCACACACCTGCCATCATTTAAAGTGCCTCTGATTAACCCGAAATAAAGTTTAGCTGTTCTAGTAGGCTTTTCCTGACATTTTTGTAGTCACATCTTATAGCACAAGCCCTGGTCTGCAGAGACCTTCCAAAGCATCAGAGGGATCTCATTGTTTAAAGGTATCAGTCAGGAGAAGGGTACAAAAGAATTTCCAAGGCATTAAATATACCGTGGAACACAGTGAAGACAGTCATCACCAAATGGAGAAAATATGGCGCAACAGTTTAGAAAGCTTGGGATCAGTCTGCCAAGGTCTCCACCTTTGACCACCACCTAATCCACATATCACCGAACCCCCATGATCCCTCCTGCAGGTGGTGAGCCCACTGGAGGGCTCACCACCTGCAGTGATGCGGACGTTGTACTGGTCTGTTGTGGTGAAGAGGGAGCTGAGTTCCAAGGCAAAGCTGTCAATTTACCAGTCAATCTACGTTCCTACTCTCACCTATGGTCACGAGCTTTGGGTAATGACCAAAAGAACAAGATCGCGGATTCAAGCGGCTGAAATGAGCTTTCTCCGTAGGATTGCTGGACTCACCCTCAGAGATAGGGTGAGGAGCTCAGTCATCCGGGAGAGGCTCAGAGTAGAACCGCTGCTCCTCCACATTGAAAGGAGCCAGTTGAGGTGGTATGGGCATCTGATTAGGATGCCTCCTGGACGCCTCCCACTTGAGGTGTTTCGGACACGTCCCACTGGGAGGAGACCCTGGGGCAGACCCAGGACTCGGTGGAGAGACTATGTCTCCCAGCTGGTCTGGGAACGCCTTGGTATCCTCTCTGAAGAGCTGGAGCAGGTGGCTGGGGAGAGGGAAGTCTGGGCTTCTCTGCTTGATCTGCTGCCTCCGCGACCCGGACCCCCGGAAAAGCAGTAGAAGATGGATGGATGGCACAACAGTGACATTACCAAGAACTGGAAGTCCTTCCTAAATTGGTGAAAAGATGAGAATAAAACTGGTTAGGGAGGCTGCCAAGAGGCCAACAGCCACATTGAAGGAGCTGCAGGAATTTCTGGCAAGTACTGGCTGTTTAGTACATGTATGTCGGGGCTATGGGGTAGGGTGGCAAGACGGAAGACTTATCTTATGAAGAAAAACATCCAAGCCCGACTACATTTTGCAAAAACATATTTGAAATCATTTTAAAAGCACATTTTAAATCTCCCAAACACATGTGGGAAAAGGCGTTATGGTCTGATGAAATCAGGGTTGAACTTTTTGGCCATAATTCCAAAAGGTATATTTGGCACAAACACAACACTGCTCATCACCAAAAGAACAGATACCTATAGTGAGCATGGTGGTGGCAGCAGCATCATGCTTTGGGGCTGTTTTTCTTCAGCTGGAACTGGGGCCTTAGTCAAGGTGGAGGGAATTATGAACAGTTCCATATACTAGTCAGTATTGGCACAAAACCGTAAGACTTCTGCTAGAAAGCTGAAGATGAAGAGGAACTTCCACTTTCAGCACGATCACAGCCATAATTAGTATAATCATGATACCGTAACGAATGCAAGTGTAATATTGCTTTTATACAACAGTTCCGCAAACACAAATTATTAAATGACAGCAATACTGGACCAAATACTAGTTTGTTTAACCAGTTATTTTGCGCAGCTGAGAAACAAAGTCCCTAATTGTAGCCAGTAACTCTAGCTAAACATCTCAATCAGCATGAAGACATCTGTTGTCATTTCGCACACATGTAAACAAATTAAATATTGTCAAGTGCAAAAGTAATAAATGTTTATGAAACATACTTGTGGAGTCGGTACTGTGAAAGACCGGAGAGCAAGCCGTGGTGCACAACACCTGTGGCTAGCCGATGGCTGCTAATTAGTATGCTAGCGATTTGTTTGGCACACTTTGCTCACTTTTCTTGGCATTTTCAGATGAAACAAAGAGTCCATCACCACAAAAGTATTGTGTTTTTACTGTGCTATCCTCATTTTTGCTTTTCTCCAG
This sequence comes from Pholidichthys leucotaenia, assembly GCA_020510985.1. Classification (NCBI taxonomy): domain Eukaryota; kingdom Metazoa; phylum Chordata; class Actinopteri; order Cichliformes; family Pholidichthyidae; genus Pholidichthys; species Pholidichthys leucotaenia. Next base: position 93,198,949 of record CM035846.1, read on the forward strand.
ATTGTACAGGTCAGCTGTTCTTGCACACTGGGAGGCTTCCATGGAAATAGCCTGGCTTCTTACTTTCTCCTCCTCCTCTTCTGATGACTATTCATAATTGAACTCAAATGTCAGATTCGGAAAAATGTCCATCGCTTTGCTGTAGTCCATTAATGTTGCCTTAAAGTGCTGACCAGGAGCCGACAGTAAGTAACGGTTACTAATTAACAGTTACTAGAACACCTTTGAAGCAGAGTGATGCATATCCGGTGAAACTGGAGTGCAATTATCGGGGATTATAATAACTCCTGGAATCCCTATTGTCCAATCAAATCGCTCAGTCGGGACTAACTGTTGTATAATTGAAATATTGGTCATGCAAATAACAGTGGAATTTAAAGTGGAACTGTAATTGTAAAATCAGACTTGTCCCAATCTCTGCCTAACATTTACCTAGCAGAGGTTGGTGACCCCTCATTGGAATGAACAAGTATTTTTTTTTTTTTCCACTGTGCGGTTAAATCATCAACAACATATCCTGGATATAAATTTAAAACTTCTTTTACCAATGACAAATGTTTGAAATGATCCCAAACATTTCTTCAATTTTTTTCCATTGGATTTGTACACAAGAAAAATAAGCACAGTGGCTACGTTGTGCCATCAAGGTTGTTTCCTAACAGAAAATAGTTACAACACCCACACCTCTGCAAACAGTACACAAGTGTACCAAATTATTATGGGATATAGGCTGCTGGCATGTATAGTGCTGGTATATGTAATTTTAAATGGAACAAACAATATTCAGTTTGAAAGTCATCCATCTAATTTGGCTTTGCCTCTAATGTAAAACCAGTATTCTCTTTTCAACTGACACAGAGTTCCGTCTTTGGTGTCTTCAGAGAATCAGTCAATATTTTAACAGGTTCAATAAACCAGTAAATATGCATCCTAAGATAGGGAGCAGATAATGTAAAACTGTTGATAAATCACTGGTGAATTTCTTGCAGAAGCTGTCAGTGGATTGTACTATTAGGTAAATTTGTGATGTTGCACAGAGGCAGGTTTTCAGCAATGGTAACATCTTATTTTAGCAGAAATGTAGGGAAACAGCACAGGATTACATACCCTGATATTGTTTGACCCTTTTACACTGCAGTGTACACTTTTAAAATGAGGCTCAGTAACTTGGTACTGCTCTAATTCATCCTTTATAATCAAGACACATTTAAATGAGGTCATCTTAACAATCGAGGTTAATAGAAAAATATATTAGATGCATGTTTTATTAGCACTGTTGTGGAATACATTTTTTCATTTTTCATTTCTCATGCACTAGCAATTTGAATTATTTAATAATCCATGTAGTGCTATAAATTGGACAGTAAGCTGCATAACAGATGTTAGCTAATTTAATTTCACCCATTTCTTTTCAGGCAGGGGGAAAAAAATCGTAACCAGATCATCAGTGATGGAGAAGCTCATTCCAGCCTAATGAACACACTAGAGCTTTACCAAGGCCAAGAAAAGGACTAAAAAAAGTGACCTACCACTCTCCATCTTACAACAAGGTGACACCTGCACATGCAGTATGCCTTGTAATAGAAAATCATGGTTATAAGATTTTAAAGTGTGCACAACCTGGTAAATTAACCCCTTCCTTGTGGCCATATCTGAAAATTATTAAATCAATATCACTTCAGCTGTCTTCAGTTGTTGCTTGTTTGTAGGTCTTTCTGCCTTAAGTTTTGTGTTAAGCAAGTCAAATGTATACTCGATTGGGCTGAAATCTAGTACCGTAAAACAGGGCTATAAGGGACGGCGGGGTAATAAGGGACACTTTTCTGGGAAATGTTTTAAATGTAATTCTGCTTTTTTTATTTTGAGCAGGACGCCGAGTTGTGTTGTTATTGTCTTTCCTGTAGATAGATATTAGTTTTAAGAAATTTGTCGCCGTTATATTTAAGGAAAATTCGAAAAAAAAAGTGTCCATTATTACCCCGCTGTCCCTTATAGCCCCGTTTTACTGTAGTTGACTCAGCTATTGCAGAATATTCTACTTCTTTGCCTTGAAAAACTCTTGGGTTGCTTTCACAGTATGTTTTCGGTCATTGTCCATCTGTACTGTGATGCGCTGTCCAATCAACTTGGCTGAATCTGAGCAGACAGTATGTCCCAAAACACTTGAGAATTCATCCGGCTGCTTCTGTCACATCATCAATAAACACCAGTGACCCAGTGCCATTGGAAGCCATGCATTCCCATGCATCACACTGCCTCCACCATGGAGGCATCACCCAGGGCATCACTTGGGTGGATGTTGTGAAGAGGTTTTTCTTCACCATGAAAAGGCTCTTGCGATTATCATTTCATGGGCATCCGGGCCTTTTTGAATTCCTGAGCTCACCAGTTTTCTTTCTTAGAATGTACCAAACTGTTGATTTCCCCCCCCCCCCATTTTGCTATCTCTGATGGATTTCTTCTTTCAGCCTAAGGATGGTCTGTTTCACTTCTATTGAGAGCTCCTTTGACTGCATGTGTTGGGTTCACAGCAACAGCTTCCAAATGCAAACACCGCACCTGGAATCCACTCCAGACTTTTTTTCTGCTTGACTGATGATGGATTAATGCGGGAATAGCCCATGCTGCCCATGAAATAGCTTTTGAGTCAATTATTAGATTACTTTGGAGCCTCTGAAATAATGAGATTTTGTATAAAAATGGTTGTACTTCCTAGACCGTAACTCCAATAAGGATGTGAATACCCTCAAATTAAAGCTGAGTCTGCACTTTAAGGCCAAATTGATTATATAACTTTATCTTTAATATATTTTGATTAACAGCTAAAATAAAACTTGTCAATGATCAAATATACATGGACCGAACTGTATATGGCGTGCCAGCTGTTTCATTACATGTAATGCTTCATACCTGCTATACCACACTGCAAACAGTTTTGATGCATTTAATTCAATTCATCCATCCATCTTCTCCCGCTTAATCCTTTTTTGGGTCGCGCAAGTGTGTGTGTGTGTGTGTGGGGGGGCGCTACAGCCTATCCCAGCATCTTTGGGTGAGAGGCAGGGTACACCCTGGACAGATCACCAGTCCATCGCAGGGCCAACACAGAGAAACAGACAACCATTCACTCACATTCTCTCACATTCATACCAAAGGACAATTTAGAATCCCCAGTTTGATGCCAATTAACCTAACTTGCATGTTTTTGGCATGTGGGAGGAAACCGGAGAAACCCCAGAGTAAACCCACGCAGACACGGGGAGAACATGTAAACTCCACACAGATCACTGTTGGTCGGGGGCTGGGATTGAACCCAGGATCCCCCGGCCAAGGGCGAGTTGCTGTGCCACCGCGCTGCCCTCTTGGAGGTCCCCTGGCTGTCTAAACCTATAAGCAGCATAACTAAGGGAGGGTTCAGGAGCACATGATCCCTCCCTAATTATAGGCTATCTCAAAAAGGAAGGTTTTAACCCTATTCTTAAAAACAGAGAGTCTGACTCCCGAATCCAGATTGGCAGCTGGTTCCACAGGAGAGGAGCTTGAAAACTAAAGGCTCTGCCTCCCATTGTACTTTTGGAGATTCTAGGTATTACAAGTAATCCTGCATTTTGGGAGTGTAGTGCTCTGTTAGGATAATAAGGTAGTATTAGATCTTTTAAATAAAAAGGGGCCTGATTATTTAGAGCTTTGTGAGAAGAAGGATTTTAAACTTAATTCTAAACTCTATGGGAAGCCAACGAAGGGAGGCTAGGACCGAAGAGATATGATCTCTTTTTCTAGTACCTGTTAAAACTCTTGCTGCAGCATTTTGAATCAGCTGAAGACTTTTTAAAGATGTTTTAGGACAACCTGATAATAAAGGGTTAAAATAATCTAATCTAGAGCAAACAAGAGCGTGGATTAGTTTCTCAGCATCACTCTGAGACAAGATGCTCCTAATCTTGGCAATATTACACAAATGATAGAAGGCAGTCTTAGAAACAAGTTAAATATGTGAATTAAAAAACAGATCTTGATCAAAAATAACTCCAAGGTTCCTCACAGAACTATGAAGAGAAAGAGTAACCACATCCAAGCTAAGAGTTTAATTTGGAAAGGTATTTCTAAGGTTTTTTTGGGCCAACAAGAATGACTTTAGTCTTATCTGAAGTTAATAGCTGGAAATTACAAGTCATCCAAGCTTTGACTTCCTTAAGACATGCCTCTAACTTGGCTAATTGATTACTATCATCTGGCTTCATTGACAGGTATAATTGTGTGTCATCTGCATAACAATGAAAATGTATACAGTGCTTTCTTATAATGTTGCCTGGGGAAGCATATATAAACTAAAAAGAATAGGACCTAGCACAGATCCCTGTGGAACTCCGTGACTGAGTTTTGAGTTGGAAGAAAACTCATTATTGACATGAACAAACTGGAACCTATCAGATAAATAAGATCTAAACCACTGCAACAAAGTTCCATTAAGTCCAACATGGTGTTCTAATCTATCAAGTAGAATATTATGATTGATAGTATCAAAAGCTGCACTAAGGTCTAAAAGGATAAGTACAAAAACAAGTCCATTATCAGATGCGATAAGGAGGTCATTAAGTGACCTTCACTAAGGCTGTTTCAGTACTATGATGGATTCTAAACCCAGATTGAAACTCTTCAAATAAACCATTTCCCTGCAGGTGGTCAAATAATTGCATAGCAACAACTCTAAGATTTTTGAAATGAAAGGCAGATTAGAGATTGGTCTATAGTTAGCTAAAACTCCTGGATCCAGCATTGGCTTTTTGAGCAAGGGTTTAATTACAGCCGTTTTAAAAGCCTGCGGTACATGGCCGAATATTAATGTAGAATTGATTATTTGAAGAATAGAGCTATAGAGCTAATGGGAAGACTTCTTTAAATAACCTGGCAGGAAAAGGATCTAAAAGACAAGTTAAATGCTTGGATTAGGAAATTATTTTATCTAACTCTAAAAGGTCAATTGGAGTAAACTCATCCAAACAAATATCAGTTGAAGGAGTTGTAGTAGTTACTGTATTTAAGTTAACACTGGGAAGAATCTGACTGATTTTATATCTGATAGATGAAATTTTATTATTGAAAAAGTTCATAAAGTCCTGACTAGTGAGCTCTAAGGGAATGCTAGGATTGACAGAGTCCTGACTCTTTATCAGCCTGGCTACAGCGCTGAAAAGACACCTGGGATTATTCTTGTTCTCTTCTATTAATGCGGAATAATAACTTGTTCTAGCTTTCCTAATAGATTTTTTATAAATTAAAAGATGATTTCTCACTTCCGGTTATGGCTGCCACGTAAGACGGACGTGTCTCACTCTGCTCTGCTCCTGGAGAAAAAAATCGGCAAATAACTCTCTCATTTGGGACAGAACGTATCCCAGCGTCTGGGTGAGGATATGTCGGCGAAGCCTAAGGCTGGAAAACCAGGTAAAGGAAAAAGCGAGCCGCCGAAACAGTCCAAATTAACGGACTTTCAGGTCTGTGACGCAGCAAATAAAACTCCATATATGGCGGAGGAGGCTGGCAACGGTGCGATGTCTGCAGGGAGCAGCGCAGATGCGCTGATGGCTGCCATGAGTTCAATGAGAGCGGACTTTTCCTCCAGATTTGATGGGATTATGACAGCGTTGGAAGGAATAAGAAAGGAATTGGGTGACTGTGTAGAACGAACGGCGCAGATGGAGCTCCGTCTCGCTAGTGCTGAAGATGACGTCACCCGTCTTCAATTAAAGGTGCGCACTTTGGAAAAAAAAAATAAATCTCTGGAAAATAATATTTTGGATTTGGAATCTCGGTCGAGACAGAATAACTTGAGGCTGGTGGGTCTTCCAGAGGAATCAGAAGGTCGGGACGTATGCTCCTTTCTGGAAAAGTGGATCCCGGAGGTGCTGGGCAGCGAGGAGTTGCAATCAGCAGTGGTTCTGGAAAATGCACATCGTATTGGCCCACGGAGAGATAAGGGACCGCCGAGGACCTTAATTATGAAGTTTCTTAGCAACAGAGACAGGATGAAGATCTTCAACGCTGCACGAGCTAAAGGAGAGATTAAACACCAGGACCAGCAGGTGCGGTTCTACCCAGATTTGGCCACAGGAATCCAACAATTGAGGAAGCAGTTTGATCCCATACGTAAGGAGCTGCGCAACCTTGGGATTCGTCATGGTGTAATCTATCCTGCGAGACTGCTGACCACGTATGAGGGCAGAACCCACATCTTCAAGACCCCAGAGGAGGCGCAGGAGTTCATCAAGAAGATCAAAGAAGAAGAAGAGACTGGTGGGAGCTAAGCATGAACAAAATATAAGGTAGAATAATTAAGCATTTGCACAGGCATCTGACTGACTTGAAGTAAATAGTAAGTTTACAAAATATAGATTGTATTATATATTTTAAAAAAACAACAAAAACAAAACAAACAAAAAAAAACTATGATGTACAAAGTTGTTAAAAATTTTAGAGTTAAGTTGGAAAACTACAGAGGAGAGTTAATGTTACGTCATTAAAAGCAGTAGAGTTAGGGTGATTGGGAGGATGAAGAAGGAGTGGCTTAGGCTGCTCCCCGTGGGTGTGGAGCGGTCGATGGCTATATCGGGAGACGGAATTTTTCTTTTGATTTTGGGGGGTTTGCCACAAGTGTGGGAAGGGGAAATTTGTTTGTGTGTAGTTTGTAGGATGAATGTTCAACCACTCATGTTTTTGCTTCTCTGTATGAGCATGTTTACACTGCAAGGTAATCCCAAACTCTCTATTGATCATAAACCAAAGTGTTAATCTTAATTTAACTTCATGGAATTGCAGAGGTCTACAAAATTTAAAAAAACTTAAACAAGTTATGAATAAAATAAAAGACATGGATTCAAAAATTGTGTTTTTACAAGAAACTCATTTAATAGAGGAGGATATAAAAAGAATTAGGAGTAGATGGCAAGGAAGTGTCTTCACCTCATCATTCTCATCCCGGGCCAGGGGAGTTATGACTCTCATACATAAATCAGTTCCTTTTCAAGTGAAAAATGTAATTGGAGACAAATTTGGAAGATATGTAATCATTCAAGGTTCTTTGCTATTAGAAAATATAAATCTTGTGAACTTATATGGTCCCAATATAGATGATCAAAAGTTCTTTGCTAATTTATTTCTTATCTTATCATCACTTACAGGGCAACATATAATAGCAGGGGATTTTAATTGTACATTGAATCCAGGTATAGATAGATCAACAGGACTGGATTGTACGCACAATGGATGTAGGATGACTATTAATCATTTTATGAAAGAATTGAGATTGTTAGATATATGGAGAGAAATGAAACCACAAGTTAAAGCCTATTCTTGTTATTCCAGTACCTACAAGACATTCTCACGTATTGATTATTTTTTGATTTCCACAGAATTAAGGTCCAAGATTCAAAACTGCTTTTATGATAACATCATGATCTCTGATCATGCACCCTGTTGTCTAATATATGTAGATAAAAAATTGACAAAGGAATCAGGTAGATGGCAATTTCAGCATAAATGGCTTCAGGATGAGGAATTTGTCAAGTATATAGAAAAACAGATAGACGAGTTCTTTGACATCAATACTACACAAACATCAGCATGTGTAAAGTGGGAGGCTTTCAAAGCTTTTATTAGGGGACATATTATTAGTTATACAGGATCAAAATCTAAGAAGACTCGAGAGGAGAGAGCTAAATTGGAACATAAAATAAAAAGTCTTCAGGAAAAAGTGTATGCAGGAAGTGACCCAAGGTTGGAGAATGAATTACTGATTTTGAGAGCTGAATACGACAAAAAATCAGCGAATAGAGCTGCCTCGAGTCTTCTAAGATTGAAACAATCTTTTTATGAACAAGGTGAAAAATCAGGAAAATTATTAGCATGGCAGATTAAACAATTAGAAATTAAAACACCAATTACCAGTATTATAAGTAACGGACAGGTAGTTATAGATCCTTTAGAAATTAACAGAGCCTTTAGAGATTACTATGAAAAATTATATGATACCAAAAATGAATCTGATTTAACAAAACTAAATGGGTTTTTGAACGAACTATCTATACCGTGTATTCCAAATGAAAACAGGGAGATATTGGAGTCTAAAATTAGTCAAGAAGAAGTTGGGCTAGCCATTGATAATATGAAATCAGGAAAAAGTGCAGGACCAGATGGTCTTCCAGTTGACCTTTATAAAAAATTTAAGAATAAATTAATAAAACCTTTTTTGGAAATGGTTTTAGAAGCATTTCAAAATAATAATTTACCATCATACATAAATAATGCCTTAATTATACTGCTGCCAAAACCAGGTAAGCCCTCTAATAAATGTGAAAATATGAGACCAATAAGCCTATTAAACGCCGACCTTAAGATAATCTGTAAAATTTTAGCAAGACGAATACAAGAAATTTTACCAAATATTATTAATCGAGATCAGAATGGCTTTATAAAGGGTAGACAAGGCTTCCATAATGTAAGAAGACTATTTAATATTATTTATTTTAATAAAGAAGCACCGGATACAGCTCTCCTATCACTGGACGCTGAAAAGGCCTTTGATAGAGTTGAATGGCCCTTTCTTTTTGAAGTCCTACAAAGGTTTGGACTTGGAAATAATTTCATAAAATGGGTTCAAATAATATACAATAATGCTACAGCAGAAATCCTAACAAATAACAATATTTCAAAACCAATAAAAATCAATAGAGGATGTCGACAAGGCTGTCCACTTTCACCTTTACTGTTTACTATGGCAATTGAACCTTTAGCGATAGCGATACGTTTACATTCACAAATATATGGAATTAAAGTTGGACCAACAGAACATAAAAGCTCCCTGTACGCCGATGACATAATTTTGTTTATGTCGAATCTAAAAAATTCAATTCCAACCTTGTTGAATTTAATAAAGAATTTTGGGGAAATATCAGGATATAAAATAAATAAAACTAAATCTTCAATATTAATGCTAAATGAGACCCAGAGAAATTACCCAGCCCCTGAGGTAAATCAATTCAATGTTGTAAATCAGTTTAAATATTTAGGAATCCAAATTGTGCCTAAGCTAGAATCAGTCGCCAGTGTCAACTATGAAGCCTTAATGTCAGATATTAATGAGTTACTTCAGAGATGGATGTCACTACCAATGTCGATGATCGGGAGAATCAATATACTTAAAAGTAATATTTTACCTAAAATACTTTATTTATTTCAATACATTCCCTTACCACCACCTTTAGATCTATTCTCAAGAATTAAAAAAAAGTTAGTGGAATTTATATGGAACAACAGGAGGGCTAGATTACGTCTGTCTTTATTATATTTACCATTTGATCGTGGAGGTCTGAAATGTCCAAATTTTATGTTGTATTATTGGTCGGCACAACTGAGGTCTATGACATATTATTTTTCATCAGATGATCTCCCTCACTGGACTGAAATGGAATCATACAATTTACCTTTACCTCTTCCCATATTCATATACTCAGATTCGGCAAAAAAATTACAAAAACAAGTTAAAAATCCATTTGTAAAGCATATGATCAAAATATGGTGTGAAGCTAAAAACTATTTAAAAGAACCACAGTTATTGTCACAATTTAGTCCAATATGGGGTAATCAATATTTTAAACCAGGGAGAGCGGACGCTGTATTTAAAGTATGGAATTTAAAAGGGATACAAAAGATTCAGGATTTATATTTGCCATGTGCAGATAACATAATGTCTTTTGAAGAGCTGAGGATCAAATTTAATCTCAATAGAACACATTTTTTTAAATATCTTCAACTTAGAAACTTTATTCGATCAAATCAAAATAAAGCTCTCACTCGACCTATTTATTCATCCTTGGAAAAAATGATGATGAAAGATAGTAAAAGAAAGGGTATTATTTCAGAGTTTTATAACTCATTGACACTATCTTCAAGTGAAAATTCACTGAAAAGATTAAACTACTGGAAAGAAGATCTGCAAACTGAAATTTCAGAGGAACAATGGGAATTGGCTTGTACAGAAGCTCAAACCAAATCAATAAATGTACGCCTTAAATTGATACATTTCAAATGGTTAATGCGGATGTATGTTACACCGGAGGAGTTAAATAGATATAACAAGAATATACCAGATACATGCACAAAATGCATGGAAAGTAAAGGAACCCTATTTCATTGTTTATGGGAATGTAGATTAATAAGAATGTTTTGGGAAGAGGTGAGGGTAACAATTGAAAAAATAATCTCAAAACAAATCATATTGAATCCTAAACTGTTTTTGTTGGGTCTGTACCCAGAAAAGCATAATTTTAATAAAAGTGAAAGAACATTCATAGACCTCAGTTTGCTTAATGCCAAAAAATGTATTGCACTATTATGGAAAAAGACTCATAGACCAGATGTGACTCAGTGGTTAAGACAGATGTTAACAAACCTTCCATTAGAAAGAATAACATATATACTGAAATCAAAGGAAATTGTGTTTGAGAATATATGGAGACCTTTTATTGATTATGTAAAAAATTTAAACATAACTCTTGAAGAAGAAGGTGAATGATGTGTGTGGACCTTGTAAATTCCAAACTGGTGAACATAATATGTATACTTATGTATTGGATTGTCTAGACTAAACAGAGGAGCATTGTTGAAGACTTGATTTTGTTGGTGGTTGTTGGTGTTTTTAGTGCATTTTTTTTTTTTTGTAGTACTTTAGTGTTAGTGTTTGATTGTTTGTATCATGTTTGTTTAAAAAAAAAAAAGGTTCAATAAAGATATTGTGGAAAAAAAAAGATGATTTCTCCAAGCTAAATAGATTTCATCTACATAATTTAGTGGAGCACCATTTTCACTGTAATTGACGAGTCTTCTGTTTTAAGCTACGAGTTTCTGTGTTGAACCAAGGAGTTAAAAATCTCTGATTAGACTTTTTTCTTTTTTAAAGGGGCCACCATGTCTAGAGTCTGATGCAGAAAAGCTGAAACACTATCTACCATGCTATCAATTACAGAAGGAGCAAGTTCTCCATAGCTTATTTCCGTTGTGTTGACGCATGGCATAGAGGAAACAAACTGCATAAATTTGGTAACCACATCATCTGAGAGGCATCTACTGTAGTAATATTTTTCTTTAGGAGCCAAATAGTCAGAAATAGTCAAATTAAAGGTTAACAGACAATGGTCTGAAAGTACAGGGTTATGGGGAGACACGACCAGATTTTTTATTTCTATGCCATATGTCAGCACAAGGTCCAACGTGTGGTGGAGATAATGGGTAGAATTTCCTACTTTCTGAGAAAACCCCATCGAGTCTGATATTGAATTAAATGCCATATTAAGGCAATCACTATCTACATCTACACATAAAGTCCCTTACTATAATCAGTCCCTCCAGGATTTTGCGATGTTGCGATCGCGCCAATTCACTCGAAATCAGCCAATCAGCGCAACTATTGCACGACCTTGCAACTTTGTCCAATCACCGCAACTTTCCCGCAATTTTGGCCAATCCTCGTCAACTTCTGCCAATTTCACCAATCAAATTTGTCTAACTGGAGCTGAAATGCACAGTCTAACCAGTCAAATGCATCGTTGCACCGCGTTCACTTCCGTGTTTACAGTGAGTAGTGAATTTTTAGTTTACATTGAGTAACAGAACACATCTGCAAACAGAGTGTGTGATTTAAGAAAAATATTCACCTGTGAGGTTTTCAACACCATCCCTTCCTCCGTCTCCCCCAGCCTGCCCGTGGACGCCTCGCCTTGTCACCGTCCTGACCACGTGTGCGAAGCGCTGGGTTTGTGTTGAAAAACATGCGCCTGCTCCAAAAGCACCCCATCGCGGGAGCGCGCGGGAGGAGAGTACACTACATTACAGCGAGTGTTTGAACATCTTTAGAGGTAAAATCATTACTACATTTGGTCAATGAGCTTTGAAACTGAATCTCCACTGTGGACGGACAAATGCACCACCCATCCATCCCCCCTCCCCCTCGCTGTCCCGTTGTAAATGAAAGGGGTGTGTGTGTGTGTGTGTGTGTGTGTAGCCTGACATGCAGCAGACAGGCATGGAAAAAGAGAATATTCTCTATTTTTTTTTTCCAAAAAAACCAGACTCTAATAGCCAATACAGTGCAACAAAATAATTTATTTTTCCCTCTCCCCTCGGAACCGAGTTGTTGGGAACTGTAGGGAGTTTTCAGATGAAGATGCTGCCAATAATTTCCAAATCTATACTCTTTAACATGCATGAGTTTTTCTGTATAACAGAGGTTTCTGCTTAATTTACAAATCACTATAATTGCAAATTTTTGACAATCCTGTGCTTTTCTTGTATTGTTATATAGAATATCACTGCAGTAAACTGGAAAAAAGCATCTGCTTTAAAATTTGGAATTCTTCCCACAACTTTTAGTGCAGAAAACACTCTAAAAACATCGCAACTTTTTAAAAAAGCTCCCGTGAATTCAGGCATTTTGGCCTGCAACAATCATAAAAACATCCTGCAACATCATCGAGGGACTGTATAATTATTCCATCTGATTTCAGCACTAAATCTGCTAAGAATTCGGCAAATTCGGATAAAAACTCTGAGGAGGCTGAGGGAGGATGTTAAACTATGGCAAATAAAATTGGATTTAACCTAAAATTGCTAAAATGTCCAATACTGAGGACCAGGCCCTCAAAGGAATTATAACGTTTTTTTGCTTTACATTAACTAGTAATTTGGAATGGTAAATTGTCACTCCTCCTCCTCCTCCACGACTAGAACTTCTGGGATTTTGACAGTTTAAATAACCAGAGGGAGTTGATTCATTTAACCCCTTGCACTCTGGTCAATTTCCCTAAAAACGCCAAAAAATAACGTGCCCAAAGTAAATCAAAAGCTGTTCTTCAACCCTTTGCAGCATCTTCATGGGGTTGGTCTCATTTAAAAGAAAACACTTTGAATTTTTTGGCAAAACAGTCATAATCTCTCTAAGTGCTCCTGCCACTGAGTAACAGTCATCTAAACATAGTGAACTTGAAGAAAATAAATTTCGCCTGGGTGTTTTTTTGGATACAAATGCTTGCAAATAACACACAGCTTCAGATCCGGGCTGGAAAATGCAAGAGAAATGTAGAACCAAGTGTTATCCAGCTGAGGTCCAAATTTTGTAACAATACCACAAAAAATGAATATATTACACAGCTTTGTTCTCAGGTAGTTCCCAGGCGTTTTGGAACTGTGCCAAATTGCGCCAAATGGCACAGTTTGGAAAAACGTCTGTAACTTTTGAATGATTCAATATAGAAGCTTGATCTTGGGCTCTAATGAAAGGTGACACTCAGGGCTGTGTCTGTGTGTGTGTGTGGGGGGGGTTGTTTATTCATCCATTCATGAATGAATGAACAAACAAGCCCCCACACACAAAGAAGCATGCCACGTAAAAAATGTGTGGCTTTTTTTTACAAGAAAAAATAACCTACAGTGCATTAAAAATTATTCTAAAATATTTGTAATGTAGAAGATAACAACTCCCACCCCCCCACCCCCCGCTACAGAGGATGGACATCGGCCATCGCTACATGACTGTTCCGTCATGTGGCGATGTGGCGACCGCGGTCCCCCCCCCCCGCTATGGGGGGGGGGTGCACGGTCCGGACGCGGCACACGAACCGTGTACCGCGGCGCACAGTCCCTGCGGTCCCCGCGGGCCCCCCCCCCCACTCACGGCGCACGAACTGTGTACCGCGGCGCACGGACTTCAGACTTCGTGCGCTGCACAGTTGTAATTTACCGATCGGTCAAAAGTCATTTTTGATTACAATTTTCAGGGATAAAGAATAATTTAGCTTATAACACTTACCTGTTCACAACAGCATGTGGACGGTCTATGATGACCATGGAAGAGAATCCTAAACGTCTACTCTGCTGGGACAGCACCGCCTGTGGCTGAACAGGCTGATGCGCGAATGGCAGTCCCTGTCACACAGGTCGCACTTGTGGGTGGTCTCCGTGCTGCTGGGTCTGTGGCGATTCTTCCTGCGGGTCCTTTTTTCATCTGCTGCAGCAGTCAGTCTCTCTTCACCCAGCCTTACACAAAACAGCTTTCGAACTTCTGTGCTTCAATTGGCTCGCTGCATTCGCAGCCGTTGGTAGGCAGGTCCTTCTTGCTGGGTTTTCAGTCATTGGTTCTTCAAGGTTTCAGAAACCCAATTCAAGGCTCTTGTTAGTTGAATGAGAGGTCAATCATATCTAATCTGTTCGCGGCTGTGTCTGTAGTGGAAGAACGGAAATGCAGCTTTTTTTTCAGTGCGCTCTAGGACGCAGCGCTCTCATGCGCACTAGTGCGCCCTTGTGCGCTCTAGGACGCAGAGACGTGCCCGCCCGCGGTACACAGAAGTGCAACAGGTTAAACCAACATAATCTTCTTGCCCTAACCAAGTCTCTGTAAGGGATATTAAATCAATCTGATGATCAATATCATGGACTAGCAGAGACTTGGGAGTTAGAGACCTAATATTTAACAAACCGCATTTAATTTTTAAATTATGAGGAGAAACAGAAGCCAAGTCATTAAATTTAGAGGCTTGATGTTTAATTTTGAGTTTTCTTCTTCTTCTTTTAGATTTGATTGGCAGTTGGCAACCGGCTTACAGGTGCATTACCACCACTGACTTGATTATCATCACTCTAAACTGTCATCTCTGCTGAAGTCCGAGTCCCACCCTACGCAGGACATATTGAACGCACTGAGGAACTCATTTAGCAGTAGACTACATCATCCTAGGTGTGCAACCGAGAGATTTCGCAGGTCCTTCCTACCTACGGCCGTCAGACTGTATAACCTAAGCAGGGCTGCTCGCAGAGATAGCAAAAAACCCCAAAACGTGACGACCTAATAGTATTGAATGCAAAAGACGCAACAGACTTACACAAATGGTCCCCTCCAGTATACAACTAGGACAATATCAGTCGCTACGGAGGGTGACGATATGTATGGGTACATATTCATACTATGTAGGATAACTAAGTAGACGGTGATGCTGTTTATTCCATCTTGCTACAATGCTCCACACTTTGTATATATATTTATATATTTATGTGTACGTATGTATATCCACTGCTCTTATTTATATTTTTCGTATCTTCTTAATTATTGCTCTGAGTGTTGCTATCCCTGTGCTGTTGCAATCCTGGGATTTCCCCATTGTGGGACTAATAAAGGCTTATCTTATATCTTTGTATAAGGAGTTCTGAACAACTCCTTATGTGTGAAAAAATTATCTGTCCTTGGACTGTGTCCGACGTGCAGCCGAGATGATGGACCAACTGTGAGTGACTTTAAGGGCTGCTACTCAAAGTCCATTATTCATGTTCCTGGTGCTGGGGGCTGCGAACCCCAGAATCTGAATGGAAGATATCAGAAGTCACTGGCCTTGTTTTTCACTCACTACAGAGACGTTTTTCGTTTGTGAATTCACACAGTATGTTGTTTAATTTCAGTGATAGTTGCTGAAATTATTCATTTGCACGTTTTGAGAGGTTTTGTTTGTGTTTGGTGCATCTGTACAGTTCACTTCTACAAGACTGTCGAGTAGCCTGCTAGCCTAGCCACTAGCTAAATCTGGCAGTTTGCACCCCTTTGGCAAGCAGAGCGAGGTATGCGTGATTTACAATATGCTCATAAATGTAATGTAAGGGCACACGGTACCCTTTAGTGGCTGTTTGTAGTGTTTTTATGCAATATTAAGAGGCTACATGTTAGGTTCAGTTCGAGAGAAAGACATTTAACAGAAAAGGGCCTAGAATTGCATGAACAGGAAGCTAAGAAAAATGAAAAGGCATTTAATAAAGCCTATGATTCTTGGACGCAGACAGCAAAGGAGATTAGAGCAAAGCAGAAGACATCCTGTTCACCTGAAGATCTTGAAGATACTCAAAATAACATGCAATCTAAATATGCAGTAGTACAGCAACACTATGAGCCCATTCTACACAGCCAAACATCTACTCCTGACATTGTAAAAAGAATGGATGCATGTGTGACTCTGACAGCTGAGGTTTGTGATCTTGTCCTTAAACAACTAGAAAACACAGATGAAGTTTTTAATGACCAACTCGAGAAGGAGAGAGTGAGGATGGTATTAAATAAGGATGAGTATGGGTCCATCTTTGGAAATACGAAAACAGAGATGGTGATCTCCGAGTCAGCACAAGGCTCAGCTATCCACTCAGTTGCCACCTCCAGGTCCTCTAGCAAACATACAGATGCAGAAGCTGACCTTGCTGCCAAACAAGAGCAGGCAAAGGCTATGCAAATACTACATGCCCAAAAGTCAAGACTTGATAAAATGGAGAATGAATGGAAACTCAAGGAAGCACAAATGTTAGCAGAAATCAAGCAAAAGGAAGCTGAAATGAAAGTAAGGCTAGAGGAGGAGAAAATAAGGATAAAACTGCTACAAGCGGACAGTGAGGTGAAGGTTGCGGCAACTTGGGTAAGAGAATACAACAATTTTAATGGTCTAACAAATTGTGAGGAAGAAAGTGACCACAAACTCCTACATGATGGCCCAAACTCTGAGTTCAGAACCCAGCTAAATCCACGAGCTATGCCATTTAAAATATTGCAGTTATAAATAAAATTAACAAGTCCTAGATTACAAATCACTTCATATCTTGTATTGCTCATTTGTACTTCCATACTTGACCTATTGTCTAGAGGTCTGGGGTAACAATTATAAAAGTACACTTCATTCATTGCTAATATTACCAAACAGGGCAGTCCGTGTTATACACAAAGTCGGGTATCTTGAACATACTAATTTATTGTTTTTACATTCAAAGTTATTGAAATTACGGGATCTGGTTGATTATTATACAGCACAGTTAATGTTTAAAATCAGTAAAAACTTTTTGCCACACAATATACAAAATATTTTCAGTGAAAGAGAAGGGAAATACAATTTACGGGGGAATACAAAATTTAAAATGCACCTAGCAAGATCTACTAGGAAGGGTTTTTGTCTGTGTGTGGGGTAAAACTGTGGAATGGTTTGGGGGAGAAACACAGGCAATGTCCAAACATCCATATATTTAAATCAACATATAAAATGATTTTTGAGCAATATAAAAATAAAGGACAGTAATATTACAATGTGTCTTCAGTGAGGAAAGGTTGTTATTGTTGAATATATATGCTGAGTACTATTATTATTGATATTATTACTAGAATATTACAACAGTATTATAGTATTAGGATTGTTGTTAGGATGGAATTATTTGAAGTATTATATTGACCAGGTGCTATTATTATTATTGTTGTTGTTATTGTAACTACTATATGGCTACCTATTATTATGGTTGTTATTATTATTATATGGTTACTTATTGCACCTAGGTATTGTAAGCCATGTGGGGGTATATGGTGGTATATATGGTGATTATGATGATGATAATATTGTCTATAATTATATTAAACATACCATTAGTATTCATTTATTATTACAATTTGTGATATCCTACCGTGTAGCAATGATCACACTTGAGTTATTTCTTTGGCTAACTCTGCCGTTTATTCTGCAACACACATAATATGACTGAACATGGATTCTGCGCGGGGTTTTCACACTCTTGTTCTAATGTGTCCCCTTAATAGTAGTGCTGAACAATACAGGTAGTTCCCCCTAGAGGCATGTGCCAGTAATGTTTTAAATTAGACTTGCAGTCTACCACATCCCTCCCCTCTAGATTAAACTACTTTTAATTACACTAGCCAATTATGCTAGACATCCTGGAACTCCCATTTAACCCTAAACAATCACAGCTACTTTTAACTTCTTAAACACATGTGCCATACACATAATTTCTTTCTCTTTTTTTTTTTTTTTTTACATGTATAACACACATAACAGTCTAACTGGGGAATTGGTTTGACTACCGCATCCCAGTGAGGTTCCAGGACGCATTCTTGTCCTGTGGCTGGGGAACTCACTACTGACTAAGTATAGTCCTTCAAGTAGTCTGGAGCTTTCCTAGCTCGCTGAGATCTTCTCACGGCGGGTGAGCCAACTGCAGGTGAAGACTCAGACTGCTCCACTGTTTCGGCTGCTGCAGTGCTGCCCGTAGAATCTGCAGAGACGGTTACCTCAGGTTTCACCTGAAGTGGTGGTTCGTTGATGCTCTCCTCAGGATGGGTGTCAGACAACACCTCTGGTGCCATCGGCAGGGGAATGGAGCTCCTACCACGAACTTGGTCGATGTGTCGCCTCACCACTTGTCCATGACCTAATGTCACCTTGAATGACACAGGGCCTGTCTTTTCTGTTATTTCTCCTGGTACCCAGGCTGGTCCTGAGCCAAAGTTGCGGGTGTAGACCACGTCTCCTTCTCTCAGTATTCTCTCTCTAGCATGCATGTCATGATAACCTTTTTGTTTCTCTTGTTTGTCATGCACTTTGTTTCTGAAGTCTGGATGTATTAAGTCAAATGTTGACCTCAACTTTCTTCCCATCCATGGACCTGCGTAGTCAATGTGAATTCTTCTCCATGGTTTATCTGGAACTTCCCAGGGATGTAGTGGGGCTGCTGGAGGACTGTTCCTGTTCTCCTGGCATGCCGCACATGACTTCACAAGCGCCTCCACCTCTGCATCCATGTTGGGCCACCACATGTAACTCCTCGCCAACGCTTTCATGCGAGTGATGCCAGGGTGTGCTTGGTGTAGTTGTTGCAGTAAGGCATTCCTACCAGGTGGTGGAACAACCACGCGTCCTCCCCACAGGATACAACCTTCCTGGGTGCTGAGCTCATCCTGTCGTCGGGCATAGGGAATGAACTCAGGACTGTTCATCTTCGGCCATCCTCGCAAGATGTATTCTCGCACTCTTGCTAGAACAGGGTCTTTGTCTGTCCACTTCTTTATTTGTTGTGCGTTCACCAGGGGCACGCCGATATCTTCAAACAATAGCACTCTCTCCTCCTCCTCAGGCGTGCTGTCTCTTCCTCCATCCAAGGGTAGCCTACTCATCGCGTCAGCATTCGTATGGTCCCGTCCGGCTTTGTAAACGATGGTGTACTCATACGCTGCTAATGTAACGGCCCATCTCTGAATTCTCTGAGATGTCATCTGGGGTATGGCTCTCATTTCACTGAACAGTGAAATTAGTGGCTTGTGGTCAGTCACTATAGCGAACTGTCTCCCATACAGGTATTTGTGGAACTTTTTTACACCAAATACTACTGCAAGGCCCTCCTTGTCTAGCTGGGAGTAGTTTTTCTCAGTTGCACTAAGAGTTCTTGAGACGAACCCTATGGGTCTCTCTGAGCCATCCTCCATACGATGAGAGAGTACAGCACCCACACCGTAGGGTGATGCGTCACACGCCAGGATGAGTGGTTTGTTTGAATCATAGTGCACTAACACACTACAGGACTGAAGTAGCGCTTTGGACTCTTCAAACGCCTTCTGCTGCTTGACCCCCCATGACCATTTTTCTTCCTTCTTAAGTAAGGTATGTAGTGGTGCCAGCAGCGTGGAGAGCTTTGGGAGGAACCTATGGTAATAGTTCAACAAGCCCAGGTAGGCTTTTAACTCAGTAACATTTTGTGGCTCAGGCGCCTCCGCAATGGCTTCCACTTTGTCTGTTAGAGGGTGTAGACCACTGGCGTTGATCTTGTGGCCTAGGAACACCACCTCTTTTCCCATGAACTCACACTTGCTTCTTTTCAACCTCAGACCGCTTTTCTCCAACCGTTGAAGCACTTCCTCCAGCGTTTTCAGATGTTTTTGTTCATTTGGTCCTGTACAAAGGATGTCATCCAAATAAATGGTAACATTCGGAATTCCACCTAGGATGCCCTCCATAGTTCTCTGGAATATAGCACGACTGGAAGCTACTCCAAATGGTAAGCGTGTGTAGGTATATAAGCCTTTGTGTGTATTGATGGTTACATACTTTCTTGATTCTTCTTCCAGGACTACTTGTTGGTAGGCGTGACTCATGTCTAATTTCGTGAAGTGTCGGCCGCCATTCAGCTGTGCGAAGAGGTCCTCCACTTTAGGAATTGGATACTGATCCACCCATGATGCTCGATTGACAGTGAGTTTGTAATCTCCACATATTCTCATGGAGCCATCCGGCTTTCTCACTGGGACTATGGGCGCCGCCCATTCTGCAACCTGCACTGGCTCAATGATCTTGTCATCCAGCAGCCTCTGTAGCTCGCTTTCAACCAGTGGCTTGACTGCATAGGGTACCGGTCGGGGTTTGCAGAATCGTGGTTGGGCCTCCTTGTCCACATTAATCTTTGCAGTGACACCTTTTAGCTGTCCTAAGCCTTCTTTGAACACCTCAGCGTGTCTTTCGAGGATCTCCTCCAGCTGCAATTTGGGCTGAGATTCCACTTTATTCACCAACTGATCAATCATGGCCAGTTCTTGTAGCCAACTTCGCCCTAGTAGATTTGGTCCTTCGCTCCCAACTACTACTACAGGTAAGTCCTTTTCTTTGTTTTCGTGCTGCACCTTCACTTGTGCCATGCCTAGCACGTCTAGCTTCTCTCCTGTGTATGTTTTTAATTTTAATGAACAGGGATTTAATTCTGCTGTGTCTGTTTTCTTCCACAGTTGTGTATATTGCTGTTTACTTAATATGGTTACTCCACAGCCTGTATCAACTTCAAATGTTACTTTCATTCCATTAACATTCATGGTACGCGTGATGGGCGCTACCTTGGTCAGCTCCTCTGACGTGTTGTAAATTGTGTGAAAACCTATGTCTTCTGTATCACTTTCTCCCTCCCCTCTCAGTTGATTCGCTCGCTGTTCCTTTCCTGGGCCCTTGTTTTCATACTTTTGCCCATTAACTGTCGCTTTCAGCACCTGTGCGCTGTCCACCTTTATTCTACATGCTTTCTTAATGTGCCCTCGCTTGCCACAATTATGACACAGCTCAGTGGCAAATTTGCACTCGGCGGCATTGTGCTGGCCTTTGCAGCGATAACAACTGGGGAATTTGTGCTGAGTTTTGTCAGTCAACACTTTGTGGACACCTACTTGGGTCTTAGGCACACGAACATGCGTTGCTGTGTCCTCTGTTAGCTTCCCTTGCATCTCTCTCACATCTTTAGATGCTGTTTCCATCGCTTGGCATAATTCCAAAGCCTTCACAAAAGTGAGTTTTGTTTCAAATAAAAGTCGCCGTTGCATACGGTCATCATTCACTCCACACACAAGTCTGTCTCTTAACATTTCTTCCAATGAGTCTTTGTAATCACAGTGCAGTGTTAATTTCCTCAATTCTGCCACATACTCTGCTATGGACTCAGTGTTCCTCCTTATGCGTGAATTAAATTTGAATCGTTGCACGATTTCACTCGGTTTGGGGCTGAAGTGCTTCTGAAGCTCAGCAGTAAGCTGGTCGTACGTTTTATCTTTCGGTAATGCAGGGCTTATTAAATTTCTCAACAAACTGTAAGTAGTTGCACCAACTCCACTCAACAGTACAGCCTTCCTTTTGTCTGGCTCCTCAATATCATTAGCTTGGAAGAAAAAGTCCAACATTTCACCATATTCTTCCCATGACTGAGTCGAGTTATCAAAAGGGGTTACCGTTCCGATTACAGCCGCCATTGCTCGTCGTGGTGGGGAAACCTCGTTTTTCCTCCTCTGAACTTGCACTCGAACTACTGGAGTCACTTGAGTTCGCCACACTTGCAATGTTCTCTGTTTCTCGCCGCTGATTTTTTTCTTTTAATCCTCGTCGCCAATTGTGTGATATCCTACCGTGTAGCAATGATCACACTTGAGTTATTTCTTTGGCTAACTCTGCCGTTTATTCTGCAACACACATAATATGACTGAACATGGATTCTGCGCGGGGTTTTCACACTCTTGTTCTAATGTGTCCCCTTAATAGTAGTGCTGAACAATACAGGTAGTTCCCCCTAGAGGCATGTGCCAGTAATGTTTTAAATTAGACTTGCAGTCTACCACACAATTATTATTAGATGTTGGTATTATTGTCAGTATAAACTATCATTGTTGTATCATTTCTATTGCATAATTTAATTATAAGATGTATTATACTGTATATTATGGTATTGTATAATGAATGTAACTGTGGGATGAATAATGACTAGAATGATATAATTTATTGGGTATGGAGAAGGGGTGGGACTATATAAGCGTTGGCTTCGTCCCACTCCTTTTGAACAAGACATTTTTTATGTTTTATTTTTTTGATTTTGATTTTTGTTTTAATTTTTTTTTTCTGGATGTTCGAATAAATAAAATCAATCAAAACCACATCATACACCACCTGACATCCCAATAACTCAGGATGAAGTCAGCCTAGCCCAGACATTCACAAGCTCACGTTCCGTAAGTCGCCTGCCCGTCTCAGAGCCAGCAGTGTTTACTGGTGACCCTTTAAAGTTTATAGACTGGAAAATATCTTTCATGGCACTTACACACATGGACAAAATTGTTGGTACCCCTCTGTTAATGAAAGAAAAACCCACAATGGTCACAGAAATAACTTGAATCTGACAAAAGTGGTAATAAATAAAAATTCTATGAAAATTAACCAATGAAAATCAGACAATGCTTTTGAATTGTGGTTCAACAAAATTATATTAAAAAACAAACTCATGAAACAGGCCTGGACAAAAATGATGGTACCCTTAACTTAATATTTTGTTGCACAACCTTTTGAGCCAATCACTACAATCAAACGATTTCTGTAACTGTCAATGAGACTTCTGTACCTCTCAGCAGGTATTTTGGCCCACTCCTCATGAGCAAACTGCTCCAGTTGTCTCAGGTTTGAAGGGTGTCTTCTCCAGATGGCATGTTTCAGCTCCTTCCACAGATGTTCAATAGGATTTAGATCAGGGCTCATAGAAGGCCACTTTAGAATAGTCCAATGTTTCACTCTTAGCCATTCTTGGGTGTTTTTAGCTGTGTGTTTTGGGTCATTATCCTGTTGCAAGACCCATGACCTGCGACTGAGACCAAGCTGTCTGACACTGGGCAGCACATTTCTCTCTAGAATACCTTGATAGTCTTGAGATTTCATTGTACCCTGCACAGATTCAAGACACCCTGTGCCAGATGCAGCAAAGCAGCTCCAGAACATAACAGAACCTCCTCCATGTTTCACAGTAGGGACAGTGTTCTTTTCTTGGTATGCTTCATTTTTGTGTCTGTGAACACAGAGCTGATGTGCCTTACCAAAAAGTTCCAGTTTTGTCTTGTCTGTCCATAGGACATTCTCCCAGAAGCATTGTGGCTTGTCAACATGTAGTTTGGCAGATTCCAGTCTGGCTTTTTTATGATTTGTTTTCAACAGTGGTGTCCTCCTCGGTCATCTCCCATGAAGTCCACTTTGGCTGAAACGACGACGGATGGTGCGATCTGACACTGATGTACCTTGACCTTGGAGTTCACCATGAATGTGTTTAGAGGTTGTTCTGGGCTCTTTTGTTACCATTCGTATTATCCGTCTCTTCCATTTTTCATCAAGTTTCCTCCTGCGGCCACTTCCAGGGAGGTTGGCTACAGTCCCATGGATCTTAAATTTCTGAACAATATGTGCAACTGTAGTCACAGGAACATCAAGCTGCTTGGAGATGGTCTTATAGCCTTTACCTTTAACTTGCTTGTCTATAATTTTCTTTCTAATCTCCTGAGACAACTCTCTCCTTTGCTTCCTCTGGTCCATGTTTAGTGTGGTACACACCATGTCACCAAACAGCACAGTGACTACTAGTCACCCTTTAAATAGGCCAACTGGCTGATTACAAGTTTGTAGACACCTGTGATGTTAATTAGAGGACACATCTTGGTTGAACATGACCCTATGGTCACATTATTTTCAATCTTTTCTAGGGGTACCATCATTTTTGTCCAGGCCTGTTTCATGAGTTTGTTTTTTAAAATAATTCTGTTGAACCACAATTCAAAAGCACTGTCTGATTTTCATTGGTTAATTTTCATAGAATTTTTATTTATTACCACTTTTGTCAGATTCAAGTTATTTCTGTGACCATTGTGGGTTTTTCTTTCATTAACAGAGGGGTACCAACAATTCTGTCCACGGCTGTATTAGACAGAAACCCCTCCCAGTTTGTCAAAAAAATGCTTTATCTCAAGAGTTATCTTGCAGGAGAGGCCTGCAAGGCTGTGGAAGGATTTTTCTACCGAAGCTCAGAGGATAGATATTAGGGTGTCTGGGCAGTCCTACAAGACAGGAATGGAAGTCCATTGATTGTCCAAAGGGTCTTCAGAGACAAACTTATGAAGAGGCCCAAGATATCTGCAAATGACCCAACAGCACTTAGAGAGTTTGCAGACTTCCTCCAAGGGTGTGCTGAGGCTATTCCCGACGTTAAGGGCCTGGCCATTCTAAATGATTGTGAGGAAAGTCACAAGCTTCTGAAAAAACTGCCTGAGTGGTTAGTGCACAGATGGAGCTGTATTGTTATGGAAGAATTAGATAAATCTGGAGATGATCCAAGTTTTGCTCATTTTACTGAGTTCATGCAAACAGAAGCCCGAATAGCCTGTAACCAATTGCTTCCGCACTTTTGATGAGCCATAAATCTACTGATGAAAATTTTCCAAAAAGAGCCAAAGCACTAAACACGAATGTAAAAGCAAACAACTCCACCTCAGGGACAATAGAAAACCAAAACCACTTTGCTTGGTTTGCAAAGATGAGACACATAGTGTTGCTAAGTGTCCAACATTTGCACCAAAGACTATGGATGAGAAGAAAGGCTTCATCTAGGAACACCATCTTTGCTTTGGGTGCTTGAGAAAGGGGCATACTACCAAAGACTGTAAAAGGCATCACATTTGTGGCACATGCGACCATCGTCATCCAACCTGCATGCACATAGAGAGAGATAAAACCAGTGGAACCGATGACCACAGATTCTGCAGTCACAGAAAAACATGTAAGCCAGGAGACTCACAAAGTCATGTCTCATGTGTTAACATGGCATACTTCTGCTACTTCCAGCATTGTGCCAGTTCTTGTCTCCACAATGATAGAGCCCCAGAAAGAAATTGTTACATATGTTTTACTTGACGCACAAAGCGATTCTACCTTCATCTTAGAAGATCTGGTTGCTGAGCTAAATGTGAACACTCAATCAGTGCAGCTTAAACTCATTATAATGACTACAGTCAACAAAGTGATAGTAAGCAAAATTGCTGTTGGTCTACAAGTTTGAGGGCTAAACTCTGAAAATTACATCCCATTACAGCAGGCCTACACATGAGACTTCATTCCTGTTGACAGAACACACATCTCTACTAAAAGTACAGCACTCCAGTGGTCTCATCTAAAACATCTGGCAAACAAAATACCACCACTTAAAGACTGTGAGGTGGGACTACTAATCGGTTACAACTGTCCTTCAGCACTAGCTCCATTAGAAGTCATCACAGGTGGTGAAAATGAACCCTTTGTCCAAAGGACTGTGCTCGGCTGGAGTGTCATAGGTTCAGCCAGTCCACACTTGGATAAAGAAGGGGAATCAGAGCTTTGCACATCGAGTTGTTGTGAAAGCAGTACCAATACCACCAGCCCCAGACGTGCGTAAGGTCCTAGAATCTGACTTTAATGAAAGAAGCTAAGAGGACAAGTATGTGTCTCAGGATGATTGTTCACTTCATACATCTTTTGAATGACAACATTAGACAAAAGGAAGATGGGCATTACGAAATGCCACTGCCCTTCAAGGACAGTGATCAGCCATTATTGCCAAACAATAAGAAACTGGCTGCTGTTAGGCTGCAACACCTCAAGAAGAAATTACAGGCCAACAAACAGTTTCACGATCACTATGTGGCCTTCATGGAAGAAATTATTGCTAAAGGTGATGCAGAGCCAGCCCCAGCAGCTTCTGAAGGAGAAACTGTAAGGTATATCCCACATCACAGGGTATACCATTCTAAAAAACCAGACAAACTTAGGGTGGTTTTCGACTGCACAGTGAAGTTTCAGGGCGTCTCCCAAAATGACACTCTGTTAACAGGCCCTGACCTGATCAGTTCTCCGGTGGGAGTCCTTTGTCACTTCAGAAAGGAACTGGTTGCTGTTGTCTGCGACATAGAAAAAAATGTTCTATCAATTCCATATCTCACCTGAAGCTCATAATTACCTGAGGTTTCTATGGTGGAAAGGTGGACATTTGGAAATGGAACCACGAGAGTACAGGATCACAGTTCATCTTTTTGGGGCCGCCTCCTCCCCTGGTTGTGCCAATTTTGGCTGAAAGTATTTAGTACAGCAGCATAAAGCAGACTTCCCCTCAGCAACAGCATTCGTGGAGAAGAACTTCTACGTAGACGATGGACTTACCAGTGTCCCAACAGTTGAAGAGACTAAGGAGCTGATTCTTGAAGTGCAGAGACTGTGCAAATCTGCAGGTCTACATCTGCACAAGTTCAACTCAAACAGAAGGGAAGTTCTGTCCTGCGTAGCCCCTTCTGAAAGGGCAGTAATAACTGATCCTCTGTCCCTTAACCCCGATGTAACATCAGAAGGGCACATCCTTGGCATTCAGTGGTCCATAGAGAAGGACACACTCAGCTTCAACAACAACACAAGGGACCACCCCCCAACCCGCCGTGGTCTCTTATCAGCTGTCGCCTCTTTGTATGACCCACTCGGGCTTGTTGCTCCTTTCACTTTGTTCGGAAAATGTATCCTGCAGGTGCTGTGTTGAAAGAGCATACAATGGGATGACCCGATTCCTGAGTACTTGCAGCCACGGTGAGAGGAGTGGAAAAACAGTCTCCAAAGGCTAAAAGAGGTCAGCATACCCAGATGATACCTCCCTGAAAATTTTGGTAACATTGTGAGAGTGGAACTACACCACTTCTCTGACGCCAGTAATATAGGATATGGGTCATGCTCCTATCTGAGGTACAAGGATGACAAGGGCAAGGTCCATTGCAGCCTTGTAATGGCAAAGGCAGGGGTCACGCCTACAAAGATCTTAAGCATCCCAAGACTTGAACTCTCGGCTGCATTCACAGCAGCTAAAATGAGTGTTCTGCTCAAGGCTAAGTTGGAGATGAAAATTGATGAGGAATTCTTCTGGACTGATTCACAGGTAGTGCTGGCCTACATTAACAATGAAGCACGAAAGTGTCATGTGTTTGTCGCGAACCGTGTCCAGCTTATAAGAGAAAGCACAGCTTTAAATCAAAGGCATTATATTGATACAACACAAAACCCAGCTGACCATGCCTCTAGAGGCCTACATGCAGCAGACATATCTTCAGTTAACTGGTTTTCGGGACCCCAAGTTTCTGTGGGAACCAGAAGTGCTCCTAACTCCAAAGCCATCATGTGAGCTACTCCCTGGTGACCCAGAAGTCAAGTCGATCCAAGTTCTTGCAACCCAGGTCAGCGACCACAGTGCTGTTCTTAGCTGCTTAAGCCTGTTTTCCTCCTGGACAACACTTGTTAAGGTGGTGGCAAGAATCAAGAGACTGAGAGCTGAACCAAAGCAGCAAAGAAACCTTGTGACCGCTGAGGAACGTAGGAGAGCTACTGAGGTGGTGATCAAGCTTGTACAAAAGCAAGCCTTTCCCCAAGAGTTAAATGCACTTAGTGGGAGTTCTCAACTAAACAGTCTTTCAAAGTCAAGCCCTCTTCACTGCTTCGACCCAGTTCTGGATGAGGGACTTGTTCGTGTTGGTGGAAGACTGAAAGGCTCCACACTCAGTCATGAACTAAAGCACCCCATCATTCTCCCAAAAGATAGCCACATTACAAAAATGATCCTTTCTCACTATCATGCCAAGATCTGTCATCAGGGTAGGAGCCAAACCCTCACAGAGCTCAGAGCAAATGGATTTTGGGCTATTGGTGGGAGCAAATTGGTTGCTAAATTGATACAAAAATGTGTGCAATGTCAAAAGCTCAGATGACCAGTTGAGAAGCAACAGATGTCTGAACTCCCCAAGGAATGGTGTGAGGTCTCACTTCCCTTTGCCTTTACCGGAATGGATTGTTTTGGCCCATTTGTTGTTAAACAGGGTTGTAAAGAGCACAAGAGATATGGACTCATTTTCACATGTTTGCCTTCTCGAGCAATTCATATCGAATTGCTTGAAGATATGTCCACGGATGCATTCATCAGTGCCCTGAAATGTTTCATTTGTCTTAGGGGAGCTGTTTGTCAACTTCACTGTGACCAGGGCACAAACTTTGTGGGGGCTAAAAATGAGTTCAAAGAAGTCCTAAAGCAGTGTGATATTAAGGCATTGGAAGCTTTCCTGATCGACAAACAGTGTGAGTTTGTGTACAGTGCCCCATCAGCAAATCATGCAGGTGGCATCTGGAAGCGGCAAATCCAGACCATCCGCAATGTACTAAATGCTACAATTGCTCAGTGTCCAGGCAGATTGGACGATGCCTCCTTCAGAACGCTCTTCTATGAAGCAATGGCTATAATAAATAGTCGTCCATTAAATGCTGACACAATCAATGATCCTAAGTCTCTTGAGCCCCTAACTCCAAACCATCTCATTCTGATGAAATCCAAGGTTGCTTTATCCCCTCCTGGAAAGTTTGTGAAAGCAGACATGTATGCTGCAAAAAGGTGGCACAGAGTCCAATATCTAACTGAACAGTTTTGGAGTCGGTGGAAAAGGGAATACCTGTTGAATATTTCCTTAATATTTCCTTAAGACAAAAATGGCACAAACCCAAGCACAACCTAAAAGTGAATGACGTTGTTATAATCCAGGAAGACACTCTTCCACGGAGTGAGTGGCAATTAGGGTAAGTGGTTGAAGCTTTAGATGCGACTGATGGTTTCGTTCGTCGAGTCAAGGTACAAGTTGGTCAGCGAAAGTCAAGTGGGAACAAAAACTGTCTCAACAAACCCTCAGAACGCCCAACTCAGAAGTTAGTACTTCTTGAAAATGAATAAATGACTTATTTTCAAAGATACACTTACAGACACAATAAGCCCACTGTTTTGCTTAAGGTGACCTATGACCTGTTTGTATGTGAGACCACAATATTTATTGTATGTCATATCCTTTATTATAGCCTAGAAATCCTGCATGATTCACCTTTTGTTCGTCTGGTTGAGCTTGTTCATCTTAGCATGATTTGGTGGGAGTGTAAGTGACTTTAAGGGCTGCTACTCAAAGTCCATTATTCCTGTTCCTGGTGCTGGGGGCTGCGAACCCCAGAATCTGAATGGAAGATATCAGAAGTCACTGGCCTCGTTTTTCACTCACTACAGAGACGTTTTTCGTTTGTGAATTCACACGGTATGTTGTTTAATTTCAATGGTAACTGCTGAAATTATACTCATTTAAACTGTTTGCATGTTTTGAGAGGTTTTGTTTGTGTTTGGTGCATCTGTACAGTTCACTTCTTTAAGACTGTCGATTAGCCTGCTAGCCTAGCTGCTAGCTAAATCTGGCAGTTTTGCACCCCTTTGGCAAGCAGAGCGAGGTATGTGTGATTTACAATATACTCATAAATGCAATGTAAGGGCGTACAGTACCCTTTAATGGCTGTTTGTAGTGTTTTTATGCAATATTAAGAGGCTCCATGTCATTCTGGCACCAATTCTGTCATTGTATGTACTTTTATTTTATTTGAGCCAATTGATTCAGCTGAAGTGTTTTCTTTTTATGATTATGCAAGTGTGAATAATGTACTTTAAGTTGTTTTTTTTTTTACATTTTTGTTTCAGTGTGATTTGAGCTTATTTGCCACTCATTTGTTTGCTATTTAGTTTTCACGGTGCTGGACGAGAACGCAATAAATGAGATGGTACCAGTCAGAGACTCTCTGCAGTTATTTCTTTAGATGCCAAAGGGCTGCTACACCAACTTTGTGTTTAATCACTTTGGGATTCTTATACATTATATTTTTATTTACTTTGGAGGAAGCAGACAATGATTCTCTGATGGGGAAGGCAGGGGCTAAGTTGAGGGGTGGCGGATGAAGAGGAGCTGCAGAGAGGCGTGTAAGACTGTAACTCTGCTTCCTGGTCCCAACTCTGAGTTGTCAAGGTTTTGGAAATTTGGATAAAAATGATGCCAGATTGTTAGATAAATGAGACACACCATCCAAAGTGGGATGGACACCGTCTGGTCTAATAAGACCAGGTTTTCCCCAAAATGAGTTCCAGTTGTCTGTGTAGCCCACATTGTTTGCAGGACACCACACAGACAGCCAGCGGTTGAAGAATGACATGCAGCTAAACATGTCATCACTGGTCAGAT
Organism: Pholidichthys leucotaenia; assembly: GCA_020510985.1. Classification (NCBI taxonomy): domain Eukaryota; kingdom Metazoa; phylum Chordata; class Actinopteri; order Cichliformes; family Pholidichthyidae; genus Pholidichthys; species Pholidichthys leucotaenia. The sequence continues at coordinate 93,229,220 of CM035846.1, forward strand.
TGGGGAGGGGTCCAGAGAATACTACAGAGGCAAACATCGTTTTGGCAAAGTTACACACCAATTCCACACTAAGTTTTATGACTTCCGAGTCGGATGTCATTAATGCCGGCGTGGAAAACAATTGTGGAGTATTTACAGTTACTTTTAGCCAGCATTTTCAAATTTGACTCAATGTCGCCTGCTCTGGCCCCGGGAATGCATTTGACTATGGCCACTGGAGTCTCTAGGTTCATGTTTCTGACTGTAGAGTCGCCAATGATCAGAGTTTTTTTTCTCAGCAGGTGTGTCGCTGAGCGGGGAAAAGCGATTAGAAACATGAACAGGTTGGTGGTGAACCAGGGGCTTGCGACTAGGCTTCCTTCTCACCGTCACCCACCCATTCTCTCCTGGCTGCTCAGGATAGGTGGAAGCTGGGGGATGGCTAGCAGGCCCTATGCTAAGGTGCTGTGCTGCAGCTAAGGGGAGTCTGTCATTATTAACTGGCGCTGACGGTGTTTCAATGCAGCGCAGCCGGGATTCCAAATCGCACAACATCGCCTTAAGTGCCTCAAAAAGACAACATTTATTACATTTACCATTAACACTAAAAGAGGCAGAGGTGTAGCTAAACATCTGACACAAAGAGCACACCAGAGGAGAAGGGGAACGACAGCTAGTAGCCCTAGCTAGAGGCTAACCCGACGCTAACACAAACACCGATGAAAGGTGAACAGAAGGCTAAAGAGGGTGATTAGGTGACACAGTGCGCACGCAGGTGCAAGAGGCTTGTTAAACAGAAGTGAGAGCCAACGATAGATGGGGAAAAAGCTATTAAAATATAATTAAAGGCAACAATCCTCAGGAAGAGAGCTAACCACAGGGCAAACCACACCAACAGCCAGCAACGAAGGAAGTGACAATACGTTACCACAGGAAGCGTCCAATCAGTCCAAAATTTGGGACTGATTTGTGGCCTTAAAAAAAATTTCACTTGTGATGTATCCTAATAATCAATGGCCTGAGATGCATTATCCTATCCTGGTATGCAGCAGGGGTACACTCCCATAACCTTCTGTAGTTTACCTGAGGAACTGAAAATCAACATCATGGTGACCCAGTGGCTAGCAAGTGGGTCATGATGAACCAGTACCATGCAAAGTAGGATGGAAATTCATGTTGTTTCAGCAACATGAGCAAGGTTCCAAAGGAACATTTTGTCACAGTCACATTGCCAGCTCTGTTGATATGGATCCAGCAGGAAATCGATCGTTCCAAGCCAACTATGTATACAGGAATTGGCACCAGTGGAAGTGAGGGACCTAACTCAGCTTTTCTATAAGGATAAACACTGTGCAGTTGCTAGAAAATGCCCATGCCTTCTTTCTGGACTAAGCTGCATAGAAATTTGTGAAGGTTCAGACTGTCAGAATATCAAACAGCAGGAAGTCCAGGAGGAGCTTACGGAGATGGATGACTGTGGTGACTGCACACCATAGTAATGAACCCCCCTTAGTTCTGCCATGATTCTGGCAGCAATGATGACATCACAGCTCAGAACAGGTTCACGGCACTTTACTGGATAAAACAGGAAGCATACATTGCCCAGTGTGACCAACAGCATCATACAGCTCCACCACACAGAGAGACAGCAGCAAGAGGGGATTACGCCAACATTTTTCTCTTACGATGTGATCGTATAGATTTGACAAAATTAGCATTGTGTTCTTTTAACAAACTTGTTTTTTTTTTCTTACCATGAACCTGCATTAATATCAAAAATGACAACAGTGAAATGAACAATAAACATGTAAAATACCAAAAATAAAATAAAGTTCCACAACACAAAAATAAAGTATAAATCAGGGATAAAATAAAATAATCACAAATAAACAAATAATGAACTAAAATATCCCTTGACACAACATACCTGGATAAAATAGGAAGCATACATTGCCCAGTGTGACCAACAGCATCATTCAGCTCCTACACAAAGAAACGGCAGGTTGACACACACACGCCAGTTGATTGTGCAACACCTCGTGGCTCTTAAGCGCGCACTAGCAACTGACAGGTTAGTGGCTAACAGCTAACAAGCTAGAAAGTTTTTCTTTAACTCAAAGCATAAGACTGAGAACACAAATTAACTCGGCCACAGCTTAAAACATACAAATATTCAATCAATCAATCAAAACTTTATTCCAGACTCATGGTCCATCAAAATAAAATAAACAAGACAATTAAAACAGTTAATAAAAAAAAAACAAGACAATTATAAAAGTTACAAAACAATAAGAAACAATTACTAAAAGAAGTACAAAAACAGTACAGACTTTAAAGACTTAAAAAGACAACTGTACCAATGCCTTCTAAACTGTGACCGACAGCGAATAGAACTAAGCTTAATGCCAGACATAACTTGAATGATTTCATTTCCAGATACATCAAGCCGATAGATGAATTTATACATAAGATTCCTTATTACTGCATGCAGTGTATTTGCACGTGATGATACAAATAACTCAGAAGCACTGCACCATCGAGGCTTTTTACGTAAAATTCTTAAAGCATCATTGTAAGCAACCTGTAATTTCTGCATACTTTGTTTCCTATAGTTTATCCATAAATGAGCAGTGTATAAAGGTGTACAATAGGTTTTAAAAAGAACCAGCTTCACCTCATCTGAACAAAAGCCAAACCTACATGCAAGAATATTTGCTTGCATGTAGATTTTGCAGCGTTGTCTGAAAATATCATCATCAGTCATTCTATCATTAATAAAATGTCCCAGATATTTAACTTCATCCGTGACAATTAATTCCCTGCCTGCCAAATCAAAGACAGGGAATTTCATTATCAAATCTTCTCTAGTGTGGCAAATCAGCACACAACTCTTATTTGTATTATATTTTATGTCATTTTCATCTCCATAAGCAGTACACACTCTTAATAACTCCTGAAGACCAGCACTACTTGGACTGAGAAGAACTAGATCGTCAGCATACATAAAATGATTCACTAACTTATTCCCTAATATTGTTCCTGTCATTCCCTGTAAACGTCAGTCGAGCCTGAACAACAATTAAACAGATTAATTCACCGAGTTCTGGCAGAGATATATGAGATGCATACCACCACACAGAGAGACAGCAGTAAAAGGGGATTACTGCTGGCTTCGGGAGGCACACAAAAAGATCCGGTCACCACATGAGGGCACTGCTTCATCCATCCATCCATCTTCTTTCACTTAATCCTTTTTGGGTTGCCGGGGGTGGAGGTGGGGGGCTGGAGCTGAGGCCGGGTACACCCTGGACGGATTGCCAGTCCATCGCAGGGCTTCATCAAAATATAAAATAAAATAAATGAAAATAATTTTTAAAAAATAGCCTGACAAAGATAATTAAAATTAAATTACAAATAAATTATTTGAAAAAAAGACTTAAAAGAATACTAATAGAACAAAAACAATTTAGACAAACACCAACTAAAATAACCGTTACAGTAACATGCCACGCACAATAAAAAGCTAAATATTTTTGTGCTTGACTGTGCTTTCCCAATGCTAATACACCAAGAATTGTGGTGATCCTAAACATTATCCTGAAAAAGACATACTGTGATAACCCAGAGTCATGAGAATTATGCCCCCGCCCAAGGTATGAAAATGCAATGACTTACATTTGCCTCCAATAACTTTCAGCATCCAGGGTGTTAAAATGAACAAAATGATGAGCAGTCAATTAAGAACTGAAGAAATTCTTTTTGATCATGACTCATGAGTTTTGGACCACTTTTATGGTGTTGCTTTCTAAAGAATAAAATGACAGTATAAGAAACTGTAAATACTGATTCTCATGTTACTGCATTTTGTGTCCTCTGCTAAAAAAACGTCTTATTTGTAGAAAACACTTTTTATTTTTCAGTGTAGTGGTGCAGGTTCAAGTCTACATTCTCAAAAAGAGAGAAGATTTTAACCAATTTCCTGTAAACAAAATTCCGAAAAGGAAACGCTCTGAGCAAAACCTGAAAAAAGGTATGAAATCCATGTGTAAAGGGTTAAAATTGTAACAGGATCTCCCACCAAAGCGACTGCCAGTATAAGGCTGATCTGTGTTTTCTTCAAAAATGTGGATCAGATACCTATTTTGCCCATTTAAGCTCAAAATAGCAAATTATAGGGGACATGGTATTGGTTTTACAATTTTCAGATGTGGCAGCAAAGAAGGGGTTAATTTACCATGTTGTGTACACTTTAAAATTATACAACCATGATTTTCTATTACAAGGCATCCCAACATATGTGCAGGTTGTTGTGTCTAAGAATGAGGCACTGGCAGCAGACGTAAATCAAACTCTCCTTTATTCAGCACACAACTGATTATTTACAGATGGATGGTGCTGCCCTGCGCCACGGCCAGTTCGTCACGTAATGACGTCACCTACGGTGAGATACCACATCCATCACCTTTACCCTCCCTTGAAAAACTCAAAGAACTTCTAACCACTAACTGGGCACCTGGGTATACTACTGATGTGCTCGCGTGACCGAGTGGATTATTCTGCCACTGTGGTCGGTCACTTCCTAACAACATAACAGTCCCAAATATTCAAAAGTTAGTCACAAAGTCCTTTAGGTGGCGGGGTCTCTGCCGAACCTGGGCTGAACGGCACCTGGGCTGTACTGCCGAGGCAGGCTCCAGTGGACGCTCTTCGGGAATTGTGTCGCCGAAATCCCAGCCCGATCCCATCGTGCCCGCAGCAGTCTGCTGATCCGAGGCCGAAGTCGGTGTCACTTTTCTGAGGTGACTGGCGCGCCACTGTGACCCATCAGTGAGATGAAAGGTGGCTGGGCCCAACTGATCTGTGATCTGCATCAGCGCTGTCCAAAACGACTGCAGCTTGTGGGCGTGGTTAGGGCGCCAGATCCAGACCCAGTCCAGTACTGCAAGCCCTGGTCGCTTTGCCCGGCATTTCCTGTCAAACCTTTGCTTCATACATTGCTGTTTTTCAACCACCCTCCCCCTAGGTGAGGGCCTTTCTGTCGGGGTAGCATCCGATTGGGGGGGATGGGCGTAGTTAGTTCAGGGGAAGGCACATCTCACGTCCTTGCATTAGTAGTGCCAGGGAGCTGCCCATCGTGGTGTGAGGCATCACTCTGTAACGTAGCAGGGTGCTCTGTAGCGCGGCCGAAAACAGGAGACCATCCGCTAGGTGTACCCTGAGACCATTCTTGAGGGTCTGGTTGAATCTCTCCACTACCCCCATTTGCCTGAGGGTGGTAGAAGGCAGTTCTTACGTGCTTGATGCCTCTTTCCCACACAAAAGCCGCTGAGGTGAATTGCGGTCCATTGTCTGTTGTGACTGTGTCTGGCACGCCCCAGCGGGCGAAAAAGGAGGCGAGGAATCAGTGACTATGTCAGTGGTGACTGAGCCAGTGGGCAACACCTCGGGCCATTTTGAGTGGTGATCATAGGCCACGAGAAGAAAGCGTTGATGCAGGGTGGGCACTATGTATTTCGCCGCATATGTCCAATTGGACGTGTTTCCACGGGGCTGATGGCCATGGCAGTGGCTGCAGGGGCGGGGGTGGTGGCACACCAGTTTTTCCGCTGGCTAGGCATGGCATACAGTCTTTCACCATTATCTCTGGCCACCAGACTGAGCCCCTACACCTCTATTTGACTCCGACGGTGCCCAGGTGGCCCTCGTGTACCATGGTTAGGATGCGGCCTTTTAGTGCCTCTGGAAACACTGTGCAGTGCTCTTTTGCCACACAGACGTCATTCCAGCATGATAAATTGTCCCTGACTCTGTGTAAAGGTGCCAGTTCCCCTGGCATGTTGGCAGGCCAACCCTCACAAATAAAGGTGCGCAGCTGGGTCAGTACTGGGTCTTGTTCAGATGCCACCTGGAGCTCTTGCAGGGAGACAGCATTTTAGAGTGGCCCATGCAGCATGTGGATCAGCTCCGGCTCCAGGGGTCTTGGTTGCCATTCAGAGAGGAGTTAGGTGTGGCCTGGGACAAGAGGTCCACCACTACATTTTCTCTGCCTGGCATAAACTGGGTGTTAAAGTTGTATACTTGTCGTTTTTCTGTCCACCTGTAGCTGCGCAAAGGTTTTGTGCCCTGACCCCGATGTTTCTAGAAGTGCTGTGAGGGCCCTATGGTCTGTCCACAGCATGAAGCATCGTCCATAAAGGTACATGTGCTAGCATTCACACGCCCAAACATATGCCAGTGCCTCCCACTCTCCCACTAAGTACTTCTGGTCGGCTGAAGTGAGTGACCCTTGAGGCAAACGCTACTGGGCGCTCAGTTCCCCCTTGAAGTTGCGACAGAATGGCTCCTACTGCTGTGTTGGAAGTGTCGCACGCCCTAAATGTGGGGCTCTGTAGGTTGAAGTGGGCAAGTACTGGTGGAGAGGTGAGCTGTGTTTTCAATTGGCTGATGGAGGCAGAGCACATGGGGATCCACACCCAGGGTGCATCCTGCTTCAGGAGGGTGCGCAGTGGCTCTATCATCTCTGAGTAATGGGGAATGAAGCGTCCATAACAGTTTGCCACGCCTAAAAAGGATGAGAGCTGTACGGGGCATGATGGTTTGGGTAGCTGCAGTGCTGCCTTGACGTTTGAGTGCAGGAGGCTCAAGCCTTCGGCGGTCAGGTGGAAACCCACAAATTCGATGGCTGTTGCTCAAAAGATGCACTTCTCCCCATTGAGAGTGAGGCCGTGTTTCGCCAGCACCTCCATTACCTTATCAAGGCGGGCGTTGTGGGAAGCCAATGTTGTGCCATGCACCACAATGTCAATCGAGTACACCACCACCCCTGGGAGACCGGTGAAGATGGTAGCCATGATTTTTTGAAAACAGCTCGGGGCAGAACTGAAGCCGAAAGGCATGTGGGTCTACCTGAACACTCCCATGTGGGTGATGAAGGCTGTTAGGTTGCAGCTGTCTGGATGAAGAGGGACCTGCAGGTAGCATTGATGGAGGTCCAGTTTGGAAAAAACTTTTGAGCTATGGAAGGCCACCATCAGTTCTTCCATCGTGGGCAGGGGATATTTGTCGGGGGTAACCACCTTGTTCGCCTTTCTGAGATCAATGCATGGTCGTAAGCTGTCCGACTTCTTCTTTGCCACCACCAAGTTGGAAATCCGAGGGAAAACGTTGACCCGCTCAATGATGCCGGTATCCAAAAGCTTCTGCAGTTCCGCCATGACATCGTCCCACAGTGGGAAGGTAAGTTGGTAGAGAGGCTGAATTTTTGGTGACACCATCGGGTCAGTGGTTGAAAGAAGTGAGGCATCCCATGGCTGCACGGTGGCGCAGTGGTTTAGCACTGTGGCAGCACAGTTTACCCTCGGCCGGGGGATCGCGGGGATCATGAGATCGTGGGTTCGATCCCAGCCCCCGACCAACAGTGAGCTGTGTGGAGTTTGCATGTTCTCCCCGTGTTTGCGTGGGTTTACTCCGGGATTTCTCCGGTTTCCTCCCGCATACCAAAAACATGTAGGTTTAGGGCGCTCGCGCACGCAGCGACCGGCAGCCAGTGGCTTGTCACCAGACTGCAAACCAAATCTACCTACGGGTACAAATAAGTAACAAAAAAAAAAACAAAAAAAATCCCAGTCCCGCGAAGAGCACCGGCCATTGGTGCTGCCAAGATGAGGAAACTGTCCCCTTGGGTCAGTGATGGAGAAACCCAGCTCACTTATCAGGTCGATGCCCAGCAGGTTGCCCCCCCGGTGTGTTACTTGGAAGGTAAATGACAGGATAGTTTTAGGACAGCAGCGTACAGAAAAGGCGACCATCCCTACCATGCTGATTCTGACGTGCATGTAGCTGAATTAGTCCTCCACATCAGCCGTGATGGCCATCTGGGGAAACCGTTTCCTGACTGTAGCCATGCTCAGAAGGGACCTTGAGGCCACCGTATCCAGTAGCAGCAGCACATCGACACCATCCAGCTCCACTGTGCACCATTTGAACGGCCAGCTTTTGGTGCTGACTGCATGAATGGCAACTGGGCCTGACGCGTGGGCCGTTGAATTTGCGAAGGTTAAGCTGTAAACTCTAACAAAGTGGTTGAGCTTCTTACAGTGGTAACATTTCAGCCCTCTGGCTGGGCAGGCAAGTGATTGAGTCTGGTGTCTGGATGAACCAGTCATTGCAGGGTGGGCACTCACCCGTGTTGTTCTGTTTCCTACCCTTCTTCTTCTGGTTGTAGCAGGGATATGCGGGGTCAGAGCGCTGAGCAACGGTGGTGATGGCCTGTGCTCATGGGGCCGAACGAGGGGCTTGTTGGTTAGACGGTGTTAGCTACATTGATAGCTGGATGGTCATTTCCATTTGGGACGCCATCCTCACAGCCTCGTCTAATGTCGGGTCGTCCTCTGCCAGTATCATCTGCTCCCGCAGCCACTCGTTCCTAGCATGTTGTGCTAGCCTGTCACGTACCAGCTCTTCCTCCGAGTGGCCGAAGATGCACGTGCTAGCCAGGACAGGGAGCTCGGTGACATACTGACAGACTGTCTCTTCCTCACACTGGTGGCGCCGGTTAAAAGAGATTCTTTGCTCTATGAGGTTATGTGTGTCAGCAAAATGTCTATTACAGCAACACAGTCTTCGTATGTGCTTGCACGGCCGACAGATTGAAACACACGCTGCCCCTTGCTACTGAGACTGTGGATCAGCATCCCCTTGAGCCGCTCGTCGTTGGCATTGTTTAGACCAGCAGCGGTGATAAAAGCTTGGAAATTCTTGTGCCAGCGGGGCCAAGGGATCAGTGGCTCACCTGGTAGAGTGAGGAACGTTTGCACAGGTTGCATTATTGCCGTTTTTACCCTCGCCATTGTTGTGTCAAAGAATAAGGCGCTGGCAGCGGACGTGAACCAAACTCTCCTTTATTCAACATGCAACTGATTATTTACAGATGGATGGTGCTGCCCTGCACCACGGCCAGTTTGCTACGTGATGACATCACTTATGGCAAGCCACCACGTCCAAACATCACACAGTTGACACCTTATTGTAAGATGGGGAAGGGTGGGTCACTTTTTTGCCTCCTTGTCCACAAGTACACCCCATTTTATCTCAATTTATCCATCAACAGTTGCAATCAAAATTATTCAACCCCCACTGCAAATTAGGTTATTTAGCAAAATGTACAAACTAGCAGCTGTTTGCAATAATCAACTCAAACAAGAGCAATTTAAATAGCGCAACACAACTAATATTACAAGTGGTTTCTCCAAATTCAATACAAAATGCCACTTTTAATGACTACTACAGTCTCAAATTATTCAGCCCCTTTATGACAAGCATTTTTAGTACTTAGTAGTGCACCCTTTTATCCGTTTTGACCTGTTGCAAAAGTGATGCATAGGCAGACACCAGCTTCTGGCAGCGTTCTGAGGAATCCTTGTCGATTCCTTATGGGCACAGGCCTCCAGTTCACTAATATTCTTGGGTTTGCGTGTTGGCTGCACGGTGGCGCAGTGGTTAGCACTGCGGCAGCACAGTTTACCCTTGGCCGGGGGATTGTGGGGATCATGGGATCGTGGGTTCGATCCCAGCCCCCGACCAACAGTGATCTGTGTGGAGTTTGCATGTTCTCCCCGTGTTGCGTGGGTTTACTCCGGGATTTCTCCGGTTTCCTCCCACATGCCAAAAACATGCATGTTAGGTTAATTGGCTGTTCTAAATTGTCCCTAGATATCTGTTTCCTATAGGCCCTTAGAATAGAGGGTTAGTATTAATGAAAGCGCTTTGAGTGGTCTTTGTGACTTGAAAAGCGCTATATAAGTGCAGGTTAGTTAGTTAGTTAGTTAGTTGCAACTGCCTTTTTTCAAATCCCACGACATATTTTCAATGGGGTTCAAGTCAGGTGACTGTGATGGCCACTCTAGTATCTCCCAGGACTTCTTCTGAAACAAAGCCTTGGTGGACTTTGCAGTGTGCTTGAGATCATTGTCCTGCTGGAAGGTCCAATGACACCCAAGGATTTAGTGTTGAATTTGGACAAAATTCTTGTAATATTAGTTTTATTTAACTATTTAAATTATTTTGTGTAATTTGTTTATTGTAAACACCTGATTTCTTTTTTACTTTGCCAATAAAAATAAAATGGGGGTTGAATAATTTTGATTGCAACTGTATCTATCTTGGCCCCTCTTCATGCTGTACACACCGGACTTTAAATATAACTCTGAGTCCTGCCACATACTGAAGTATTCGGATGATACAGCCGTTGTGGCTTGTGCATGGGACGGACAGAAGGGGGAGTATAGAGACTCTCTGGAGGTCTTCAGTCATGCGAGCAAGAGGAACAGTCTTCTTCTGAACACCAGTAAGATGGTGGTGGACTTTAAATGGTGTTCACTTATCACACTTTTTTTTTTTTTATCATCCCTGGATGACCAAAGACGAGATGAAAGTTGGACTTTTTTGGAAGGTGTGTGTCTTGTTACATCTGGTGTAAAACGAACAGCATTTCATAAAAGGAACATCATACCAACAGTCAAACATGGTGGGGGTAGTGTGATGGTCTGAGGCTGCTTTGCTGCTTAAGGACCTGGGTGACTTGCTGTAATTGGTGGCTTCATGAATTCTGCTCTCTACCAGAAAATCCTGAAGGAGGATGACTGGCCATCAGTTCATGACCTTAAACTCAAGCTCTCCAATGTGGCTGAATTAACCCTTTAACTGCCCTAGGTGCCATGTGGCGCCTGGGGGAATGCAAGGCAACTCAAGGCCCCCCTAGTGGTCAAGAGTGGTAAAAAAAAATTGTCAATAAAATAGTTCAGATTTCCAAGGCTATAACTTGAAAGTTACAAGAGATAATGGCTTACTGTCAATTAGAAAGATGTAGAATATGATCCAAAGTTTCAGATAGGAATAAATTTACGCATCTAATTTGCAAAATGTCACGGCAGCTATATAAATTACATACCTCAGTCAAAAGTGTACTTTGGACACATTTACATAAAGAATGATCCAGTTTTTTTGACGCCGATTTGTTTACAGGGGTATGTTTTTAATCTAATCTTCAAAGTATATGAACCAGAAAATCAATAAAATGTCAAAAAAATATATTTCTCTCTTACCTGTTACCGGGAGGGGGGGCTCGCCCGCCCACGTGATGTTCTGTTTTCGTCCATCGTAGCCGATGTTTTTTTTTTTTTTTTTTTTGTTACTTATTTGTACCCGTAGGTAGACTTGGTTTGCAGTCTGGTGACAAGCCACCGGCTGCTGGTCGCTGCGTGCGCGAGCGCCCTAAACCTACATGTTTTTGGTATGCGGGAGGAAACCGGAGAAATCCCGGAGTAAACCCGCGCAACACGGGGAGAACATGCAAACTCCACACAGCTCACTGTTGGTCGGGGGCTGGGATCGAACCCACGACCTCATGATCCCCGCGATCCCCCGGCCGAGGGTAAAACTGTGCTGCCACAGTGCTAAACCACTGCGCCACCGTGCACCCGTGCAGTTTGTGTGTTTGCTCAGCCATTTACACCGTGTACCACATCTACAAACTCTTATGATTACCCCACGTGAATTTCGTTTGTATTACGTGGCTATTTTTTCTGTTTGGTGCATTATTCCTATGGGAATCCATGCTGCCTGTGGGGGCCGCCATCTTGGTACTGGGAGCTCAGTTTTTTGTTACATCGACCTTGATGTAACACATTTACTTAGTAATTTACACCCGTGTACCACATCTACAAACTATCATGATTATCCCAAGTAAATTTCATTTGTATTATGCAGCTATTTTTCCCGTTTCATGCAGTTTCTGTCATCATCGCTGTCGCAGTGACCAAACACGGCAGCATCCACATTGGTGTGTGAGCTCAAACCAGAAAAAGGAATAATAATAATTAGGATTTCTCCTTCTTTGCTATATTCCATGTCAGCCATGATTCCTTCGGTGCGTATCTGCCACCTTCTAAACTGTCAGATCAATAGAGATTAGTACAAATTCTCAGTATAGCCAGGGGACGTCAATAAGTTGACACGTGCAGTTGCTGCGCTGTGCCACTGGGGGCGTGTGACCCGTCCATTTAATCTGGGCAGTTAAAGGGTTAAAACAATTCTGCAAAGAAGAGTAGGCCAGAATTCCTCAACAGTGATGTAAAAGATTCACTGCCAGTTATTGCAAATGCTTGATTGCCATTGCACAACCAGTTATTAGGTTTAGATGCCAATTACTTTTTCACATAGGGCCAGGTAGGTTTGGATAGCTTTCTTCCCTTAATAAATGAAATCATCGTATAATAAAAACTGCATTTTGTATTTACTCAGATTATCTTGGTCTAATATTCACATTTGTTCAATGAGCTGAAACATTAAATGTGACAAATAAGAAACCAGGAATGGGCACATACCTTTTCTCACAGCACTGTATCTGTGTGTGTCCAGGTCATTCAACATAGCTCAGGTTGTAGCATGTTAATATATATTGGGCAGTCAGCTATGATATGAATATTTTTCTCATTTTGGGATGAGATCATTTAGCTCATTGAAAATTGGGATTACAGCTTTGAATCAATTAAAGTAATTGTCCGTATCTCACTCAATAGTTTACATTTTAGGGGGAAGTGCAGCTCTGTCGCTACATCCATCTATCCATCCATCCATCCATCCATCTTGTGCCCTTTAACCTTGAACACAACCTAGATCATTGAAGATCACTCTGTGCGAGTTTGAAGGACATCCAGGCAATTGCCTAAATAGCAGCAATTTTCATGAAATAAGTCCCACAGATGTCTTGAGCACAGCCTGGATGCAGACTCACCAGAGGATCATTGTACATGAGCTTGCTGAGCATCTGACAAATTGCAGAGAAGTGGTCATTCTCGCAAATTGTGGACAGGAGGTCGATGAACGGGCAGTCAGACGAATGCAGCCACAAGAAATTATGTCACCTTCACCACAACGAGCTAACAATCACTTAAGTAGCAGACACTCTTTTCAAGTAAAACAAATGCACAGCAGCAAAAGATTGAGTTTCAGCATCTTGTGTTCACGGAATGATGGACCTTAAAACCATTTTGACACAATGGCACAGAATGTTAAGACAGCAAAGGGCTCAAAGTTGATCAGCAGGCTAACAGATTTAATTTAATTGCAAATAATTACATAAAAGATCCACATCCATATTTTTACAGCTACCCATTATGCGTAAAAAAAAAAATGAGTAAAAACACAACCCACACAAAGTTTCATACAAAGACAACTGATGCAGCAGTGATTTAAAAAAACAGAACTGAACCAACACACATCCTGACAGGCATGGTGGAGCCTCGGCAAATGTGGTGCTCAGTCAGTGATGGGACCAGCATGGCCTGTGGGGGGTGCAATCTATTACCAAGATTAGACGGTTTCAATGATCCAAACTGTCCAAGTCAGGTAGGCACTGTGAAATCATGGGCCATAATATTAGAAAGAAAGGTTTGCCATTTCTGTTAAAATATTCAAAGAAACGGGAAGCCTTCAACAGGACATCAGTTTGTACTTTGTAGTTTATCCTAAATAGAAACAGAAAAGAAAATGACTTTTCCCCCAGAAGTTAATGTTGGAAAGAGGTTAACCATCGACAATTTCTCTGCTACTCTTCCCTAGATAAACATTCCAAAGCAAATTACAAAAAAAAAAAAGTATTAAAAAATGCCCTAAATACATTGTGAAATTTAAAACAGAGAGCTATTATCATCATCTACTCCCAACAAAGAACCTTCAACTTTTGATGTTAGTAAAGTGCTTCTCTAAAAAGAGAGAACCTTTGAAGCAGCACTATGTAACTTTCTTGTTCTGGGTAGAAACACCGAAAAGACAACTATGGTGACTATGACCTCAGACCCAGCAGCCAATCATATGCGCTGTGTTGTTGGTGGCTGCAGTTGTGCCGTGTGATTGGCTGTTGGGACTGAGGTCAGAGTCACCATAGTTGCATTTCCTTTAAGTGTTCCTACAAAGAACAAAGCTGTTGCATCATTGTGGGCCCACTCAGGCTATGGGGGAAAAGACATTCACCCAATTGAACGTTCCATTTGAATTTTACATGTTAGGTCACATAAAAGGTGGAATATGATTTAGCGTGACCATTTCTTTTAGCATCATAAAAACCTGGCATTTCAGCAGGGGTGTGTACACTTTTTATGTCCACTGTATAAAAGGCATAGTTTATGGCTCATGACTAACTCACGGTACAGGAGACACTACGAACTGGTTTTCATTCATTATAAATTCATTTCCTCTCTGCGGGAAAGGAACATGTTACATGAACTTCCAGAAGCTCCTGCAGCTTAAAGAAGCCTAACTGGCCAAATAAATGAGTTTGAAGCACTGTGGGGACCTACTAAAAAGAGACATGGTACTAGAAAAATTTAAAATCTGTGAAAGAAAAACTGTAATGGCAAAGCTGGTGGTAGAAGCCAGAGGGAAAAAGGACTATAAAATCTTGTGTGTTTGGGCTGGTTGGTAGTGAAGCGTTTACAGTGGAGATCAAAATTAGAGAACAATGTATTAATATCTGATTTATTCTAACATGTTATTCTTCATTGTTCAGAATTTTACAGAATATCAGTTGTGGCTATACCACTGCTGTACTAGCATGTTTTGGTTTTTTTTAATAACTGAGGCACTTCAACACAAACATTTATTTTGTTAAAGTGAGCAAAATTAGAGAGCAGTAACAACTGTCAGAAAAGAAGATTTAAACAATGTTTTTTTTTAGGGCTATAGGATTTAAAAAATGGATCGGAATTGTAGAGACCCTTGCTTTGAATGACTTCAGGACATCTGCGCCCACAGGACATCACTAGTGTCTCACACTGCTCTGGTTTGGGGGACAGAATTATGTAAAGACTCTCAATGGGGAATCAGTTCAGCACTGCAGCTGGTATTGCTTGCCAGTTCACTGCTGAACAGGGCAAGGATATGTCTCGGCACACAGTGTTTCTCCATTTAAGACAATCTGGACTCAAATCTCACTCTGCAGTGACCAGACCTTTCATCAGCAGAAAGAATTAAATAAAAAGGGTAGACTTGCCTTTGCTGAGGAGCATGTTGTGTGGACAGGAGAGCTGGTCCAGAGAGCACTTCAGTGATGAGAGCAAGTTCAATTTATTTGGGTCTGATGGGAAAACAATATGTTCAGCATCAAACTGGGAAAGACTGAGCCCAAAGTGTGTAAAGAAGTCAGTTAAATTTGGAGGGGGAAGTGTCATGGTTTGGGGTATGTTTTCTGCAGCAGGAGTTGGGCCTCTCGTACAGCTACATGGTAGGGTGAATGCAAATGTTTATGTGAACCTCCTTCAACAACATGCAATTCCTTCACTGCAGTTGTCTCCCAGTGAGCTCACGATTTTCATGCAAGACAATGCCCCCATCACACTGCAAAACGGGCTAAACAGTTTCTTGAATCTACTAACAATACTGAAACAATGACATGGCCAGCCCAGAGTCCAGATCTAAACCCCATAGAGAATCTCTGGAAAATCCTTGGTGACAAAGCAGTGGCTGAGAAACCCACTACAGTTACTGAACTGTGGGAGAGACTGAAGAAGAATGGACCAAGATCAAACCAGAGCAGTGTGAGAAACTAGTGATGTCCTGTAGGTGCAGACGTGCTGAAGTCATTCAAAGTAAGGGCCTCTACAGGTTCTATTCATTTATGAATCCTATAGCCCTAAAGAAACATTGTTTAAATCTTCCCTTCTGACACAGTGGTTACTGTTCTCTAATTTTGCACACTTCTTTTTTCTTTAAAGAAACAAAATAAATGTTTGTGTTTCAGTGCCTTGGTTATTTAAAAAAACATGCTAGTACAGCAGTGGTATAGCCACAGCTGATATTCTGTAAAATTCTGAACAATTAAAAATAACAGATATTAGACTAAATCAAGTATTAATACACTGTAATCTTAATTTTGATCTCCACTGTATATTCTGGTGACAGATAAAATCCAGTTCATTTGCCAAGCGGTATAAACAACAAGGCTGCTAGGATGACTGAGCACCGATACACATTTATACTGACGGAAGCAAACTTTCTTAGGGTTAACTGCTGCAAGCTGTGCCTTCATCAAACAAATGACTGCGACTGGTGAAGTCAGTAAAAAGATCTGCTTCTTCATTTAACAGAAAAAAAAAAGACTCCATTGTCAGGCCCAAACCGTGAATGAAACAAGGCGAGTTAACGTCGACTCAGTAGGTCTATGCAGGATGTTACCATCATTCAACTGTAAAAGGCAAACTTTAATTCATTTCAAATCTAAAACGTATAAATTAAGCTGAAGCTGTGAAGAAGCAGTTTGCTATTCATATCTAATCAGATCAGTCTTTTTTCTTTGTTCATACTTCCAGATGAAGCATGTAAAAAAAGTGGGTTTTTCATGAGGTTTGGCCACTGTTTTTTTTTTTTTTTTTTTTTTAAATTTCTCAGATAAAAGGACAGAGCTGTTCAGATTTCTCGATTAAAGATGAGTAATGAGATCCTTGTACAGCTATTTTAGTGTTACAGGTAGGGATGAGCCGATCCGATCTGCGGTATCGGTATCGGGTCCGATCCAGGCAAAATGGCTGGATCGGTATCGGTAAGGAGTAAAAGTAATTTATCGATCTGATACATCAATAATATTAAAATGAAGGTGCGATCCTGTTCTCAGCCGCGCTGAGTGCGGCTTCTGTTAAAAGAGGCAACGAGCGTCACATCACTGGAGTCTGTCTGTGAGACTCGCCTCAGTATGTTGCTGTGTGGTAGCAGCATTTACAATTTTACACCACTAACTTGATAAAACACTTGCAATCACGGCAAAGGATTATACTGAATTGCGTCAAGAACTGAGCAGAAAGACGCGTGTTCTGCAGCACCAACCGCTGTTTTTCCAGCTCAGGTGGCTGGGCGCTAAAAGTGAAACCTAAAAAAAAAAAAAAAAAAGAACGAAACAGAAAGTAAAAACCAGACTGGAGCGTACCTTTCGGGGAGTACAGTTGAGGAGAGGTAGGTGACAGAAACATAAATAGCAATGTTTTTTATTTTTTTTTGTATTTTGTATACTTTATTAATCCCAGAGGGTGCAAGGCTACATGAACACGAAATGGAACAGGAATGACTTCAAAATAAGAGCAATCCTAAAATCTAAATATGGACAGAGAATAAATAACATCATAAACACTACTAAATAAACTGAGGACCAGGGAATACTTATGATAATGGATGACAAAAATACAACTTAAAGGGTTAATTCCTTTATTTTCAGATCCGCAGCATTTTTTACTTCATGCATAAAGTGGCACTTTGAATTTCATCTAAATGTTATTTAAATACTCAGCTTCAAAGTTTTGTATAAACTTGCACTTAAAACTTCAGAATGCACGTTTACATGGGGCTGACCAGGGAAATGCTGCAAAGTTTAAAATAAAAGCAGCAGCATTGCTGAACGGAGTCAAATTTATAATATATTCTTTGACTTTTAGATTTTTGTTTTTATATGTGTACAAAATGCAACCAGCGATTAAAGTATGTTCTGTATTTTTGTTGTTTTAAATAAGCGAGAAGGTATCGGGTTTGGATCGGATCGGAATCGGCCGATACTCAAAGTCAAGTATCGGTATCGGTCTGGAAAAAGTGGTATCGGCTCATCCCTAGTTACAGGTAACCCATACAAGTGTTGAACTGGTACTGTGTCCACACTCAAGTACTATCTGATGCTGCTGATACACAGCAGCCTAATCCCTCAATCTGACATAAATGCTGCTTTTCAACTCAACCAAATAAACTATTCTTCCTGCATGTCCCTCATCTGCTCTTCACCCAGTTTTCTGTCTCGCTCTTAACTGTGTCTGCCCAATAAAGGCAAAAATACCCCAAATAAATCTTATATAGTGGTATACAATAATTAGATCACCCCTTGACAAACAGCATATTTAATTTTTTTTAGAATGTGTTTAACTTTTTTCTCAGCAAACTTCATCTCTGCTTTTCTTTCTAAATAATTGTTTGCATGTAGCAAATGCCCAATAAAGCATTTCAGTCACAGCAATCTTCATCCTGAAACAGACTGCATCTTTATATCATATAGACTGTATATGAATACGGACGACATGCTGCCACGTCCACTGCAGAAAAGCATCCTGGATTTTAGGGTGCCGTCATCTTGTGCTTCAGGAGCCACAGTCTGCTCGGTAGCGGCCATGAAGCAGAGCTATGATGTCAAGTTCCTGCCCATACAGCATCTCATTACAGTCTACACAGCAGCCCATAGGCAGCTCCCTCAATCAAAATCAATGGTGGTGCAAATTAAAACTGAACTCATCAAAACATGAACACTTAAAAATGCATCAGGATATAAGTTACTCACAAACCATCTTTTGGAAAAATTTATTTGAGGACTATTTTTAGTTTTCAGCTTTGCAGAATGCCATACACAATAATGGAAAGAGGATGGGGCATATAAAGAGCCTAAGCCACACCCCCTCTACTTCCACACATGGGACCTTAAATTTGAAAAAAATCTCCATTGAAATGGATGGCAAGAGCGAAATTATCTTTTGATCCCCATTGAATTTTGCCATGAGTTACACATATGATGTTTGTCAGTTTAAAAGATAATTGTCCACGTAAATAACGGTGTAGCGTGTTGTAACTGTTAAGGTATAAGGTTGTGAAAATACATAAATGAAAAGACTGCAAACACAGAGTCACGTTATGCCACGTGTTCAAAGTGCACCCAGGGTGAAGTAACTAACAGTCCTCTGGATCAGGTCCAGCTCTCAAAATACAAAACATTTGTGTTGTTTTTTTCCTCTTTGGATCTTTCTTTCATTGGTCAGAAAACAGGAGGTGAGTTTTGAGAGAAGCCACCATGATCATGTTTGGTGATGTGGGATGACGAGAAATGTAGTCCACCAAGCGTTTTCACAAAAACTAAATATTGCTCTATTATACGACAGCCACTTTTAAGTCTGGGGAGAATTATCTTTTAAATTGACAAACATCATATGTGTAACTCATGGCAAAATTTAATTGGGATCAAAAGATAATTTTACTGTTGCCATTCATTTCAATTGAGATTTTTTTCTGATTTAAGGTCCCATATGTGGAAGTAGAGGGGGTGTGACTTTGGTCCTCTATTGTCTTACTGCAGCCAGCCACCAGAGGGTGACAGAGATGAACAGGCCTCACTTATTGAGAGCTCTCATGCTCTCCATCTTTATTTACAGTCTATGGTTTACACAGATATTTGTTCACAGAGAAAATCACCTACGTCACTATGACTTAATGTCCCATTACTTCATTTAAGTGTTTTACCTTCAAAATGTTTAGAACTGTGATTTTTCTGTCAGCAACATGCTAAACATGAAGATTTCATTAAAAACAAAGAGGAGTGGATGCCACACTGCTGTGTTTGAAACAGATTCTTGATAAATAACAAATCTGAACAGTCAATCTGTCCGTTTATTACACAGGGTTACAAAAATTATTTTTTTGTACGTTGTCTGTGTTTTTTCAACTGATTTAAGACAGTTTTGCACCGCTGAATCTGAAAATGACATCCATTTCTCTCGATCAGGTGCTAAGTACAAACCTGTACTTACTTAGTACTTAGTACTGTGCATGTACTTACCAAGTACATGCACACGCATGTACATAAACTGAATGTTACGTCATCATTGTTCAAAGTTCAGAGAATTTCAAGACATAAAAAAGAATTTTGCATCATGTAAAGCGAAAATACCCATACATGTAAACAAAAACATATAAAACAACATGTGGCCATAATTCAAAAAGTTGACCTGATTGAGCAAAACCAATGTGACTTTTGGATTCAGCACATCAAAACTGTCCTAAATCAGCAGAAAAAAACTTAGACAATAAATTTGATGTTGACCAGTGTTATGGGTTTCAATAACCAATGCAGCAATTGTTTTTGTAGCAAGAACAGTTTAAAAAAAATCGGATTAGGATGAAATGAAACACCTGAAATCTGCACAGAGGGATGGAATACAGCCTCATGAATCCAACAAACTAGGACACAAGTACCAATAAAATCTAATCTATTACAGTGAACCCTAATCACCCTAACACCTAACACTGTTAATGCATGTTTGGCATTAGAAAAGTCGTTTTCACTGCAGGAACTAGGAACCAGTTTTACAGGAACTTCCTCCACGGTGTAGGTCTCCACCACAGGAACAGAAGGGGAAGTTTTCAGAAACTTCTAGTGGCCAAAATAAGGCCCTGGTCAGGAGTAGGTACTTCAGAATGGCTCTGAAAAGTTCTGGGTAGGGTTTATGTGCTGAAACTCAGCACTCACAACCAAAGCACTTCATGAACTAGTTATCAATCTGGATTCGGGAGTCAGATTTGATCTCTGTTTTTAAGAATAAGATAAAAACCTTCCTTTTTGATATGGCCTATAATTAGGAGGGATCATGTGTCTCTAAACCCTCCCTTAGTTATGCTGCTAATAGATTTAGACAGCTGGGGGACTTCCAATAATGTACTGGGCTTCTCCCCTTTAATGTTTGCTCTCTCCATGTCTGTCCTTTTCTTCTTATTATTCTCTATCCCCTCACCCCCCAGCCAGTCGCAGCAGATGACTGCCCCTCCCTGAGCCTGGTTCTGCTGGAGGTTTCTTCCTGTTAAAAGGGAGTTTTTCCTCTCCACCGTCATCAAGTGCTTGCTCACAGGGGATTGCCTGATTGCTGGGGTCTTTCTGCAATTGTGGGGGTTTCCCCTACATTTGAAAGTACTATGAGATGACTGTTGTTGTGTGAAATGGCGCTATATAAATAAAGTTGAATTGAATTGAATTGAATGAACAAAATGCAAGGAAATGAAACGTAGCAAATTTGACCAGAAAAAAGATAATATTGATGACCTAATGCTTAAAAAATTATAATATAATGCTGCCGTGATTACGGAGGGTCTAAATGATAATTCAGCATATGTGGAGAACACGAGCATATTTATCGTGGTGCTATGTAAACTGGGTGGCAGTCTAGGCTTCTCTGCTTGGACCGTTGTCCCTGCAACCTGGACTCCCAGATAAGCGATGGAAGATGGATGGATTTATGGATGAGCATTATAGCGGAGTGACACACTGCATAACACCGGCTGCACCGCTGTCCATCACAGGGATGTGAGCCCACACAGCCCAGTCAACAGGAGCCGGCTGGTGATTCTCCTGGTGTGTTCATGCAGCTCCATAAAATAATGCATACAAATGTAAACATTAATACTGCAATGATTGTTGAGAGAAACGGCTAGATTAATATACAGCTATACATGCATCAGGGTAGCATGAACACAGCGGAGAAGAAAGGCCAGCAGCTGTTTGTAGCTGGAGTGTGAACACACACGGCTGGTCAGCTGAGAACAGATTCCCCTGCTGGTGTCGTATAATTGGTCTGGTCCTCTCCGCAATTATTAAACAACAGTGGGAAGTTGGTCCCATGAACTCCACTTTACATTCATTTGAGCCATAGTCATTTCTGTATTATTTCAATGTATTTTACTTATTTAATATGTAGTATATGTAATATGTAGTATAATATGTAGTATATTTTAATATAATATGTAGTATACTTTAATATGTAGTATATTTTACTTTGCTGTGCTGCATTGGGGTGAAACTGTCCAATGATTACATCACCAACAAATCCCCTCGAGACTCACGGCTTCTACCCCTGCAGTGGAGACACAATGATGGAGAGGGACAAATACAGGAATAGCCCTTATCAAACTCCTGTCCCCTAAAATTGGTTCCTGTGGTGGAAATGGGCCTAAATATTCCAGTTTTTGTTTAGGCACTGATCTGAAAGGCCCCAGCGTGGCACACTACAAAAGCCCACAGCTCCTTAAACACACGTGGCCACACAGAGAAAGACTGTCCTGAGGCGTTATTGACTCTTCTCTCATTTTTATATGTGATCAAATGACAATGGCAAGACAAATGAGAGATTCCTTCACTAAAGTAACCTGTGCACATCCAAATTCAGCTAAACGCGGTGTGTACATTTCCGTCGGCCACCAAACTGTGTTTTAACACATTACATTTGCTGACACCGGCACAGCCATGGCACATGAAAATTCAGGGATAACCAGAGTTTCACCTCACATGGTAAAAAACACACACTCACACACACACACACTCACACACACACACACTCACACACAAAGTAATAAAGTGTGCTGGAAAGCTTAATCTGATTTTTAAAAAGCTTCCTTTTTACTTTAGAGACCAGCTCTGTCACAAACCTTTTCCTTAGGAAAAAAATAAAGAAAGTACAAATAAAATAAAATTTTAATTCCCTCACATAAAGTACAGACAGACAGTATGGATCAGCTCCACTGCTTAATACAGCAGTCCAGCCTGGACAGACGCTCAGACATTCTCCTGAGTCCGCAGGCCTCATTTTTTACACATCGTCTCAGCTACAGTGACTTCATTTGGGCAGAGAGGGCCATATGGGCAGAGGATGGGCCTCCGTGTTGAAGACATACTTGTCAAGGCTGAGCAGCTCCATGTCATCAGAGAAGAGCAGATATAAATATTTCAGAGTCTCGCCAAGGAAGAAACTCTCCATCTTGTCCCGGGGTCCGGGGTTAATGGGGTCTCTGACATTGCTGATGGACGTGTAGCCACCACTAGAGACCTGCAGGGGTGGAGGTGTCAGGTTAGAAATCTAAGGACATCACTGAATAGCCCAAAGTGATTGAACTTTTCCACAAGTTTCACACAAATAGTAATGTATACAACACGGAAAACAATAGAGCTCTATTTGGTCTACTACACATTTAGGTGCTACTCAATTCAACACCTATTAAATTCTCCTTTCTTTATTACCAAATATTCTACTTTCTACCAATTAGATATGGGCCGGTCTGATACTTCGTATCGGTATTGGGTTTGATCCTGGCAAAATGACTGTATTGATATCAAAGAGCAATAAAGAAATAAAAACTGATCCATTAAAAAAATTAAACGGCTTTTGAAACTGTTGAAGTTGGGATCCAGCCAGTGGTTCCCCGTCATTCTACCGTGGGCCTTCACCGGCCGATGGAGACTCCTCTTCCCCGATGTCAGACCCATGCTCATGGTGTAGACCTTGGAAATCTTCAGCCAGTCCGCCGTGCTTCTGCACAGACCAGAGAGGAGATGGCACTTTGCCTGGTTCTTCTTAATGTGAGGTCATTATCAAACAAGACTTTTATCCTCACTATTTCTTTGTTACACATGAGTTGGATTTTTTTTTTTATTTCTTATGGAGACATGGATTCAGCCCGGTGACCTTTTCCATTTCTTCGAGGTCCTTCCTCTGGGCTGTCAGCATTTTAGCTGCCCTAGGGTCACCAGTGGTGGTGGAGGGGTTGCATCCATTTTTAAATCCAGCTTCCAGTGTCACCTGTCACCATTGATTTGTTTTTAAGCTTTGAACTGCAGACATTTGTCTGAAATCTTAACTCTCCTGTCCTGTATGCTGTGGTATATCATCTGCTGTAATTCAACAAAGATTTTACACAGGGCAGCACGGTGGTGCAGTGGTTAGCACTGTTGCCTTACAGCTAGAAGGTTCCTGGTTCGAATCCCCAGGCTGGCAGGGGTTGGAACCTTGCTGTGTGGAGTTTGCATGTTCTCCCTGTGCTGCGTGGGTTTACTCCGGGGGCTCCGGTTTCCTCCCACAATCCAAAGACATGCATGTTAGGTTAACTGGCTGTTCTAAATTGTCCCTAGATATCTATTTCCTATAGGCCCTTAGAATAGAGAGATAGTACTAGTGAAAGCGCTTTGAGTGGTCTTTGTGACTAGAGAAACGCTATATAAGTGCAGGTTAGTTAGTTAGGATTTCACAGACTTCATGGCAGGACCAACTGTGAACTCTGAAGGGATTTTAATATTGACATCTGTTGTGAATCTTGACCTCTGATCAAAGACTTTATTAATCTCACTGATGCATTCGACCTCTGTTTATCTACCCTCAGCCCGACACATGAAAAAAAGACACTACTGGACCTTATACTGTCCTTTGGGTTTAAACTTAAATATCAATGAGATTTATGACACCCACATTTCCAGTCATCTTGCTGTCTTATTCAATGTTACACTGCCCCATTCCCAGGATAAACCATGCGCTCCAGCCCACCATAAGCACGCAATAAACCCTTTGACAGCAGCAGGTTTTTCTGAAGCCTTTAAACTTCCTGTGCTGCATAATTGGGGATAATTATGCCACAGTAATCAGTTAGTGCATCTGTTTGTGACTGTGTGGGTGCGTGTATCTGTCTGTCCGCTTCTCTGTTTCAACTTGCCCGGTCAAAATTAAGTGGTACTAAAGGCTTATATCATTGTATCACCATATTTTCTCGACTTTTAATTTGCCAGAATTGTGAGAAAAGGCTTTGTTTTCAAAATAAACACAAGCTTAACTAACCATTTCTGTCAATGCAGCCGTGAAAAAAGGAAATGTAATAACTATGCTGGACCAGTAGAGGTCGGAGTGCTACCTTTTTTTTTAACAGCTGCCCATGCTACCATGTCACAGGCACCGAGGCACAGCACCTTGGTGCTTTTTATTTTTATTATTGCAGCTTCAGCCCCAATGAGTTGATAAAACACATTTAATTCCACTTGTACTGAAATATTGGATTTGGTGGCTCAATTTAAAAGCAGGCCTTCCAAGCCAATAATAAAACCCTGGCTGAACAATTCCACTCGCACCTTAAGGCACATCTGTAGACATGTAGAAAGAAAATGGAAAAAGGACCACCTTGAAGTTTCTTTGAATATTTTGAAAGACAGTCTTGAGGAATATCCGTGGGCTGTTAAAAACTGCAAAAAGTCTGTTTTTATCAAAACTGGTGTCAGTCAATAGTCACAAACCTCAATTTCTTTTTAATGTTTTAAACACTTAAACAAAATATGTGGGCAAGTCCTTCAGTTTTTTTTTACTGACAAAATTTCTGCTGTGAGGTCATCTCCGTCTCCTTCTACAACTCCCTGTTTCAACAATGTGCTCAGTTGTTTTTGACAGTTTTGAATCAGTGTCTCTTACATCTTTGACTAATGTGGTTCAACGTTTGTGGCCTTCAAACTGTCCTTTTGACAGCTTGCTACCCTGTTTTTTTAAATAAGTTTTTAACATTATTGGTCCATCAGTGATGAATATAATTAATTGTTCTTTAATGTGATGTTCCTTCATCTCTTGAATGTACTGTGGTCCAGCCCCTCATTAAAAAGCTAATCTTGACCCCAGTTTTATCCTACTTTAGACCCATCTCAAAACTTCCTTTCATTTCAAAAGTCTTAGAAAAAGTTGTTTATGAACAATTACAAACACATACTTACAGTGGAGTGAAAAAGTGTTTGCTCCCTTCCTGATTTCTCATTTTTTTGTATGTTTGTCACACTTAAATGTTTCAGATCATCAAACAAATTTAAAGACTAGACAAAGATAACACAAGTAAACACAAAATGCAGTTTTTAAATGAAGGTGTTTATTATTATGGGTAAAAAAAAATCCAAACCTACATGGCCCTGTGTGTGAAAAAGTGATTGCCCCCCATTAAAACATAAATTAACTGTGGTTTATCACATCTTTGGAAAGCTGAGTCCAATTTCTCCAGCCACACCCAAGCCTGATTACTGCCACACCTAATCAAGAAATCACTTAAATAGGACCTGCCTGACAAAGTGAAGTAGACCAAAAGAACTCCAAAAGCTAGACATCATGCTGTGATCCAAAGAAATTCAGGAACAAATGAGAAACAAAGTAATTGAGATCTATCAGTCTGGAAAAGGTTATAAAGCCATTTCTAACACTTTGGGACTCCAGCGAACCACAGTGAGAGCCATTATCCACAAATGGCGAAAACATGGAACAGTGGTGACCTCCCCAGGAGCGGCCGGCCGACCAAAATTACCCCAAAAGCGCAACAACGACTCATCCAAGAGGACATAAAAGACCCCACAACAACATCCAAAGAACTGCAGGTCTCACTTGTCTCAGTTAAGGTCAGTGTTCATGACTCCACCATAAGAAAGAAACTGGGCAAAAACGGCCTGCATGGCAGAGTTCCAAGACGAAAGCCACTGCTGAGCAAAAAGAACATAAAGGCTCGTCTCAGTTTTGCCAGAAAACATCTTGATGGTCCCCAAGACTTTGCCGAAAATACTCTGTGAACTGATGAGACAGAAGTTGAAGTTTTTGGAAGGTGTGTGTCCCATTACATCCAACGTAAAAGTAACACAGCATTTCAGAAAAGGAACATCATACCAACAGTAAAATAGGGTGGTGGTAGTGCGATGGCATGGCTGTTTTGCTGTACCACGGCCTGGAAAACTTGCTGTGGTAAATGGAACCATGAATTCTGCTGTCTACCAAAACAACTGAAAAAACTGAGCCGTTGGTACAGCATCCGCCCCACACCCGGGAGGCAGGGGTTCAAATCCCAGCTGGGTCATGCCAAAAACCATATAAAAGCGGAACTTCCTGCCGTCCAGCTTGGTGCTCAGCAATAATGGAATGGAGGAGGGAAATCTGTGGCGGCGTCTTGCATGGCAGCGGCCCTTCTGATTCTACACATGGGGTGTGTGTGATTGACACTGTAGATAGGATAAAGCACAATTTCGTTCTACTGTACATGATTGGTTGTATGGTTGAATGACAATAAAGGGTGATTAAAAAAAAAAAAGTCCTGAAGGACAATGTCTGGCCATCTGTTCATGACCTTTACCTGAAGCACACTTGGGTTCTGCAGCAGGACAATGATCCAAAACACACCAGCAAGTCCACCTCTGAATGGCTTAAGAGAAACAAAATGAAGACTTTGAAGTGGCCTAGTCAAAGTCCTGACCTGAATCCGATTGAGATGCTGTGGCATGACCTTAAAAAGGCGGTTCAGGCTCGAAAACCCTCCAATGTGGCTGAATTACAACAATTCTGCAAAGATGAGTGGGCCAAAATTCCTCCACAGCCCTGTAAAAGACTCATTGCCAGTTATTGCAAATGCTTGATTGCAGTTGTTGCTGCTAAGGGTGGCCCAACCAGTTATTAGGTTTAGGGGGCAATCACTTTTTCACACAGGGCCATGTAGGTTGGATTTTTTCCCTTAATAATAAACACCTTCATTTAAAAACTGCATTTTATGTTTACTTGTGCTATCTTTGTCTAATATTTAAATTTGTTTGGTGATCTGAAACATTTAAGTGTGACAAACATGCAAACAAATGAGAAATCAGGAAGGGGCAAACACTTTTTTCACACCACTGTAAATTACATTTCCAACAAATTCCAGTCTGGTTTTAAAGCACATCACAGTACAGAAATAACACTTTTAAGAGTTTTAAATAATTTGCTTTTAACAGTTGATTCTGATAACTCCGCTGTTCTTGTGCTTTTGGACCTAAGAGCAGCATTTGATACAGACCACAGCATTCTTCTGTCACATCTTAACCAGTGTGTGAGCATTTGGGCACAGCCCTAAAATGGTTCAAATCTTACCTGTCTGACATAAGTTTTTCTGTCCATTTGGGACAATATTCTTCAGCTGTTTCCCAGCTGAACTGCGGGGTCCCACAGGGCTCAGTTTTAGGCCCTCTCCTTTTTTCATTGTGTATGCTGCCTATGGATTCTATTTTTTTTTAGAAAGCATGATATTTCCTTCCACTGTTTTGCAGATAACACACAAATCTACCTACCTCTTAAAACTAACATTTGTGCATCCATTTGGGTTTTATTGGACTGTCTCGGGGATATCCAGTTTTGGTTGGAAGTAAATTTCCTAAACCTAAATAAGAATAAAACAACTTATTTTATTTGTACAACAAAGCATTTTAGAGGGTTATAACAGTGCCACTGGCCCCCACCAGTCACACGGTCATTTGCCTGCAAGAAACCTTGGTGTAATTTTTGAGTGGAAGTTAAAGTTTAACAAACAAATTAGTTCAGTAGTCAAAACCAGTTTCTTCTAAGTCAGACTTCTCTTAAAGGTAAAGGTCTGCCTCCCAAAGACCTGACTGAGAGACTCATTCACATTTTCATTACATCACATTTAGACTACTGTAGCTCTCTTTATGTTGGTCGAGACCATTCATCACTGAAATGATTAGAAACTGGTTAAAACGTTGCTGTTCATCTGCTGACTGGAAAGAATCTACATGACCACATAAGTCCAGTTCTTGCATCATTGCATTGGCTTCCTGTAAATTTTGGGATCCAGTTCAACATTTTATTAATTGTTTTTAAATGTTTAAATGGTTTGGCACCTTCTTATTTATCAAAGCTTTTACATATTCTTCAGCGAGAGCACTGAGGTCAAACCAGTTGCTTCTGGCTTTTCTTGGGGCTTGGCTCAGAACTTGCGGACATTGAGCTTTTTCAGTGGTGCCCCCTAAACTGTGGAACTAAGCTTACCTTATTAGGATAGAGCTGCACAGACATTAGAGCACTTTCAAACACTATTAAACACTCATCTTCTCACTTTGGCATTTAGTCCCAGCTAGGCCAGTCATCCCTTTTCTAGGCCTTTTTATTTTTGTTTTTAATTATTACTAATACTTTTAAATTTTATTGTAGTTATATCTGCTTTTATTTTAAACTCTTAGTATTTTAATAATTTTAGGTTTATATGGTTGCATTTCATTACTTTTAGCTTGTTTTTATGGTTAATTGTATGTTTTCGGTATCTGTTCAGCCCTTTAGTCAACTGAGGTTGTTTTTAAATGTGCTATACCAGAGGACTGACCCCCCCCCCCCCCCCCCACTATAGCTTTCACTACTCACAGTAGCTATGCGGCCCAGGGTCAGTGAAACGGAGACAGGCGCCACCCCATACACCATATGGTGTCCCACATCTATCCATCCATCTATAAATGCAGCATATCTCTGTCTGTCTGTTCCACGCATATCTCTTGAACCATTTGTCAGATTGGCATAAGATTTTATATGTGCTTTGTTGAGGTTACGAAGGTGTGTATCCCCAAATATGGAGTCGCTCAGTCAAAATATGTAATTTTTATCAATAAAAGTATAGCCACTACTCTGTTTCATGCCCAGGCTTCTAAGAAGTATGGAGGGGTTTGGTTTCGGATTGACTCCATACTGATTGGATAATACGCGGCATTACAGCATCAGTAACCACAGTGCTCCGTGAGCAAAACAAGGAAGCAAAAAGTGACAAATTTGACTAGAAAATGACAATACTTATGATTTAATGCTTAAAAATTATACAGTAAAGTTGCTGTGATTGCGTAGGTCTAATGGACAATTCGGCATGGAGAACACGAGATGCGCGAGTGTGCTTGGGGAGGGGGGGGCACTGGTGGGGACCCGTGGTGTCGAAAAGGACATCACTGGCACATGGGTAAAGCAGCAGCCGAGACTTCTGTTAGCCGGGCAGGCTGGGCTTGGCTCCCTGCGAAGGACTGCGATCCACCAGTTCAGCTGCTGCTTCTCCAACACCGGTGTCCAACCAGGCACTTCACAATCGTTTGTGGGGAGGCACGCCCACCCTGTCAGGTCAGTGGTAGACAGCAGTCCCGACTACTGCTTCACTTTGGAGCAGAATGGCCAGATCAACTGCATATCATATGTGGACACATACGCACGCTTTAACTAAATGACAACAAGATGCAAAAATGTCCAAATAACAAAATAAATCATTTTTATTTAAATATTTACAGACAAATGGGCAACACTAATGCAACAGTTGCAGCCAAATGGGTCATTCTGCTGTGTATAAAAATAACATGCAAGTTAGATTAATTGGAGACTCTAAAGTGGCCCTAGGTGTGAATGGTGAAGGGATTGGCGCCGTTCCGTGGTTGCCTCATCCATCCAGGTGAATCCCCTGAATTTCCCTCTGGGGATCAATAAAGTATACAAAATACAAATGCAAAAAAAATAATAATGTTTGGAGTTTTGTACTTATTATATTGCTAAAATATAAAAGGATGCACCACAATGGGTCTCAAATATTTGTAAACGTGTCCTATTATAGTACTGCATGAATTCACTGACAGACTATAAACTACACATATAAATTAAATTATAATGGTAATAATAATGCATCAGATTTATACAGCGCTTTATCATAGACACTCAAAGATGCTTGTACAAATGGATACATTATTCATTCACTCCACAGACAATGGTAGTGGCAAGCTACTGCTGTAGCCACAGCTGCCCTGGGGCAGGCTGACAGAAACGTGGCTGCCAATCCGTGCCAACAGCCTCTCTGACCACTACTGAACATTTATACACATTCATACCCAGTATTATGGACACTGGAGGCAAGGTGGGTAAACTGTCTTGCCCAGGGACACAACAGCAGGATATCTGGGGAGAGCTGGATTCAAACCACCAACCATCCAGTTACTGGACGACCTGCTCTACCTCCTGAGCCACTGCCACCTATGGTGACTGAACAACTCTTATTGCCCAAAGTGCAAGATACACTATTATGAATATAACTCATAAAAGATCACACAAATACAGTGGGGTAAAAAAGTAGTTAGTCAGCCACCAATTGTGCAAGTTCTCCCACTTAAAAGATGAGAGAGGTCTCCAATTTTCATCATACGTATACCTCAACTATGAGAGACAAAATGAGAAAAAAAATCCAGAAAATCACATTGTCTGATTTTTAAAGAATTTATTTGCAAATTATGGTGAAAAATAAGTATTTGGTCAATAGCAAAAGTTCATCTCAATACTTTGTTATATACCCTTTGTTGGCAATGACAGAGGTCAAACGTTTTCTGTAAGTTTTCACAAGGTTTTCACACACTGTTGCTGGTATTTTGGCCCATTCCTCCATGCAGATCTCCTCTAGAGCAGTGATGTTTTGGGGCTGTCGCTGGGCAACACAAACTTTCAACTCCCTCCAAAGATTTTCTATGGGGTTGAGATCTGGAGACTGACTAGATCACTCCAGGACTTTGAAATGCTTCTTACGAAGCCACTCCTTCGTTGCCCAGGCGGTGTGTTTGGGATCATTGTCATGCTGAAAGACCCAGCCACGTTTCATCTTCAATGCCCTTGCTGATGGAAGGAGGTTTTCACTCAAAATCTCACGATACATGGCCCCATTCATTCTTTCCTTTACACGGATCAGTCGTCCTGGTCCCTTTGCAGAAAAACAGCCCCAAAGCATGATGTTTCCACCCCCATGCTTCACAGTAGGTATGGTGTTCTTTCTCCTCCAAACATGACAAGTTGAGTTTTTACCAAAAAGTTCTATTTTGGTTTCATCTGACCATATGACATTCTCCCAATCCTCTTCTGGATCATCCAAATGCTCTCTAGCAAACTTCAGACGGGCCTGGACACATACTGGCTTAAGCAGGGGGGCACGTCTGGCACTGCAGGATTTGAGTCCCTGGCGGCGTAGTGTGTTACTGATGGTAGCCTTTGTTACTTTGGTCCCAGCTCTCTGCAGGTCATTTACTAGGTCCCCCCGTGTGGTTCTGGGATTTTTGCTCACCATTCTCGTGATCATTTTGACCCCACGGGGTGAGATCTTGCGTGGAGCCCCAGATCGAGGGAGATTATCAGTGGTCTTGTATGTCTTCCATTTTCTAATAATTGCTCCCACAGTTGATTTCTTCACACCAAGCTGCTTACCTATTGCAGATTCAGTCTTCCCAGCCTGGTGCAGGTCTACAATTTTGTTTCTGGTGTCCTTTGACAGCTCTTTGGTCTTGGCCACAGTGGAGTTTGGAGTCTGACTGTTTGAGGTTGTGGACAGGTGTCTTTTATACTGATAACGAGTTCAAACAGGTGCCATTAATACAGGTAATGAGTGAAGGACAGAGGATCCTCTTAAAGAAGAAGTTACAGGTCTGTGAGAGCCAGAAATCTTGCTTGTTTGTAGGTGACCAAATACTTATTTTCCACCATAAGTTGCAAATAAATTCTTTAAAAATCAGACAATGTGATTTTCTGGATTTTTTTTCTCATTTTGTCTCTCATAGTTGAGGTATACCTATAATGAAAATTGGAGACCTCTCTCATCTTTTAAGTGGGAGAAGTTGCACAATTGGTGGCTGACTAAATGCTTTTTTGCCCCACTGTAAGTGATCTGACCAAAAAATAAACAAGCAGTTCTTAAATAGTGGCTAATATTGGATGTCCCATTCATTTTCAATTATTCTGGAATTAATATTCACACAATCAAATAAATCTCAGTTCAGTCCCTTTCATATTTGTCAAAGTCTAACATGTGTGATTGCCTACATACAGTGGGGAAAAAAAGTATTTAGTCAGCCACCAATTGTGCAAGTTCTCCCACTTAAAAGATGAGAGAGGTCTCCAATTTTCATCATAGGTATACCTCAACTATGAGAGACAAAATGAGAAAAAAAAATCCAGAAAATCACATTGTCTGATTTTTAAAGAATTTATTTGCAAATTATGGTGGAAAATAAGTATTTGGTCAATAACAAAAGTTCATCTCAATACTTTGTTATATACCCTTTGTTGGGTATATAAGGTCTGTGAGAGCCAGAAATCTTGCTTGTTTGTAGGTGACCAAATACTTATTTTACCAAGGAATTTACCAACTAATTCATTAAAAATCCTTCAATGTGATTTTCTGGATTTTTTTTTTTCTCATTTTGTCTCTCATAGTTGAGGTATACCTATGATGGAAATTGGAGAACTCGCTCATCTTTTAAGTGGAAGAACTTGCACAATTGGTGGCTGACCAAATACTTTTTTGCCCCACTGTACAGGCTACACCTCTGTATTCCACTTTCAAACACAGCCTACATTTGGGCCTGTAAAGCCTGATTGCGCTACCTGTTTTCAGACAAGAATACTTGCTTTCTACAGGCATGCACTGGTGCTGTGGAAGGGGATTAACTTATATAATAAACTTTGACTCCACATTAAAATGTGAAATAAACAGCTTTTGAAACTGTTGAAATTCTCTCGCTCCTCCGCTCTCTGAGTCCTGAGACACAGCCTCCGGTCAGCGAACAGAGTCTGCATGTCAAAAATGTAATGTTAGAGACAAGATGGCTGCAAACAGTTTTTTTTTTTAGGATTCAAAAAAACTGATGAAAATTAAATTATATTATTGCCAACCAAAAGGTCATTAAAAATAAATGAAATGGAAGACTTGTAGACAAATACATAATTACTTTCTCTGTTCGGCATATTTGCTCTTCATAAAATCTTTCTAGACTGACAGACTGAACAGTCTTGCAATAATGAAGATCTTTGTTGGTTTGCACTGGTACAGCCATGATGGCTGTAGCACCAGGTAGCTCTAAATTTTGTCTGAAATACTCTGAAATAAGTTCAAACAAATGTATTCCAGAGAAGTTTACCTGTCTCTCATAACTGTGATGGTGGGGTGAGCAGTTAATTATTTAGTAAGTTAAACTGTTCTAAAAAAAAACTTAAAAAAAAAAATGTCATTCAGGCTTAACACAGCAGGCATTTCTGCAAACGTAATTAAATGTTACACAATAAGGCTAAAATTTTATATTACAGTTTACACAGTGGTGTGAAACAGTGTTTGCCCCCCACCTGATTTCTCATTTTTTGCATGTTTGTCACACTTAAATGTTTCAGATCATCAAACAAATTTAAATATTAGACACAGATAGCACAAGTAAACACAAACTGCAGTTTTTAAATGAAGGTGTTTATTATTAAGGAAAAAAAAATCCAAACCTACATGGCCTTGTGTGAAAAAGTGATTGCCCCCTAAATCTAATAACTCGTTGGGCCACCCTTCGCAGCAACAACTGCAATCAAGCGTTTGCAACAACTGGCAATGAGTCTTTTACAGCGCTGTGGAGGAATTTTGGCCCACTCATCTTTGCAGAATTGTTGTAATTCAGCCACATTGGAGGGTTTCCGAGCATGAACCACCTTTTTAAGGTCATGCCATAGCATTTCAATTGGATTCAGGTCAGGACTTTGACTAGGCCACTCCAAAGTCTTCATTTTGTTTTCCTTAAGCCATTCAGAGGTGGACTTGCTGGTGTGTTTTGGATCATTGTCCTGCTGCAGAACCCAAGAGCGCTTCAGCTTGAGGTCACAAACAGATGGCCGGACATTCTCCTTCAGGATTTTTTGGTAGACAGCAGAATTCATGGTTCCATTTACCACAGCAAGTCTTCCAGGTCCTGAAGCAGCAAAACAGCCCCAGACCATCACACTACCACCACCATATTTTACTGTTGGGAAACTGAAAAATGTGGGGATTTGTTACCTGAGGTTGTTAATCTTAATTTTGATACTGACAAAGTTAAACTTGCTCAGGCACAACAAACTGAGCAGAGAAAAAGGAAAAGAAAAGAACAAAAAAGAGGAAGGAAAAAAGAAATTAAACATAAAAATGGAACTGAAATTGTGATGGCTGACGCACGTTCTCGTGTTCCTATCTGAAGACAGACATCTTTGAGGAAGATGTCTGGTCTTTAGGGAGGGAGGTGTTATGGCCCTGGTTGTTATTTTGATTTTTTTTTTTCTGTGTTCTGTTTGGTGTTTTTCTACTGCAGTGAGTCATCATCTTCACAGAGGATCTTCGCCAGCGCAGCACGCCACATCTGAGTGGAAGTTGGTGGGGAATGGCTGAAACTGGCGCCAACGCCAGTTTAAAACCTCTGGCCGGACTGGGTGACAGTTGGCAGCCTGAAAGCAGCAGCATCTCGTTTTGATCTCCAAAACAATGTGCTTTGGCTTGGTTTGATGAATTCATTGGTAGTTACTTTGTGACCTTTTTTCCCCAAAGGACTTGTAAATACTTGTGTATAATAGACAGATAGAGAGTTTTAAAAAATGCCTTTATTGCACAATTCAAGAAAATGTAAGAGCACCAATATCATTCCACCAAGTGTCTCACATTGGAAAAGTGCAAACATAAGTCATCCCCCTCCCCCACACAACACAAAGTATTCCTTGCAATCCACCCAGTCCACATTGCCAGTGGCAGTAGTCCGAGTCTTACTTGTAGTCCGTGCAAAGACGAGCCACAGGCCTCCAGTTGTTAAGCAAGGCCAAGTCCCCTTCCTCCGGCAGCAGAGATGGCGCTGTGCGCCCGCAGCTAGTTCCGTTGTACGTCCCAGAGACATTTTCCTCATCTCAGATGGATTGTAGTCCTTAGACCATGCGGGATTTTCAAGCAAGTCATCTTTGCAGCAGGCTCGTCCAGATTGTAGAAAGAAAACGTTGGGGTATCCATGCCCTGCAGGCGAGTAAACCGTGTCCTTGTAGTCGGGGCAAAGAAGAGCCACAGGCCTCCCGTTTTCAAGCCAGGCCAAGTCCTTGCTGCGTGCCGGCAGGAGACTGGTAAAGATCCAGTTCAGTGACAGTCAATTACAGTCAATTAGAAACATCATATAAAAGTCTGATTGAACAATATCCCAAAAATGTGTAAAACAGGCAGAGGAACGACCGCCATTTATTCCTCCTGTTGGGGGCGCTTGACCCCTGTTCCCCCTGCTGCTTTACGCAGGGCTGTGAGGTGTTTCTTGAGGCAAAAACGTTTCCTTTCATCCAGGAGGTCAAGAACAACCTGCCTTCTTAGCACATTAACAGACTTAATGAATTTATCAGTGTCACTGAAGTAGTCAGTGACTTTAATGGCCTTGTTATAGGTTTCATCCAGAAAAGCATTTATTTCTTCCAGTGAATACAAACTCGTGTTTGTACTGCATTTTGCCTCAATAGACTCAGTATTAGACACAGCGTCGGGATCAGATTCCATTTCCTCGTCAGCACAACTCAGCTGACTGCTTAGTTCATCTGGGCCAGTGGATTCATCATGGGCCACATTTTCCTGGACGCCACCCACAGCAGCTGACTGTCGCTGCTCCGTCTCCTGCTCTGAAACGGTAGCACCCTCCGGAAGCACAGCCGCTGATGTCACACAGCGAGATTCTGACGCACCATCAGTGACAGTTTGGGCGCCATCAGCAGCGACGCTCCCGGCCGTAAGCTGGGCTGTGGGCGCCACAGCTGGGCTGTCCACAGACACAGTGGCAGGCTCCGGAGCAGGACCGGCGGAAGGCCCCGCAACGTCATCCGTAGTAGCGGCGGGAGTGGAGGCCACGCTGGCAGCCTCAGCTGCGGCGGAAGTCCCCGCCCCGCCGTCCACAGCAGCAGCGTGAGCAGAGGGCGCACCGCCGGCACCAGCCGCGGCTCCATCAGAGCTCCCCGCCCGCTGCCTGTGCGGACAAGCGAACCGTTTATGGCCCATGTCTCCACATTTAAAACACTTCATCTGTCCTGAGCTCGCATACACCATATAGGAGCCGTCCCTGTGTTTGACCCGGAAGGACACTTCCAGAGTCGCAGTTGGCGAGTCCAAAAACATGAACACCTGTCACCTGAGTGATTTCACATGGTTTAACTTGGTCTCCTTGCATCCCAAAGTCAGAGTTCTAAACGGGCCCGCAAACTTCCCAAATCTGCAGAGCTCCGTCGCCAACTGCTCGTCAGTGATGAAAGGTGGAACACCTGAGACGGTGATACGCGTTGATGGGACAGATAAGGGGGACACCTGTACATATGTTTCCCCGATAACAACACCGCTTGCAACCAGTGTGTGGACATCCTCTTCAGCAGCCAGAAAGGTAACTACAGCTCTATTCATTCGGGACGCAAAGCAGATCGCATCATGGCCCTCCTGCTCGGCCACAGCCACAGCACAGTAACAGTGCTGTCCGGGGGAACGATCCGCACCCCCTGGTGGATAGACGGAGGTGGCTTTTCCAAGGTCGCCATCCTCCACCCAAAAAAAACAAAAACCGAAAATGCGGCCAGTAGTAGAAAATCGAAAAAAAGTCCAAACAAACCACGGAGTTCCCTATTTCTGCCCTCCTTCTTCGGCCGCCGGAAACAGAGAGATGTACTTTATTGATCAAAACTCGGAAATTGCCGTGTAACAGCAGCATGACAGTAGACAACCAAACGACAGAAACACACATGACTGACAAAGGGATTACCCATGGAAAGAAAAACTAACACTATTATAAAAGCCTACATACATCATAGCTGAATAGATGGTGACCTGTATAAACACATGAATGATACCCACTGCACAATGCAGGAGTATCAGGAGCAGGGTGAAATGTGAGGTACCAGTTAGACTGTAAGGTGCAGTGTGGCAGCATAGTTATGACCAGAATACAACATCATAGTGAGTTATTGTACAGTGAAATGGCATGCAGCAGGAAAGACTTCCTGTTCCTGGTTGTTCAACAGCAAAGCTGTACCAGTCTACTTGAGAAAGTGCTTCGCTGTCTGTCCAGTGTGTGGTGTAGGGGGTGATCAGGATTGTCCATGATGGATCACAGTTTATTTAGTGTTCTCTTTTCCACCACTGTCTCAAAGGTCTCTGGCCTGAGACCAATTACAGAGCCAGCCCTCTTGATAATCTTGTCAAGTCTATTGGTGTCACTGGCCCTGATACTGCTACCCCAACAGACAGCAGCAAAGAAGATGGCGCTGGCGACAACGGTCTGATAGAAAAGCTCCAGCATCCTGCTGCACATGTTGAAGGATCTCAGCTTCCTCAGAAGTTTTTTTTTTTTTTAATGGCGCCGAAGGCAGGGCGGCCGTACCAGCAGCAACTCTCTCGTATCTTTGTGTTTCTATCTGTTTATTCCTGTATATAGTGTGTCTCTTATTAACCAGGGCTCTGTAGGAATACTCGGATTAAGACTGGACCAACTTTTTCTCTATTTTAGCCCGGTCTTTCTCTAGTTTTTCTTTTCTTTTCTCTTCCTCAGGCAATGGAGATCAACAGAGGTGGGGACGGACGCATTGTTTACACACGCGAACAGCTGATTGCACTGAGGAGGCCGGCGTCTGGAGCGCTGTGGCCGGCAGTGAAGCCCCTCATCCCGGTTGAGCTGAAGAGGAGACGCCGCAGCCAAAGGGCTGGAGCGAAGGTGAGGAGGAGGAGGAGGAAGCATAAGCCGGCTGTACCGATGGTCCTCACCAGGAACGTGCGATCGCTGGGAAATAAAACAGATGAGCTTACAGCGCTGATCAGGATGCAAAAGGAATATCGTGAGTGTAGTATCATGTGTTTCACAGAGACATGGTTACACTCACAGATCCCGAATGTAAACGCAGTGATACCTGGCTTCAAGACTATACGGGGGGACAGAGACGTGAAAAGCAGCAAGAAAAAAGAGGGGGAGGAGGAGTGGCACTTCTTGTTAATGAACGGTGGTGTCATCCTGGACATATTCATGTGAAGGAAAAGTGCTACAGCCCAGACACTGAACTGCTGACTGTGAGTATGAGACCTTATTATATGCCGCGAGAAATGAAGTGCGCTTTAATTGTTATTGTCTACGTCCCTCCGTCAGCTGACGCAGCGGTGGCCTGTGACGTCATCAGCTCCACTGTGGCCACATTACTGGAGAAGAACCCAGATGCATTTATGGCCATCACAGGTGACTTTAATCATGTCTCAGTGAGAAAAAAACACTACCAAACTTTCACCAGTTTGTCGACTGTCCCACCAGAGAGAACAAAACAGTGAATTTACTGTATGCCAATGTCAGTGATGCATTTAGTGCCACAGCTCTACCCCCCATTGGCAAATCAGATCACTGCATGGTCATGTTAACACCCAAATACGTTCCCCTTGTGCAAAGGCAGCCTGCTTATACACGGACTGTGAGGAGGTGGACACAGGAGGCTGCTGATGCACTACAGGACTGCTTCAAGACGACAGACTGGAGCATACTCTGTGAACCAGATGGGGTGGACATAGACAGTATGACCGACTGCATCACAGAATACATTAGATTCTGTGAAGACATGACCATTGCCAGCTCAGACTGTACACTGCTTCTCCAACAACAGACCATGGGTCACCAGTGACCTGAAAGCACTTCTGAACAAAAAGAAGAGAGCTTTTAGGGCTGGAGACAAGGAGAAGCTGAGGGGAAGTGCAGCAGGAGCTCAGAGAGATGCTGAGAAGGTGCAAGGACAATTATAGGAGGAAGTTGGAAGATAAAGTCAGGCAAAACAACACTAAAGATGTGTGGGAGGGAATGAAACAAATAACTGGGTGCAAGGGGAGAGTCAGGCAGCCATCTGGGAGCCAGGAGAGAGCTGAGGAACTGAATCTGTTTTTTAATAGGTTCAACTCACAGTCTGTCACCCCAGCAACACAACCAGACCCCACCCTCCTGTGCAGAACCTCTCTCCATCAGCCTCCTCCTCCTCCTCGGGGGGCACCAGGACCCTCCCTCACTTCACGGTGACTACAGACCAGGTGAAGAAACAGCTGGAGAGACTCTGTCAGTGTTAGACGGCGGGCCCTGATGGCATCTCCGCCAGGACCCTGAGGACATGTGCCAACCAACTAGCTCCGGTACTGAAACACCTGTACAACCTGAGCCTGAGTCTGGAGAGAGTACCAGTGCTGTGGAAGACATCTCCATCAGACCTGAACGACTATCGACCAGTTGCCCTCACATCTCATGTCATGAAGGTCCTGGAGATCAGCCTATCAGCCCCATTTAGGAGTTGAAGATGCTGTCATCTATCTGCTGCAGCGAGCCCATCTGCACCTGGATGGTGGAGGAGATACTGCAAGAATCACTTTTTTTGATTTCTCCAGTGTCTTTAACATCATCCAGCCACTGCTGCTGGGTGAGAAACTGTGGGTGATGGGGGTCGACAGTTCTGTGATCTCCTGGATTGCTGACTACCTGACAGGCAGACCACAGTTTGTCCAGTTGGGCAATGTCTTGTCTGGAGTGGTGGCTAGCGATACGGGAGCTCCACAGGGGACTGTGCTCTCTCCTTTTCTCTTCACCTTATACACCACTCACTTTCAGTAAAACACTGAGTCATACCACCTGCAGAAACTCTCTTAACGACTCAGCTGTTGTGGGGTGTATAAGAGGGGGAGAGGAGGGGGAGTACAGGGCACTGGTAGACAGATTTGTGGAGTGGGCAGAGCAGAATCACCTGAGGCTGAATGTCAGCAAGACCAGAGAGACGGTGATTGACTTCAGGAAGAGGAAGACGCCTTCTCAGCCACTGCAGATTACGGGGGAGGATGTGGGAGTGGTTGAGAACTACAAATATCTGGGTGTCAGGATCAGCAGCGGGTTGGACTGGAGATCCAACACCAATGCTGCGCACAAGAAGGGGATGAGCAGACTCTACTTCCTGAGGAAGCTGACATCCTTCAACGTGTGCAGCAGGATGCTGGAGCTTTTCTACCAGGCCGCTGTCGCCAGTGCCATCTTCTTTGCTGCTGTCTGTTGGGGTAGCAGTATCAAAGCCAGAGATACCAACAGACTTGACAAGATTATCAAGAGGGCTGGAATTGGTCTCAGACCGGAGACCTTTGAGACAGTGGTGGAGAGGAGAACACTAAACAAACTGCGATCCATCATGGACAATCCTGATCACCCCTTCCACCACCACACACTAGACAGACAGCGAAGCACTTTCTCCAGTAGACTACTACAGTTTCGCTGTCGAACGGCCAGGTTATTGTACAGTGAAATTGTTATTGTACAATTTCACTGTACCTTACAGTGTAACTGGTACCTCACATTTCACTCTGCTCCTGATAGTCCTTCTTTATGCAATAGGATAATTCATGTGTTTATATGGGTCATCATATATTAAGCTATGATGTATATAGATTTTATAGTTGTGTTAGTTTTACTTTCCATGGGTAATCCCTTTGTCTGTCATGTGCGTGTTTCTGTTTGGTCGTCTACTGTCATGCTGCTGTTACACTGTAATTTCCCAGTCTGGGATCAATAAAGTACATCTATCTATCTTTCTAAGTAGAGTTTGCTCATCCCCTTCTTGTGCGCAGCATTGGTGTTGGATCTCCAGTCCAGCCTGTTGCTGATCCTGAAA
Source organism: Pholidichthys leucotaenia (assembly GCA_020510985.1). Taxonomy (NCBI): domain Eukaryota; kingdom Metazoa; phylum Chordata; class Actinopteri; order Cichliformes; family Pholidichthyidae; genus Pholidichthys; species Pholidichthys leucotaenia. Next base: position 93,270,070 of record CM035846.1, read on the forward strand.
CCCAGACATTTGTAGTCCTCAACCACTCCCACATCCTCCCCCCTAATCTGCAGTGGCTGAGAAGGTGTCCTCTTCTTCCTGAAGTCAATCACCATCTCTCTGGTTTGCTGACATTCAGCCTCAGGTGACTCTGATCTGTCCACTCTACAAATCTGTCTACCAGTACCCTGTACTCCCCCTCCTCTCCCCCTCCCATACACCCCACAGCAGCTGAGTTGTCAGAGAATTTCTGCAGGTGGTGTATAAGGTGAAGAGAAAAGGAGAGAGCACAGTCTCCTGTGGAGCTCCTGTATCACTAACCACCACGCCAGACAAGACACTGCCCATCCAAACAAACTGTGGCCTGCCTCTCAGGTAGTCTGTAATCCAGGAGATCATAGAGTTGTCAACCCCCCATCACCCGCAGCTTCTCACCTAGCAGCAGTGGCTGGATGGTGTTAAAGGCACTGGAGAAATCAAAAAATGTGATTCTCACAGTGTCTCCTCCACCATCCAGGTGCAGATGGGCTCGTTGCAGCAGATAGATGACAGCGTCTTCAACTCCTAAATGAGGCTGATATGCAAACTGCAGAGGGTCCAGCCAAGTCTTCACCTGCGGCCTCAGGTGGGCTAAGACCAGTCTCTCCAGGACCTTCATCACATGACATGTGAGGGCAACTGGTCGATAGTCATTCAGGTCCGATGGAGATGACTTCTTGGGCACAAGAACCAGGGAGGATGTCTTCCACAGCACCGGTACTCTCTCCAGACTCAAGCTCAGGTTGTACAGGTGTTTCAGTACCAGAGCTGGCTGGTTGGCACAGGTCCTCAGTATCCTGGCGGAGATTCCATCAGGGCCCACCGCCTTCCGCTGACGGACTCTCTCCAGCTGTTTCTTCACCTGGTCTGTAGTTGCAGTGATGTGAGGGAGGGGCCTGGTGTCCCCTGAGGAGGGGGTGGGGTGGAGAGAGGTGCTGCACAGGAGACTCGGGGGAAGGGGTGTGTGGGGGTCTGGCTGGGTTGTTGGGGTGACAGACTGTGAGTTGAACCTATTAAAAAACATATTCAGTTCACCAGCTCTCTCCTGGCTCCCAGATGACTGTCTGACTCTCCCCTTACACCCAGTTATTTGTTTCATTCCCACTCACACATCTTTAGCGTTGTTTTGCCTGAGTTTATTCACCAACTTCCTCCTATAATTGTCCTCGCACCTCCTCAGCCTCTCTCTCAACTCATGCTGCACAATAAGACCACACTGGTCAGACCACATCCTTGTACCTATTCACAGAGCAGAAGGGGTGAGCTGCCTATTTCTTTGTGTCCGTTTTTTTCCTGTTTTTGTTAGTATAGGAAGTCAGGTGTAGCATTGTCTTTTTGCTCTTTTTGTTTCACATAGGATAGGTAGCACTAATTTGGGATAAAAGACAGGTGAGGGTTTGTTTGTTATTTTGGCCTTGGTTCACCTCGGAGTCACGCTCATTGGTCTGTAAATAATTCATGTGTAAATAAAGCATACTAAACCTGTTATTAATCTTTGGCTTTGGCTTTTTTGGGGACCAGGATAGGGCTTTTCCCATTCTGTTTATGGTGGGCTCATTTCCCCCTAGACAGGGGCATAACAGATGATCACTCCTTAAAATCTCCCATTTTTACCTCCGCCAAGGAGGTTATGTTTTCATCAGCGTTGGTTTGTCTGTCTGTTTGTTAGCAAGATAACTCAAAAAGTTATGGACGGATTTTCATGAAATTTTCAGAGATTGTCAGAAATGGGGTATCCTACAGATGATTCGATTTTGGGAGTGATCCGGATCACCGCCATTACCGAAAAACTGATTTTTGTCAATAACTACTCAACTAATAAAGATATCAATGTGAATCCAATTGCTAAAGGTATGTTTTGATGGTCAGGGGATCTGAAAATATAGATAAAATAAATGTAGGACTTTTCAAAGTCCAGCAATTAAATTTTTGAATAGATCACAGCATGGGGGACTGAGCTGCCTTGGCGGAGGTCTGCGCTCTCTGAGTGCTTTTCTAGTTGACTTTTGAGTACTCAAAACAAACAACGAGCTCAAAAAGACGATAGAGCCAGAGCTCAAAGGTAGTCGTGACAGTGAGTACAACCACTGAAAATGAGTTCTAGACCTATTTTGAGTCATACAAACACTTACACTCACCGGCCACTTTATTAGGTACACCTGTCCAACTGCTCGTTAACACTTAATTTCTAATCAGCCAATCACATGGCGGCAACTCAGTGCATTTAGACATGTAGACATGGTCAAGACAATCTCCTGCAGTTCAAACCGAGCATCAGTATGGGGAAGAAAGGTGATTTGAGTGACTTTGAACGTGGCATGGTTGTTAGTGCCAGAAGGGCTGGTCTGAGTATTTCAGAAACTGCTGATCTACTGGGATTTTCACGCACAACCATCTCTAGGGTTTACAGAGAATGGTCCGAAAAAGAAAAAATATCCAGTGAGCGGCAGTTCTGTGGGCGGAAATGCCTTGTTGATGCCAGAGGTCAGAGGAGAATGGCCAGACTGGTTCGAGCTGATAGAAAGGCAACAGTGACTCAAATAACCACCCGTTACAACCAAGGTAGGCAGAAGAGCATCTCTGAACGCACAGTACGTCGAACTTTGAGGCAGATGGGCTACAGCAGCAGAAGACCACGCCGGGTGCCACTCCTTTCAGCTAAGAACAGGAAACTGAGGCTACAATTTGCACAAGCTCATCGAAATTGGACAATAGAAGATTGGAAAAACGTTGCCTGGTCTGATGAGTCTCGATTTCTGCTGCGACATTCGGATGGTAGGGTCAGAATTTGGCGTCAACAACATGAAAGCACGGATCCATCCTGCCTTGTATCAATGGTTCAGGCTGGTGGTGGTGGTGTAATGGTGTGGGGAATATTTTCTTGCCACTCTTTGGGCCCCTTGGTACCAATTGAGCATCGTTGCAACGCTACAGCCTACCTGAGTATTGTTGCTGACCATGTCCATCCCTTTATGACCACAATGTACCCAACTTCTGATGGCTACTTTCAGCAGGATAATGCGCCATGTCATAAAGCTGGAATCATCTCAGACTGGTTTCTTGAACATGACAATGAGTTCACTGTACTCAAATGGCCTCCACAGTCACCAGATCTCAATCCAATAGAGCATCTTTGGGATGTGGTGGAACGGGAGATTCGCATCATGGATGTGCAGCCGACAAATCTGCGCCAACTGTGTGATGCCATCATGTCAATATGGACCAAACTCTCTGAGGAATGCTTCCAGCACCTTGCTGAATCTATGCCACGAAGAATTGAGGCAGTTCTGAAGGCAAAAGGGGGTCCAACCCGTTACTAGCATGGTGTACCTAATAAAGTGGCCGGTGAGTGTATTACTCAAGCTCAAGTATGATGGACCCAAAATATTTATTCAAAAATTGTCGCGTTTTCATTAGCAGTGAGTATATAAGTGTTCCAGCTTAACATGTTATATTATTTTTTTTGGAAAATACAGATAAATGTGTATTTACGTATATGCTTAATAATAAGATAAGATAAGATAAGATAAGCCTTTATTAGTCCCACAACGGGGAAATTCCAGGATTGCAACAGCACAGGGATAGCAACACTCAGAGCAACAATCAGAAGGCAAGAAAAAACAAGCAAGCAAGAGCAGCTAATATACATATGTACATATTACTATAAAATATATATATACACACACACACACACACAGACACACAGTGCAGAGCATTGTAGCTGGATGGAATAAATATATGAATATATGAACACACAGTGCAGAGCATTGTAGCTAGATGGAATAAATATGTAAATATATAAACACCCACAGTATGGAGCATTGCAGCTAGGTGGAATAAATATGCAAGTATATAAACACACACAGTGCGGAGCAATGTAGCTAGATGGAATAATATGTAGATATATAAAAACACAGTGCGGAGCATTGTAGCTAGATGGAATAAATATATAGATATATAAATATAAACACACCCAGTGCAGAGCATTGTAGCTAGATGGAATAAATATGTAAATATATAAACACACACAGTGCAGAGCATTGTTGCTAGGTGGGATGAAACAGCATAACCGTCTATTTAGTTATCCTACATGGTATGATTATGTGCCCATACATATTCTCACCCTCCATAGCGACCGGTATGTTCCTAGTTGTATGCCGGAGAGGACCATTGTGTAAGTCTATTGCATCTTTTGCATTCAAAAAAAACAAAAAAAAACAAAAAAAAACAAAAAAAACTATTAGTTTGTTACGTCTTTTTGCTATCTCTGCGAGCAGCCCTGCTTAGGTTGTACAGTCTGACAGCCGTTGGTAGGAAGGACCTACGAAACCTCTCGGTTGTGCACCTGGGATGATGTAGTCTGCTGCTAAATGAGCTCCTCAGTGCATCCAGTATGTCCTGCATAGGGTGGAACTCGGACTCCAGCAGAGATGACAGTTTAGCCACCGTCCTTCTCTCTCCCATCTCCTCCATCGGATCAAGGCGTTGCCCCAGGACAGAGCTAGCTTTCTTAATCAGTTTGTTCAGTCTCTTCCTATCGGCTGCAGTAATGCCACTGCCCCAGCAGACCACTCCAAAAGTGATGGCTGATGCCACCACCGTGTCATAGAATGACTTCAGCAGCGCCCCTTGTACACCAAAAGACCTGAGTCTCCTCAGCAGGAACAGCCTGCGCTGTCCCTTCTTGTAGAGTGCGTCAGTATTGTGTGACCAGTCTAGTTTATTGTTCAGATGAATACCCAGGTACTTGTAGGATGTCACCATCTCGATGTCTGTTCCCTGTATATTTACTGGTGCTGTGAGGGGCTGCCCATGCCTGCGGCAGTCCACCACCAGCTCCTTAGTTTTCTTAGTAATAATGACAAAATGTATATTATATATGTATATAAAGTGCAGTTGTAAGAGTGTAATTTTAAAACTTTAACATTTCCAACCTTAAACACTTGCAGAAATACCATGGAAAGGAGCACGCTGAATTTTTTTTTTTTTTTTTTTTTTAGAATCGGTCGATACTTAAATTTTAAAATAACCGATCAGACATAAAAAATACCCTCTATCTGTTAAGGGTGGGACTTGCGAGGGATCTCGTGATTCGATTCGGATCACGATACTTGGGTCACGATACAATCCTATCACAATTCAACACTAATCACGATATCGTGATTTCGAGTATCTCAATACCATAGCTTTCAATTTTTTTTCACCTTATTCAACCTCAACTCATTGTGCAAAGTAAAATTGTTGACATCTCTTTCATATAATAAAGTATTCTCGGGGCTTCATTTTCAGTGGTGACACCTCTGCACACACGGGGGGCGGTGAACAGCGCTGTTTGGAAGATTCCCATTCCAGCTATGTATATCTGACTCTATGGACTCTTTTAAAAAGCAGCTGAAAACGTTTTTGTTTAAGGAGGCTTTCTGTTGAGTTTCATTTCAACTGCTTTTTAATGGTAAGTCTGACATTTTCAAATTATTTTAATCTTGTGTTTTAACTTGTTTTTGTATTTTTAAAATTTTTATCAATTCTATTTTATTGTTCAGCGCTTTGTGATTATATGCCTCTGAAAAGCGCTTCATAAATAAACATTACTTACTTTTTCTCCCAGCGCTGGATGCAAGCTACATGCCTTTGTGTTTTTAGCTTAGCTATTGCTAATGCTGCTCCGAGACGTGCGCTGGCCAGCGTGTTTTTTTTTTTCCGTGCAGCGCTTCTTGCAGGTTGTGTGTCAAGTCAAGGTTGTTCATCTTTGTTCTAAAATCCAAAAAAGGCCCGACATTTGAGCTAACTACTTTCTAACACTTAAAGCTGGCTGCAAATCTCACGAGACAACCTATGACAGGGGTGTCCAATCATGCGCCATGGAGGGCCAAGATTCTGCAGACTTTACCTCCAACCAGTGTCTTAAACAGCAGATTTCACTGAATTTCTTCCCACTGATTGCTGATAAGAGAAAACACCCGCTGAAGAGACTGGGTAGAAGAGAAAACCTGCAGGGTCTTGGCCCTCCATAGCACATGATTGGACACCTCTGACCTATGACTTCACTTGACTGGATGCTTGCTTTGTGCCATCTAGTGGACTGAAACTGCAATTTGTTGAATACCCAAGGAAGTATGCAATGTTGACATGAATACACATAATTAATAAAAGATGGATCCATGCGTTTAGGAATCGATGGATCGTCGTTAGTGTCAAGTATCGCAATCCATCACTGAATCCATCTTTTGTCCCATCCCTAGTATCCGTACATCTCTAGTACCAATAGTCAGCATCAACTTTAAAAGTGCCAATTGTAGAGATTAGGTGAGACGCGGGCAGTGAAGATGGCTGCTTAGGTGAGGAGCACCGCAGTGCAGACAGCCTTTTTTTCTTCTACAAGGGCGTTTTTCTCTTGTTTCCTCAGCTGAAACTATTACTACTACTATACTTTGCATTGAGACTGGATTTGTGGAGAACAGGATTAAAATGCCAACGCAACAACAGAAACTTAATCTTCGCTCCAAAGCCGGTGCTAGCAAGGAAAATCTGGCTAAAGCTGGCGATACCACAACGAGCCCTCCTCCCTCTCCGCCACCTTCAACAGGTGCAGGTGTTGCCAAAGACCAAATGGCGGAGGACATCTCTAAGATCTATGCACTGTTGAAAGAAATATCGGAGAGGCAAGACGCTAAACTTAACTCTATTGAGGCGTCAACGAGGGCGGTGGACACCAAGTTAACGGAGTTAGCCACCCGGCTGGGAGACGTGGAATCTCGCATCGCCTTTCTTGAGGATGCCAATGTAGCTCTGGATGCTAATCCTCCCGCAACCCAGACGCAGGTGGAAGATTTACTTCTGAAGCTGGACGACTTGGAAAATAGATCACACCGAAACAATCTACGCTTTGTCGGCTTTCCAGAAAACTGTGAAAAATCAGATGCCCTTACCTTCATGCGCAAAGCTATCCCAGATCTGCTGAAAATGGAGTTCCCTGGAGGGCTGGAAATTGACCGTGCGCATCGGAGCCTCGCCAGACGCAAACCAGACGGCCAGCCACCCAGGGCTATCCTGATTCGACTTCTGCGCTTCCAGGACAGGGAGCGTATTGTGGAGGCAGCGCGCGGGATGGGAAAGCTGGATTGGAATGGTCATCACATCATGATTTTCCCGGATTATTCCAGACGAGTATCCGAGATGAGGGCGGCGTTCAAGCAGTGTAAACACCTGCTGCACCAGAAGAAAATCGCATTCTCTCTCAGGTACCCTGCAGTTCTCGTTGTGAAGTTGGCAAGTGGTAAACAGGAGTTCAGTGACCCTAAGAAAGCATTGAACCTGATTCTTTCACTACCGTGAGACATTGATGAACAATGGTATAAATATATGCTATATGTTTATTTATTATATATTTTTGATGGAGGATTTGATGCAGTATTAATGTAAGGTTCCGTTTTTTTTTACTGCCCACGCTGTATTATCTGTAGGCATGAGGCTGCTGCGATGTTGCGGCTCTCCCTAAGTTTGACTGTTCACAGTCACGGTCCTACAGTTTTTTATTTTCTTTTTTTTGGTTGGTGCTGATTTTGCGCACCGATGGGTGACATTGGTTTTAGGTCACCGTTTAGGTTACTTTATGATTAAGTGGTTTTCGTTTCTTTTTTAAAAATTTTTATTGTGTTTGTCTTTTGCCCAGTGAGGGGGTTTTTGGTGGAGAATTGCTGGATATTTTGGATGGTAATATGTACCGTTTATGATGTCGGTTAATTATCAGAGCTTTCTTAACCTCATTACTTGGCATGTTAAAGGCCTTAACCACCCAATTAAGAGGAAAAAAATGTTGGCGTTTATTAAATCAAAAAAAGTGGATGTAGCATTGCTTCAGGAGACCCACCTCACTAAAACAGAATCTAAAATACTCTGTCGGGATTGGGTGGGCCATGGGTTTGCGTCTTGCGGTAATAGCCAGAGCAGGGGGGTGGCAATCCTTTTTCATAAACATTTGCAGTTCAAGTGTCTAAAAGAGGTTCGTGATGATGATGGATGACTCCTTATAATTCTTATAGAAATTAAGGGCCATAGGATGATACTCGCTAATGTTTATGCACCAAATATAGTTGATTGTGCATTTTTTGCACAACTGGAACACGAATTAAGCGAAATGGGTAATTATCCCATTTTAGTAGGTGGGGATTTTAATCAGGTCATGGACAACATTTTAGATCGGAGCACCCCCTCACAGCGTTCATCTAAATCTGGCTCTACATTGAAAGACATGTGCAATGCAATTGGTTTGGTAGATGTGTGGCGACTTTTTAATCCGTCCACAAGGGATTACACTTTTTATTCCACTGCTCATAATGTGTTTTCCAGGATTGATTACTTTTTAATGTCAAAATTCTCTGTTTTTTCTGTAAATTCGAGCTTCATTGGTAGCATAATACTATCAGATCATGCCCCTGTTTTTTTACATATGATCCCGCCTTGTCAGTTAAAAAAAAAAATTCTAGATGGAGGCTTAATTCAAGCTTTCTTCTTAATCCAGATTTTGTGTGCTCTTTGAAAGCAGAGATCTCCTTATATCTTGAGACAAACTGGGATTCTGCTCCCTCTTCCAGTGTTGCTTGGGAGGCCTTTAAGGCATTTATTAGGGGACATATTATTCAATATGCATCTTTTAAAAAGAAAACTAACATTGCTAAACAGATTGATTTGGAGAGGAGAATAGTCATATTAGAGACTTCATTCAAACAAGACACAAATTTAGTAAATTTGTCACCCCTTCTGAAGCTTAAGTATGAGCTGAATTCAATCCTAACACAAAAAGTTGAATTTTCCCTATTTCGCCTTAGGCATAAACAATTTGAGGAGGGGGACAAAGCTGGCAAAATGCTGGCTAGATATATTAAAATGAAAGAAGCTCAGTGTACTATATCTGCTATTAGAACACAGGATGGTACTCTGGTGTCAGACTTAAATGAAATTAACAGTGCTTTCAGAGAATTTTACACTTCGCTTTATTCTTCTGAAATGGAGGCTGGATCTCAAGAGATCTATGCATTTTTGTCATCCCTGTCTTTGCCCTCCCTAACGAAGGAACAAATAGACTTACTTGACGCCCCAATTACTAAAGAGGAAATTGTGAAAGTTATTAAGAGCCTCCCAACTGGAAAGGCGCCGGGCCCTGGCGGATTCACTGTAGAATTTTACAGGGCCTGTGTTGATGAGCTTTCTCCTTTACTTTTAGAAATGTTTGCAGAATCTTTTGAACAAGGCCGTTTGCCCCCTTCTTTAACAGAGGCTTTCATTTCGCTTATTTTAAAAAGCAATAAAGATCCGTTAGAGTGTAAGACCCCCTCATGGATCGTCACCTTATCGTGGTGGGGGGGTTTGCGTGCCCCAGTGATCCCAGGAGCTATGTTGTCCGGGGCAATTTGCCTCTGATAGGGTCTCCCAAGACAAACTGGTCCTGGGTGAAGGGCCAGACGAAGAACGATCCAACAGACTCTCATGATAAATTGTATATCAAGGATTCAGTGTACCCCGCCCGGTATGGGGTTACCGGGGCCCCACCCTGGAGCCAGGCCTGGGGGAGGGGCTCGAAGGCTAGCGTCTGGTGGCCGGGTTTCCACCCATGGGACCCGGCCGGGCTCAGCCCGAAGGAGTTACATGGGTCCGCCCTCCAGTAGGTTCACCACCTGCAGGAGGGATCATGGAAGTCCGGTGCTATGTGGATTAGGTGGCAGTCAAAGGCGGAGACCTTGGCGGACTGATCCCAAGCTTTCTAAACTGGCTTTTGGTACGTGGAATGTCACCTCTCTGGTGGGGAAGGAGCCTGAGCTGGTGTACGAGATTGAGCGATACCGGCTAGATATAGTTGGCCTCACCTCAACACACAGCTCCGGTTCCGGAACCAGTCTCCTGGAGAGGGGCTGGAGCTTGGCCTTTTCTGGAGTTGCCCCGGGCGAGAGGCGACGAGCAGGGGTAGGTATTCTTGTATCGCCCCACCTTGCTGCCTCTATATTGGAGTTTTCCCCGGTGGACGAAAGGGTTGCTTCCCTGCGCCTTCGGGTTGGGAAACGGGTCCTATCCATCATTTGTGCCTATGCACCAAATGATGTTTCAGAGTACCCACCCTTTTTGGAGTCTGTGACTGGGGTGCTGGAGGGTGCTCCTCCTGGAGACTCCATTGTCCTACTGGGGGACTTCAATGCGCACGTGGGCAACGACAGTGAAACCTGGAGGGGGGTGATTGGGAGGAACGGCCTGCCCGATCTGAACCCGAGTGGTGTTCAGTTATTGGACTTCTGTGCTAACCACAGTCTGTCTATAACGAACACCATGTTCAAGCATAAGGGTGTCCATATGTGCACCTGGCACCAGGACACCCTAGGCCGCAGGTCGATGATCGATTTTGTTATCGTATCATCAGACCTGCGACCGTATGTCTTGGACACCCGAGTAAAGAGAGGTGCAGAGCTGTCAACTGATCACCACCTGGTGGTGAGTTGGATCCGATGGCAGGGGAGGAAGCCATTCAGACCTGGTAGACCCAAACGTATAGTGAGGGTGTGCTGGGAGCGTCTGGCTGAGGCCCCTGTCCGGGAGGTCTTCAACTCCCACCTCCGGAAGAACTTCAACCACATTCCGAGGGAGTCTGGAGACATGGAGTCTGAATGGGCCATGTTCTCCACCTCTGTTGTTGAAGCGGCAGCCCAGAGCTGCGGCCGCAAGGTGGTCGGTGCATCTCGTGGTGGCAACCCCCGAACCAAGTGGTGGACACCAGTGGTGAGGGGGGCCATTAAGCTGAAGAAGGAGTCCTATCAAGCTTGGTTGGCTTGTGGGACTCCCGAAGCAGCTGAGGTGTACCGGCAGGCCAAGCGGAGTGCAGCTCGGGTGGTTGCTGAAGCAAAAACCCGGGTATGGGAGGAGTTCGGTGAGGCCATGGAACAAGACTTTCGGTCGGCTTCAAAGAGATTCTGGCAAACTGTTCGGCGGCTCAGGAGGGGAAAGCAGCTCCCCGTCCACACTGTGTATGGTGCGGATGGGACACTGTTGACTTCAACTGGGGATATCGTCGGGCGGTGGAAGGAATACTTCGAGGATCTCCTCAATCCCACTGATACGCCTTCCACAGAGGAAGCAGGGTTTGGGGACGAGGGGGATGACTCGCCTATCACAGGGGCTGAGGTCGCCAAGGTGGTTAAAAATCTCCTTGGTGGCCGGGCCCCGGGGGTGGACGAGATTCGCCCCGAGTACCTCAAGGCCCTGGATGTTGTTGGGTTGTCATGGTTGACACGCCTCTGCAACATTGCGTGGAGGTCGGGGGCAGTGCCTTTGGCATGGCAAACCGGGGTGGTGGTTCCTCTCTTCAAAAAAGGGGACCGGAGGGTGTGCTCCAACTTTAGAGGGATCACACTCCTCAGCCTCCCTGGGAAGGTCTATGCCAAGGTATTGGAGAGGAGAGTCCGGCCGTTGGTCGAACCTCGGATTCAGGAGGAGCAATGTGGTTTTCGTCCTGGCCGTGGCACATCGGACCAGCTCTTTACCCTCTCGAGAATTCTTGAGGGTTCGTGGGAGTTTGCCCAACCAGTTTACATGTGTTTTGTGGACTTGGAGAAGGCATTTGACCGCGTCCCTCGTGGATTTTTGTGGGGGGTGCTTCGGGAGTATGGGGTATCGGGCTTGTTGTTACGAGCTATTCGGTCTCTGTACGACCGTTGTGAGAGTTTAGTTCGCATTGCCAACACTCGGTCGGAGTCATTCCCAGTGAGAGTTGGACTCCGCCAGGGCTGCCCTTTGTCACCAGTCCTGTTCATAATTTTTATGGACAGGATTTCTAGGCGCAGCCAGGGAATGGAGGGTGTCATGCTTGGTGACCACAGGATCTCATCTCTGTTGTTTGCAGATGATGTTGTCCTGTTGGCTTCATCCAGCAATGACCTACAGCTCTTGCTGGGACGGTTTGCCGCTGAGTGTGAAGCGGCTGGGATGAGAATCAGCACCTCCAAGTCCGAGTCCATGGTCCTCAGCCGGAAAAAGGTGGATTGTCCTCTCCGGGTTGGGGACAGGCTCCTGCCCCAAGTGGAGGAGTTTAAGTATCTTGGGGTCTTGTTCACGAGTGAGGGGAAAATGGAGCGAGAGATCGACAGACGGATTGGAGCAGCATCTGCAGTGATGCGGACGTTGTACCGGTCTGTTGTGGTGAAGAGGGAGCTTAGTTCTAAGGCAAAGCTGTCGATTTACCAGTCAATCTACGTTCCTACTCTCACCTATGGTCACGAGCTTTGGGTAATGACCGAAAGAACGAGATCGCGGATACAAGCGGCTGAAATGAGCTTTCTCCGTAGGATTGCTGGACTCACCCTCAGAGATAGGGTGAGGAGCTCAGTCATCCGGGAGAGGCTCAGAGTAGAACCGCTGCTCCTCCACATTGAAAGGAGTCAGTTGAGGTGGTATGGGCATCTGATTAGGATGCCTCCTGGACGCCTCCCACTTGAGGTGTTTCAGGCACGTCCCACTGGGAGGAGACCCCGGGGCAGACCCAGGACTCGGTGGAGAGACTATGTCTCCCAGCTAGTCTGGGAACGCCTTGGTATCCCCTCTGAAGAGCTGGAGCAGGTGGCTGGGGAGAGGGAAGTCTGGGCTTCTCTGCTTGAACTGCTGCCTCCGCGACCCGGACCTCCGGAAAAGCGGTAGAAGATGGATGGATGGATGGATGGATGGATAGAGTGTAAGAATTATAGACCAATTAGTCTTATAAACTGTGATTGTAAAATTCTCTCCAAAATTTTGGCATTAAGATTAGATAAAGTAATGATATCTCTTATAAATCCTGATCAGGTGTGTTTTATTCGTTCCAGGGGTGCGGCAGACAATATTAGGCAATTTATTGATATCATATGGTCAGTTCAAAATGATCCCTCACTTGCACACCTCTCTCCAGTACCAGCCCTCTCCCTGGATGCTGAAAAAGCATTTGACAGGGTTGAGTGGCAGTATCTCTTTGCGACTCTAGAGACTTTTGGTTTTGGTTCAAAGTTTCTTTCTTGGATTAAATTACTATATAATGAACCTAGAGCTTCAGTGATATCAAATCGAGTTACATCACAGCCTTTTAGACTTTATAGGGGTACGCGCCAGGGCTCCCCTTTAAGTCCCCTGCTTTTCACTTTGGCATTAGAACCATTAGCTGTTGCTATCCGCAAAGACGGCAATTTTCCAGGTATTCGGGCCCATGGCAGTACCCATAAGATAATGTTGTATGCTGATGATGCATTGGTACTGATTACACAACCTCAAAAATCAATTCCAGCTCTCCTTAAAATTATTAACCAATTTTCATGTTTGTCTGGTTATAGAGTTAACTGGATAAAATCAGAAATTCTCCCTCTAACATCTTATTGCCCTAAAACACTGTTTACATTTGGTCAAAATATAGGCTTCTCTTGGCCAAAATTAGGAATTAAATATCTTGGCATCCTGTTTCCTCACACTTTATCGGATCTGATTCAGATTAATTTTGAGCCTTTGCTCGAAAAATTTAAAATAGACATAGAAAGGTGGTCACCTCTTTTTTTGTCTCTCTGGGGCAAGGTCAATGTTATTAAGATGATTTGTGCACCCCGATTTAATTACCTTCTGCAATCTCTTCCTCTTAGGATCCCAGTTGGTTATTTTCGACAATTTGATAGGTTGTGCAATAAGTTTTTATGGAATGGTAAGCGCCCTAGATTAAAGTTGAAAAGATTACAGAAGTCTACAGATTCAGGAGGTTTGGGGGTCCCAAATTTAGTTTTATATCATTACGCTTTTAGTCTTAGACATTTGATTCATTGGGCTCTCCCCCCTGAGAGAGCTCCCCCTTGGTTTTATTCGGAGAGTTACCTGAGCAGCCCTCTTCCCTTAGTACATCTAATCACAATCAAACTTTCTTCTGAATTTCAGTCGCATCCTATTGTATCCTTTTTACAATACATTTGGAAGAGGGTTGCTTCTATACTAGAGTTTAGCTCTCATCTTCATTCTATGGCTTCTATTTGGCTTAACCCAAGTCTCCATATTGGAAAATCCCCATTTATGTGGAAAATCTGGGTGAAAAAGGACATTTTGATGTTAAAAGATCTATATGAAGGAGGAGCTCTCAAATCATTTGATGTTCTACGGGCACAGTATGGGCTACCACAGAATCAGATTTGGAAATATTTACAACTTCGACATCTGCTGTGTCAAGTCTTTGGATCTACAACTACCCCTCCTCCTGATGTAGATTGGCTCATCCAGGCTTTGAATTCCTGTGGTAAAAGATCTAAGGCCTCAAATTTCTATTTAATGCTCCTTAAGAGCTCAAATAAAGATTCTTCATTCCTTAAACACGTATGGGAAAAAGATCTGAATTCACAATTTACTGATGTTGAATGGGCAAATATTTTAAAGAATGGGAAGAAAGTGTCTAGGGAATTGAAAACCAGACTTGTTCAATTTAAAATTTTGAATCGATTTTACTGGACACCTCGTAAAATGTTGAGAGCGAATCTCATTCATTCTTCAAGCTGCTGGAGACGTCTACAGGGGGAGGGGACATTAATCCTTATGATCTGGAGTTGTCTGGTAATACAGGACTTTTTTTTTTTTTCCACAATATCTTTATTGAACCTTTTTTTTTTTTAACAAACATGATACAAACAATCAAACACTAACACTAAAGTACTACAAAAAAAAAAAAATGCACTAAAAACACCAACAACCACCAACAAAATCAAGTCTTCAACAATGCTCCTCTGTTTAGTCTAGACAATCCAATACATAAGTATACATATTATGTTCACCAGTTTGGAATTTACAAGGTCCACACACATCATTCACCTTCTTCTTCAAGAGTTATGTTTAAATTTTTTACATAATCAATAAAAGGTCTCCATATATTCTCAAACACAATTTCCTTTGATTTCAGTATATATGTTATTCTTTCTAATGGAAGGTTTGTTAACATCTGTCTTAACCACTGAGTCACATCTGGTCTATGAGTCTTTTTCCATAATAGTGCAATACATTTTTTGGCATTAAGCAAACTGAGGTCTATGAATGTTCTTTCACTTTTATTAAAATTATGCTTTTCTGGGTACAGACCCAACAAAAACAGTTTAGGATTCAGTATGATTTGTTTTGAGATTATTTTTTCAATTGTTACCCTCACCTCTTCCCAAAACATTCTTATTAATCTACATTCCCATAAACAATGAAATAGGGTTCCTTTACTTTCCATGCATTTTGTGCATGTATCTGGTATATTTTTGTTATATCTATTTAACTCCTCCGGTGTAACATACATCCGCATTAACCATTTGAAATGTATCAATTTAAGGCGTGCATTTATTGATTTGGTTTGAGCTTCTGTACAAGCCAATTCCCATTGTTCCTCTGAAATTTCAATTTGCAGATCTTCTTTCCAGTAGTTTAATCTTTTCAGTGAATTTTCACTTGAAGATAGTGTCAATGAGTTATAAAACTCTGAAATAATACCCTTTCTTTTACTATCTTTCATCATCATTTTTTCCAAGGATGAATAAATAGGTCGAGTGAGAGCTTTATTTTGATTTGATCAAATAAAGTTTCTAAGTTGAAGATATTTAAAAAAATGTGTTCTATTGAGATTAAATTTGATCCTCAGCTCTTCAAAAGACATTATGTTGTCTGCACATGGCAAATATAAATCCTGAATCTTTTGTATCCCTTTTAAATTCCATACTTTAAATACAGCGTCCGCTCTCCCTGGTTTAAAATATTGATTACCCCATATTGGACTAAATTGTGACAATAACTGTGGTTCTTTTAAATAGTTTTTAGCTTCACACCATATTTTGATCATATGCTTTACAAATGGATTTTTAACTTGTTTTTGTAATTTTTTTGCCGAATCTGAGTATATGAATATGGGAAGAGGTAAAGGTAAATTGTATGATTCCATTTCAGTCCAGTGAGGGAGATCATTTGATGAAAAATAATATGTCATAGACCTCAGTTGTGCCGACCAATAATACAACATAAAATTTGGACATTTCAGACCTCCACGATCAAATGGTAAATATAATAAAGACAAACGTAATCTAGCCCTCCTGTTGTTCCATATAAATTCCACTAACTTTTTTTTTATTCTTGAGAATAGATCTAAAGGTGGTGATAAGGGAATGTATTGAAATAAATAAAGTATTTTAGGTAAAATATTACTTTTAAGTATATTGATTCTCCCGATCATCGACATTGGTAGTGACATCCATCTCTGAGTTAACTCATTGATATCTGACATTAAGGCTTCATAGTTGACGCTGGCGACTGATTCTAGCTTAGGCATAATTTGGATTCCTAAATATTTAAACTGATTTACAACATTGAATTGATTTACCTCAGGGGCTGGGTAATTTCTCTGGGTCTCATTTAGCATTAATATTGAAGATTTAGTTTTATTTATTTTATATCCTGATATTTCCCCAAAATTCTTTATTAAATTCAACAAGGTTGGAATTGATTTTTTTAGATTCAACATAAACAAAATTATATCATCGGCGTACAGGGAGATTTTATGTTCTGTTGGTCCAACTTTAATTCCATATATTTGTGAATGTAAACGTATCGCTATCGCTAAAGGTTCAATTGCCATAGTAAACAGTAAAGGTGAAAGTGGACAGCCTTGTCGACATCCTCTATTGATTTTTATTGGTTTTGAAATATTGTTATTTGTTAGGATTTCTGCTGTAGCATTATTGTATATTATTTGAACCCATTTTATGAAATTATTTCCAAGTCCAAACCTTTGTAGGACTTCAAAAAGAAAGGGCCATTCAACTCTATCAAAGGCCTTTTCGGCGTCCAATGATAGGAGAGCTGTATCCGGTGCTTCTTTATAGGAATAAATAATATTAAATAGTCTTCTTACATTATGGAAGCCTTGTCTACCCTTTATAAAGCCATTCTGATCTCGATTAATAATATTTGGTAAAATTTCTTGTATTCGTCTTGCTAAAATTTTACAGATTATCTTAAGGTCGGCGTTTAATAGGCTTATTGGTCTCATATTTTCACATTTATTAGAGGGCTTACCTGGTTTTGGCAGCAGTATAATTAAGGCATTATTTATGTATGATGGTAAATTATTATTTTGAAATGCTTCTAAAACCATTTCCAAAAAAGGTTTTATTAATTTATTCTTAAATTTTTTATAAAGGTCAACTGGAAGACCATCTGGTCCTGCACTTTTTCCTGATTTCATATTATCAATGGCTAGCCCAACTTCTTCTTGACTAATTTTAGACTCCAATATCTCCCTGTTTTCATTTGGAATACACGGTATAGATAGTTCGTTCAAAAACCCATTTAGTTTTGTTAAATCAGGTTCATTTTTGGTATCATATAATTTTTCATAGTAATCTCTAAAGGCTCTATTAATTTCTAAAGGATCTATAACTACCTGTCCCTTACTTATAATACTGGTAATTGGTGTTTTAATTTCCAATTGTTTAATCTGCCATGCTAATAATTTTCCTGATTTTTCACCTTGTTCATAAAAAGATTGTTTCAATCTTAGAAGACTCGAGGCAGCTCTATTCGCTGATTTTTTGTCGTATTCAGCTCTCAAAATCAGTAATTCATTCTCCAACCTTGGGTCACTTCCTGCATACACTTTTTCCTGAAGACTTTTTATTTTATGTTCCAATTTAGCTCTCTCCTCTCGAGTCTTCTTAGATTTTGATCCTGTATAACTAATAATATGTCCCCTAATAAAAGCTTTGAACGCCTCCCACTTTACACATGCTGATGTTTGTGTAGTATTGATGTCAAAGAACTCGTCTATCTGTTTTTCTATATACTTGACAAATTCCTCATCCTGAAGCCATTTATGCTGAAATTGCCATCTACCTGATTCCTTTGTCAATTTTTTATCTACATATATTAGACAACAGGGTGCATGATCAGAGATCACGATGTTATCATAAAAGCAGTTTTGAATCTTGGACCTTAATTCTGTGGAAATCAAAAAATAATCAATACGTGAGAATGTCTTGTAGGTACTGGAATAACAAGAATAGGCTTTAACTTGTGGTTTCATTTCTCTCCATATATCTAACAATCTCAATTCTTTCATAAAATGATTAATAGTCATCCTACATCCAATGTGCGTACAATCCAGTCCTGTTGATCTATCCACACCTGGATTCAATGTACAATTAAAATCCCCTGCTATTATATGTTGCCCTGTAAGTGATGATAAGATGAGAAATAAATTAGCAAAGAACTTCTGATCATCTATATTGGGACCATATAAGTTCACAAGATTTATATTTTCTAATAGCAAAGAACCTTGAATGATTACATATCTTCCAAATTTGTCTCCAATTACATTTTTCACTTGAAAAGGAACTGATTTATGTATGAGAGTCATAACTCCCCTGGCTCGGGATGAAAATGAAGAGGTGAATACACTTCCCTGCCATCTACTCCTAATTCTTTTAACATCCTCCTCTATCAGATGAGTTTCTTGTAAAAACACAATTCTTGAACCCATGTCCTTTATTTTATTCATAACTTGTTTAAGTTTTTTTAAATTTTGTAGACCTCTGCAATTCCATGAAGTTAAATTAAGATTAACACTTTGGTCCATGATCAATAGAGAGTTTGGGATTACCTTGCAGTGTAAACATGCTCATACAGAGAAGCAAAAACATGAGTGGTTGAACATTCATCCTACAAACTACACACAAACAAATTTCCCCTTCCCACACTTGCGGCAAACCCCCCAAAAGCAAAAGAAAAATTCTGTCTCCCGATATAGCCATCGACCGTTCCACACCCACGGGGAACAGCCTAAGCCACTCCTTCTTCATCCTCCCAATCACCCTAACTTTACTGCTTTTAATGACGTAACATTAACTCTCCTCTGTAGTTTTCCTACTTAACTCCAAAATTTTTAACAACTTTGTACATCATAGTTTTTTTTTTGTTTGTTTTTTTTTGTTTTGTTTTTTTAATATATAATACAATCTATATTTTGTAAACTTACTATTTACTTCAAGTCAGTCAGATGCCTGTGCAAATGCTTAATTATTCTACCTTATATTTTGTTCATGCTTAGCTCCCACCAGTCTCTTCTTCTTCTTTGATCTTCTTGATGAACTCCTGCGCCTCCTCTGGGGTCTTGAAGATGTGGGTTCTGCCCTCATACGTGGTCAGCAGTCGCGCAGGATAGATTACACCATGACGAATCCCAAGGTTGCGCAGCTCCTTACGTACGGGATCAAACTGCTTCCTCAATTGCTGGATTCCTGTGGCCAAATCTGGGTAGAACCGCACCTGCTGGTCCTGGTGTTTAATCTCTCCTTTAGCACGTGCAGCGTTGAAGATCTTCATCCTGTCTCTGTTGCTAAGAAACTTCATAATTAAGGTCCTCGGCGGTCCCTTATCTCTCCGTGGGCCAATACGATGTGCTTTTTCCAGAATCACTGCTGATTGCAACTCCTCGCTGCCCAGCACCTCCGGAATCCACTTTTCCAGAAAGGAACATACGTCCCGACCTTCTGATTCCTCTGGAAGACCCACCAGCCTCAAATTATTCTGTCTCGACCGAGATTCCAAATCCAAAATATTATCTTCCAGAGATTTTTTTTTTTTTTTCCAAAGTGCGCACCTTTAATTGAAGACGGGTGACGTCATCTTCAGCACTAGCGAGACGGAGCTCCATCTGCGCCGTTCGTTCTACACAGTCACCCAATTCCTTTCTTATTCCTTCCAACGCTGTCATAATCCCATCAAATCTAGAGGAAAAGTCCGCTCTCATTGAACTCATGGCAGCCATCAGCGCATCTGCGCCATTCCCCGCAAATATCGCACCGTTGCCAGCCTCCTCCGCCATATATGGAGTTTTGTTTGCTGCGTCACAGACCTGAAAGTCCGTTAATTTGGACTGTTTCGGCGGCTCGCTTTTTCCTTTTCCTGGTTTTCCAGCCTTAGGCTTCGCCGACATATCCTCGCCCAAATGCTGGGATACGTTCTGTCCCAAATGAGAGAGTTATTTGCCGATTTTTTTTTTCCAGGAGCAGAGCAGAGCGAGACACGTCCGTCCTACGTGGCAGCCATAACCGGAAGTCGTAATACAGGACTTTTGGTTGCAGATCCATAGACATATTATGACAATTGTTAAGCAAGAAGTGCCATTTACTCAGAGACTTTTTGTCCTTGGGGATCCATCAACGATTCAGGACCCAATCTCTGATGCCGAGTGGATTCAGACTGCTCTGATGGTGGGCCGAAAGTTGATCACGTCTTACTGGAAATCTTCCTCTGCCCCACCCGTAGCTCAATGGTTCAGGGTGTTGGGCAAGCTTGCTGCACTAGAACGCCTTTCATATAAACTTCTGGACAGGATGGACAGCTTCTACAATAAGTGGGGATCCTATCTTACCTTTATAGGTGTTGTAGATTAAGCCAATCATCTTAAGAGTATTAGGGTGGAAATGGAATGTTTTATCCTCTCACTGGGTATATTTGGGGGTTTTTTTTGATGGTTTTTTTTGTTTTTTTTGTTTGTTTGTTTGCTTTATTTTCTAAATTGAAAACCCAATAAAATTCAAATTACAAAAAAAAAAAAAATTGTCAATTGTAATAGTGCCCTTTTTCCACATGTTGACACAGTCCCCAGTTGTTAATGAAATAGCTGTAAAAACATTTTAATTAAAGCATGGTGAATCATGCTGTGATTAAACCAAAGGCTACTTTAACAAAGCATTAGCTCAAGTATGTGTAGACTTATGCAACTGGCTAATTAAATGATTTTTTTTTATAAATATAATTTTTCCTTTAACAGATTTGTTTTTCAGGTGAATTCTTCAATTCTACAATAATGGGGGTAAAATTTTGGAAATGATTTATCATGGTTTCATTTTTTAACATCACAAAATTCAAACATTTTAACAGGGGTGTGTACACTTCTTATATTCAATGTAGGACATTAACAGCAATGACTAAATTAGCAAGAAATTAAACTTTGCAAACTGTATAAACTCTTCAGAACAGTCTGGCCTGTGGCCATTTTCAGTACCTTGGTGTATTTATTGAAGCTCTGTAGGATATCCCATCCCCAGTCTCTGTACTTGGGGTTCTTGGTGAATCTGTACATGTAGAAAAGACTTTCCACAGTTTCAGGTCTCAGCAGGTTGTGTCTGTCAGCGGGCTGGGGGGACACAGGAAGAGGTCTCGTTACATTTTATATTAAAAAGAATAACAAAGATTCATTTTAATGCAAATTATAAATTGCTGTTTAAGGGCAGTGCAGGTTGATGAACATTGATATCAGTCAACGTAAACTTGCCAGATTGTAGCCAGTGGCTAATTTCCATCTGTTGTCCGTGGGTTACAATTTTTCCTTCCCCCATTCTATTATGCTGAGCACCAAGCTAGAGGATGGGAAGTGCCATTTTTATATGGTCTTTGGCATGACCCATGACCTCCCGGCGGAGGGGCAAGTGCTCTACCACTAGACCACCACTCCGGTGTGACCCTTAATTTATCCAGGAAGTTACAAAGAAATTGAAAAAATGCAATTTTCAAGACATCTCATGAATCTCATGATAAGAGAAGCATCAAGGAGAATAGCTTCAGTTAAGATTAAATATAAGCATGGAGAAAACAGATTTATACTGGACATAAGAAACTTTCAGAATTTCAAACCTACATTCATATCAGAGAGAAAACAGAATAAAACTGAAATTAGTTATGTTTTCAAGCATGAAGAATCAAAAGGAAAATATGTTTTGAAAACCTCCTTAGGCGAGATGGTGCACTGAATAGTAAAGCACAAAATATTCCATTGTCAGTTTTGGTAAAATGACTGCAAGCCTTTCATACAGTAGTTTGTAGATGCATAGAAGGTATAGCCTTCCAAAAGGAATCATTGTGGGTTTTCTGTGAAATACTGGACATTAGAAAATAATGTGGATTTTTGTGCATGTGTGATATGGCAAAAAAACAAACACCACCTACAACCTAATCAGACCCATATACATATAGCGTGCGTCACAAGGAAGCTGACAGCAGCATTAATAAATCTAACATATTGTGTGTTCTCCATCAAACTACATACAGTATATTTATACTATATATTTAAACAATATATGTATAGTTTTGCAAGTTTCAAAAATGTGAAAAGGAAAACCTCCATGGAAAGATGATAATCAATGAAACTCTGAAATTTGCATTAAAGATTTATGAGTTTGGCAGGGTGGATTAACCTGTGATTCACTATAGATAAATGTGCACAAAGCTGATGGAAACAGTTGAGCCTCATTTGTCATGATAATATTTCTGCACAGACAAGTGCTCTGCAGACCAGGGGACAAGGGGGCACTGAGCAGCTACTTCTGCTGGCCCACCAGCCCTTGTAGAGCAGGATAACATGGAATCTCTTCTACCACACTTGGTGTGGGCAACCTTAATAGTTCCACTGGTTCTGATCGCTCAATAGTTGGGCCCACTGCCACTCACTGAAATCCACAGAAAATTTTGTACTCAGCAAATGATCAAAAATGCACAATAAACATGCAAAATAGTTGCAAGGAAACACAGTAATAGGAACCATTATATCAAACATGCAAGACCTTCAACTTTCAGGCTATATCATCCACCTCTTCCAAGAAGCATTCCCAATAAACCTGAGAAACTCTCCTTTAACACCCAAAACTACCTCAAACACCTCGATTAGGATCAGTCAGGAAGCATCTTAGTGAAATTTGCGAACAAACTCCACTACGTTCTGTTGATGTGAGAAGCCTTTCCTAATGACTGAGCCAATCAGTGTTTAGAGAAAGCTTTTTCTGCTGTTTATATCCCCGAGCATCATACGTGCCAGTGTGAAAACAGAAATGGAGGAAAAATGTGCTCCCATCCTTAGATTCACCTTTGCTATGACTAACTGAATGAGCTGAGACGGCATGCCATAATTTGATACTTTGTAATTAAAGCGAAATAGAAAATATAATCAGCAAAGCATTTCTCGCAGTCTGTATTAGGTATAACAAGCAGCGATCAAATCAAATATTTATCAGTCAGGTCAAATATTCATCCAAAAAGTCTGGATATGTTCTTAACTTCTTATCCCACCTCAGGTGCAATTTTCATGAAAATCCTTTCATAACTTTTTAATGTGGTTCTACAAACAGATGAGTCTAATTGGATATGCTCCATGGTGGAGGTAAAGAGGAAAAAGATAACCAAGCTCATACCTGTCACAGCCTTACCTTGACAACAACATCTTGCCCATCACTTGACTGCAGGCTGAAGTGTGCAATCTCTGGACTCAAGCCAGTTTCCATCTGTTTGTACATCTGGTGACAGGTCTCCATCAGCTGCATGGCCAGATCCATGTGGTCCCCTGGGAGGCCATTGTGGGCCCCAAGAGCCAGAGTTCCTGGCAGAAAGCATACCAGGTGATCCTGTAAATCACAGGCAATATCAGTGATACAGTCAGGAAGGGAGTTAGATGTGAGGATGCATAATAATGAGAGCTGGGATTGATTAAGCCAGCTGACAGAGCAAAGTACTGACTGAACATGATTTTTGTACAGATATAAATTGAATGAGACCAGAGAGAGTGATTGATTAAACAAGCAGGCTCTGTCTGAGGATTAGACTGATTTTAGCACTGCTCGGAATAGGCCATAAATGATTCAGCGAATTACCACACACAGTAGCCTAAGAAACCAACATTCAGAACCTATAATTACGGTAATCTTACCATTGTTGGTTACTTTCTTTCCCATCTTAATACTTCCCCTACTGTGTGTGCTCATGTATCAACTCTAAAACAAGTCATGTAGTCACATGACTCTGCCTTGTCTAATCAGTGATTGGAAGCAGAGGAAGACACAGGGCAAGCTGTCTCTACCAAAGAAAAATGCTGTCTCTGTGGAGGAACAAATAAGTTCAGGCGAGATGCGGCGAGCTGGAAGGTTTTAGAGTTTTATTCCTCCATCATGAGACACACTTGTGCTGTGTGTGTGTGCGTCCTGTGTGTGCGTGTGTGTGTGTTATTTTTATTTTTTATTTATTTATTTATGCAGGGACATGCACAATATACATTGACCTTAAAGAGGAAAGGTGCATTGTACCAAGTTATAGCACAAGTGCTAATTTCCACCTGTAGTCCCTGGGCAGGCTGGTGTTAGCATTAATAAAAGCAGATATTTGCTAAAACTACAAGTAAGCATTAAAGGCCTCGGACAGTGACATTTTTTTATTGAACCAATAAACTGATTGTGACTTCCGGTTATGGCTGCCACGTAGGACGGACGTGTCTCGCTCTGCTCTGCTCTGCTCTGCTCCTGGAAAAAAAAAAATCGGCAAATAACTCTCTCATTTGGGACAGAACGTATCCCAGCATTTGGGCGAGGATATGTCGGCGAAGCCTAAGGCTGGAAAACCAGGAAAAGGAAAAAGCGAGCCGCCGAAACAGTCCAAATTAACGGACTTTCAGGTCTGTGACGCAGCAAACAAAACTCCATATATGGCGGAGGAGGCTGGCAACGGTGCGATATTTGCGGGGAATGGCGCAGATGCGCTGATGGCTGCCATGAGTTCAATGAGAGCGGACTTTTCCTCTAGATTTGATGGGATTATGACAGCGTTGGAAGGAATAAGAAAGGAATTGGGTGACTGTGTAGAACGAACGGCGCAGATGGAGCTCCGTCTCGCTAGTGCTGAAGATGACGTCACCCGTCTTCAATTAAAGGTGCGCACTTTGGAAAAAAAAAATAAATCTCTGGAAGATAATATTTTGGATTTGGAATCTCGGTCGAGACAGAATAATTTGAGGCTGGTGGGTCTTCCAGAGGAATCAGAAGGTCGGGACGTATGTTCCTTTCTGGAAAAGTGGATTCCGGAGGTGCTGGGCAGCGAGGAGTTGCAATCAGCAGTGATTCTGGAAAAAGCACATCGTATTGGCCCACGGAGAGATAAGGGACCGCCGAGGACCTTAATTATGAAGTTTCTTAGCAACAGAGACAGGATGAAGATCTTCAACGCTGCACGAGCTAAAAAAGGAGAGATTAAACACCAGGACCAGCAGGTGCGGTTCTACCCAGATTTGGCCACAGGAATCCAGCAATTGAGGAAGCAGTTTGATCCCGTACGTAAGGAGCTGCGCAACCTTGGGATTCGTCATGGTGTAATCTATCCTGCGAGACTGCTGACCACGTATGAGGGCAGAACCCACATCTTCAAGACCCCAGAGGAGGCGCAGGAGTTCATCAAGAAGATCAAAGAAGAAGAAGAGACTGGTGGGAGCTAAGCATGAACAAAATATAAGGTAGAATAATTAAGCATTTGCACAGGCATCTGACTGACTTGAAGTAAATAGTAAGTTTACAAAATATAGATTGTATTATATATTAAAAAAACAAAACAAAAACAAAACAAACAAAAAAAAAACTATGATGTACAAAGTTGTTAAAAATTTTGGAGTTAAGTTGGAAAACTACAGAGGAGAGTTAATGTTACGTCATTAAAAGCAGTAGAGTTAGGGTGATTGGGAGGATGAAGAAGGAGTGGCTTAGGCTGTTCCCCGTGGGTGTGGAACGGTCGATGGCTATATCGGGAGACAGAATTTTTCTTTTGATTTTGGGGGGTTTGCCACAAGTGTGGGAAGGGGAAATTTGTTTGTGTGTAGTTTGTAGGATGAATGTTCAACCACTCATGTTTTTGCTTCTCTGTATGAGCATGTTTACACTGCAAGGTAATCCCAAACTCTCTATTGATCATGGACCAAAGTGTTAATCTTAATTTAACTTCATGGAATTGCAGAGGTCTACAAAATTTAAAAAAACTTAAACAAGTTATGAATAAAATAAAGGACATGGGTTCAAGAATTGTGTTTTTACAAGAAACTCATCTGATAGAGGAGGATGTTAAAAGAATTAGGAGTAGATGGCAGGGAAGTGTATTCACCTCTTCATTTTCATCCCGAGCCAGGGGAGTTATGACTCTCATACATAAATCAGTTCCTTTTCAAGTGAAAAATGTAATTGGAGACAAATTTGGAAGATATGTAATCATTCAAGGTTCTTTGCTATTAGAAAATATAAATCTTGTGAACTTATATGGTCCCAATATAGATGATCAGAAGTTCTTTGCTAATTTATTTCTCATCTTATCATCACTTACAGGGCAACATATAATAGCAGGGGATTTTAATTGTACATTGAATCCAGGTGTGGATAGATCAACAGGACTGGATTGTACGCACATTGGATGTAGGATGACTATTAATCATTTTATGAAAGAATTGAGATTGTTAGATATATGGAGAGAAATGAAACCACAAGTTAAAGCCTATTCTTGTTATTCCAGTACCTACAAGACATTCTCACGTATTGATTATTTTTTGATTTCCACAGAATTAAGGTCCAAGATTCAAAACTGCTTTTATGATAACATCGTGATCTCTGATCATGCACCCTGTTGTCTAATATATGTAGATAAAAAATTGACAAAGGAATCAGGTAGATGGCAATTTCAGCATAAATGGCTTCAGGATGAGGAATTTGTCAAGTATATAGAAAAACAGATAGACGAGTTCTTTGACATCAATACT
This sequence comes from Pholidichthys leucotaenia, assembly GCA_020510985.1. Taxonomy (NCBI): domain Eukaryota; kingdom Metazoa; phylum Chordata; class Actinopteri; order Cichliformes; family Pholidichthyidae; genus Pholidichthys; species Pholidichthys leucotaenia. The sequence goes on from CM035846.1 coordinate 93,296,696, forward strand.
ACACAAACATCAGCATGTGTAAAGTGGGAGGCTTTCAAAGCTTTTATTAGGGGACATATTATTAGTTATACAGGATCAAAATCTAAGAAGACTCGAGAGGAGAGAGCTAAATTGGAACATAAAATAAAAAGTCTTCAGGAAAAAGTGTATGCAGGAAGTGACCCAAGGTTGGAGAATGAATTACTGATTTTGAGAGCTGAATACGACAAAAAATCAGCGAATAGAGCTGCCTCGAGTCTTCTAAGATTGAAACAATCTTTTTATGAACAAGGTGAAAAATCAGGAAAATTATTAGCATGGCAGATTAAACAATTGGAAATTAAAACACCAATTACCAGTATTATAAGTAAGGGACAGGTAGTTATAGATCCTTTAGAAATTAATAGAGCCTTTAGAGATTACTATGAAAAATTATATGATACCAAAAATGAACCTGATTTAACAAAACTAAATGGGTTTTTGAACGAACTATCTATACCGTGTATTCCAAATGAAAACAGGGAGATATTGGAGTCTAAAATTAGTCAAGAAGAAGTTGGGCTAGCCATTGATATTATGAAATCAGGAAAAAGTGCAGGACCAGATGGTCTTCCAGTTGACCTTTATAAAAAATTTAAGAATAAATTAATAAAACCTTTTTTGGAAATGGTTTTAGAAGCATTTCAAAATAATAATTTACCATCATACATAAATAATGCCTTAATTATACTGCTGCCAAAACCAGGTAAGCCCTCTAATAAATGTGAAAATATGAGACCAATAAGCCTATTAAACGCCGACCTTAAGATAATCTGTAAAATTTTAGCAAGACGAATACAAGAAATTTTACCAAATATTATTAATCGAGATCAGAATGGCTTTATAAAGGGTAGACAAGGCTTCCATAATGTAAGAAGACTATTTAATATTATTTATTTTAATAAAGAAGCACCGGATACAGCTCTCCTATCATTGGACGCCGAAAAGGCCTTTGATAGAGTTGAATGGCCCTTTCTTTTTGAAGTCCTACAAAGGTTTGGACTTGGAAATAATTTCATAAAATGGGTTCAAATAATATACAATAATGCTACAGCAGAAATCCTAACAAATAACAATATTTCAAAACCAATAAAAATCAATAGAGGATGTCGACAAGGCTGTCCACTTTCACCTTTACTGTTTACTATGGCAATTGAACCTTTAGCGATAGCGATACGTTTACATTCACAAATATATGGAATTAAAGTTGGACCAACAGAACATAAAATCTCCCTGTACGCCGATGATATAATTTTGTTTATGTCGAATCTAAAAAAATCAATTCCAACCTTGTTGAATTTAATAATGAATTTTGGGGAAATATCAGGATATAAAATAAATAAAACTAAATCTTCAATATTAATGCTAAATGAGACCCAGAGAAATTACCCAGCCCCTGAGGTAAATCAATTCAATGCTGTAAATCAGTTTAAATATTTAGGAATCCAAATTATGCCTAAGCTAGAATCAGTCGCCAGCGTCAACTATGAAGCCTTAATGTCAGATATCAATGAGTTAACTCAGAGATGGATGTCACTACCAATGTCGATGATCGGGAGAATCAATATACTTAAAAGTAATATTTTACCTAAAATACTTTATTTATTTCAATACATTCCCTTATCACCACCTTTAGATCTATTCTCAAGAATAAAAAAAAAGTTAGTGGAATTTATATGGAACAACAGGAGGGCTAGATTACGTTTGTCTTTATTATATTTACCATTTGATCGTGGAGGTCTGAAATGTCCAAATTTTATGTTGTATTATTGGTCGGCACAACTGAGGTCTATGACATATTATTTTTCATCAAATGATCTCCCTCACTGGACTGAAATGGAATCATACAATTTACCTTTACCTCTTCCCATATTCATATACTCAGATTCGGCAAAAAAATTACAAAAACAAGTTAAAAATCCATTTGTAATATGGGGTAATCAATATTTTAAACCAGGGAGAGCGGACGCTGTATTTAAAGTATGGAATTTAAAAGGGATACAAAAGATTCAGGATTTATATTTGCCATGTGCAGACAACATAATGTCTTTTGAAGAGCTGAGGATCAAATTTAATCTCAATAGAACACATTTTTTTAAATATCTTCAACTTAGAAACTTTATTCGATCAAATCAAAATAAAGCTCTCACTCGACCTATTTATTCATCCTTGGAAAAAATGATGATGAAAGATAGTAAAAGAAAGGGTATTATTTCAGAGTTTTATAACTCATTGACACTATCTTCAAGTGAAAATTCACTGAAAAGATTAAACTACTGGAAAGAAGATCTGCAAATTGAAATTTCAGAGGAACAATGGGAATTGGCTTGTACAGAAGCTCAAACCAAATCAATAAATGCACGCCTTAAATTGATACATTTCAAATGGTTAATGCGGATGTATGTTACACCGGAGGAGTTAAATAGATATAACAAAAATATACCAGATACATGCACAAAATGCATGGAAAGTAAAGGAACCCTATTTCATTGTTTATGGGAATGTAGATTAATAAGAATGTTTTGGGAAGAGGTGAGGGTAACAATTGAAAAAATAATCTCAAAACAAATCATACTGAATCCTAAACTGTTTTTGTTGGGTCTGTACCCAGAAAAGCATAATTTTAATAAAAGTGAAAGAACATTCATAGACCTCAGTTTGCTTAATGCCAAAAAATGTATTGCACTATTATGGAAAAAGACTCATAGACCAGATGTGACTCAGTGGTTAAGACAGATGTTAACAAACCTTCCATTAGAAAGAATAACATATATACTGAAATCAAAGGAAATTGTGTTTGAGAATATATGGAGACCTTTTATTGATTATGTAAAAAATTTAAACATAACTCTTGAAGAAGAAGGTGAATGATGTGTGTGGACCTTGTAAATTCCAAACTGGTGAACATAATATGTATACTTATGTATTGGATTGTCTAGACTAAACAGAGGAGCATTGTTGAAGACTTGATTTTGTTGGTGGTTGTTGGTGTTTTTAGTGCATTTTTTTTTTTTTGTAGTACTTTAGTGTTAGTGTTTGATTGTTTGTATCATGTTTGTTAAAAAAAAAAAAAAGGTTCAATAAAGATATTGTGGAAAAAAAAAATTAGGTCAATCAAAGTTTGTGAATTTTTAGTCAGTCTTGTAGGTTTATTTAGCGAGGCATGTAAAGCAAGCTCTTTTATACAGACAAGAGAGAATGCATGGTACATTTGCATATTGATATAAATATCAGTCAATACATATCAATCGCGTGATTAATTGGCGCCGGACTTCCTCTCCTTAATCCGGGGATGTATAACAATAGTCATTGCTCTGGTTGTCCCCCTAGGGGCTCTCTGTCCGTATGCAAATTGTCGTCTGCTTAGTGCAGGCTGGCTGAGTGTGAAGATTGAATGTCCATGTAGATTGTGGTGGGTCACCACATCTCCATCATTTAGATGCCATGAGCCCAGTTACATGGTCACAGAGATAAATGGGGATAATCTACCAATGGTAACAGACCAGACAGTCAAAGAAAGAGCAGCTCTTTCCAGCCAGGCAAAATCACCCCGAGAGTGCTAAGATCTCTTGCCCTAGCCATTTACCAAAACATATTCAAGATACAGTTATCTAGTATCTATAAAGTGAGTGTCTATAATCTATACCTGAGCCACCACCGGAGTGGAGTGGTGGCTCAGTTGGTAGAGCATCCGCCCCACACCCGGGAGGCAGGGGTTCAAATCCCGGCCGGGTCATGCCGAAGACCATATAAAAGTGGAACTTCCTGCCGTCCAGCTTGGTGCTCAGCAATAATGGAATGGAGGAGGGAAATCTGTGGCGGCGCCTTGCATGGCAGCGGCCCTCTGATTCTGCACTGGGGTGTGTGTGATTGACACTGTAGATTGGTAAAGCACAATCTCGTTCTACTGTACATGATTGGTTGTACGGTTGAATGACAATAAGGGTGATTTAATTTAATTTAATTTAAATTCAAGACATCTGTTTGTGTGTGTGTGTTTGTTCCTCAGATATCTCTCAAACCGTTCGTCACACTGACCTAAAGATTTTAAACATGCTTTGTTGAAGCTACGAGGGTGGGCATCCCAGAATATGGAGTCACTCAGTCAAAATATGTAATTTTTATCAATAAAACTTCAGCCACCGCTATGTGACCACTCTATGTCTTCATCCCCTGGCTTCAAGAAGTGTGGGCGGGGTTTCGGATTGACTCCGTGCTCATTGGAGAATACGCAGCATCACGGCCATGCTGATTGGATAATACAGCATTACGACCTGTCAGTCACCACAACACTTGCTGCTGAGGTTATGAGGGTGTGCATCCACGAGTATGGAGCCGCTTAGTCAATCATATACCATAAAGTTGCGTATTCACCATAGAGAACGTGCGGGGGGGGGGGGGGGGGTGCCAGGGACCCACGCATCCACGAGTATGGAGCCACTATATACCATAAAGTTGCGTAGGTCTAATGGATATATTCGCCATAGAGAACACAAGGTGCAGGGGTGGGGGTGGGGCGCTGCCGGGGACCCATGGTGCCGCAATGACATCACTGGCACACAAGTAAGGCAGCAGCCGAGACTCCCGTTAACCGGCCAACACTGGTGTCCCACCATGTGCTCCACGAACGTTCGGGGGGAGGCATCCTCAGCCTGCCTGGTCAGTGGTAGACTAAAGTCCCAACTGCTGCTTCATTGTGGAGTGGAATGACCAGATCAACGGCATATTACATGTGGACACATGTTTTGCCTAAACAACAGCAAAAATGTCCAAACAACGAATTAAATCATTTTTATTTAAATATTTACAGACAAATGGGAAACACTGATGCAAAACTTGCAGCCAAATGGGTCATTCTGCTGTGTGTGTGTGACACTGGTGAAGGGATCGGCACTGTACCATGGATGCTCTGAATTTCCCTCTATTGATCAATAAAGTATACTGTACAAGATACAAATACAAAAAATCATAATACAAATAATAATGTTCAGTGTTTTGTACTTATAATATTGCTAAAATATAAAAGGATGCACTACAGTGGGTCTCAAATATCCATCCATCCATCTTCTACTGCTTTTCCGGAGGTCCGGGTAGCGGAGGCAGCAGTTCAAGCAGAGAAGCCCAGACTTCCCTCTCCCCAGCCACCTGCTCCAGCTCTTCAGAGAGGATACCAAGGTGTTCCCAGACCAGCTGGGAGACATAGTCTCTCCACCGAGTCCTGGGTCTGCCCCGGGGACTCCTCCCAGTGGGACGTGCCTGAAACACCTCAAGTGGGAGGCGCCCAGGAGGCATCCTAATCAGATGCCCATACCACCTCAACTGGGTCCTTTCAATATGGAGGAGCAACGGTTCTACTCTGAGCCTCTCCCGGATGACTGAGCTCCTCATCCTGTCTCTGAGGGTGAGTCCAGCAATCCTATGGAGAAAGCTCATTTCAGCTGCTTGTATCCTCGATCTTGTTCTTTCGGTCATTACCCAAAGCTCGTGACCATAGGTGAGAGTAGGAACATACATAGATTGACTGGTAAATCGACAGCTTTGCCTTAGAACTCAGCTCCCTCTTCACCACAACAGACCGGTACAACGTCCGCATCACTGCAGATGCTGCTCCAATCTGTCAATCTCTCGCTCCATTTTCCCCTCACTCGTGAATAAGACCCCAAGATACTTAAACTCCCCCACTTGGGGCAGGAGCTTGTCCCCAACCCAGAGAGGACAATCCACCTTTTTCCAGCTGAGGACCATGGAGTTTGCCCAACCAGTTTACATGTGCTTTGTGGACTTAGAGAAGGCATTCGACCGCATCCCTCATGGATTTTTGTGGGGGGTGCTTCGCGAGTATGGGGTATCGGGCTTGTTGTTACGAGCTATTCGGTCTCTGTACGACCGTTGTGAGAGTTTGGTTCGTATTGCCAACACTCGGTCGGACTCATTCCCAGTGAGAGTTGGACTCCGCCAGGGCTGCCCTTTGTCACCGATCCTGTTCATAATTTTTATGGACAGGATTTCTAGGCGCAGCCAGGGAACGGAGGGTGTCATGCTTGGGTCTCAAATATAATATGTATAATATGACCATATAATAATATGTATAATTATTTTACCATATAAAAATATGTATAAAATAAAAAATATGTATAATATGACCATAGCATCACACAATGATGCCATGGTCATTAAACCAGGTTTTGATACTTTTGGCAGTGTGGGGGGGGTGTCAAGTCCTGCTGGAAAATGAAATCAGCTTCTTCATAAAGCTTGTTATGAGAGGGAAGCATGAAATGCTCTAAAATTTCCTGGTAGACGACTGTGCTGACTTTGGTCTTGATAAAACACAGTGGACAAACACCAGCAGATGACCTCTGTTCAGATAAAAGTAAATTTTGCATTTCATTTGGAAATCAAAGTCCCAGAGTCTGGAGAAAGAGTGGAGAGGCACAGAATCTAAGTTGCTTGAGGCTTAGTGTGAAGTTTCCACAGTCAGTAATGATTTGAGGAACCATGTCATCTGCTGGTGTTGGTTCACTGTGTTTTATTAAGACCAAAGTCAGCGCCATCATCTACCAGGAAATTTTAGAGCACTTCATGCTTCCTTCTGCTGACAAGCTTTATGGAGAAGCTGATTTCATTTTCCAGCAGGACTTGGCACCCCCCACACTGCCAAAAGTATCAAAACCTGGTTTAATGACCATGGCATCATTGTGTTTGATTGGCCAGCAAACTCTCCTGACCTAAAGCCCATAGAGAATCTATGGAGGACTGTCAAGAGGAAGATGAGAGACACCAGACCCAATAATGCAGATGAGCTGAAGGTCACTATCAAAGCAACCTGGACCTTCATAACACCTCAGCAGTGCCACAGGCTGATCACCTCCATGCCACACCACATTGATACAGTAATTAATCCAAAAGGATCCCCGACCAAGTATTGAGTGTGTACATGGACATACTTTCCAGTTGGCCAACATTTCTATTAAAAAAAACATTTTTTTAATTTAATTTTATGTAATATTCTAATTTTTTTGAGAAACTGAATTTGGGGTTTTCATGGGCTGTGAGCCATAATCATCAAAATTAAAATAAATGAACACTTGAAATATATCACCCTCTGTGTAATGACTCTATATAATATATGGGTTTCACTTTCTGAAGTGAGTGACAAAAAATATTGAACTTTTTCATGATATTCTAATTTTCTGAGATGTACCTGTAAATAAGGGATAAGGACCTGTACTTATATAACGCTTTTCTAATCTCAAAGACCACTCAAAGCGCTTCACTAGTGCTAACCCTCTATTCTAAGGGCCTATAAAAGACAGATCTCTAGGGACAATTTAGAACAACCAATTAACCTAACATGCATGTCTTTGGATTGTGGGAAGAAACCGCAGCCCCTGGAGTAAACCCACGCAGCACATGAAGAACATGCAAACTCCACACAGAAAGGTTCCTACCCCTGCCAGCCTGGGGATTTGAACCCGGAACCTTCTAGCTATAAGGCAACAGTGCTAACCACTGCACCTGGCTTGTGTTTACATGCACCGAATAAACGGTTTATTGGGCAAATAAACTAGGTGTGTTTTTCATAAACCGATAATTGCCTTTAACTGATAAAGGTAATCAGATTACTCTGTTTACATGACAGTTTGAATAATCAGGTAACTCCAGAAAGCAGATTATAATCGCTTTACTCATGATCATGTAAATGGGATCATTGTCCGACATTAAATCAGACTTGGGACCAGCACCAGGGGTACACTGGTTTGTGCGCTCCCTGTGGTTCGGTTAAACTAGGAGTATTTAACCGATTTCCTAAAACAGAATAAAAACACACTGATTAGGCTGTTTGCATAAGTACTTAAAGAGCAAAGTATTTTCAGAAATCTGATCCTAATCAGTTCATTAGTGTGCATGTAAACATAACCATTTTGGCTTGAGTGAATATAACACAGAGGTAAAACTCAAATGTAAACAGTGCAGAAAGACTGTTTCAATGACCAGAGGGGTATTACATAAAAGTAGAAAAAAGAAAGCCAGGATAAGTGAAAAATCGTGGCTTGACAGGAGACAAACAAAAGCAGCATATTTCTCACCAGCAGAACACCAACTTCTCATGGAAACCTATGAGGAGGTGAAGCATATATCTAAAAAAGGAAAAAATGAGTGCTGTAAATAAAGAAAAAGAAATAGGCTGCGTGTCCACCAAATGCATTTTTTTTTTTTTTTTTTTTTTAGCTGTGGGCGACTATTTTCCATTCATTCTCTATGTTGGTCCAGTGTCTACAGCGCTGAGCGCCCTTGGTGCTGAAACGATCTCGGCGGTGGTCGCTTTTTGTCACGGCACTCAGAGTTGACAAAATTTCAACTTTTCAGACCGGAGCTGAGCTCATCAATATCAGTCAGACCTTTCTAAGTAGCCAATCAGAATAAGGAAGGGCGGGACATACGACGCCAGTACAGTCTGTACTCAGACTCCTGTTTTCTGTGTCATCATATTTTACATCCAGAGCTGTTACCAATGCTAGAATACGTTTCTTGTCCACTGTTATTTAGAGACTGCTATTAAAAAATAAGTAGAAAGTCTGACCATAGGAAAAGCGGAAGCACTGAGCTGTGAGTGACAAGCTGTTGCTGCGATACAGGGCACAGACTTTTTTTCCCCCAGAGCGCAGCGGACAAACGCTGAAAAAAAAAGACGTTCAGGGCAGTCGGGTGACAAAAAAACGCGCTGGAGCATTGTCATCCATGAAAATGAAATTGGGCCTGTGTTGTTCGTGCAGGAGCACAATGACTGGATTAATGATGTTATTTAGGTAGTATCGGCTTGTCACTGTACCATTCACAAGGTGTAGGGCAGTTCTGTATTGACCAGACACACCTGTCCAGACTGGAACACCACCACCACCAAAGGCTTGTCTGGTGACAACAGTGGCTGATGCATAGCACTCTCCTTGACATCTCCAGCATCATTGGTGGCCATCATTTCTGCCCAACATGAATCAACTTTCATCAGAGAACAGCACTGAGGCCCATAGGTCCCTTGTCCAGCGTAAATGCTCCCTGGCCCATACAAGAGGATGACACATGTGCCTGGTGGTGTGGTCAGGTTCCCTTGTAGGTTGTCTAGCATGCAGACTACACTGATGTAAATGGTTTCAAATGGTCTGACGTGACACTTGGGTGCCTCTCACCTCCCTTAAAGGTGCCTGGAGTTGAGTGTCATTCATGATCCAGTTCTACAGGGCACTGTTCACTATTAAGCGGTCATCAGCGTGGGATGTGGCCACAGGGCATCCACTTCTATACCTTTCTGTGACTCTTCCAGTCTCTCCGTATCTCTGTTGCAACCTCCTGATGGCACACTGTGACACTCAAAGCTCAGTGGCCACTTCCCTCTGAGAACATCCTGTTTGAAACCTCGCACTGGCGAGGTACTGTTGATCAATTGTGAGGTGTCGTCTTGGTCTCATGATGTGAAAATGTGAACAGCATGATGAAAAGGACTGTTGAAATACCAATTCTAATTGAACCAGAAAATTTATTGGTCGATTCATGGATCAAACACCTGTTGTGAATTTGGCCGTTAAGCACCTTGTTAGAGAACAGTAAGTTACGCAAAAAGTACCAAAACACTGAACAGTTGGACATGTGCATTCAAAAGGTTAGAGAAGGTCAAATTAAGTTCGCCTGTAAAGGTTCTAGTGCAATTTAGGTGCATCCTGAAATTTCACCTGAAAGTCAAATAACCTTTTCTGAGTGTGTGTGTGTGTGTGTGTGTGTGTGTGTGTGTGTGTACAGTGGTGTGAATAATTGTTTGCCCCCTTCCTGATTTCTCATTTTTTTGTATGTTTGTCACACTTAAATGTTTCAGATCATCAAACAAATTTAAATATTAGACAAAGATAACACAAGTAAACACAAAATGCAGTTTTTAAATGAAGGCGTTTATTATTAAGGGGGAAAAAAATCCAAACCTACATGGCCCTGTGTGAAAAAGTGATTGCTCCCTTAACCTAATAACTGGTTGGGCCACCCTGAGCAGAAACAACTGCAATCAAGCGTTTGCAATAACTAGCAATGAGTCTTTTACAGTGCTGTGGAAGAATTTTGGCCCACTCATCTTTGCAGAATTGCTGTAATTCAGCCACATTGGAAGATTTTCGAGCATGAACCACCTTTTTAAGGTCATGCCACAGCATCTCAATGGGATTCAGGCCAGGACTTTGACGAGCCCACTCCAAAGTCTTCATTTTGTTTTTCTTACGCCATTCAGAGATGGATTTGCTGGTGTGTTTTGGATCACTGTCCTGCTGCAGAACCCAAGTGTGCTTCAGGTAAAGGTCATGAACAGATGGCCAAACATTGTCCTTCAGGAGTTTTGGGTAGACAGCAGAATTCATGATTCCATTTACCACAGCAAAATAACCCCAGACCATCACACTACCACCACCATATTTTACTGTTGGTATGATGTTCCTTTTCTGAAATACTGTGTTACTTTTATGCCAGATGTAATGGGACACACACCTTCCAAAAAGTTCAACTTTTGCCTCATCAGTCCACAGCGTATTTTCCCAAAAGTCTTGGGGATCACCAAGATGTTTTCTGGCAAAACTGAGATGAGCCTTTGTTCTTTTTGCTTAGCAGTGGTTTTCGTCTTGGAACTCTGCCATGCAGGCCATTTTTGACCAGTCTCTTTCTTATGGTGGAGTCATGAACACTGACCTTAACTGAGGCAAGTGAGGCCTGCAGTTCTTTGGATGCTGTTGTGGGGTCTTTTGTGACCTCTTGGATGAGTCGTCACTGCACTCTTGGGGTAATTTTGGTTGGCCAGCCACTCCTTGGAAGATTCACCACTGTTCCATGTTTTCGCCATTTGTGAATAATGGCTCCGACTGTGGTTCGCTGGCGTTCCAAAGCTTTCGAAATGGCTTTATAACGTTTTCCAGACTGACAGAGCTCAGTTACTTTGTTTCTCATTTGTTCCTCAATTTCTTTGGATTGCAGCATGATGTCAAGCTTTTGAGGATCTTTTGGTCTCCTTCACTTTGCCAGGCAGGTCCTATTTAAGTGATTTCTTGATTGACAACAGGAGTGGCAGTAATGAGGTCTGGGTGTGGCTAGAAAAAGTGAACTCAGCTTTCCAAAGATGGGATAAACCACAGTTAATATGTTTCAACCGGGGGGGTGGGGGGGGGGGCAGTCACTTTTTTCACACAGAGCCATGTAGGTTTGGATTTTTTTTTTTTAACCTCAATAATAAACACCATCTAAAAACTGCATTTTGTGTTTACTTGTGCTATCTTTGTCTAACATTTAAATTTGTTTGATAATTTGAAAGTGTGACAAACATACAAAAACGTAAGAACTCAGGAAGGGGGTAAACATTTTTTCATACACACTACTCACAGAAAGTTAGGGATATTTGGCCTTCGGGTGAAATTTATAGAAAATGTAGAAGTTCACGCTTCAGTGATATAATATCATGAAAGTAGGGCATTTAAGTAGAAGCATGATGATTTCCTCATCTCAAACAATTTACTGAAACAAAAGCCAACAACAGTGGTGGGTATACCACAACAAAAAATGTCAATGTCTCAATAACTTGTCAAGTGCCCTTGAGCATCAATTACAGCTCGACAACAATGTCTCATGCTGTTCACAAGTCGACTTATTGTCTGCTGAGGCATGGCATTCCACTCTTCTTGAAGGGCAGCACTCAGGTCACTGAGGTTGTGGGGTGTAGGGTTACGAGCCTCTATACGGCGACTCTGCTGATCTCACAGGTTTTCTATGGGATTCAGGTCGGGAGAAAGTGCAGGCCACTCCATTTGAGGTACCCCAGCCTCCAGCAGCCGTTCCCTAATGCTGCAACCTTGATGAGCTGGAACATTGTCGTCCATGAAGATGAAATTAAGCCTGTGTTGTTCATGCAGGGGCACAATAACTGGATTAATGATGTTATTCACATAATATCGGCTTGTCATTGTACCATTCACAAGGTGTAGGCCAGCTCTGTATTGACCAGACACACCTGCACAGAGTCTAACATGGTGACAACAGTGGCTGATGCATAGTGCTCTTCTTGATGTCTACAACATCGTTGGCAGCCATCATTTCTGCTCAACATGAACAACTTTCATCAGAGAACAGCACTGAGGCCCACTGGTCCCTTGTCCAGCTTAAATGCTCCCTGGCCCATGCAAGACGATGATGCCTGTGCCTGGTGGTGTGGTCAGGTACCCTTGTAGGTCGTCTAGCACGCAGACCACGCTGATGTAAATGGTTTTGAATGATCTGACGTGACACTTGGGCACTTCTCACCTCCCTTAAATGTGCCTGGAGTTGAGTGGCATTCGTGATCTGGCTCCACAGGGCACTGTTCACAATTTCACAATGAAGCCGTCATCAGCGTGGGATGTGGCCTAAGGACGTCCAGTTCTATGCCTTTCTGTGACTCTTCCAGTCTCTCTGTATCTCTGTTACAGCCTGCTGATGACACTCTGTGACACTCAAAGCTCAGTGGCCACTTCCCTCCGAGAACATCCTGTTTGAAGCCTCGCAATGGCGAGGTACTGTTAATCAATTGTTAGGTGTCGTCTTGGTCTTATGATGTGAACAGCATGATGAAGAGGACTGTTTAAATACCAATTCTAACTGAACCAGAAAATGTATTGCTCAATTCATGGATCAAACACTTGTGAATTTTGCTGTTGAGCATTTTGTTAGAGAACAGCATGTTATGCAAACAGTACTAAAACACTGAACAGTTGGACATGTGCATTCAAAAGGTTAGAGAAGGTCAAATTAAGTTCACCTGGAAAGGTTGTAGTGCATTTTAGGTGCATCCTGAAATTTCACCTGAAAGTCGAATATCCCGAATACACACATGGACAAAATTGTTGGTACCCCTCTGTTAATGAAAGAAAAACCCACAATGGTCACAAAAATAACTTGAATCTGACAAAAGTGGTAATAAATAAAAATTCTATGAAAATTAACCAATGAAAATCAGACAATACTTTTGAATTGTGGTTCAACAGAATTGTTTTAAAAAACAAACTCATGAAACAGGCCTGGACAAAAATGATGGTACCCCTAGAAAAGATTGAAAATAATGTGAACATAGGGACATGTTCAACCAAGATGTGTCCTCTAATTAACATCACAGGTGTCTACAAACTTGTAATCAGGCAGTCGGCCTATTTAAAGAGTAACAAGTAGTCACTGTGCTGTTTGGTGACATGGTGTGTACCACACTAAACATGGACCAGAGGAAGCAAAGGAGAGAGTTGTCTCAGGAGATTAGAAAGAAAATTATAGACAAGCATGTTAAAGGTAAAGGCTATAAGACCATCTCCAAGCAGCTTGATGTTCCTGTGACTACAGTTGCACATATTATTCAGAAATTTAAGATCCACGGGACCGTAGCCAACCTCCCTGGACGTGGCCGCAGGAGGAAACTTGATAAAAAATGGAAGAGACGAATAATACGAATGGTAACAAAAGAGCCCAGAACAACCTCTAAACACATTCATGGTGAACTCCAAGGTCAAGGGACATCAGTGTCAGATCACACCATCCGTCGTCGTTTGAGCCAAAGTGGACTTCATGGGAGACGACCAAGGAGGACACCACTTTTGAAAACAAATCATAAAAAAGCTAGACTGGAATCTGCCAAACTGCATGCTGACAAGCCACAAAGCTTCTGGGAGAATGTCCTATAGACAGACGAAACAAAACTGGAACTTTTGGCAAGGCACATCAGCGCTATATTCACAGATGCAAAAATGAAGCATACCAAGAAAAGAACACTGTCCCTACTGTGAAACAGGGAGGAGGTTCTGTTATGTTCTGGGGCTGCTTTGCTGCATCTGGCACAGGGTATCTTGAATCTGTGCAGGGTACAATGAAATCTCAAGACTATCAAGGTATTCTTGAGAGAAATGTGCTGCCCAGTGTCAGACAGCTTGGTCTCAGTCGTCGGTCATGGGTCTTGCAACAGGATAATGACCCAAAACACACAGCTAAAAACACCCAAGAATGGCTAAGAGCGAAACATTGGACTATTCTAAAGTGGCCTTCTATGAGCCCTGATGTAAATCCTATTTAACATCTGTGGAAGGAGCTGAAACATGCCGTCTGGAGAAGGCACTCTTCAAACCTGAGACAACTGGAGCAGTTTGCTCATGAGGAGTGGGCCAGAATACCTGCTGAGAGGTGCAGAAGTCTCATTGATAGTTACAGAAATCGTTTGATTGCAATGATTGCCTCAAAAGGTTGTGCAACAAAATACTAATTTAAGGGTACAATCATTTTTGTCCAGGCCTGTTTCATGAGTTTGTTTTTTAAAATAATTCTGTTGAACCACAATTCAAAAGCATTGTCTGATTTTCATTTATTACCACTTTTATCAGATTCAAGTTATTTCTGTGACCATTGTGGGTTTTTCTTTCATTAACAGAGGGGTACCAACAATTTTGTCCACGGCTCTGTGTGTGTGTGTGTGTGTGTGTGTGTGTGTGTGTGTGTGTGTGTGTGAAAATGCTTTTCCTTGAAACTAGCTAGCTCAGGGCAGTCTGCTACTGAGAAAGAGACGGCATCTGGCAGGGCCTCAAGCCCGGACACTGGTACGGTGCTGGATCCTATTGCCTCTCTCCACCATGAATTACGTTCATTCAAGACAGAGATTGGAGGCATAATTGATGTAAGAATTGACCAGCTTTCGGCTACTATTAAGGGAGAGCTAACAGCCCTTAAATGTGAAACTACCTCCGCTATAGCAGCCGTGGATGCCTCCGTTACTGAACAAGCTAGCAAGCTAGCGGACTTGGAGCTCAACGCTTCCAGCACCACTGATGCAGTTACCAAGCTGGGGCAGGAAGTGGGACGCCTAAGTAAACTGATAGATCAGTTGTCTGATAAATGCACTGATCTTGAAGGACACAGTAGGAGGCAAAACCTGTGAATACTGTATGTTAAGGAGGGAGCTGGGTTGGGTAAGAAAACAACACACTTTGCTGCTCAACTCCTGAAAGAAGCACTCTCTCTTAAAGAACGTCCACTTATCAACAGATGCCACAGAGCACTCCGAGTCCGCCCAGGTGATGGTGAACCCCCTCGCCCTCTCATCCTTAAGATGCACTACACCCACAAGCTGGAGGAAATACTGCGGAAGGCGGCTGAAATGCAGCAGACCACTTTCAATGGACAACGGATCCTGATATTTCCAGACTACCCGGCAACAGTAGTGAAACAGCAGGCTATGTTTAAAAGAGCCAGAGAACTGCTGAGGAACAAACCTGGAGTGAGATTTGGCATGCAGTACCCAGCGAAGTTGAGGGTTACTATCAATGGTAAGGAATTCATAGATCCTGACAAGGTGACTAAATTCGTGGAGCAGCACTTCGGAGCCAGCTCCTCAGGCTGATTTGATATGTGCACGATTTGGATATGTGGCATGTTGATTCATCTATCAGAGTTTCTGATTGGGCTGTGTTGGCATCATATCATTGTGACTTTTTTTTTTCCTCCTCATCTGAAGAGTGATTTATTTGAGTTAATATTTTGATTTTTGAGATTTTTTTGTTTTTACTGAGGTTATTGCATTTGTTTGTTTTTATTTTTTTCCTTTTATTCTTCCTTTTTTAGATTTATTGGGACAGACGTGCTTTGATAATATTGTTCTTAATTGAGCACTGATTTGGTGGTTAATAGTTATATGCTTACTGTGTAGCTTAGAAAAATGCTTATGGTCTCAGCTGCAATGTCTTGGAAAATAGGTCTGTCCCTTTTTCTTCCTCTTTCCTTTTTTTTTTTCTTTTTCTTTTGCCTAATTATATTTGTTTAGGGATCAGACTATATGCTCTCAGGTCATTTTGTTTTACTGTCCTAAACTGATGAAGGCCTGTTCATTTTGTTTCTGTAAACCTTAGATGGCTGTGGAGCTGTTTTACACTTCACTTCTTGGAAGGTTGACACTAGGTCAACGCATAGCTCATTGGGAGTTAGGAGGTTTTTGTTTTTTCTTTTTATCTGTTTTGTTTTATTGTTATTGTTATTTTGTCTCCCAGTCTCCCTTATGGAGTTGCGCCACGTTTACTGTTTTAGTAACGGCAAGACATTTTGGGGCTCTATGATTACGTTGGGAGGGTATAGATTCTGCATGATAATGGATATTTATTGTGTTGTAAAGGAATTTCAAAGCTTTTGTCAAGTTCTATTTCTTTAATGCAGGACACAGATCTAGGTCATGATAACAGACGAGGAGGCCTTATCTGTGTCACTTGGAATGTGAAGGGGCTAAATCATCCAGTTAAAAGGGGTAAAGTACTAGCCCATCTTAAATCCTTGTCTTCAGATGTTATGTTTCTTCAAGAAACACACTTAAAAAACAGCTCCCAAACTAGGTTAAAAAGCAGCTGGATTGGACAAATGTATCACTCTTCCTTCTCTACCAAAGCAAGGGGTGTTGCTATTTTAATTCGTAAAGGTGTGGCATTTAAACATCGTTCAATAATCGTTCTACTGTACATGATTGGCTGTACAGTTGACAATAAAGGGTGATTTTAATTTTAATAATAACAGATGTAGAGTTATTGTTTCTGGGGAATTTCACTCTACCCCAGTAATTTCAGTGAATGTTTATGGTCCGCATTTTGATCACCCAGCTTATTTTAAGAAAGTGTTCTCCCTAATAACAGATGTACCTCAAACTAATCTTATAATTGGAGGAGACTTCAATTGTACGTTGGACCCTTATATGGATACTTCCTCTAAAAAACAGGCATCACACTCTAATACAAGAGACTTTTTAAATGCATATATTAATAATTCAAATCTATCTGATGTTTGGAGATTTTTCCATCCCTCTGAACGAGACTATTCATTTCATTCACATGTACACAATGTCTATACCTGTACTGACTACTTTCTTACAGATTCTAAATTGATGGCTCGTATTGATAACCCTTGTTATGGTGATATTTTGATTTCAGATCATTGCCCGCTTATATTTAAGCTCAATTTAAACAGCCTGAAAACTTCTCAGCCCTTATGGAAGATGGACCCTCAGCTTGTTAATAACCCTAACTTTTGTGATTATCTTCTTACACAAATGAAAATATTTTTTGAAGCCAATGACACTCCAGTGATCTCCCCATGTTTACTGTGGGAGACTCTTAAGGCATATCTAAGGGGTTGTATAATTTCCTATGTGGGGCGTAGAAACAAGTTAAATAGAGAAAAGCTTTTAAGGTTGGAAGAGCAGATCCATCAATTGGATAAAGAGAATTCACATCACCCTTCCATAGAGAAGTATAAGCAAATTATAGAGTTGAGAATTCAATATAATCAGATTGTTTCAGCCAGGATTTCTAAATCGTTTATTTTTTTAAAGCAGAAGCACTTTGAATTTGGTGAAAAGCCACAAAAGTTGCTTGCAAGACAATTACGCAAATTGGAAAATGATCACACCATTTATAAAATTAAGTCCAAACATGCTGGGATAGGCTCCAGCCCCCCCCGCGACCCGAAAAGGATTAAGTGGAAGAAGATGGATGGATGGATGGAAGGAGCGCAGTTTACTTCGGCAAAAGATATTAATAATTGTTTTAAAGTACTTTATGAATCTCTCTCCTCCTCCAAAACAAATGCAGGACCCTACGATATGGAAAATGTTTTGAGAAGTATTAAGCTTCCCACTCTGAAACATGAGGATTATATTTTTTTAAATAAGGACATCACCCTGAGGGAGTTAAAGGACACAATAGGTACTGGGCAGCACGGTGGTGCAGTGGTTAGCACTGTTGCCTAACAGCTAGAAGGTTCCAGGTTTGAATCCCCAGACTGGCAGGGGAAGTAACCTTTCTGTGTGGAGTTTTGCATGTTCTCCCTGTGCTGCGTGGGTTTACTCCGGGGGCTCCAGTTTCCTCCCACAATCCAAAGACATGCATGTTAAGTTAACTGGTTGTTCTAAATTGTCCCTAGATATCTGTCTTCTATAGGCCCTTAGAATAGAGGGTTAGTACTAGTGAAGCGCTTTGAGTGGTCTTTGAGACTAGAAAAGCGCTATACAAGTACAGGTCCTTATCCCTTTAAAAAAAATGGTAAAACCCCTGGCCCTGATGGGCTTCCTAATGAGCTGTACAAGTCATTCACTGATTCGCTTACACCTTATATGCTCAATAAGTTCACTTGTGCTTTTAAAAATGATTTATTACCACAAACACTTAGTGAGGCTGTAATTACTCTTATCCCAAAAAAGGGCAAAGACCCAGAGGAGGTTGGAGGATATAGGCCCATCTCTCTCCTTAATATGGATCAAAAAATATTAGCCAAATTTTTGCAAACAGACTTTGTAAATACATGGACAGACTTGTCATCCGGACCAAACTGGATTTATTCCTGGCAGAAACTCTGCTTCCAACCTTAGATGTCACTTTAATATAATGTACCATTGCAAGTCTAGCTTGAGTAACCTTGTTGTAGTCTCTCTTGATGCTGAAAAGGCGTTTGACCAAGTAGAATGGTCCTATTTATTTGCCGTTTTAGACAAATCTAATCTAGGTGATAAATTTACTACCTGGATAAAACTTTTATACAAGCACCTCAGAGTTCAGATACTAACTAATGGAATGCTATCCCCTCATTTTAGTCTGTTTAGGGGTACAAGGCAGGGTTGCCCCCTCACCCCTTCTGTTTGCATTGGCCATTGAGCCTCTTGCTGAGTCGATTCATACGGACCCTGATGTTCACGGCGCTAATATTTCGGACACGTCTGATAAGATTTCCCTTTATGTGGACAATGTCCTGTTGTTTATTACAAAACTTCAATCCAGTCTTCCTGCGATTCTAGACAAAATAAATATATTTGGAACTTTTTCTGGAGTACAGAATTAATTGGACTAAGAATGAGTTGATGACCGTTGGATTGGTGGATTTATCCCTAATACAACATTTACCATTTAAAGTTTCCACTCAGGTATTCACTTACCTTGGGATTCAGATAAAAGATTTCTCTTCTCTTTTTAAAGCTAACTATCCCCCTCTTGTGGCCAAATTAAAGACTAATAATTCAGTTTTGAAGATCTCTCCCTACTTCATTGATTGGGAGGATTAACGCAATCAAAATTATATTTCTTCCTCAGTTATTGTATCTCTTCCAATGTCTACCTGTGTTTTTACCAAAATCATTTTTTAAAAATTTAGACACTGTCATTTTACCTTTTATTTGGAATTACAAAAATCATAGGATTAAAAAGGCCCATCTTTGTAAACCCAGGCGGGTGGGAGGACTTGCTCTCCCCGACTTTTGTCTTTATTACTGGGCCTTCAACATTAAAATAATTTCAAAATGGTTGAATAATTCAGTTAATTTCCCCTGTTGGCTGCAGTTGGAGCGGGAGCATTGCCGCCCATACAGTTTTGGGGGCAGTGATCCTGTCTCTTGTAACTGTAAATAAGTTTATTTATGGTGAAAGTGTTATTATAAACAGCACGATCAGAATTTGGAAACAAATTAAGTTGCATTTGTCATGGATGGCCCTCACAAGCCATCATAAGACGCCACATATCACCGGTGAGTTTGCACAGTTTATTAAAGAACAGAAAAGGAACAAAATAACAAGCCACGGGGGGCTAAAACACACTACAACGAATAACTCAAACTATGACAAGGAAGAACAGATTACAATGGAGTACACTTACAATAGAAGAAGGGTTGTAACGTCGAAGACGTCCGACGGGGAAATCCGACGAGACTGCAGCAACTTTCGCCTCTCAGCTGCCCTCTTAAGTAGGGCTCCAGGTGGAGCAGCTGATGAGGCGATTAATGCAGCTCAGCTGTCAGCTCTGACAGCCGGAAGCCCCTCCGAGCGCTGTCATAAAAACATAACCTCCTTGGCGGAGGTAATAAAAGCTCAGAGAGCCAAAAGGGACACACACACGCCAGATGGGAGAAAAATCCTGCATGGCCCGAGCGCGGACGAGATTGGCGCTTGAACCATGACAGTACCTCCCACCGAGGCGGCGAACTACAAGCGCCGTATGACACCCAAGCCCCCCCCCCCCCCCAGGGTGGGAGGATGGGGGAAAGGCCTGGAGGGTGAGAACCAGAAACAGCTAAAAAAACACCATGACAATGACACGGGAAACCACAGGGAATGAATGAAACAATTACAGAGTATGGTGGGGAAAAAAACCCCACAATACTCCATAAAATACGGGTGGTACATAGACAGGACAAAAAATGCAAACAACTGAAGGAGGCCTATAACTAAAACACACAGGCCCACAAGACAAAATGTGGCAGATACAAATCATCCCTCAGACAGGGGAGGGGAGAAAAAAAAAGACACGCTAAACAGGGATGTATACACAGATCAGAGTAGAGTAAATAACACACCAGAGTGACCTTTATATGTCAGTGGAACTAAAAAACACACGAGGATGACGACAGGCAGAGACCAATGAGACAGGAACAGCTCTGGCGGTCTCCCTGCGTCCAACGTCCAGATCACCGATAAGGGGAACAGGAAACGTTCGGGTGGCCTACACCAGTCCCACCCCGGAAAGACAAAACCTCCGGCGGCCAAACCAGGTCGCCCAGTAGGAAGCACAGTACGTCGGGTGGCCGACCCAGAACACCAAACCGGCGAAAAAGCTCACCAGGCGGCCGACCCACATCACTCAGCCACCAGGACCATAGGGAAAAAATTGAAACCGGCCTGACGAGGGAGAACCGGGCCAAATACTGAGAACCTCAACGGCCCCCGGTGGAGATGAGCTGGGATGATGATGACGATGACGATGAGCCAGTCCAGTGTCAGGTGGCAGAGGATCTGCAGCTCCCTCACCGACCTTGAACCGAACCGGTGCTGCGCCCCTGCTGGACCCCAATCGGGTCAGCACTGCACCCACGACGGACCCCGATTGGGCCGGAGCAGCACCCGCAATGGACCCCGACTGGGTCGCCGCTGCACCCACGTCGGACCCCGACTGGGTCGGCGCAGCACCAGAAACGACCTCCAACCCCGAAACCGGAACCTCCAGCACAGTGACCGGGATTGACTCCGCACCGGTGACCCTGGGAGAAGGCTCAGGAGAAGAAGAAGAACCGGGATCAGGATCACCGGTAGCGACAGAGCCCAGCGAGACGAGCTTGGGTGCAGCGGACGGCTGCCCCTGGCTCGTCTCCCCGAGAGACAGGCAAAAATGCTCCAAAATAGAAAGAAGGAAAACAAAGTAGAGCACTTGCCTGCACTCAAGTTCTGCGCCGTCCAGGACTTCGACGATCCGGGCTCAGGACGAAGAAGGATGTCGTTTGGCTCCCACTCGGCTATGGTGGGCTCCGCGGCTGGCATGGTGGTTTCCGCAGCCTGAGGACCCTCCAGTGCTGACGTCCACGCCGACGACCCACACGGCGTGGTGGCAGGGGATCCTCGACCAGCTGGATCGAACCGCTCATCGGTGGAGACCCGGGGACGTTTTGTCATTGGCGCAGGCTCCACGCTGCAGTCCGCTCTCCTCCTCTGCCCATGACGTAGCTGCGGGGCTGGAACCAGGCTCTCCAGAACTGCAGGCCCCCTCCTCGTCCAACGACGTGGACCGCTCAGCGGAGGGAGACACAGAGGCAGCAGGTTTAATGTCAGCGGTTACAGCAGGTGGTGAGAGCTCAGGGGACTGCGAACCCCGAACTCCAGCCCCAGGAGTCAGACAAGGCAAATCACCACAACGAGGAGAAGAATGAAATTGCACTTGCCTGTTCTCTGGGGGACCGATGGTGCCTGCTGTAGTGGACGTTGTTCCTCCCTTTCCCCGCTGGATGGTGACCAAGGGCCCCCTGGGAGGAAGAGGAGGAGCCGCTCGCGATGGTCCTGACGAGACGCCGAAGAGGCAGCTGACTAGGAGGTAGAGTTCCTCCGATGACCCGGAACACGATCCGGACGGGGTTCACGCTGAGTCTTAGGGTTGGCAGTGTGACGACAGTTATCGGCAGAGGGCGAGGCGAAGGAGAGGTTCGGGCTCCTTCGGGGATCACCCCTGGGCGGTGCGACCTCCTGGCCTGGAGTGGGGACAGGAATGGGATCCCAAAGCGAGGAGCAAGGATGCCTCCTCTTTGGCTTCCTGCCAGAGTTTCCCTCCAACCCACGGAGTATCTCCCGTTGTGCAACGATGTCTGCCTTCCACGCAATGACTTCAAGGTGGTTGGAGTAGCAAGGAAGGCAATTAAGGATGTCTTCAGCGAGGTCCAGGTGCCGGCGTACATCGCTGGGAGAGTTGTAGAGGCTAGCGGTGACGAGAGTTCCATCAGCGTAGTCCAGGGCCTCCGCCAGCTCGTAGCCCAGGCTCCGAGCGCGGCCCCTGAATGACAACATGACCTCCCAGCGCACAGGTACCCAGACAGGGAAAAACAAGTCCAATTTACGTAAAACTCATGGCGACAGGCGTCTCAGTCTGGCGGCAGTCTACTGTCATGGATGGCCCTCACGAGCCATCATAAGACGCCACATATCACCGGTGAGTTTGCACAGTTTATTAAAGGACAGAAAAGGAACAAAATAACGAGCCACGGGGGGCTAAAACACACTACAACGAATAACTCAAACTATGACGAGGAAGAACAGATTACAATGGAATACACTTACAATAGAAGAAGGGTTGTAACATCGAAGATGTCCGACGGGGAAATCCGACGAGACTGCAGCAACTTTCGCCTCTCAGCTGCCCTCTTAAGTAGGGCTCCAGGTGGAGCAGCTGATGAGGTGATTAATGCAGCTCAGCTGTCAGCTCTGACAGCCGGAAGCCCCTCCGAGCGCTGTTATAATAAAAGCTCGGAGAGCCAAAAGGGACACACACACGCCAGATGGGAGAAAAATACTGCATGGCCCGAGCGCGGACAAGATCAACGCTCGAACCATGACAGCATTTCAGGGTTAAATCACTCTCCTTTTTACTTCCCACTGCTGGGAATCCGTCTTTCCCACCATCTCAGTCTGATAATGGATTTCTACAATGGAGAGACCTGGGTATTCACACTATCGGTGACCTTCACCTGAATGGTACCTTAGCTTCATTTGAACAGCTACAAGAAATGTATGAATTACCCAGGAGTAATTTTTTTTTTAGGTTTCTACAAATTAGAAATTATGAGGGTACCTACATACCTTCCTCTGAAAGTACATCAGCTACAGTCCTAGACAAGTGTCTTCCTCAAAACACAGGCTCTGATTGAAAAATATCACATTTTTATGATGCCTTACAATCCATCAACCCTCCCTCAACGTCCAAAATTAAAAACGATTGGGAAAATTTGCTGGGGACACAAATCACTGATGGACTCTGGGATAAAAGTCTTGAAGACATTGGTACTTGCTCTTTAAATGCTAGGCATTGTTTGATTCAGTTTCGTGTCCTTCACAGAGTACACTATTCTAAATCCAAGCTCCACAAATTTTTTTCCAGACGTCTCTTCACAATGTGATAAATGCTCAGCAGCAGAGGCGAACCTCATTCACTCCTTTGTTATGTGCCCCAAATTAACAAGATATTGGACAAAAATTTTTGATGCCTTATCAAAAAGTCTCCAGATCAAAATTGAACCAGACCCCATTTTAATCATATTTGGAGTATCTGATAACATATCTACATTACAGAAAACACAAAACCAACTCCTTTCTTATAGTTTGATTGCAGCTAAAAAAATGATTCTGATGTTCTAGAAAAAGAAGGAAGCTCCTACCTTTAAGCTCTGGCTTAAAGCTTTAGCTGATACACTCCATTTGGAAAAAATTAGATTCTTCTTAAAAAATAAATATGAGTTGCAGTTTGATACAATCTGGTTATCCCTTGCGTGTTATCTAAAAAATAACTTTTAATTCATTAATTCTCTGTATTGCCTATGCAATGTAACTAGCATACTGTTTTCCTGTTTGCCTTATTATTGTTCATCACAACAGCTGTCATACATTATGTTTTGTTTGCAGAAAGAGTGGGGTGGGTGGGGTGAGGGGTAAGAGCCTTTTTGTGTTTTTTTTCCTTTTTTATTTGTTATTTTTGAAAAATAATGGCAAAAACCAATTGTGCTTTATTATTAAATGTATATACAATATTAGATTTTCAATAAAATGCATTTGACAAAAGAAACGAGCTAGTAACATATCTGCCATACCCATTGATAAATTCAGACTAGATTATGGTGGACTGTTTGAAACAGCAATACCAAGGAAGGTCAGTAGGTGGCAATAGTACTCCATCTCACTCTAATCCACCTTATTCCTAGTCCCCATGATGCCTTGTGTGAATTATGGGCACAACTTCTGGTGCTAGTTTAGAACGTGTCGTCACTGAAATAGGACACTTTTCCTTGTTAAAAAAACAATGCCTTTGGTATCAAAAATGCGGGAACAAGGCATTTTGTACCTCAGAAACAGTAATATAATCATACCACTTCCCACAACAATCAAGGGATAGGAAGATGACCTTAAAAGTGCCCTCGTAGACCGTAGCTCCGTTAGTTAGCACCACTGCTAAGATGCTAACGCTGTAAACAAATAAAAGCTCTGAGATACATATACTGTATATCAAAGTCTCCACCACAATAAAGTTGGACACATTTTGTTAAAACATGGACAAAATCAAATTTACCTTAGAGCAGACACAGAATCTAGTCAGAGCCACAAAGAACCACAACACCGTGCTTGGCTATCATGGTAAATGAAGACAGCTGCAGCCGTTTGATTTACCCTGAAATTAAAATGCTCACGCTGCTGTCATGCCGTGAATGCTTGTTATTTAACTTAACACGTACAGACCTTTTCTGACAGCTGTTCAAAATTTTATTGATCTACTGTATATTTTGTGATAATTTAAAAATTAATGCATGCTGAATCTGCTTATATCAAGCTCATATCATTCCAAGGCAGTGCAACAAATGCAAAAAAAAAACAAAAACTACTTGATATCTCTCTTAAATTGTTAAGCCTTAGGAAGCAATCTGTTACTATTTTTTTTTATTTATTATTTTACTTTATGCAGCCTTGCATCTGGTGATATATAGGATGCATAAACGTCAGATCTATGACATTCATACAAGTGAAAACATACATGGTGCTCTTGTGTCTGTCCTGTGTCTGTACCACCAATCACACCAACAGTCCTTTTTAGTTTTCAGTGCATGGCCTACGCATTGCCGGTGAGAAGCCTCCATTTATACAGTCTATGGCACAACCACGAACACCAGCAACAAGTACCAGAACTATGCCAAAACATTCAAAAAACAAAAACTACAAGTGCTGAAATTAGCTGCTACTTCAGTGCAAAACACGTATGTGGACTATACATTAAAATGAATTTGAAAAACTTCTAAAAATGCTATTTTAAATGCCCCACTACTCCACTCTTGCCAACTTATTTAACACTACTTCAGCCGAAACCGGAAGTTCCGCCCATAATCGCTCCTACAGCAGCACCCCCAGGAATAAGGTGGATATGGTGCAAACATTTAGGATGCTGTTGCTATCAAGTTATATAAATTATGTACAGAATGACCTACAATCTATAACATAAAATATATGAATAAGGGTATGCAAAACTCAGTCAAGTGAACTAATTTGATTAGCAACCATTCGGTAAAGGGTATATGGAAAAGGCCATTGATTTTCTATTTCGTAATGAAATGTGCAACATTTGCACCATGTATTTTTAATAACAAATTGTAAACAGCAACAGTGAACTATATACAATACTCTAAATTGCATTATTTCAAGCACAACGTGCAGAAACAAGCTTCTAGTTCTCTAATGTTTTTTACACCAGCTACCAAAAGGCTTATCATCTCTGCCCATTTCTTCAATCCACGCCCAGTGCCATTTGTTTTTAAGTCCTTTGTCAATTAGGACATCTTCCCCAGATCTCAGGAGCTTACTCTCCATCTTACAGAATGTATGAAAGATTCCCTCAGTCTTCCCTCTTGTCTCCCTACTGTCCTGTCCTCCTCCATCATACGGGTCCCCACAAGGCACTGCTGTCGCCAGGTGTTCCGGTCAGCAGCAGCCTCCTCCAGAGCCTCAGGTCTGATCCTGCACTTCTTTAAGGCCATCTTTAGCTGGTCTTTGTAGCGCTTCTTCTGCCCTCCAACAGAGCGTCAACCATGGTGTAGCTGGCCATATAACACCCTGCGAGGCAGCCAGTTTGGGGGCATCCTCACCACATGTCCCAGCCAGCGTAGCTGGTGCTGGGTGATCGTTGCCTCAATACTCCTACAGCTGGTCTTAAAGAGTATCTCAGAATGAGGCACATGGTCACGCCAGGTGATTCCCAGGATGCGCTGAACGCAGCATATATGGAACCGTTCTAGATCCCTAATGTGGCGGCTGTAAGTCACCCAGGATTCACAGCTGTAGAGGAGAGTAGTGACACAGACTGCCTGGTAAACAGAGATCTTTGTTTGGAGATGGAGGTTCTTGTTCTGGAAGACCCGACGCCGGAGTGTCCCAAAAGAAGCTGATGCCTGCCTGATCCTGTTCTGGACCTCACTGTCAATGGTGTTGTCTACAGAGAGGATGCTCCCCAGGTACTTGAAAGATGGAACAACAGACAGCTGTTCACCAGCAACAGTGAAGGTAGGTGGAGTAGATGGGATACTGGTGCTCCATTGGCAGACGACCTCTGTTTTGATGGTGTTCACCGTCAGTCCCATCCTGCTGTATGCTCTCACCGCAGCAGTAAGAACAGACTGGAGATCTTGTGGGCTATGAGATACCAGAGCACAGTCATCTGCATACTGTAGCTCAATGACTCTCACCCTTTGCAGTTTGGTGGTTGCCATCTAGACGGAAGTCCATTGTTACACCACTGCTGTCCTCAATCTTCTTGTGGAGAAGCTGGGTGACACAGAGCAGGAAGATGTTAAAAAGTACTGGTGCTAATACACACCCCTGCCTGACCCCTGTACAAATGGGGAAGGAAGGAGATTCCTGCCCTCCTATAGTCACCCGAGCAGTCATACCATCATGAAATTGGCGGAGGATATTGACAAACTTGCTGGGGCAGCCAAACTTAAGAACTTCCCATAGGAGTTCTCTATGCACAGTGTCGAAAGCTTTGGAGAGATCGACGAAGGCCATGAATAGGTCCTGGTGTTGCTCCCAACATTTCTCCTGCAGCTGCCGAGCTGTGAAAATCATGTCCACCGAGCTCCTGCCCTTCCTGAAACCGCATTGCGATTCAGGTAGCACTGATTCTGTGATGTTGTTGATCAGCCTGTGAAGCATCACCTTCGCCAGGACCTTACCAGCAACAGCAAGGAGCGAAATACCCCTGCTGTTGCCGCAGACAGCCTTGTCACCCTTGTTTTTATAAATGGTGACAATTGTGGCGTCCCTCCATTGTTGTGGGATGTTGTCATCGGCCCAGACCTTGGCGATGTACTTGTGCAGGGTTTTTGTACACAAGTAGCCTCCTTGTTTCAACAGCTCGGCAGGGATGTTGTCATTACCAGGGGACTTGTTGTTTTTGAGAGAGCGGGTAGCTGATAGAACCTCCAGGAAGGTTGGGGGCTGATCCAGGTCTTGCATCGGAGGAAGTGTAGGCAAGTCGTCGAGAACAGTGGGGTCTGCATCTGAGTCCTAGTTAAGCAGGGTACTAAAGTGTTCAGCCCATCTCAGCAAGATGTTAGGCTGATCCTTTAGGATTCTCAGCCCATCTGCTGTTTTCAGGGGAGTGATGCAGCGATTTGTTGGGCCGTAAATCTCTTGACAGCATTATAAAAATTATGCATGTCATTTTTATCGGCAAAGGCCTGGATTTCATGTGCCTTTTTTGTTCACCATTCGTTCTGCATTGTCCGAGTAGCCCTTTGTACATCCCGCCGAGCTCTCTGCCACTGATGTCTGATGATAATGGATGAGGGGTTCCTTAATGTTGCCTGATGTGCTCTATGCTTGTCCTCCAACAAGTCGTGGATGGTGTCTGAGTTGTCATCAAACCAGTCTTGGTGGTTCTTTCTCTTATAGCCAATCGTTTGGGCTGCTGCCGCACAAAGAGCCAAGCTGATGAAGTCCCACTTCTGGTCCATGGTCTTCTCAGGCAGACTCAAGAAGTGCTCCACCGCCACCCCCCCACCACCACCACCACCAGTTTCTCAACCAGGGAGCGACGAAAGTCATTTCTCGCATCCAGATTTGCCAGACGGGAGCAATCAAGTTTCCTCCTTTTGGGCCGTTGTAGTCGCAAGGGGGGGCACACTTGCATGTGGACCTTGGCCACGATCAGCCGGTGATCTGTCCAGCATTCTGCACCTCTCATGGCACGGGTGATATGGACATCTCTGATGTCACTGCGCCTCACAATGATGTAGTCAATCAGGTGCCAGTGTTTACAGCGAGGGTGCATCCATGATGTTTTGTATTTGGCCTTTTGCTGGAAGATGGTGTTGGTTATGCTCAGGTTATGCTCAGAGCAGAGAGTGAGCAATCTCACTCCATTTGCATTAGCCTGGCCAACTCAGTGTCTGCCAAGCACTCCACTCCATATCTGGTTGTTCTGACCCACTCTGGCGTTAAAATCTCCAAGTAAGAAGATCTTGTCATTCTTGGGGATCCGGCGAAGAGTTTCGTCCAGTGACTGGTAGAAGGAATTCTTGGCCTCACTCTCCGACGGCAGGGTCGGTGCATAGGCACTAAGAAGTGTAGCAAAGTGATTCTTAATCAGGGGGATGAGATACGGAGTGTCATCAGTCTCTCATTAATGCCAACAGGTGTTTCACTGAGTCTTGGTAGAAGGGTGTTTTTGATGGCCAGTCCTACACCATGCAGATGTTGTTCTCCTGAGGGGTAACCCCTCCAGAAGAATGTGTAGCCCATCCCTTTCTCTGTTAAAGAGCCCTCATCTAGGAGCCTTGTCTCTCTCAGTGCAGCAATATCAATGTTGTAGCGACTCAGTTCAGCAGCAACCAAAGCTGTTCTCCTATGGGGTCTATCAGAAACTCGATCCAGGAGTGTCCTTACATTCCATGTTGCCAGTTTTAGGTTGCATGTTCTCTTTTTATTGTTTCGACCGCAGAGGTGGAATGACCCAACAGGCGCGGTAACCTGTTCATGCGAAAGATGGGTGGGCAATTTTTAGGCTACTTTTTCTAGGCCCCTCCCCAGTTGGGGTGAGCAGTGCTGTCCTAAATAGGGCTGCTCAATCACACAGGGGTCTGCCGAAAACAGCTGCCACCCCAGCTGTTAGCAACCATAATAGCCCTGTGCTGCTGACATGCAGGGTTATAGCTAGGAGCTCCCAGTAACATTCATACCTACTCCCGTCGCCACACACCCTGTCGCTGCCAGACTTCAACCAGATGTCCAGGAAGGTAAGGCCCACCATGGTCAGAGGTGGACACCTGCGCATTGAATTATTTAGAGTGCCATAGGGGGCACGCTCTTCCCAATAGCACTGTCTTCACGATGATGAGGTAGACCTGGTGGCATGGGTAAGCCCATGACGACCAGTCCCTCAACATGGCTGCAGGAGGCTGCCAGGTCCTTGGTCTTTTAAGTCCCGCCTTTTGCGCACCACCAGCGCATTGCTTTTTTGTCAGGGGTTGCTCCCTTAGCCTTCACCTTAATAGATTACCCACAAGGCAGTGGGGCTATTTACTCATACTTGGGGCAGGGGTTGACGGGCGTCAGGGCTTGTCCACACAGGGTGGGCCTATACGCCACGTCTCTGGGGCCCCCTGCTGCTCCGAGATCCCCTCCAGTTTAGCCTGGGACCGCAGGGTACCCAGTTACCATGTGTGGCCACGAGGAGGCACTGCAGGGGTCTTGGTGGTGAAGAGGCTATGTACCAGCAGGAGGAGACGCACTCGGCTCCTCTTTTCACCCCCAATGGGGGCTAGGTGGTGGCGGTAGCTGTAAGCAGAGCAGCAAGCAGAAAGCAACATGCAACATATGCCATGCAACATGCACCATCTACAAACATCTCTAAGTTACTATACTACTGCACTAGGCGCTTCACACGCACCCTGTGTAACCCTACGTCACACACACACACACACACACACACACACACACAAGCTCTAGTCTCTCTGTTCCTGTTCCCATATATGGGCATGGGGTTGCGTGGGGCCATAAAAGTGAGGAGACATCTGGAGCCATTTGGACACTGAGAAGACCAGTTTAAACCAGTTTGGACAATGGCCATGCATTGTTGGAGTTGCCAGGGAATGCTCAGCAACCACAAGCTATATGTGTGTGTGTGTGTGGGGGGGTTCTTTGTTCTGGGTCTTAACCAGGTTGTGCTGTTGAGACCCACGGCTGTGTTTGACTACCTGTGTGATTCAAATAAACGACAAGCTGAGAACTAATATTTCTTCTGTGATTATCGATTGGTTAACTGAAAAGATTCTGCTAACTGTTCAAATTAATTTTTACACCTCTCAGTACAAAGACCAGCAATCTGCTTCCCACTTTACACTACTACTTTACAAACGAAGGATAAGAAAAGACACCCTACAAAAATGTCTCCTAAAACCAAACAGATATATGACCATCAACAGTTCATCTCAGTATTTTCTTCAATTATGTTAAAATCACAGATAACATAAGCCCTTTGTCAATAGAAAACATACTGCATCTTAGATAGTTAAGCATATTTGCACACCCTTTCACTGAATGGTACAGTGAACGGTAACATGTTCAATTGACCATCACAATGATTTGAGGTCACATGACCTCAAAACATGGTATATTTTGCAAACTGAATTTTTTAAAAAGCATCTTTACCATTTTGGGGTTGAAGCGGTTGTGGGACAGTTCTCCGATGAAGGTCAACCGGTTTGGTCCCGTCTGTCTCAAAAGATGTTTTTTCACTCCCTCTATAGCCTGGAGGTAGTCCTCTAAAAGGCTGAGCAAAACATTTGTAGAACAGACATGTTAATGATTAAAAAAAAACAGGATCCACCATCATAAAAATAGTTACTGTGTATTATAGTTTAAATGTATTGAGATTTTAGATCACAAGCTAGCATCTGTTAATGACATTATTGTCAAAAAGATGCTCAACTTTAAAATACAATACACAGTAATAAAACAATTTCTCAATAATTTCTGTATCTCAAGTCTGAACGCAGAAGTTAGAGATCCTAAAAATAGGCCATTTTGCAGCAATTAATAAATTACAGCCCAACTTGGAAGCCAACACTTGATTTGGATACAATCTCAGATTAGTTTGATGAAGTGTCTCAGTCATCCAGGCAGGTAAGTATACTATATGAAAACTCAGTCAAGCCAACAGAATTCAAGCATTTTTTACTTCTGAAACATTTGATCATTCATTCTAATGGCTTCGTCAGTTAGGAATGTCCTTCTGACTTCCTGACTGATGAAGCCATTTGGATGAATGGTGAAATGTTTCAGAAGTAAAAAATACTTGAATCCAGTTGACATGACTAAGCTTTCATACAGTACAATCTCAGATTAGAATAAAAAAACCTTAGAAATCGTTTTACTGTTTATGCAAATTGGTTCTGCTGTTTTGAACAGTGATTGAACAGTAAGTTTGAGCTTTTACAACTTAGCATTTTCTCTTTAAAAGCTAAAACAAGTGAAGTTTTAGTTACTCGTCTTCTGTTTTGCCTCCCTGGATCCACTGCTTGAGCAGGTATTCATAGTAGCTGTCTGCACGGGCCCCGAGTGTGAACACTCCTTTGTGAGTGAACTGGCCGCTGTTGGTGTTGATGAACATAGGCACGAGGCCATCGTATTTGCCGGGCAGCTTGTGGACCAGCTTCATTACCTCATTCACAACCTCCTGGAATTTCCAAAACAGATGAAATCAGTGACCCAAAATGTTATTATGAGCACCCCCGCATCAATTCAGTTAATTCTGATGTTTTGGTTAATATGCAACAATAAAGCAAGGCCTAGTACTAGGCCAGTGGTACTTTTATCTAAGTTCAAGTCAGACTAGGATGAACCTCTTTTGCAACTTAATGGACCCCATTACAGTGATCAACAATGTGCATTTGTGGCATGCTTCCCATTTATGTCAGCACTTTCTGTTCTTCACGCTTTGCATCATGCCATCTAGTTACCTGTGCACCAGCCTTGCGCTGTAAGAAGGAGGCTCATTTAAGAGAGGTGTGGCACTGGCACAATCTCAGCACATTGGGATTTTAGTGCATTTTTTGACAATGCACTTCTGATCAGGAAAAAGGTGGTCTGTCATCAAAAGTGATTTGTTCATGTTATTTCAGCAGCGTGTTTTGAAATCATGCAGCTCCTACTGACTTGAGCACATGAGGAAACGGCATGACCTGGGATTTTCAATTATTTTAATGGACAGAGTTGTAACAGTGATAACTTAATTACCCATCATTTTAATTATAATACAATACACTTAATAGTTTTTATTCCATCCACATTTTAATTTTAATCATGGATATACAGGAGGAGTTTAGCCTATTGATTAGAGATTTATTTATTTTAGGAGAATGAATGAATGCATAAATGAATGAATAAACAAATGAACGAATGAAGGAACAGAGTGTGTGTGTTTCACTTTTTTTTCTCTCCCCCTTGTCCTGTCAGGCAGCTAAGTGAGCAGAACAGAAATCCGCTTCCCTTATTGTACCAAACAGATT
The DNA here is from genome assembly GCA_020510985.1 of Pholidichthys leucotaenia. Taxonomy (NCBI): domain Eukaryota; kingdom Metazoa; phylum Chordata; class Actinopteri; order Cichliformes; family Pholidichthyidae; genus Pholidichthys; species Pholidichthys leucotaenia. The sequence goes on from CM035846.1 coordinate 93,329,340, forward strand.
TACTTTACCAAAATGAGCTTTATACAGTACATATATATGTACTGTATATTGTTTATAAACTCCTCTTGTAATAACTTCTAATACTTTATTTCAATTGTTTTACCCATGAAGGACCCAACGGGGGGGGGGGGGGTGGAATGGGGAAAGGAGGGGTGGGGAGGGGGGAAAGAAAAGGGAGAGGAACAAACAAAGAAGACAAACTTCTTCTTCTTGGAAGAGGTCTTAACACAAGACGTGTGTGTTTCACTTTTGACCGGATACTGTATATTCAGGAGTGAACTCACTCTCCACTGAGCCTCGTCTGTCAGAGCCAGCTGCACTGCCAATGTGGATGTGGTGCACAGAGGAGGCGTAGTGGGATGGTGTCAGTCTGAAGATTTAAAACTACAGCCTCTATTCCACAGTGACGAAGTATTCTAACCACATATTTATCCATCATGTCGCTCATCATATCACACCCTATCATATCTTGTGTCCGTTTGAAGTGTGCGTGTCCTGCCCCTGTTAATGAAAAGCACACAGCCATTGTTTCTGTTAAATGTATTAATCTGAGGAGAGTTAAATACAAACTAAGTGAAGACACAGCAGACAGTTTTTTACTACACAGAAAAAAACGGTGTCTGGGTTTACAAAATTATTCAGCAGACTGTCCTCTTTTCCTGAAGTTTCAAACCCATACATATCTGAGTGTTGCATCTGTGCATGCTATGTTAAACTTATTACTGCTTGACTGTTCAGCCCAATTTTTCAATCATCTCTTCCCCATCGCCGTCCATAAAATAACTGACTGGGCAACGACTGTGATTAATGTCTGGCTTAAAGGGGTCTTTGACTACGCTTTTTCCCCACATTTTAACAGCTCACAAGTCTTATTGAAATGTTTGTGACATTTTGTTCAAATTTTCTTTAATTATTTATTGCAGCAAATTAGTTTTTTTTCCCAGCCTTTCTTAAAATGCTTTGAATTAAGCCTGTCACTTTAAGAAATATCCCTGACTCTTTTAACGCCACCCTCCTTTTTACATCACTTAGCCATGACCTGGTTAGCTCCTACCCCAGGGATGGCAACAGGAAATCCTGATTTCAGCTGAAATCTAATTTGGTCGATTGACCTATGGGGGGGGGGGGCATAGCCCCCCTGAAGCTGAGAGGTTTTCAGTAAAACAGAAGTAATTTAGACTGAAAAAAATGATTAAAAAAATGAAATACTAGACTTAGATAAATCATTCAATTTCATGAAAAGTTAACTTACTTTTTCTTCAATGTTGTCTCACTGTCTTTAGTCCAACATATTTAACAGTTCTATAAGAGTTTATTACACTATTTACACTGGTCACCAAGTCACTTCTAATGTGAAACTTTCTTCCTTCTGGCAGCAAGCTGTATCAGTCTCTGAACTTTGAACTTCATCCCCTTTTCTGGTTTCTTCAGAAACTGTCCGAGTGTTTCTGTTACCTCGTCGAACTTTGAGCCAATTTTCACCTTTACCGTCACTTTTCTCTCAAGCCAATTCCATTGGAACTTATTTTTGACACTTTTGTCTGTTTCTAGCACTGATGACTCCTGATCCTTCGATAAAAATCTCATAATTCCGGTGAAAACAATACCGAAAGCTCAGAATTCCAACAAGAACCAGGGATGTGATTTGGGGTTGGAGAAATTATCTGAAAATTTAGCTGGGGGTCTGGGGGACTTCGCCCCCCAAAGCTCCTGGGTTTTTATGATTTTTAAGTACCAGAACTGTGCTTAAATGACATAAAACAAACAGCTGAATGCCACTTATTACTGTATAATATTGACTTATGTTCCAAGAAGATAGCATTCCTAAAATATTCCACCAAGCATTATCCATCACATGCTTTAACACTTGATCAAATCAAAATCAGTTAATTTTATCTATTCCATAATAGAAATAAAATTCCAACATACCATTACTTTTTATAATTTCAGCATTCATTTCAGATCACCAGTTTCAATCTCCATTGAGTCTTGAGCAGTTCATTTTGGACAATCACTGATGTAGCCAAGTCTTAGAAATATTCAAAAGTTATGAGTCATTGTCCACTGTGCACTGTCAATGGATGGCAATGGATCAGCGTTCTCTTCGCGCCCTCCGCCAGTACCCGGGCTCGCCTGGGGAAGCTAATGATCCTACCAGCAGACTAAATTCGAAGAGACGACGCCTCTGTGCCAAGTCAAAGAAGAATCCTAGTCACAGTCCTAAAGCCGAAAGCAAACAGCCCCAAGAGCACTTTGTGGTAGGATCTGCCCTTCGCATATTACAACTAAACGTTGAAGGCCTATCTGCAGCCAAGCGAAGCCTTATTGAAGTCCTCGCCTTCCAACATTCAATTGATGTAATCTGCCTCCAAGAGACTCATATTGGCACAGAGGAAGCTGGCCGCTTCACCATCAAAGGCTTTGACCTCCTGTGCTATGTTCTACATGCTAAACATGGACGTGCCACCTATGTGCGTTCTGACATAGTTGAAGCAAATCACCTGATAACAACACATTTCTCAGACACCATAATCATTGGTGGCTTCCATATTGTCAATGTGTACAAGCCCCCTAATGCCAACTGGGATCTGCAGGTCTTACCCACCCTACCCCACCCTGCCATCTATGTGGGGGACTTTAACAGCCATCACCCTGACTGGGGGTACCCAGCAGTGGACAGTGATGGGGAGGCACTTTCAGACTGGGCATCCAGAAATGACCTCGCTTTGATATACGACCCCAAACAAAGAGGAACCTTCCACTCTGCTAGGTGGAAGAAGGACTATTCTCCTGACCTGTGTTGGGTCAGCTCTTTGAATGGGGAGCCATATCCTACACAGATCCTCATTCTTGATGATTTTCCACACAGCCAACACCGGCCCCTGCTTGTACACATTGGCCTACAACTTCCAGTCATATACAGCCCAAGGAAGATGCGCTGGAACTTCCGCAAAGCCAACTGGAAGAAATTCAGTGAAACTCTGGACCGGAGCGTTGTTACCATCCCACTCCACACCATCACTGTAGATGAAGCATACAACCGCTTCTGCAGCGCAATCTTCAAGGCTGCCCATACTGCAATCCCACGAGGCTACCGACCCCTCTATGTCCCATGTTTGGACGGAGAAAGTGCTGCCCTCCTACAATCCTATCAAACATCAGGGGACCCAGAGATAGCAGACCATCTCATTGAATCGCTAAATACAGCCCGGCGAAAGAAATGGGAGGAGACAGTTGCTGACCGGAGCTTTACCCACTCTAGCAGGAAATGTTGGAGCCTCATCCGTCGCCTAGGAGCTGCACAGAAGCCCCCTAGCCAAAGCCGAGCATCCGTCACACCCAACCAAGTTGCATCCCACCTACTGACTATCGCCAAAGCACCCCAAGACAAAGACACCAGAAGAGCAGTTACAACTGAGCTAAAAAAACACCAAAAAATGCCTGTAGAGGAAACGAACCCTGAACCCTTCGAGGCTGCTGAACTGGAGAAAGTCCTACAGGGCCTGAAATGTGGAAAGGCAGCAGGATACGATAACATCTTCCCAGAATTCATGAAAAATCTTGGCCCCCGAGCCCTAACCTGGTTGACACAATTCTACACAAGGATCACACAAACGAACTCGATCCCAAAGAAATGGCGGGCAGCAAAGGTCATTGCCATCCCAAAACCTGGCAAAGACCACAAACTACCAGCAAGCTACCGCCCAATCTCCCTACTCAGCGTTCCTTACAAAATCATGGAGCGCCTAATACTGCAACGCATTTCCCCAGAAATAGAGGATATTCTAAGTGTGGATCAAGCAGGTTTCCGCAAGGACCGCAGTACAGGAGAACAAGTACTGGCCCTAACCACCTTCATTGAAAATGGCTTCGAGAGCAGACTGAAGACAGGGGCTGTGTTTCTCGATCTTACAGCCGCCTATGATACGGTCTGGCACAAAGGCCTCCTCCTGAAACTTATAAAGGCGATCCCTGCTTGGGCAACAGCAATTATAAAAACCCTGCTGACCAACCGAAGGTTCAGAGTCCCCCTCAGCCAGAACACAAGTGCATGGAGAATGCAGAAAAACGGACTCCCACAAGGCTCAGTTCTAGCTCCAACTCTGTTCAACCTCTACATAAACGACCTGCCTACTACAAAATCCCGCAAATTCATCTATGCAGACGACATCTGTTTGGCATTCCAAGCACCAGACTTTGAACCACTGGAACGGGTGCTCACAGAAGATCTTGCTAAACTGGACCAGTTCTGCAAAATCTGGCGCCTAAAACCAAGCCCAGCAAAAACCGTCTCCAGTGTATTTCATCTCCACAATGCAAAAGCTGCCAGAGAACTAAACATCCACCTGAGCGGACTCAAGCTTAAGCATGCCCCAAATCCAACTTATCTTGGAGTGACCCTTGATAGGACCTTATCCTTCAAGGAACATCTAAAGGGGACGGCTGCTAAGGTGAAAGTACGAAACAACCTGCTCTGCAAGCTCGCTGGTGCAAAATGGGGGGCGGCAGTCTCCACCCTGCGCACCTCAGCACTGGCCCTTTCATACTCTGTAGCAGAATATTGTGCCCCTGTCTGGTCCAGGTCATCTTACACACACCATGTAGACACCCAGCTCAACTCAACCATGAGAACTATAACTGGAACAATCCGCTCAACACCACTCCCCTGGCTCTCTGTACTGTCAAACATAGCCCCTCCACACATCCGGCGAGCAGCATTAACTCAAAGGATGCTCCAAAAAGTTAAAGATTTTCCTCACTTACCAATCCATGCAGATATCTACACCCCACCCACTGCCCGACTTTCATCCAGACGGCCGATTTGGAAAAACCCTCCCCCAGCTGACTTTACCATCCAGACAGCTTGGCAAGAGGAATGGGAGACCAAGGAGGTCCCAAACAAACAGCTGGTGATAAACCCCAACCAACAGGTCCCGGGCACCAACCTCCCAAGGAGACAGTGGTCTACACTCAATCGCTTCAGGACTGGACATGGCCCCTGCTTGGCCAGCCTTCACAGATGGGGCAGTAGCCCTAGCCCACTATGCGCATGTGGAGAGGAGCAAACTATGGAACACATCATAGAGGCTTGCCCGCTCCAAAGACTGGAAGGAGGATTACACACCCTCCATACAGCAAACCAGGAGGCAACTGCTTGGCTTAAGGACTTTGCATTCGCTAAATAAAAAAACTGTCAATTTCAAACTGTTTGGAATCATAAAAGTAATGTAACTAAATTGTTTTGCTATTTTTTCCTCCTCAACATCAATGTCAGGGCGCTGCAGGAGTCTTTGGGGGATGGTTAACTTTTATTACAGTTTCCTCCCCCGCGCAGCCCAGCTCATACAGCTGTTGTACACCGCACTCAAGAAACAGAAACCGGCGGACAGAGTCGACTGGACTCCTGAGCGGGAGCAGGCGTTCTGCGATTAAAACAGCTCTGGCAAACGCTGCACTACTGGCGGCTCGGATATGGGCATAGCGGCCGTCGTGCAGCAATGCGCTGCCGGTTCTTGGCAGCCGCTCACCTTTTTAGCAGGTCTTTGCACGACAGTGAGCGTAAATACAGCGCATTCGACAGAGAGTTAATGGCTCTGCACCTGGCCATACGCCACTGAAAGTGGCGTATGGCCCCTTTCCAGCTGAAAGGGCGCACCTCCACTGCGTTCGTGGACCACAAGCCGCTAACGTACTTAACGTACTTTATCTTCCTGGAAGATAAAATAAACCGGAATTCGGCGAATTAGAGGAAAATCACATCCCTGAGAACGCCGCCATGAATTTTTGACAAAGCACACAACGAGCCATTTGATTGGTCCAATTGTTTGCAACTATCCAATCGCAGGGCTGTTTACAATACAGCAGTAGCTTGAACACAACACATCCGGGTTATCGCGGGAGACTTCCGGGGAAGCGCCGAGCGCTTATGTAATAGTGTTGATTTTCGCTAAAATCGGTCACAATAAGGTACCTTACCCCCCCCCCCCCCTAAAATTTTCTCAACGGATTTAGACGATTCACAGAAATGATCAATTTGAAAATAAATCGGCAGAAATCCACGGATCGGTGGAAAATTGCCATCCCTGCTACCCTTTAACTTGGATCAGCAGTGCTGGCTCGGTATCTTCAGCCGAATACAAGTGAAGTTGAGCTGCCGGTGTCAGCATTGGGATCTTTAAGAACAGTGTCTCACGGAGCAGCAGGGGGATGTGGGTGCTGGTGAGCATTGGATTTGAGGGGTTCTATTGGGGTTTGTGGAGGAGCTTCAGGCAAGCTGCGGTGTGCCCCTTCCCCCTCCAAATCCCGACGGAGCCCCTTGAGTCATGGTGCTTGCCGGCATTTGTCACTCCCTGCTGCTCTGTGGCGTACCGGGGTAACTGTGCGAATAGAGAATTTATGTAAAACTGTTAAAAAACTACTTTTCTCCATCACCAACAGATATCAGGAATATTTTTAAGAAGTTCTGGTGACCTCACAAGCTGATCAGGCTAGTAGCCAACCCGACCCATTACCCCTGAGGAGTAAATGTTAAAAGAATGAATGAAATAATGCATCACTGATTGACAGAGGTGTGTGGTTTTATTGGTTGATGGTTTGTGCATATTGTGCTCCAGTCTCTGGAGCACAATATGCACAAAAAAATATGTCATTTAGTGGCTAACCTGGTACCTTTAGTTGGCAGCTTCAGAGCTTGAGTTTAAGAAAATAAAATTTTAACTAAGCTACAATAATGTGTAAAAACAAAATGCATGGCCAAGCGCTGTAAGATGCACAAGGATTCTAGAGGGGGTGAACAGAATTTGTAGAAAATAGTGATCAATATCAGCTGGATCCATGTGGCCTGTCATCACCTCCTCACCACCAAAGTGAGCTATGTCCCAGTTATGGTGATCAACGCTAACCACCTAGCACACCACTGCTAACAGTTCATTGTAGAATCTTTTTCTAGCTGCTTTTGGCCTGTGCAAAACCAGTCTTAAACAAGCCATCATGATCAGAGTTCACCTTCGGTTATGCACCTCTGTACATTGGATTGGCAAGGGCGCTTTGGATTGAAATACCCAAAACACACTTCTGAATAATTAGACAAGCCTTGTTGCACTTTTTGCCCAGCACAGAGACTGTTTTCCTGCTGCTGTGAGAATAAAACACATTTGGACACATCCATAAATGCACTCTGCACTTCAGACAATAAACTGGTGAACAGAATGTCAAAATGGAGCCCAATGTGGCTTTATGTTGTTTTATTCTTTTAATCTTCCTGATCAATTAATAATCCTGGGATCCCAACCTGGTATTGTGGCTCCTGTGTGAGGCGGCTCAGGTCTCTGAACTCCAGCTGCACACTGGTGACTTCAGCAAGCGTGCTGTCTGATGTCCATCTTGGAGGGTGAGCTGTTCCCTTCCCAATGTTCACATCTGAGAAAGGGATCTTTGAGGGTGTTTTGAAGGCAGGCATCAATCTGGACCCAAGGTCTTTCTTTAAGGGCAAAGAAGAAGTTAAATTAAAAGGGGTGCATATTTGACTGTTCCAAGAGAAAAAAAAAGTTATATTAAATTTGTAAATATAATAAAACCAAAACACAACTGTCATGTAGTAAATGTATATTTCTGAAAAAGATCAATATAAGTAAAATGTTTTCTGATTGCAAGGATGATCTTAAAAAGACAAAGAAAGAGACAAGAAAAAGAGAAAGATATGGAATGTGTTCCCACAGCCAACTTACATTATGAGATTTTGCCCAACATGAAGTAAAGAGGACAGTAAAAATAGATGGGAAACTTTCTTCACAAAGCACTTTTTGTCTCTAAATGACCAATCAAAGCGCTAACAACTACTAGTCACAATTATACTTTATTCTAGGCATGTGTTACAAGTAAACTCACGGCTTTCTCCAAAAAAAGGGTGTCGCCTGTTAGATGGTAGCAGCTCAGAAGCCCCCCAAGGACACGTATGGTGGTTTCAAAAAGATTCACATCCACATTCTTGTTGAATGAGAGCTCTTTTTCGACCCAGTTCTTGGCTTCTGCAAACTCTGCATCATGGGTAGAAGACAACACAAAAGAAAAAGGAAAGACAGCCATCAGCCACACCCCAAACAATGACCCCAGTTACATGGTTATAGTAATCTGATAACTGGGAATAACCAAATAATAGCAGTAATCTGATTTGATGCATTTACATGCAATAAACAGACAACTGGACAATAAACTAGGTGTGTTCATCGTTTTTCTGATATCGGCCTTTATCTGATAAAGAAAAGTAGATTATGTTGTTTACATGGCTACTTGAATAAGATAAGATAAGATAAGCCTTTATTAGTCCCACAATGGGGAAATTCCAGGATTGCAACATCACAGGGATAGCAACACTCAGAGCAACAATCAAGAAGACAAGGAAAACAAGAGCAGCGAATATATATATGTACATATAAATATACAGTATACAGTAAATATATAAACACACAGTGCAGAGCACTGTAGCTAGATGGAATAAACAGCATAACCGTCTACTTAGTTATCCTACATAGTATGAATATGTACCCATACATATTGTCACCCTCCGTAGAGACCGATATTGTCCTAGTTGTATACTGGAGGGGACCACTGTGTAAGTCTATTGCGTCTTTTTGCATTCAGTACTATTAGGGCGTCACGTTTTTTTCCTATCTCTGCGAGCAGCCCTGCTTAGGTTATACAGTCTGACAGCCGTAGGTAGGAAGGACCTGCGAAACCTCTCGGTTGTGCACCTAGGATGATGTAGTCTGCTGCTAAATGAGCTCCTCAGTGCGTTCAATATGTCCTGCATAGGGTGGGACTCGGACTCCAGCAGAGATGACAGTTTAGCCACCATCCTTCTCTCTCCTATCTCCTCCACTGGGTCAAGGCGCTGCCCCAGGACAGAGCTAGCTTTCTTGATCAGTTTGTTCAGTCTCTTCCTATCGGCTGCTGTAATGTCACTGCCCAAGCAGACCACTCCAAAAGTGATGGCTGATACCACCACCATGTCGTAGAATGTCTTCAGCAGCGCCCCTTGTACACCAAAAGACCTGAGTCTCCTCAGTAGGAACAGCCTGCACTGTCCCTTCTTGTAGAGTGCATCGGTATTGTGTGACCAGTCTAGTTTATTGTTCAGATGAACACCCAGGTACTTGTAGGATGTCACCATCTCAATGTCTGTTCCCTGGATGTTTACTGGTGCTGTGAGGGGTTGTCCTTGTCTGCGGCAGTCCACCACCAGCTCCTTAGTTTTCCTCGTGTTGATCTGGAGGCAGTTCCGATGGCACCAGTCCACGAAGTCCTGGATAAGTCCTCTGTACTCAGCTTCATCTCCGTTGGAGATGAGAATCAGAATCAGATTTATTGTCATTGTTCATGTAGTACACAAACTAGGAATTTGTCTCGGTGCAATGCTGCAACATTAAACATGATAAAATAAAAGAAATAAACTATACATGCAATAACGTGTAGAATAAGAATGAGTAATACTAGTCAGCAGTTTAAATATATTAGCGAGCAGCAGATAATGTGGAGAACCATATAGTGCAGTTGATAATGCAAGAAGAAAACAGTGATGATTGACATGAGTCTGGTTGAGCTGCTGTACATAGTGCACGGGAGTCAATAAGTCACTTAGTGTTCAGCAGTCTGATGGCAGAGGGGAAGAAGCTGTTCATGTGATGGGAGGTTTTAGTCTGAATGGACCGAAGTCTTCTACCTGAGGGGAGAGGGGAAAACAGTACGTGACCAGGGCGTGAAGGCTCGGCTATGATCCGGCCTGCACGCCTCCGGATCCTGGAGATGTACAGATCCTGGAGAGATGGGAGCTTGCAGCCGATCACCTTCTCAGCAGTGCACACGACGCGCTGCAGCCTTAGTCTGTCCCTGGCAGTGGCTCCTGCGTACCACACGGTTATGGAGGTGGTGAGGATGGACTCGATGATGGCTGTGTAGAACTGCACTAACATCTTGGTGGGTAGCTTGAGCTTCCTCAGCTGCCGCAGGAAGAACATCCTCTGCTGGGCCTTTTTGATGAGGGAGCTGATGGTCGGCTCCCACTTGAGGTCCCTGGTGATGGTGGTGCCTAGGAAGCGGAAGGAATCAGCAGTGGTGATGGGAGAGCCTGTGAGGGTGAGGGGGGGCAGAGGGGTTGTGACTTTCCTGAAGTCCACAATCATCTCCACTGTCTTCAGAGCGTTCAGCTGCAGGTTGTTGTTGTTGCACCAGGACGCCAGCTGGGCCACCTCTCTCCTGTAGGCGGACTCGTCGCCGTTGGAGATGAGCCCGATGAGGGTGGTGTCGTCTGCAAACTTGATCAGCTTGACAGACTGGTGGCTGGAGGTGCAGGAGTTGGGATAAAGGGAGAAGAGTAGGGGGGAAAGTACACAGCCCTGGGGTGATCCGGTGCTGAAGCTAACAGAGTCTGAGACAGTCTTTCCCAGCCGCACATGCTGCCTCCGGTCCGTCAGGAAGTCGGTGATCCACCCGCAGAGGGAGTGAGGCACGTTGAGCAGGGACAGCTTGTCCCGGAGCAGAGCGGGGCGGATGGTGTTGAATGCGGAGCTGAAGTCCACAAACAGGATCCTGGCGTAGGTTCCCGGGGAGTCCAGGTGCTGCAGGATGGAGTGGAGGGCCAGGTTGACTGCGTCATCTACAGACCTGTTGGCTCGGTAGGCAAACTGCAGCGGGTCCAGGAGGGGAGTGGTGATGGACTTGAGGTGGGGCAGGACCAGGCGCTCAAAGGACTTCATGACTACAGAGGTGAGCGCTACAGGTCTGTAGTCGTTAAGTCCAGTGATCCGTGGCTTCTTGGGGACAGGGATGATGGTGGAGGATTTGAGGCAGGTCGGCACGTGGCATAGCTTAAGGGAGGTGTTAAAAATGTCTGTGAAGACAGGAGCCAGCTGTTTCGCACAGTGTCTCAGGGTGGAGGGAGACACGCCGTCCGGACCGGGGGCCTTGTGCGGGTTCAGTCTGGAGAACTGTTTGAGCACGTCCTGCTCACTGATGACAAGGGCAGGGGGGGGGAGGAGGGGGGCTGCCTTTGATGAAGTAGGGACCGTGGAGGCTGTGGAGCTGGAGGGAGGGGGGGGGGGGGAGTTGGACACAGCTGACGAGGTGTCAAAACGGGCATAGTGTTGGGACGGTCTTAGACAAAGGGCTTTGTCATCCTGACCTTTAGGAGCCTGAGGCCGATAATTGGTGATTTGCCTCAGTCCTCTCCACACAGAAGCCGAGTCGTTAGCAGTGAACTGTTGCTGGAGTCTCTCAGAATACACAGATTTAGCTCTCCTCAGCTCCCTGTTAAACCGATATTTAACCTCCCTGTAGCAGTCCCTGTCTCCACTTTTCAGCGCTGCTTCCTTCTCCTTCCTGATCTGTCTGAGCTTAGCAGTGAACCAGGGCTTGTCATTTGAGTACCTCACCCTGGTGCATGATGGAAGAATGCTCTCCTCACAAAAGTGGATATATGAGTTCACAGTGTCCGTGTACTCATCCAAATCATGCGTGGCTCCTTTAAACATGCCCCAATCAGTTATTTCCACGCACGTTTCCAGCTTCTCCTCAGCTTCACTGGTCCATTTCTTCGTAGTGCTCACAACAGGTTTAGTGAGCTTTAGTCTCTGTCTGTAAGTGGGAATGAGGTGGACCATCACGTGATCAGATAGTCCGAGCGCAGCGCGGGGAACAGCGCGATACGCGTCCTTAACTGTGGTGTAACAGTGATCCAGCGTGTTTTTTCCTCTGGTGGGGCATTTAATAAACTGTTTGTAGCGGGGGAGATCGTGGCTCAGATTGCTTAATTGATGAGCAATCTGATGAGGCCGATGATCGCAGAGTCGTCACAGAACTTCTGTAGATGGCAGTGTGTTGTGTTGTGTGAGAAGTCCGCAGTATAAAGGGTGAACAGGAAGGGAGCCAAAACCGTTCCCTGGGGGGGCCCCGTGCTACCGATGATCGTGTCTGACACACAGTCCCGGGTTCTCACAAACTGAGGCCGGTTAGTGAGGTAGTCCAGGATCCATGATAACAGGTGCTGGTCCACCCCTGCACACTGCAGCTTGTCCTTCAGGATCATCGGTTGGATGGTGTTGAAAGCACTGGAGAAGTCAAAGAACATGATCCTCACCGCATTCCCGGGCTTCTCCAGGTGGGACAGAGAACGGTGAAGGAGGAAGATCACTGCATCCTTCACCCCAATGCCATGCTGGTAGGCGAACTGGAGTGGATCCATCGCTGGTCCCACCAGGGGGCAGAGGTGAGCAAGGAGCAGTCTCTCCAGGGTCTTCATCATGTGGGACGCCAGGGCCACTGGTCTGTAGCAGTTCAGGTCTTTGGGGTGGGAAGTCTTTGGTACAGGTACCACACAAGATGTTTTCCACAACTGTGGTACCCTCCCCAGCTTCAGGCTCAGGTTGAAGATGAGCTCCACAATCCCACACAGCTGGTCTGCACAGGACTTGAGGAGCTTTGCGCTGATGCCGTCCGGTCCCGACGCCTTCCTCGCCTTGATCTTCCTCAGCTCCGTCCTCACCTGGGTCTTAGTGAGGGTCATGTTGGGGGGCTATGTGTTGGGAGTGAGGGGGTGTTGGTGGAGTGGGGTGTGGGCAGCAAGACTCGATGTCTTTAGAGGCAGCAGTGGTTGTTGTGCAGTCAGGGGGGAGGGCGGTTGGTCAAACCTATTAACCCCTTGCACTCTGGTCAATTTCCCTAAAAACGCCAAAAAATAACGTACCCAAAGTAAATCAAAAGCTGTTCTTCAACCCTTTGCAGCATCTTCATGGGGTTGGTCTCGTTTAAAAGAAAACACTTTTTTGGCAAAACAGTCATAATCTCTCTAAGTGCTTCTGCCACTGAGTAACAGTCATCTAAACATACTGAACTTGAAGAAAATAAATTTCGCCTGGGTGTTTTTTTGGATACAAATGCTTGCAAATAACACACAGCTTCAGATCCGAGCTGGAAAATGCAACAGAAATGTAGAACCAAGTGTTATCCATCTGAGGTCAAAATTTTGTAACAATACCACAAAAAATGAATATATTACACAGCTTTTTCCTCAGGTTGTTCCCAGGCATTTTTGAACTGTGCCAAATTGTGCCAAATGGCACAGTTTGGAAAAACGTCTGTAACTTTTGAATGATTCAATATAGAAGCTTCATCTTGGGCTCTAATGAAAGGTGACACTCAGGGCTGTGTGTATGTGTGTGGGGGTTGTTTATTCATTCATGAATGAATGAATGAACAAACAAGCCCCCACACACAAAGAAGCATGCCACGTAAAAAATGTGTGGCTTTTTTTTACAAGAAAAAATAACCTACAGTGCACTAAAAATTATACTAAAATATCTGTAATGTAGAAGATAACAACTCCCCCCCCCCCCGCTACAGAGGACGGACATTGGCCATCGCTACATGACGGAACAGTCATGTGGCGATGTGGCGAACGCGGCGCACAGTCCCCGTCCCCCCCGCTACAGAAGAGTAGCGGGGGGGGGGGGGCGTTCACGGTCCAGGCGCGGCGCACAAACCGTGTACTGCGGCGCACGGACTTCGGACTTCGTGCGCCGTGGTCTACTACGCACAGGTGTAATTTACCGATCGGTCAAAAGTCATTTTTGATTACAATTTTCAGGGATAAAGAATAATTTACCTTATAACACTTACCTGTCCACAACAGCACATGGACGGTCTATGATGACCATGGAAGAGAATCCTAAACGTCTACTCTACTGGGACAGCACCGCCTGTGGCTGAACAGGCCGATGTGCGAATGGCAGTCCCTGTCACACAGGTCGCACTTGTGGGTGGTCTCCGTGCTGCTGGGTCTGCGGCGGTTCTTCCTGCGGGTCCTTTTTTCATCTGCTGCAGCAGTCAGTCTCTCTTCACCCAGCCTTACACAAAACAGATTTTGCAAGGGACGCTTTCGAACTTCTGTGCTTCAATTGGTTCGCTGCATTCGCAGCCGTTGGTAGGCGGGTCCTTCTTGCTAGGTTTTCAGTCATTGGTTCTTCAAGGTTTCAGAAACCCAATTCAAGGCTCTTATTAGTCGAATGAGAGGTCAATCACATCTAAACCAATCAAAGCACTCCTTTGGCTTTCTGTTTGCGG